>OY856188.1:234998855-235622319 GCA_963693315.1 Diogma glabrata | reverse complement strand
GTTGTGTTTCGCTTATTACGGATTGCGCAAAAACTACAGTTTGCTTATCTATTATACGAAGCTCCGGAGAAATTAAATCATATTCCAAAGAATTTTAGAAATGGATAAATAAAGGCTTAGACGGTACCAAATCCTTCTAGGATTGCTTTTAGAGATGGATAAACCATATCAAGATATTTATATCAAAAATATGTTTTACATGTCCTTTAAAAAGTGTTATGAATCCTACTCAACCTCCAGATAAAATGGGCCAACCTTATTTTGTGAAAAATGTGGACGGCTTTCGAATGTATAAAATAGCAAAAATACGAAAACCAGAATAACCTCTGCATTTCCATTACACAAAGCAAATTCAAAATCTAGCGCCAAATGTTTAGAATAATTTTGGCGAGTTGAATTGTGGCAAATTTTTAATTGGTTATTGCGGTTTCGGTTCAACGCAATTTGATTTGTTTTTGTGGTTTCGATTACATCAGAGACTTATTTCCCGACAAACATTCTGTGCATGGTGGACGAGTCATTTCGTGCAACTTTTTTATTTGACTAATTTTTAAGTTTTTTTAAATTCAGTTGAAGTATAATAGTATTTCAGTGCTAACGTTATACCTATTTGTTTTAATTTAACACTTTTAAATTATGTAAACATGTATACAAAATGTGCATAGAACTTTCAAAAATAACTACAAAAATAATTGATGTATGACTTTTATAAAACGTTATGAATCTTTCCTAGACCAATATTTTTGGCAACGTCATTGCGACTAATGAAGATTGCGGTCGTATTTTGAAATCGCCATTTTTTTAACCATACAATTTAAATTAAAAAAAATCAGAAATCAAAAAATTTAAATATTTGGCTTACATATAATATTAAAATTAATTTTTCCACAATTTTCTTAATATTATAAAAAAATAAATTTAAATATTAGTAGACCGACATCAAAAAAGTACAAACAAAAAAAATTTAATAAATATAATAATTTTTTTGAATCACTAAAATTAATTATTCAAAGGATCGTTTGTTTTTTGAGAATTTTCTCATTAACCTTCCCGAAAAAATTTCTTTCGCACATATTTTAGATGTAAATAAAATTAAATTCATCAATTTATTTTACCGGAAGTCATATTATCTCATAAAAAGTTAAATGAAATCAGTCATTTTAGAAAATGTTAAACTACTTTTTCACTCTCCATTTTTTATTCTTTGCTTAAAATTCTTACCGGCTAACGTTTGTGTGCATATATGTGCTAAGGCGATTTATGACATGTGCACGGTATGGTGCACATCATGTGCATGACATGTATTATGCATAATTTTGTGCACGAGAATTTTGTAACATGCACAATCCATGCACATTTCACGCCATTTTTTAAGATTTGTATTACGGGTTATTGGATGGAGAAGATAACAATACCCAGACTAAGTCTATCGATTTATCTTCACAGCTCTTCAACCAATTCAACTTGTTCTGACATCTAACAAACTGTTCCAAATGTTACATATGCCTAGATAATTACAAATCTATCCAAGATTGCTTTTAAGGTAGAGAAAATGTTAAAAAAAAACTTAAAACACGTCAATTGGCCGTTTTACCAATTCGTCCTGACTTAAAGATTCAGGTGTGTTTCCCCATCTATAAAATAGAGTTTTTTAGAAAATTACTATCAATTGAGAACTATAATATCCCCAAAAAAAATTTTCTAATTGGAATGATAAACTATTGGATAAATGGATAACCTAAAGCAATATGGATGCATATTCGTAAATAAATAATATCATAAAATAAAATCTGATATTGATTGATACACGGCCAGTTGAAAAAACGAATACTGGTTAAAAAACGAATACTGATTTACAACGGTATTGGTAATTCGGTGTCGGCCTTGTCAAACAGCATAGTTTACAGATATACCTGTATTGAATGCCCTATAGTTATGAACTGGATTGATGCGGGTATGTGATTCGTCCAAATGATTTTTTCACTTAAAAAATAATCTTAAATGTATCCGAACACGACTAAAATTTGTAAAATTTATGGCAATCCGTTAAATATAAAACATTACTCCGATTGAACTTAGCTTTTAAAGTGGATATGCAAATTATTTTTTGATTTAAGCATTTTTTTCCGCAATCCGTTATATAAGAGACACGATTCGGCTTGTCCAGGCTGTGTGAAAAAAAAATTGTTGTCATTTTGCCGGGTTCGGTTATATTCTTTAATTAATACATAATGTTGAAGGTAGCTAGAACTTCAACCATTAAAGCTGCATTTTTTTCTATATTGAATATTGTAAATTCACATGAGCAACAACAGGAAATAAGGAGAAACTTCCGACGCCGGCAAATAGCAGAACGTTCAATAGGGTCTTCAAAAATCAAAATACAAATCCAAAGAAACCAAACATGACGAGACAGTTATATAAGTTTGTGACTATATAGAAAAGGTGCTCTATATGCATTAAGAACAAAAAATAATAAAAAAAGAGAGAGTAAGGTCGCGGTCGATTGCTATAACTATTTCTTTGAATCTGTTGGAAAAACAAACTCAGATGTTAAATGAAATAAAAGTAAGCCCGAAACTACAAGAGTTTGAAGATTATCTCACTAAGATAACAAAGATAAGCGGGAGCCACTCCCTGACTTTAAAAAAAGACAAACACAAGCGAGCGCTTATAAATAATACGCAGAACTAACTCTTGAAAACTCTACGAATGTCAGATATATTTCTCAAGAAATTGTTATAGAGTGTAATGTCATATATATGATTAAGTCAAAACACGCGATGATTCTAAACCAGACCATACATTTTTTTTTTGTGGTAATTTTAACTATTCCAACCAAATGTTTAAAAGTAGCATCTCAGTCGGTTTTAACCAGTTTCAATGACGATCATCGAATAAATTTTTTGGATCTAAACGTATCCGAATTGGAGACAGCAGATGTTCAACTTACACAAAGCCGAGTTATGTTCACAATGGTTTGTTGCAGCCAGACCAATATTAACCAGTGCCAGATTGCGAAGGTTTTACTAACACAGACCACGAAAAAGTGTATATGCGAGACTAAAATACGAACAGTGAAGCGCACTTATTGCCAATAACATCTTGAAGGAAGGCAGGATTAGCAAGCATCCAGATTATTCGTGAACAGTTCAGATTAAAAACAGCGATAAATGCGGAGCTCATGTTCGAAAATATCCATGCAACGTGGAAACACAACTTTTATTAAAAGCTTGTGTTAGCCGCAGATGTTAACTGTCGGAACATTAAAAGTCAGTATGCTGCATGCAAACTCCTGCCAGGTGTCATTTGTTTTAGTGTCATAAATAATAGCTTTCAAACTTTCACACCTTTCTGGCCATGTTTTGTTGTGACACATTTTATAATTTTTTTTCCACAACACTTTTTCTTGTGCCACCACAGACAGGTACAACACTCTAGGCAAAATAAGTATGATGTTCGTACAAAGAGGCAATGTTAATGATGAATTCAGTGACCAAAAACTCAAAAGACCGCTAATCTTATCAATGTTTCATTTAAGCAGATTTCCATTTCGAGAAGAACAAGTTTAGGTGGTGGGCAATGCTACGTTTTTTATATAATATTTAATCTATTAGAGATGATGATTTATGGAATTCAGGTACTGAAATTTTTAACTGAATTGCAAGATATAATTCAGTTTTTTACGGAAGGTGATATTGTGTAAAGCGATAAAGTAAATAACAAGTGAATTTTGTTACAAAAGTTTTAGTCTTTTAAAATAGAAGCCTGAATAGAAGATTTATGCAAAAAATGGGTTGTTGGATATTTTTTTAGATATGTTGGTCAAAATCGGGTAAGGTCGTAGCAATATGATGTTTTCCTTTTATAAAATGCCTAAAATGAGATGAATTTTTTTTCAATAATAACGATAATTTAATAATGTTCCTAAAATTATTAATAAATTTATTAATTAATTAAGATTTATAATATCACTTTTTTTATGTGTATAAGTTTTCTAATATTTTACAGATGACAGATTAAGTACTAAACACTTTTTAAAACTTGTTTTTAAAAACTAGCTATAATAATTTCTTGAGATTTTCTTGAGACAATACATAATATCAATTCATAACATTTTTGTAATTTAGCTTACATTATAAATAATATAATTAATTAGTTATGTGAAATTATTTTAAAAGACAGGAACATGATTAATTGAATTAAAATTTAGATTTTTATTTATTGACATTCTTGACTGACGATGTTGTATTTGTATATTTAAATATAAAAGAAAATTTAGGGGAGCGTAAAAGTGAGTTGGTTAAAATTATTTTTTAGTCATTTAATTGTTTGAACTGGTTCGTCTTTATTTACATATTTTATTAACTTTTAAAATAAATTTTTAAATAATTAAAGAAAATTTCAATTTATAACAAGTGAAAACATTTTATTTAATTAATTTTTTAATATAATATATAAATTTTATTCTTAATTTATTCTATATAACCAAGACTAAAATATTATTTGAAAACTTATTAATTTTTACTAACAGCTATTTGAAGAGTCTTATATTTATCATTACTAAGTCCTGAAAGGATAACCCGGAAACCAATTTGGATTCAAAGCAGTGGTAACAAAAAAATAAATATTTTAGATTAAGAAATACTTAGGATTATAGTAAATATGTAATTAAATATTGCATGATTGATATATATTTTGTAGGGGTTTTAAGAGATCGCATACAGAAATTTATCTCTAAACTTTAATCCTTCAACTAATAATTCAATTAAGATCAATTGTTCAAATTGAGCAAATTTTCACACCATTTTTGATTTTTAACTTAACAAATTATTCATAACTTAAAATTAAACTATATCTAACATATTATTATCATTTCATTAATATTGTAACTATTGCACGGTACAAATACTTCCTTCTCGTATTACCAACCGTAGTAGGAAATATAAATGTTGAAACAGAAAAAGTTTTATATTTTGTTGCAAATGATGATTGAAACTCAGTCATCTTACACGACCAGATGGAGAACGAAGATGAGAACGAATGTAACCAGTTCTATAATCGATGATATCACGATGATGTGCGCCAGGTGTTCCATGTCGAGGATGACGTCCCCATCTGAAATAGGTGGAACAATTATTACGTTATTACTTTTAAAGTTTTAAAATTAGTTAAACTTGATTTGTACATTGATATTGTCTTGATTTTGTGATTTTAAATATGGAAAGAGCTTAACATGTAGAAGATTGTTCTTGTAGCTCTCTCATAGGACTCGATGTGATGGGAATTTGCACAATGTGAGTTGTGGAGCTTGGGCAGCCTCTTTCAAAGTACTTGGCTAAAAGTTAACAATTTGTCAGAATTTTTCAAAAAACTTTCATTTTCAGACATAACATTTTTAGTACAGGATCACTGCAGATGGTGCCGTATTAAAGGAGAGCTGGAAGGACTCCTTGGGCGGATTGGATAGGCAAAGTTTACATTGCAATACTTCTTCAAGGACTTAGGCATAACCACTACATTTTCAACACACTCTTTCCGAGTGTGATTGCCAGACAGCAGTTATTCAGGACTCATAAAAACGGACAACCGAAAATTAAAACTAACAACACTGAGTACCATAACGGAATAATTTTTTGGTGCACGTTTTTATCCTATTCTAGGAGGCCATTCAATTCAATTAAGGAAATTGATGTTTTTTCTGCGAGAGTGTAGAGTCGTTTCCATAAGAAAAGCCTCCGTTGATTTTTATGTGTTGGAATATATATTAATAAAGGTTTTTGTGATGCACTTAAGAAATTTATCGTCTTTTATTGTGATCAACTATGTCGTATTTTGTTTATTTTAAATTGTTGATTATAATACAAATTCCATGAATATATTATCCATTCACTTTGTTAAACTACATCGTTAGTAATCAGATGGTTTTATTGAAGCACATAATTGTTTAACTTTCAACATAAAAAACTTAATATTTGATTTAGTTTAAAAAGATTTTATTGACACACGAGAAGATGAACATCGAAAAGACGACTAAAATCTAAATTCACCGAAAAACCGACAAAAGAATATATTTCAAATTTTTTGAAAGCTAAAAATTAACCAATCACAGAATAGCATTCCTATTTGTACGATAGCGAGATAGGGCGGGATATTTACAAATGTTTGACATAGTGTTAGTTATTTCTCAACACGTAGCATTATTTTTCATTGCTGGTTTTCTCATGTTGTCGATAATGAAGTTTTTACTTAGGACAAGTTCGAACGCCACAACACTCCCTTCTTAGTGTCATCGAAGATGGGTCGATATAAAAAATAGAAGCAAAGAAGAAGTAGAAGAAGAAGTCTAGTAGTAGCTCACTGCCTGAGCAGATCAAACTACTAGAAGAAGTTCTAGTAGTTTGATCTGCTCAGGAAGTGAAGTAAATAAGAAGTCATCTGTAAAGGGCAGTGATTCGTTTGTGTGACTAAAAGTTATGTTAGATGGTAGCAAAGCCTGAGTCAATTAATTTTTTAATATGAGCAGCACTGTGTAACTGTGTAACAGCAGCACTGTGCAAATTTTGTGTAGTGGAGGATGATATAATGTTGAAATAGATCGGTTTGAGCTCAGTGGACCAGTATTTCCAACAAATAATCATAACGGTTACGTTAGTGCACTGTTCGTTTTCTCTGAATTTTTATTTTGTGACATAATATTTCGTGTAGGCGCATTGCCGTGCTAATCAGTTTGTAATGTCCATCACGAATCACGATCATTTGCTCACATGATATAATAACCCATAGATCAAGATCGGTTGCATCAATCCCTTGCTTTAATTTCACTACCACGAAGGAGGAAAATATTGTCAACGAATGTTATCCATTATAATTATAAAAGTTCATTATCAAAATATTTTTGTCACTATCTTTTGTTGTTCCGTCAACATTTATAACGAGACTCATCATCCTGCCATGAAGTCTGAAACGCATTTAAAAAATTCTCTAACTTCTCGACAGTTTCTGAAAATTATCTATGTCGAGAAAAATTTATTGATCGTACCTAACCTTATCGAAAATCATTAATACTCTAACAACAATACTTCAGCTATAGGGTTTGTTCTGTTGCAGTTTTAGTAAATTAAGTGTTTTTTGTAGGAGTTTAAAATTTAAGTTGAATTCATAAACACAACAATGAAGACAATATCAACACACAAATCTAAATTAATTTATGTTTTTTCCATATAAGCTTTCCAACTAATGAAAACTTAAAAATTTAATTAATATTTATTTATCATGGGTACGACAGATTTATTATAAGTGCTTTAGATTGTTGGAACTTTTGCATCATAAACACGATATTGTTATTAAACTTATAACTGATTTTATTTTCATATTTAAACTAACTATAAATCATAACTAATTATTTCTATAATTTAGATATACATATTAAGAAATAGAATAGAACAGCGATAGGAAGCATTATGAGTAGCTAACTTATGTTTACAAGAAATAGAGGAGAAAAAAATATACAAGTTTTCTAGAGATTTTTTTAATGTTTTATACTTCAAAGCTCTACAAGTGAGTGTTTAGAAAAATTTGATAGAATACTTTATAGTGATAAATTCACAATTTCTACGAATTACAAAATTTTATTTAATCAAAAAGAAAAATATAATAATTAATTGTGATAATTTGGTACTTACCTAGTTTTTTGTATACACACACTTCATGTTTATTGGTCATCCCTTCTTCGTCTAGTTTGATGTTGGTGGAGAAACAAAATCGCGCCTACAAAATGCAGGACGTCTACTCCATTTGTATACATTATCAAATTTACGTTACCAAAATGTTTTTGTTTTTTTTTTTTTGTAATTTTTTTTTTCAAAACCAATTGATGATAAACATGAATATATATTTGGAAAATTGTATTATATAAAAGGTGTTGTAAATATAATTAAACTAAGATGTTTTATTTATATTTGTAAGATATAAAGTAACAAAATAACTAGAAATAATAAGGGTAAGCTAATAACAAAAAACCAAAATAAAATATAAATAAACTATAACAAACATTTTAATTTGGCTATTTAAGAATCTAATTTAGCAGCATGAAAGTTATTTGGTGTAATTGTTCTGTTTATAGGTATAAAGTCTTCAATAGGCATTACTGCATTAAAATTGAGTTACTTTTGTTATGGTAATAGTTGAGTACTGACAAATTAAAACTTAAATTTTCTCAGACAAACCCCTAAAAAATTCTTTTTGGTGAAAAAAAACACGAAGGTATTTTTTTTAAATAAAAAGAACACGTGCCGCAAAATCATTGAAGTTAATTTTTTGATAAAGTCGTAAATTTTTTGATATCTCATGAAATATGCAGATTTAACAGAAATATTATTAAAAATTTTTGTACAAAATTTAATCTCCTACAAAAAAGGGTTATGTCTTTTTTTGCCTAAAACGTATATTTCTGATGATATTTTGAAAAAAAAAACACGAAATTCTTCGTAACTCGTAAAAACAAATATGACGAAAAAGTGCTAATTTTGCTTTTTTTTCAGAACTATATTTTAGAAGGAAAATTAGAATTAGAAAGAAAATTTGTACTTTTTCGTCGTCCTTATTACATATTTATGTTTTTATGAGGTACGAAGATTCTCAAGTTTTTTTCAAAATACCATAAGAAATAAACGTTTTAGGCAGAAAACGTATGATTTTATTTTATTCTGTATATTTCATAAGATAATTAAAATTTACGATTTTATCAAAAAATAAATTTCGATGTTCCACCACATTTCTAGCAGTACAATAATGGCATAACATTATACAAAATATTAATTATTTTCAAAATAGAACCAAATTCACAATTTTAGAGCATCTTGATATGATGAAATCAATTCATATTCAAAATGTTACTCTAACAATTTGGTAACTATTAGGTAGCTACTAGCGACTATTCTAAGCAGCCATTGCCAGTCAAAAGTGTAATGCTTGTTCACCTGACTCTTTACCTCCACCAAACAAAAAGCTTACCTCAATAGAAAAAAAGCATTCATTATAGTTCCTAAGTTGATAATGATGATGTTTTTATATGAGTTTTTGAATATAATTAAACGATTTTAATCCTGACCATTGGACGATTTCTTTAAAATAAAAATGCCGAATTCTTTATTAGTATAGTTTTGTTTAACTTGAAAAAATTATATTTTCTCTATTATTCATTTAAATAAACTAGGGGACCCCTTTGCCTTTGCATAAAATATTTTTTTCATAAATTAATAACATAAACCCTGTTTGCAACGTCTAGTTCAAGCAAAGCATAAACTGAAACTGAAATGAAATTTAATAAAATAAAATTTAAAGACATTCAAAATTTGTTTCGTTTATTTTAATCGTCGTTTAATTTTTTTACATTTTTTTGTATTCTATCCTTTCCCTTCCGTATTCTCTTCTTTCCTATGATATGGCTACGCTTTTTCGTAGCTTGTGTATTATATATATGATTTTGAAGTTTAATCAATTAAATCTTCTCAATAAATTACCGGTGTCACCTTCTAATAGTCTACGAAAGGCTCTATGTTTATTTTGACGTTATATATTTTCATAAATATTTATTTCCATACTGATTCGAAATTGAAAATCTTAATTATGAATATTTAGTTTAAATTAAAATAAATTTGTGCAAATTATTGAAGGGTTTTATTAACGGGTTTGATTGAAAATAGTACGGTTTTTTGGGAAAGTTTGTGAGCAATTAAACTTAAACTTGAACTCGGCCATTTTTGATTTTTTTCAAACTTCGGTAATCCTAAGTATAATAAAAAAAGTTCAAATATGGTTTTATTTTTTCTTAGTTTTGACTTTAACACAGGGTGGCTCGAAATTTGTTAAGAAATTTAGAGACAAAGGATGCTTAATATTAACTTTTCCTCGAACGGGTTAACCGATTTATTTGAATTTTTTTTTGTTTGAAAGGAAGTAAATAAGACTTTTTAAAAATATTACTCTCGAAAAAACATTTATATTTTATTCTATTTTTTCATATTAGTGTTTTAGATAAGGCGATTTTGAGCGTTTATTTTTTTATATTACAGATTTATGATTTACCCAAGACATGCTAAAATTACAGACAAGCGTTATTTTTTGTACTCTGTGCCATTTATCAAAATCAATTTTACCGATTCCATTCTGATTATAAAAATAATTCCTTATAAAAATATAATACTGAACAATTTTTTACTTATTTTAAACGAAACTTTTTAGTTTTAATTTTCAAGATGGTGAAATCCAAAAGTATTTATTTTTATTCTTTTTTTTCGGTTTTCTAAAGATTTAGTCTTTTACCCAAAAGAATATTTGCTAATTTACTATTTACTTGAAAAATTTAAATTAAAAAAATCGTATTAAATATACATTTTTTGATCAGTTGTAATTTCCCAAGGGCGGTGATAATTCGAAATAATTTTTTGCTAAAAATTTCAAAAACAAGTATATTGATAAAAACACGAGGCCGTAGGCCAAGGGCTTTTATCAATACAACTTGCTTGAGGAATTTTCCAAAAAATTATGAGAATTTATCAACGAACGAGGAGAATTCGTTTAGAAAATTTTTTGCCATTTTTCATTTATTTATATATTTTTTATGAATTATACGTTGGCCTACTGTGATATTAGTTAATTATTTCAAAATTAGACTGATAATTTTTAATATCCCAGTGCCAGACGTATAAATATTTGTTATTAGTATAATTCAAATGTTATTGGTGAAGTTGAATGATGTCATTACATTTTAGAGAATTTCATTGGTTTAAATTAAAATTAAACTAAAGCAAAAAATTTTCAATGCAATATTTTTATAAGGCCTTGCTTTTTATAAGGCCTTCCTACAAAACAAATTCATTGAAATCGGTAAACCCGTTCGAACACACTTTACATTTAAACTTTCCTTATCTCTAAATTTCATAAACATTTTCGAGCCACCCTGTGTAAAAACTAGGAAAAAATTAAAAAACAAGTTTTATTTTTCTTATTATATTAACGATTATTGAAGTTTCAAAAAAATCGACAATGGTTCACATCATGGGTGTCTTGATTCGATTTTCCATCAGTAGTTAACCAGAAAAAACAAAAAGACCAAAATATAAAATTAATAATATTCAAGAGCATTAACATTCTAGATCTGAAACTTTAATACATGTTACAGAATAAGAACATTAAAACCCCAGTTTTGAATAACATCTAAATTTGAATCTTGATTAGTACAATTTACACTTCAGAGCCTTTAAGAGAATCAGATAATAACTTGATCTCCACACAATTAAATAAACCGCCTCCTAAACAATTTAAAGTAAATCCCTGTCTACAGTAAGTGTACAAGAACAGTTTTTCAGGAATCAAAATTGCCTTACCCGCAAACACCCGAACATTACCATTTTAAATTTTTGTGAAATTATTCTCCAGCTCATATAAGATTTGCTTAAATTAGATTGATCGAGTTGTGATGGGGTGGAATTTAGAATGACAACAATGAGTTAACTACTTCTAAACTACTAAACTGATCGGCGATTCAAATCTTAAAAATTTTAGAAGTGTAGCCTTTTAGCATGATTTTTTCAACAGTTTCGCATCTTTAGAATTACTTGCCCTCGTACTAACATTTTTAATCTTATAATTTTAAAATCTTTGTTCATAAATTCATAAATAAATCCCTAAGCTCTATATATTATTTTTGAACTGAATTAATCTTTAACAATTCAATCAATTTTGTGAGAATTTAAATTCAGTTATTTCAGCGATAGACCACCTTTAACCTTCACGTGAACAGTATCTACCCGGGTAGATATCACGGTTTTTGTAATTCAATAACTTTATGAGTTTTTAACCAATCATCATGCCTGTTCATCATGCCATCAAGCCAGCTATGTGACTAATTTTTAAATTGATTTCGCAAAATCTGAGAAAAAATATTTTGGACTTTCTTTTAACACTTTTTTTTGGATTTTTATGGTTTTTTTTACGCAAGAAAACAATATCTACCCGGGTAGGTATTTTTTCCTTGGGTTTTATATGAACATTTTTACTGGTCAATGTGAAAAACAAGTAACTTTATTTTTAAATATATGCTTTTATTGTATGCTTACACAAAAGTAAAATAAATACATAGTTACGTTTGTTGATATTATGATTTATGTATATATCTACCGGGGTAGATATTGTTCATATCAGTCGCTAAAAATATCCGTTCACGCGAAGGTTAAATGTTGAAAAAATTCTCTTTTGTCCTGAAAAACTAATCTCCCAACGATGTTCTAAGGAGACGAAATGTGCATCGATTTATAAAAAATATAAATAAGTTTTTTAATTTGCCCGACAATAAGTGTTTTTCATTATGCTACTTTTGCCTTTCCATAAGTGTGGTTTCAAATCATCGAACCGATTAGCATTTTAGTCAGACATGCTCTATTATGAGTTGGGTCTGATCAGCATATAACAAATCCAACCGTAATATAGAGTATTCACATCCGGCGCCTATCAGAAATCATATATAATTTTCCTATCATGGGCGTTATTTATCCTGATTCCTGATCTAAGTCCTATTTCATTTGATCAAATGTCATTTGGTTAAAATTCACTAGATTAATATACAATTTATAAATCCGGGCTTGATTGGAGCACGAGAAAGAATTTCTTATTTTTACCAATAGAAAGTTTTGGTGGTGCTTAGCTTGACCTTAACCTATTCTGCACAAGTAATGGTACAAAATATTTTTTTTCAAGGTCTGGTGTGAATTTTGTTTTCAAAGTTTTTGCGTCGCCTTAGGCTTAGATAGTTGAGCGTGACTTATATTACCAAGGGCATTTATAGTACAATCCGGTCACAAGAATACTACAAAACGCATAGTTAACAATATTAGCATTATTTCTAAAAATTTTATTAAGAATACTCCTCGTGTTAACTTGTCCTGACAACAAATTAACGTTTGTCTCTTTGTTTATTGCTTTTCGATTCCTCATTTTTATCTCATACAATTTCCTTTTTTCTTTCATGAAAAGTCTTTATGCTGCTTGTACTATAGATCTAGGTCTTAGTTGTCTAACCCGTTGCACGGCAAGGTATTATTCATTCAGAACTTAAAACTAAATCTGTATTTTAGAGTTTTATGTTTTGAAGTTTGAGTTCTTAAAAAAATTAATTTATTTAAACATAATCCTAATCCCTAATTGGCATGGTATCTTCGGATAATCAGAGATGTTAATTTAAAATTTATTATAATTAACACTAAACATGTTTAACTTTGAATAAAAACAAAAAATGGGAAAAAGAAAACAGACAACAGCGACTAAACTTTTTGAAAAGAATTTACAGGATTGGAGACACGGTTTGTTTGGTTTTTTGAAAATAAAGCTTTTTTTAAACTGTAGATTTAGCAAAACTATGGCCACACGTTGCTTAGATTTTAACAAAAACTCGACTAACTTCGACAGTTGTTGGGTCTTCTAACGAACGTTTCAAAAATGAATTCAAAACTTTCGGGTCAATACACGGTTGAGCAACGCATACTTGTTTTAGAAAGTTACTTTAAGTTTGGTAAAAGTAACTCAAAAGTTGTCGATATTCGAAAAATTGTTGCAAAATTCGTGAACCATTTTCCATTCAGTGAAATTTGAAAGAGGCAAAATTAACTATCGTATAGTGATCGAATAGAAAAAGAAATGGGGCTTTAAGGGCTAGTGTTACTTAGAGTCCAAAAATATCAATTCTTCATCCAATACAATTACACATTCCACTAACTAATGCAGTATTTTGCACAAATATCTTCATTTCCAATCAAACAAGATTCAGATAACCTAAGAAATAAAATTAATTATTCGACTTCAAATACCATTGTCAATTTGACAGAGTAAATTTGTAAACAAATTAAATTATCGTATCTGGGTTGAAGAAAATCCACGAGAAACAATTGAACTATATAATATATATATATTAGACTGGTCGTTAAAAATTAAACTTTCTCAGAAACACCCTTAAAAATTCTTTTTGGTGAAAAACCGCGAGGTTTTTTTTTAAATAAAAAAGAACACGTGCCGCAAAATCATCGAAGAAGATTTTTTGATAAAATCGTAAATATCTTATGAAATATGTATGCAGATTTAAAAATACATAACCATATCCATAACCATTTTTGGAGGAAAAATGTAATTCTTATGAAAAATTCTTTAATTCTTGTAAAAAAACAAATAACGAAAAAGTACTAATTTTGTTTTTTCTTTTCACGATTATTTATTCGTGGCTATTCCATAGCAAAAGAAGAAAATTAATTTTTTCGTCATCCTTTTTATTTATGTTTTTTATGTGTTACGAAGATTTACAAGTTTTGTATGCAAAATATCATGAGCAATATACGTTTTAGACCTATTAGTAAAGAATGAAATTTTCACTCCATATTGGTCATAGCCTTCTATAGGTTTCAGAAATGCCCTAATCCTAACAATCCTGCTGGTTTCATCTATTTGACTATTTTTACCGAAATTTACCCAAATAATTAAACTAATATCCAGATCCTGTTCTTGATGGATATCATCTTGCAGGAGGATCATCTGAACGATTGGTGGAATTTAAATCTACTTGTTGAAGATTATTCGAAAATCATAGAACAAAAAATCTAGATCTAAGAATTTTTCAAGTTCGAATTTTTCAAATTATTTAATGGTTTGATTTTTATAGAAGTATATGTCCAAGTAAACTACTGCTATGGGGTAAATTTTTTTTTGGCTTAATTCGGTAGATCCACAAAAACATTTCACACAATCTCCAAATACCAATGTTGATTTAATTACAAAAACATAAATGATTTACAAAATGGGTAGCTTGAAAAGTTTCTGCACCTAAATGATCATAAACTCTACATGAAAATGCAGCATCAATTAATTAATCTATGTATAATGCTCAAAACAAAATATTTTTCGTTTTGATGGTAATTTTTAGTAAGTTCTTATTAACAGTGCCAATATATGTGCTTTTTCTTTGGTGCAAATATTTTGCTTTAAAAAAAAACTAATTAGAATTTGCAAAAGCTTGAGTTCGTTATAATTTAATAGAAATATCAAGCTTCAAGATACCGTTAAAAATTTGTAGTACGTTGGGATCCATTTGCTATACATAAATTATTTGTGTTGACCTAAAACATTAAAATATAAAGTATTAGTTGTACTCAAAATAACTATAGTGATCGATTTCGCAGGCATCTGTTAAAAGCATTTCAGAAGTATTCGATAGAAAATAAACTTTTAAACTTAAAAAAAAATTAAATTTCGCCGATTAGATTTTTTAGTTGTTCAAACAAATATGAATGACTTTTCATGATTTGATAAAAAATGATAATGTTCTTACCTTTGACATAGATTATAATTTTTTTTTCAATTGTGTTAAAATTATATTAAATAAATCGTTAAGATACGCTAACTTATTGTTCTTCAGTTGTCAAACTAAGGTTTAGGAATTATGATACTAATTCTAATAACAAGGGAAGTACATCCAGAGAAGTTAATATGAGGCAGATATATTTTTGAACTCAATCAACACATAAACTAGAAATTACCGTGACGCTATAAATTGGAAACATTCGTTTGTTGAGAAAAAGTGATTGGGAACCGAAACAAAATCAACGTTTAATGTATAGAGCTTAGTCGAATTGAACAAATAAAACTTTAGCTCATTCCGTAAAATAAATAATTGTCGAAATTCTCTCTTATTGTATCAATTTCGGGTTATCAAGACGCACTTAAGACGACAACTGGAAATACTTTTGCTGGAAAAAAAATCTGTATTAAATATTTAAAGGAATACGCCATCAAGAAGGATATATATATATATATATATATATATATATATATATATATATATATATATATATATATATATATACATATATATATATATATATATATATATATATATATATATATATATATATATATATATATATATATATATATACATATGTATGTATGGATGAGATGTTTACACAAAAAGAATAAATTGAAGATCATTTTGTTGAATCAAGTGGAAAAAAGTGCATTACAAAGTTTGACAAATCAAAAACAGTAAATTAATTTATATTTATATATTTAATTGAAACAAAATTTTATTTCATTAAAATTAAATATATATGTAAATGTACCTTAAAATAAAATTTCGTAGTAGCTACAATGAAATAAAGTAAAGAATCACAAAGTACATAAAACGCAGGGCAAAAAACTTCAAATACATAATATCAGACAAACAAGTAATTGAAACAGTAGAAGAGCAAAACATTTGCGTGAAGTATAAGAAAAAATCGAAATGCATTGAAATTTGCGGAAATTAAAAGAACACATAACAAACGAAAAGAAAATATAAGAAAAGAAAATCAAACAGAAACAATTTGAACGAAAAATTTTGTGTGTAAGTATTAATATCTATAAATTAAAAAAAAAGTAGCTGAATAAATTTAGAGCTTAAACTGAAAACTCACCTGGCATTGTGACTTAACAAGATGATATTTCTGGAAAAACAATGAAATTTATTTTTGTTTTTTCTGTTTGTTTTAATGAACATATAGAATTAGAACACAAAAACAATAGTAACAAAACGTAACTAAGAAAAGAAAATGATTATTACGAGAACGTTTGGGATTTATTATCCATGATTTCTTAATCAAATTCGATAGCGTAAATATAATATTGCCGAAAAGATTTTGTATCAGAAGTTTTTTCATTCGAGCCTTTTAGTGTGCAATTGAAAATAACATAAATGAATCCAAAACAAATTCACAAGTTGAATTTTATTGAACAGTAAAAAGAACAAGATGATGTACATAACGATGTACATAACGTTGTATAAAATAAGCTAAAAAAACTAAAAACTTAGTGCTTGCAGGAAGATTTTGGGATTTTTTCGAAAAACTGTGGAATGAGACTATAACCAAATTCTGTTGTACTTTTTACTCCATACGTTAACTAATAAAGTAATAGTACAATTAATAAATCCTATTTTTAAATAGCAAAGTATTGAAAAATGGGTAAACCGTTGAAATAAATTTTTAATTGAAGGTAAGTTCGTATTTATCGATCGTAGCAGAACGTCATCAATCAAGGCAAAGTGTAATCATAAAAAAAGAAAATCATGTCGCAAATATTAGAAATGCAAACTCGCATAACAAATACCGACTAACGTGCACTATACAATTAAAAGAAACTACTACTTATTGCTGCATAACATCTCTTAGAATTTCATTCTCGGCTGGAAATTCTAAAATTTTTACAATTAATGACTAATGGAATTTGAATTGGAATAAAGCGGAATGGTTCAAAGCGATATAAGAATAATCAAAAGATTATTGGAAAACCAGAGTTGAAATATATCTTTCAAGATCGAATATTCCTTCTTGTTGTCTTATTTAAATATTGGAAACGAATAAACTAAATTTTCAGATTTCAGTCACATAAGATTAATTAATGCTTTAACTTTACCATCTATTTCATTGATTGCTGACCTATTGTGAAGTTAATTTTTTACATAAACTTTCATTCCCATCAAAAAAATAAAAAATTCCGTTTCTTTTCACGTATGAAATGTGTACTCAAATGAAGAACTCGAAATATACGGCCTTCATATAAAAAAGCTTGATAAATGTAAAACAACGATTAGTCCGAGGGCCCACGCCGACTTCATGTGATGATTACCACATATTTTATACTTCGTGGGGCGCCTGTCCTTGACGAGTCCGAAAACTTGGGTTCTGCAATTTTTCTCAAATCGGCCTCTTTTTCGTTCGACAAGCTCCAAAAAATGCCTATTGTTCGCGATCTTGTAAATTTGTTACCACATTTTTTTTTAACTGTGGGGGTTGGAAATTTGTTTAGCTTGTCCGACCAAATGGTGTCTGCTATTGTCCAGTCCGACATTTTGGTTTCTTTGGGTTGTCGGACTAGACAATAGCATACAAATTTTTGTCGGACAAGGTTACCCTCGGGTTGTAAAACAAATTTCCAACCCCCATAGTTAAAAAAAAGTTTTACAAGATCCCGGGCAATCGGCATTTTTCGGAGCTTGCCGAACGAAAAATCTGCCGAATCGATAAAAATGGCAGAACAAAAGTTTTCGGACTCACGTAATTGGGACTCACGTCGGCTCACGAAGTATAAAATATGTGGTAATCATCACATGAATTCGGCGTTGGCCCAGGGACTACATAAATGCTTTCTCGATGGCATTTTAATAAAATTCTCAAAATTTTTACTATTCTCTTGTCAAATTTTATTTCTAATTAAGAAATTTCAAATTTGGAATTTGAAATTCTAATTATATTAAATATACTAAATAGATAAAAACGTTTTTACCAGTAACGAACTAAAATTTAAAAAAAATTTTGTTGGAACAAAAAACTTTCCGTATTAATGTTATGTCTCTTGCAATATTACCCTCTGTATGATTTGATTAGGAGTTGATTGAAAACTTTCTTTTGGCAACAAATTTACCCATATATAACACAGCTTATAAAAATAGATGGAACATCAATAAAAAAAGATTTTTCAGCCAACTGAGTATCCATTCCACACATACTTCCTACATTATGATAAAATCAAATTATGTGTTTTTGTTTAGTGGATCTAAATAGTGACACCATATTTTTTTTTCGATATAAACTATTTATAGCTTGTAGTAGACTATTATAGTTATTTTATAAATGCAAAAAAAATTAAAGTGGCATCTTCATCTGGCATCCAAAAATGAGTGTCTTAGAATTTTTTAAAAGAACTATGGTTGAATTAAAAATTTTAATGTGAAATTAGTGAAAATATGTTTGTTCAAAATTTTATATTTATTTGGAAAATTAGAAATTTTCTTTAAAGTGTTTTTTTTTCGTCAAAGATGTCGAGTTTGATTTTTTGTTGTATATAATATAAAAAAAATTAAATCAAAAAATTTAGTTTTTATTATTTTTAACCGAAATTTCAAACTGTTACCAACGTCTTCTAATCACCATTTGTATCCCTAACAGAACCTTAATTTTATGGAGAGTCAAATAACAATACATAAGCTACATTCTTTGCAAGCTTTACCTATTCACAAACCATTAACTTGTTATGTTCTTTACCATGCAAAGAGCAATAGCTTTAAAAACTTTAAAGCGTTAAATATTTCACACGAGCTTTTAAAATTTTAATTTAATATTTCTACTAACGTTTTTAGCATTACACATGAAATAATTTCAAACCGGTTTTCTTTGTATATCTATACTCTGCAATAATCTAACATAATTCAAAAAGCAGTCAAAATATTTCTGTTCAACTCACAATTAAACTTAAGCTTTTCCATTATCCATTTTTAGCAATAGATGGTGTCGAAGAATCCTTGTCTATTTCAGAAATGTGTAAATGTATTTAGTTTAAAATAGAGATCTTTGTTCAATCATATAAAAGATAATCGATCTGAAATGAAAATTCAATTACTGCGACATTTTTGAAAAAAACAAATTGTTTATCATAGCTAAAGCTATGAAGCAAAAACAGGGGTTCTATCACATTTTTCACATCGACTACGGAAAAGGGGAACGTAGTGAATCAAACACCGTAATCGTACTTTTATTAAATTAAGCTGACACCATGTGGTTTAAAAGATTAAGGTCTCCTATCTTAACTAAAGTAATAATTTTGCAGTAAGTAATTTTTGAAAGTTTCAATGCCCGACTAATTTTTATATAGCGACTAATTTATCATAGACGTAACTTTACTACCTAATTTACTATATGATTTTAATACAAAGTAAATATAAAGACTACTCTAGTGAACTCAGGCACCATATAATTATCACAAGACAACCAAGGTAGAAATAGTTAGAATGGGGGATTAATTCAACGTAAAAATTGTTAGGGTTCTTGGAGATCAGCATCTACTTTACTAAGTTTATCTAGTGTATTCACTCAGATATTATATATGTAGTTTGTGGCAACCCAAAATAATCAGTTTTAAACTAATTAAACCTTTTTAATTCCATCCACTCAAATGAAAAAAATCTTAACGGTGATTGTTAAATTCAGTTAAATTTTAATATGTTTTCAGCTGTATTCTAGTCGAAAAAAAATTAAAAAACAATCAGAACCAATGGCTGAAATGTTTAAAATATACTCCAATTCTTCTACAGTGAAAATATATGCGCCAATTGGAAGAGAAAAATGATGAACGGTTACATGGAACATCTCCAACTTTCACTTCGATACATTTCAAAATTATAAATAAAATATTTTTTTATAAGAAAAATTAGTTTAAAAGTTAGTTTAACATAAGTTTTAAAAATAATAAAACAAAGAATTAAATTTCATGGTTTATGCATGTTTTTGTGAGTGAATGTAGGTTACACAAAATAAAATGAAATATAATCACTCATCTAAAATATTCTAGTAATAAATAAAAGTTGAATTGAATAAAATACTGAAATCTTTTATAAATAAATTAAATAAACTAAAGATTCATATAAGAATTTGAAAAGCAAAAGTAGTTTTAGATCAGATTTATTATATTGAAGAAAAATTCTAATCTATTAATAAAATTTTTTAATTCGAATATTTGATTAAAAACTTACCGTAATAATCGTGTTATGTAGTCTGGCCAGTTATCCGGAAACATAACAAGAAAAAAACCAACTGCGATTAATATTATTCCAGATAGTTTCATTCCAGCAAATTGCGCACCATACAGCACAACGTCTAATGCTTTAGGGTGATGAAAAACAAAACAAACAAAAATTAATTTTCCAATAATTAATTATAATAATAATTTTTAAACTATTATTTAAAGATTACCTGCTGATACCGGAACGGCGGTTATTAATCCCAGTGTAACAAATAAATTATAAGTAACAGCTATACTGAATTGGGTTAGTATGTGAAATACTGTAATTAAATTTTATTCTTTTATTTAGTTTTTATAACGTTGATGAATCAATAGAAACATATAGAACTAAAAATATATTTAGTCTTTTCGTGAATAAGTTAATTGAAAATATTGTTATGCTAATAACGCCTGTCAAAGAACAATGAATAAAGAAGACGGACCAGTTTGCCCAAAGTCAATAACTTACAAACCATCTCACAAACTCTTACTCTTATTCTCAACTAGACACTTGTCGCAACACCATTCAAAAAAGTCACCATTAATCAACCATCTGCTAGCTTTAGAATCGTGGTGATATACATTTTAATTTGAAAAATTGGCGAAAATACAAGCACTGATGTTGACTCATTTTCCTAGTGTTTAGTGCCATGTGATTCTGATTAGATTACTGATTAACTCTCTCAAGTCAAATTATAAATGGCAAAAAGAACTCCTGTTCATCCTAATACGAACTGCAACTATCAAAATGATTCCAGAACAACATGTTTTATTGTCACAACTTTTTGCTCGTTTACTCCACAGAGTGGCGATACAAAAAAACTGTATTAACAGCCTCAAATATCTAAATCAACGATTGATTTTTGAGATGTAGAATTATTCTAGCCAGTCCACTATTCAAGCTATAGTCAGTCTAACTTATGTACCGCATCTAATGGATCGCACTAAATTTAACAAACTTGCTGTCTGACATTACGGTCGCGTCCGGATAAAAAAAATCACAAAAATTATATATTCACTTTACAAAGCATCAGCCAAACGCAATCATGTTTCATATACACCGCATTGTGTGTAATTTTACAAATGCTTAGACGTTTGAAGTTGCATCTAAACTTTATTTTTATTGTGATGAATATCGGCGCAGTGAATCATGTTTCACATTCAACCACTTGAAATAAATTTTACAAATTTATGATGAACCCAACCGATTTGGCACTTTTGGCAAAAAACGTTAAATTTTAAAAATATCTGAAAAGAACCAATCTATCGAAGATTTCGTTTTCAGGTGACGCAAGTTGGTTAATTCAAATTATTTTTCTAGATCTCTTTTTTCAACCGATTTGAATGTAACTCAAATCCAACGGATTAAATTTGTTTTTTTAAATGCCCTAACTGCGTCTGAATGGTGAGCCAAAGGCAAGGTTTTTGTTTTTTGTAAAGGATAAAACTCCCAAATCCAGAATAACCTTGTACTGACACTACACAAATTTCCAGTCAATCGAAATCATGTGACGAATCTAATCGAAAATGCTTAGTGATTAGAAAATTTATCGATTCAAAATTTCTGTTTGAAGTTGGAAAAACTTGCCAGCTTGTGCCATTTTTTACCAAAAAAAATGTGCGCAAAATTTAACAATCGTCAGTATTTATGCTTTGCCTTTATATTTATACTGACTAAGAAAACTCAGGCTCATTTTGTTATCAAAATTGTTTTTTTTTTTCTATGAAAATTACAACCAGCTTCCATATTCCAATTATCCAAACATCAACATGCAAATCAGTTTCTTGTAATTGTACAAGATCAACGAGAGCTTTTGATACCCCACGGCTTTTTATAATGGCTTGGAAAGATTTTTATTCTTTTCTTAAAAATTGTCAGATTGTGGTCACACCCGTTAATCGCATAAAACTTTGGTCAAACTAAACATAATGAAAGATATAGTTTTTCATATAATGCATATAATAGAGCTTAATGTAACAAGGCTCCCATGGGCAACACAACAGAGGGTATTATAAAATTGGAGTCTGTGTCATAAAAAAAACATATGACTAGCTACTAAAAAATCTTGGCACCAACTCTGAGAAAATTCATAAGAATCCACGGTACACTTTAGAAACTAAGTAAGTTTTAATAATCTTGATTTAAACGTTTACGATAGACCATGAATTTCCTTACCTAATAACAATACACTAGCAACAAGTAAAATAATCCAAGGCAACGGATCCGATGGCATTACTTCTGTTCCAGAAAAATATAATGCTAAACAAATTGGCCATAACAGTGCAGCATTTAAAAATCCAACCGTTGTAAAAATAAATGCTATCTGGCCAACATCAGGATCACCCATCATTTTTCTAAACATAACCTAAAACGAAAAATAATATTTAAGTCCAGTTTTGTAGAAATTATTTTGTTTTACCTTATAAACAGCGTAGCTTGCTGCAGCCAAAGCTGCCAGTACGACACCTGCGAGAGTTGGACTTCCTGTTATTCCATCCATATAGGCTAGTAATGCAATTCCAGTATCACATAATATAACAGCAACAATCTAAATAAAAAACATTTTTTACTGTTCAATTTGTCTCAATGAATAATGGCTTCGGAAAAACAAAACCAACCAAAACCTTTAAAGTTTTTTAAAATCTCACGTCCGTCTATTGTCATAAATATAAAAAAAATAATTATTTACCCGAACTCCTACAAATTGTTCATGTAATATCACCCACGATAACAAGTAAACACTAGCAATATTTGTTGCAAATAATGCCATAACATCAGTTGCCAACAGAGCACGTAACGATAAAGCATACAAGTAAGTAGTTATGAGCCACAGAATACTGAATGTCAAGCATCGATTTATAAAACGTCCTAAAAGTAAAAGTTTATTACAAATAAATTAAATTATTTAAAAATATAAGATCTACCTGCTGTCAAACCTCGATCTCTGAAACCTCTTAATACAGCACCTAGAATATCACTAGGTGATTCACATTTATTTACAGTGATTCGTCCCAGTAAATAAATTGGGAAAAATAAAACAACAAAATTAGTACAAAACCATGATGCGAAAAATGGAGCATTAAACATTGTAAATTGGTTTAGCTCGGATATATTCGGAGAATGTAAAACAAAAGCTTGTGTATCACTTAAATTTATTCGCTGATTATTTACAGTATTATCCGTTGTAATAAGATTTGGTGCTTGGAGAACGGCGACAGGATATGTATTGCGACGAATGTATAAAAATTTTAAGCAATGTGTTGCACCGACCCATGATGCGGTAACTAAAACTGTTACACAGACACCATAGTACATCTATTAAAAATATATAAAATTATTGTTACAATTGAATAATTTAATGGTTTGATTGAACTCACTTTTTGTGCAAATTCCGAACAGCAAGAGTCTTTACAGACTTTAATTCTAGGAGGACGTGCAACTGTTGTTGACGGTGTATTACGAGTTGAAATTGGTAAAGATGTTCTAATAATTCCAATATTAGTAACAATTGGCACACAGGTAATATTTTCGTTTCCATCGGGTTGAATTGATGTAAATGAATCAGAATGAATTTGTGAAAAAGCTGATGAATTTATTGTTGTAAAACCACCAAATGGTCCGTTTGGAGAATCGCCCGTAACAACCACAGATGGTGTACGAACACGTATTGGGTTGAAAATTGCCGGAATCTCTCCGTCTTTGGCCATGCTACCCACCCCGATTTTCTTTAATCATTTTCATGTCTGAAAAACAACAAAACAAAAGTGCGTTTAATTTTCCAAGTTTCCTAAATATTATTGCAATATTAAACACAAAGAATTAATAAAATAAAAAACCGTGACGTCAATTTAACTAGATAAGAATGAAAGAAATTTTATAATTCTGCGGGTGTTGGGTTTTCATGAAAAAACTAAAATGATTTTTATAATGAAAAAAAAATTTCTCAAATTATTAAATTTTGAAATTGGTTCACGTTTCTTCCAAAACCGGCTGAATATTTAAAAAAATTTGGTATTCATACAAAATCACCAATTTAAAAAATAATTCATATTCGTTATCCAAATAAAGATGTATCTTGATTGCTGAACTATATTAAGCTTATTTTAGCTACAAATCAAGTTTATGGTCCTTAGAACTAAATTTCGTCATCACATTCGAATAAAATTCTATTATTTTACTTATTCGCCTTTCCGTAAACACTTGTCTTTATTCTATATTTTAGCTGTTTATAAAGTATTTTAAATAGTTTTTCTAAAGTTTGCTCTATTAAATACTATTAGGAAGAGAGATTGTAGTGCATCATGATTTTAATGTTGTAACATGTTGAAAAATTATACAATTCTGTAAGAATGGTAGCAATATAAAGGAAAGACCGTATTGTCGCTTTTTGTGATTTCATGATTTCATGTGATTTCATGCTCATGTAACTAAAAAAAACAGTAAAAAATCAAAATAAATAGAGATATCAATTTATGGGCAAAATATCTGCCACTAGATTTTTCTTAATTCGTCACGTTTTCTCTGAGTTCATTGAGATTTCGAGCAATATTTTGAATAATGTAATCAAGTGCATTGCTTCTTTATTTTGATTATCACCAAAATCGCAACAGCTAGTGTCGATCCTCTTGTACAAAATGAATTATTTTTGATTTCAAACTCAGTATCACTAAGTACTGAGTCCTATTTGAAAGTAACCGATGACACTATCTTTGCAAGATTAGGATTAGTTGGACTGAGACGAACTTCTGTCAATTAACATAAAACTAAAATTTACAAATTGGTGATATCACAAGTTTTTCTGACAATCACATTTTTTTAATCCAATCTAATTGAACTCACGAGCTTTTGAATTAATCACTAAAATTATAATCTTGTTGTACTATGAATTCTAAAAATTGTAAATATTCAACATTTAATTTTATTATTTTGTAAAAACTGGGCATTGTAAAAACAAGTCATATGGAATACACTAAATATAAACATTCAAAGCATTTGAATAATGCAACAGAAATAGGTTGAGGAAGGTTATATTAAAGAGACATAATAGATATATTCAACAGCAATCCAAACACTTTTGATAAGAACTAAAATATAATTGTGATCATACTGGTATTGGGTTTCCCCCCACAACGACTGTTATTTGATAAAATTTGTGATTTTCTAGTGGAGTGATGTATTGAATTTTAACTTTAATTCCTATCTGCGTCAGTTTGTCATACGTAATAATTTTTTTTTTGTTTTTTAAACTTTCCATACCATCTTTATTACTTCTAATAAACAAATAACACATTTACCATTATTAAACTTTATGTATCCATACATAAATTAAATTATAATTCTGAATCATATTATGTAGAACATAATATAAAGTTCAGAATTTTGTTGATTAACGTCACGTGACTAAGCTATATATCATAAAATATTCTTGATATAATTAAATCATATTATGTCGTAACAAATTCGTGCTGCATTATGATGATTTGCGAAACGAAGATGTTTGTCTTTTGTAATCGATAGTTTCATACATTAAGATAATAGATTGTTTTAGTGTTGATTAGAAAAATAAATTGTTGAATCTTAACGAATCTGAATAAAATAATATTTATATATATTATTATTATTATTATTTATATTTATATATATATATGTATATAATATTAGTCTACTGCATAGTTTTTGAGGTTTCGACTTTATTTCGCAGTGTCTCAATTTATTGCATTAACAAGATTAAATATTTTGTTTAAAATTCACTAATATTTTACTTATTTGGTTCACACTATATCAAGTTCTGTATACAATTGATTTAGTTTCTCGAAAACTCACATTATGATCTTCATTTGTATATCAAGAAGTTTCTAGCATGTCACATCAGTCAGCGTGCTGGAAACAAAATTTTCCTTTATCCTTCTCTTCCACTTCACTTTCTTTCGCATTAATATTATTTGAAGAAAAATAGGTTTAACTTTATTTTTGACTTTCTTTATTTAGTAATGATTTTATTTATTTGTAATTTCATGTTGCTGAAATTCGCTATCTAATATTTTTTGTTTTTTTCTAATTCTTTTATATCTTCTCTGCGTTTAACAAAAACAATATGCAATCGATTATGATTTTAAATATTGTAGCACTTAATTTTAAATATCGAAGTAGTATCACAGCACTTAGTTTCTAAAATTTTAACCACAATTATTTCTTTCATGCCTTTCATTAGCAGTGAGGCTTAGATTTTTAAAAACATTCTAGCATACTATTTTGATACGCATGTGCTTGAATATTCTTAGGTAATTTTAATGTATGTCCAGTTATGGCGCAGCTGCTGCAACACCCTTGATTCTTATCGTTGCTACCTATAATTTCTGCATCTTGATTACTCGGCTCACGTTGGAGTTGAAACCAAATAAAGAAACCTGCTTCTGCACCATTATACTGGCATCAAATTTGGTATGGTGTTTCAAGAGAAGTTTGTAAAATTAAGATGAAACCAATCTAAATGGAATGCATCATGGCAAAAAGAATTATATGGCCCAGGCCTTGGTTTTAGATATTAGATTTTTTAACTCACATATCCCAAGGTATTAACACAAATTGCTTTATTTTGAAGTAAGAGTGCTTATGCTTAGGAAAACATTATTTACATTTGTTTTTTAGATTTTGTTACAAAGGACATGGTGACCATATGAACGACCATATCTCAGAGGCATTTGCGACCAGCTAGTGGTAGAATTTGTGCATACTTTGCATCGAAGCATACTGAGCAGCGAACGAGATACTAGTACTGCAACATGTGCTTGTGAATTGGTGCAATAAAACGTATGGAACACAACAAGGAGCACAACAATGGAGACAATGTTAGATCTAACGGTAGGCATTACCGGTGTAGGACAGTTCATACAGAACTGACTAGTCCCAAATGAACCGTTGTTGTCGGAACATAGCACGATGCTGTTTAAACTGGATAGTACAAAAGAAGAATCACATTCGACTCAAAGCCCTGCACCACAAGGTGGGTTGAGGAGAACCTTAAGCTAAGTCCTTACAGCTTGTAACGATTAGAGGGACAGTTAAACACAATGCCGCGCTGACACAAGCTGCAACGACGGTAAACCTAGTAAATTGCTAAGGTAAAAATAAAGGGACGAGAATTGGTGCAGCAAGGAGTTTGAACAATTAAGAACAGAAGTATGGACGCTCTTTAACAGAGCAAAACAATTCGGAAAATTGAAAGATTAAACAAGGGTGCTTACCACCTGCAAAAAAGAAATAAGGAACGCTAAGACGGGTAGCTTCAAAACCAACGCATGCAACGGCTAGGTTGCATAAGGCTCTAGTAAATGACAGTGCTGAGACTAAAACTTCTTTGAGCAGGGCGGATGCAATGCATACGGAGAACAATTTATTTATCTATTTTTCTACAAACATACTTTTCGCAGGAGAGACGAGTAGAAAGAAAAGTAAAAGACAAATCTCAGAGGATTGGAAGGTGGCTGACACATTTTATTACAAGGATAACCGTATTAAGTGGGCCATTGGCACTTTACTGCCATACAAATCACCAGTAGTGGACGTTATAGTTTCCGCTCTCCTACAGAAAGAGCAGATGTACCCGATATAGCACCTCCTGGGAATCTTCATAAGTATTCTGTCATTTGAGCATATTCCAGAACCATGGCGGAGTTCAAAAGTGATGTTTATTCCAATTAAGTTGAAAAAAAAGACGTTACCTAGCTGAAGTCTGAGAGATCCATCAGTTTAACCTCTTTAAAACTAAAATGACGTAAAAGGAGATCAAAAGCCACATACAAACCAGTACCCTGGTAAAATCACCTTTGCAAGATTGTGAACAGGCGTACAAAACGATTAGATCAATGGAAACCGTGCTACCTAAGTTGACGATCAAATCAGGGTAGGAGGTGAATAACAAGAAAGTTGCTGTCTGTGCCTTTCTATGCATTGAAGGAGCATTTTAGGAATCATAATGCATAGCTTTTAGCTATCTTAAGAAACCAGGGCATTAATTGTCTTGGGTAGATGAATGGCATTGTCACTATCGCCAAAGGTAAGTTTGAAGGGAAGCTATTGGATAATGTACAGAGGGGACTGAATATGGTAAACATTTGGTGCACATCTTAAGGGCTGAAGCTCAATCTAAGTAAAACTACATTGATCCCGTTCACTATGAAAAGAGAGCTAAGAATGTAACCCATCATCATGGGAGGCTCCATAATTGAATCTGCACCGAAGATAAAATTTCTGGGAGTAATTCTTGATGGCAAACTATGGTAAGGTAAGCAAAGCCGTTAGCACTCTGATGCTATGCAAAAATCTTGCGGGTAAAACATGGGGGTGCAGGATGTATGCCATGATAGTGAAACCAGCTATCACGTACAGAGCAGTGGCATGGCACAACAGAATCCAGCTTAACGCTTGGAAGACAAAGTTAGAAATGCAGACACTGGCCTGCATCTGAATTCTACGTCAATGGAGATGCTGCATGGAATTGCAAATTAAGAGCATAGCCAGGGAAACTATACTGTGATTTAGCATGCAGTGCGTATGGAAAAGATACAGATCATCGAATCTAAACATCGAAAGAGACTTTCAAAGGAGAAACCCTTACTTGAGTTTCCCGAAGACGGAATGATTAAGCAGTTCAACTTTGATGCATCGCAGTTGAGCGACAAAGAGAAGTGGAGCAGCAAGTCTACGTTGATGGTTCCAAAATGGAGGTTGGGGTAGACGCTGGAGTATTTGGACCGAAAACAAAGGCTCAGAGTACTTTAAGAAAATTGTACCATCAAGTAAAACAATTAAATTTTATGCAGTTCCACCAACAGAAACCATAGTTTTCAAAATGTGACAGTTTTTTTCTACATTCCGTAATTCTGAATTAATTCGGTCATATTAGGTTGATCAACAAACACAGTGCTTTTACCATTTTGCAACATTATCGCCTGACTTTTGTATTGTCAAGCATTTAAATTAATTTATTTTACAATTTATCTTATCTGCCTCCATAAAATTAGTAAGAAGATTTATTTAGGATATAAATAAAAATAAATGCATATTTCGCTAATCAGATACTTCTACCGTTGAACTTAATTTTCTTGCTTATGATATCTTTGTTCGTTTAACATATGAAGGACATCAACCTCGTCATTGAAATTCTTGCAACAAGCATTTTTTATTTATTGCTTAAGCTTATAAACAACAAAATCTGGTTACAAATAAATCTATTTTTTGTGATTGATAAAAATGTAAACAATTCCATAATTTTATGTTGTTCTATCTATATGAAAACTTTTATTCTAAAAACACATCGGTGTTTAACACATACGGAAAACAGATTCGATACTTAAAAGATTTCTTCATCCATCAAACTTTCACTTTCGAAAACAAGCCAAACGTGGTTTCTTGTATCACAAATAAAAAGATGAGATAACAACCTTTAAAAAACCAGAATTTATCAAAATCAAAGAATTGCTGTTTCAGGTAAAAAAAATTGTTTCCAAACAGTCTGTTCATTTTAAATCTCAATCTTAAATATTAAAATAACTAGCTAGAACTCGTTTTGTTTCTTCATCACCATAACAATTATTTTTTTGATTTCGGTGTTGTTCCGAAACTATTCTTATCAATGACAGTTCAAAAACGCCATAGATTAACCGAAAGAGATTGTATACATTAGCCACAACGCAACTTTAGAATAGTGAGCTGTATGGTAGTAAGAATGTATACATATGGTGTCGTTTTTTGTAATTTGTTAAAAAAATGTAAAAAAAATAATTTAACAGCTCACTCACCGTCACAATTATTGACCTAGGTTTGAAGTCCCTGCTGGCAATATGTTTTAAAAATACATTTGATATTTTGTAACAGAACACCACCCGCCAAGATGTTAGGGGTCTAGAGACTTATCATTTAGACAATCTGATTCTTAATTCTTAGAATTAAAATTACAATTTATAAATTTTAAATTACCAATTAAATCATTGCACAAATAGAGACAATTTTTTAAATATATTATGAACACTCAAAAACCCTAAATGCCCTTTTTTACTGACAACATGGAACAATCAAATTTAATTTATTAATAGACAAAAAAACTACCAGGGTATGTATGTGTGTTATTATAATCAACTTATTTCTAAAAAACGTGATGAAATTTTTATTAATTTATTTGATTTGCAATTTTTTATAATAAAATTTAAAATTAAAATATAAAATATGGAGGGGCTGAAATCTCACAGCTCTGAGATATCAAGACTTCGGTCTGGGTTAAGGATTTTGATATAGTTTTCGGCAAAAAACTTTTATGAGGACATGGTTTTTACTTTTGGGCAGCGATGTATATCAAACACAACTCTTTGTTAAAGTACAAGTATTTTTTATCTCTGTTTAGAAATTTATTACAAAACTAACACGAAACATCAATACGTTGCCGGAAAATTATAATCAAAATTCCAAAAATATTGTTAAATTAAATAAAATCAAACTTTTTCAAAATTCCAAAAATATTTCAAATATTAGAATAAAATCAAATATTTTAATATTTTCTAAATTCCAATAATATTTCAAAAATTCTTAAAAATTCAAACTTTTTCCAAAATTCTAAACATATTGCAAAAATTATTACAAAATCAAAAATTCAAACTTTTTTCAAAATTCCAAAATTATAATAATATCAAAAATTAAAAATTTTTCAAAATTCTAAAAATATTTCAAAAATTCTTACAAAATCAAAAATTAAAACTTTTTCCGAAATTCTAAAAATATTGCAAAAATTATTACAAAATCAAAAATACAAACTTTTTCAAAATTCCAAAAATATTTCAAAAACTACAACAAATTCAAAAATTTCCATGTCCAATTTCATTTTAAATTACATTTACGTCATAAAAACAGTTACATTTTTTTCCCAAAATATTGGCTAAAAAATTAAATGAAATCATTTTTTGACACACTTGGCATTATTTTTTGACACACTTATAATGCCATAATTCTCTATAATAATAATAAAATATCATGTCATACGAACTATTAATTTTATTTTTTTCTAAAAAAATTGGGTAAAAAATAAATAAAAACCTTTCTTTTGACACACTTGACAACATTTTTTGACAAACTTATAATGCCATAATTCTCAATAATAATAATAAAATTTCATTTCAAACAAACAATTTATTTTTTTCCAAAAAATTGGGTAAAAAACTAAATAAAAATCTTTTGACACACTTGACAACATTTTGTTGACAAACCTATAATGCCATAATTCTCAATAATAATAATAAAATTTCATTTCAAACAAACAATTTTATTTCCAAAAAATTGGGTAAAAAAAAATAAAAATCTTTCTTTTGACACACTTGACAACACTTTTTTGACAAACTTATAATGCCATAATTCTCAATAATAATAATAAAACTTCATTTCAAACAAACAATTAATTTTATATTTTTTCCAAAAAATTAGGTAAAAAAATAAATAAAAATCTTTCTTTTGACACACTTGACAACTTTTTTTTGACAAACTTATAATGCAATAATCTAGTTTTTGATCTCAGATACCAATCCCGACCATCAAGATTTCTCCAAATTCAATGTTCCTACTCGTAATCACTTAAAATGAACGTTTTTTAAGCCAAAAATATGCAAATTTCCTTGTTTTGACACACTAAATGATTTTTTTGACACACTTCCGGTACAGTTATCGAACACAGCGTCCTCTTGGACCTGTCCCTTGAGTATACCTATTTTTAGAAAAAAAAATTTTTGAAATCCCTCCAGTAGTTTTCCCTGCAGCGTAGGTAATGACGGCCGGCCGACAGACAGACATACATTTTTTTTTTTTTGCTTTTTTAGAATCAGGAGGTCCTAAAACGTCGAGAAATGTCAAAAAAAGTGGGGGTAAGAATTTCACTTTGAGCTCATGAATGTAATACTTAGGTCTTTCAGACCGAAGTAATTTGAGAAAATATTACAATACGATTTCAACATTTTAACTGTGAATGGATTAAAAACATTATTTTGCATGAATTTTTTGGAAGATTTTTATGCCATCGTTTATTTATAAAGTTCAAGTGATATTCAATCAAAAAATAGATTGAATTTATTGTAAAATTAATAAAGATGAGAGGAACTTGAGGACTGCCTACGCACCTAAATGTTATAATACAATAACAATATAATTCAATTTTCAACTCAAACCTCTTGAATGACAAACAACATGATGGAAAATGTTTGAGCTGAGCGAAATTTTGTATGATAAATTTTATTTCACTCGAGGTACCAACAAATAAATTAAGTTCTGATTTTTTTAGAAGAAAATCTTTAGTTTAGCTTTGTAGCTTTGTTTTACCGTGGAACCAATAATGGTCTGAACACAGAGTTATTTTATGTGAGAGGTTTGAAGCATGAGTTTGTTTAACATCTTTTAAAAATTCTCGACATACCTATTTAAGATTTTTTTAATGCATTGCTGTCATATATTTTACCCATTTAGTTCTATTTCTTGTTTATAATTCAAATATGATTAATTACGAAACTGATTTTGATAAGGCACAAAAATTCTAATAACAAAGTTCATTGATTACGATATTTTTCAAAAAGGGTTGTGTAATAGGAATTACAATATGTGTCACAACAAGACAAGAAAACTTTGAGGACCTCTCACATAAACATGCGCTCTGAGGTGTTGGTTAACGCTTTTTTTAAATGTTTGTGGATTTAAGTCACTCGAAACTTTTGATTCGGGCAAAGCATTCCATTTGTACGATGTACTATCAAAGAAGTCCCTTTGCACTTTGTCACTACGACAGTGAGTGAGCACAAACCGACTGACGAGTACAACGGAGAAAATAATATGTGTGACGTAGGATGGATCTGATTTGATACGAGCACTGCTGGTAACGATATTTATATAAAAAACAATGAGATCAGTAACAGTTGGATGATGTTGTATTATATTAAAATTAATTAATCGTATAATTATATTAAAATTAATCCTTCGCTTGTAGGCTTTTATTTCAAAAATCGGCAATAAATGCAGTTAAAAAGAATTAACAAGACAAACATGTGAGTGACAAAAACCAAAGTTTCACAAAACCGCTGACTCGTTGTGTAAAATATTTGGTTTCACTTCACAAAGATTTGTTATATGGCACGAATATCGAATAGCTGTAGAACGGTAGAACTGTACCTGGAATATAAATTTATTTTGTTTAGTTGGTTTTGTCTTGAAAATAATTTAGGTTTTCCAAAAATGGTTGGAAAATTTATGAACGCTTTAAACTGGAATGAACCAAGATCTGATTTTAACTTTTCAAAGGCTGATTGCACTTAAGCGTTCCATTCCACTTTTCTTGATTTTTCAAGCAGTTCAGTAAATAGAACGCGAAGGTTATATAATTGTTTATAAATCGCCTATAATAACTGCAGTTAAATCGAGGCATCTTCGAATTTTTCGCTGAGTTTTTGGTACTGGAATTTCGGTTATAGCTCTGACTTTCTTGGCATATGCTTTCAGACAATAATCACCAATCACATAGCCTAGATCATTGGTTCTTAACCGGAGGTGCTCGGACCTCTTAGGGGTGCGATTTAGAACATCTGTGGGTCCGAGGTCCTGCTTAATAATGAGTGTGGTTTTTCTATATCGGAGAGATCGGATAGATATTTTAAACGTCAACATTTTTTTCTCTGTTTTTTTTTCATTCTCGGATATATATCTCAGATCATATGTTTTTTCTCTGAAAACTATTACAGATATTTTTAGATATTTACCGACTGGAAGTCATTGTACTTTCAACTTGGTAGCGTAATGGATAGCGTGTCTGCCAAAGGATTTAACTCACTGGCATTGATAAGGTTACGAGATCTAACCCCGCATAAAGAGAAAATGTAGTTTAATGTAATAAACTGTAAGGTTTATTCAGAGAAACGTAAAACTGATTTCGAATTGAAAAAATTTCACAGGTTTCATAAAGTTACTTGAGCAATTATGGTCACAAAAATTACAAAAAAATAATTTTTTGTTTTTGAAAAATATTTGAAAATTTATTTTATCATATTTTTAATGAATTACTTTTATTATGGAATAAAATGTATAATTTATATAATTATTTAAATTCAAATTGATTTGTGTTCAGAGAAAATTTAGTTTTATTGAATTCTGGGATTCCGCGGGATTAAGTTTTTCAATCCCGAATCCCGGGATTCAAAAATTCCGGGATTTTTAACATCTCTAGTCCGAAGCTGTAATTTTACAAATATACGTGAAACCAGTAAATGAAAATAGTTTCAAAAATGTTTTGTAAGAAAATTTTACTATGCAGAAATTCTAGGTAATTCAACACAGAAATTAAAATTTATTTTTCCTAGAGTTATTTAAAAATGTATATGCGTAGTGAGTAGTGTTGGTTTTGCATTTATATAATTTTATTATTTTGAAGTAGGGGTACGAGAGCATTCTTTGAAGATTTTAGGGGTGCCGGAAAGTAAAAAGGTTAAGAACCACTGACCTAGATATTCCAGATCACTTAGGCAAAATCAACATTAACTTGTCAGGAAGATATGTATCCTTTTTGGTTGCGTTGTTCCTTCGAGCGTTGAGACAAAAACAAAACTCATCATTTTTCTTACAAACAATGGCCATTGGGGAGAACCACGCTGATTCACCTTCAACTATGACTTTTGAGCTAGGATACAACCAATTTCTTCGTACATTTGTTTTGTATTACGTGTTTGCATAATGGGGTTGTTTGGCATATTCAAAGTTTGAACTGCAATGCTATCAACAACAGTTTCATTAACTGACATCGTTTTTAATCCAATTTCGGTTCAAAAATGAATACCTTATAGATAAAAATATTGCGTCAATGTCGGTAAAATATAAACCATCAAAGTCTCGGTTTTTTTGGTGTGTTCTAAAAGTGTAAAGTGTAGTAAGAGCACGCTAATATAAATTACGCTAGCTCGCTTAATATAAATTACCGCTAGTTTCTGCCCACAAACCTCTTTACAAAAAATTTAAAATAGAAAAAAATCACATTCGCATGCCCTAAACGACACACTCAATGTAAGGGCGAAATGCAATGCCACAACCCACTCTTTTCTAACTAATTAATACATCATTGTAATTAAAATCCAAAATCAATTATAATTAATAAAAATAATATTAAAAATCCAAACAGATTATAATAAACAAATTAAAATCCACAACAACTTGACAATAGGACTCAACAGATCTTTCCACTAATAAATTTTTTTAACAAACTTTTTGATTAATTTTATGTCACTTTAAATACCAGCACTCAACTTTCACCAAAAGCCACTGTTCAACTCAATTCCCAACAACTTACAAAAAAAAAACTAAAAAAAATTAGATGGCACGAGCCCGAAAAAAATCGTTGGCATAATTTTTTTTAGAAAAGAAACTGTGTTTTGTATACACTGCCGTGCTAAGCGCAGAAGTGGTAACTTGTATTTTTGATATTTCGAGATATTAACAATTTTTAATTTTCAATTTTCACAGTCAAACTAATCAAAACTATATTTATAGACAAAAAAATTTCAGATTTTGGTTTAAATCAGAAAAATAGAAAATTATATTGTTTGTTAATGTTGTAAAATATTAATTATTGCATAATTAAATAGTAAATTTGATACTTTTAAAGCAGATACGGTATATTTAAAAGAGCATTTATTGAATGAAAAAATTAATTAAATGGTTTAATTATATGATAAAATGTCCATCGACTGTTATTATATCATCTTAGATGCTTAACTCATTTTTGACAAAAAAGCAAGTTTCCACCTTTGTGCTTAGCACGGCAGTACCCAAGTCCATCGGAACGTAAATCGGGAAAAAAGCCATTGAAGTCAGTAACTATAGCTACTAATTTATCATAATTGTTACTGTTGAAAGCAGTTTAGCTTGAAAGCGTTTTAGATGAAGATTAAAAATTTAAGTTTTGTCTTCGGTACCCGCATCGATGGAGAACATCTGGAATCACCTTTAGCTTACCATGCCACTAGAAACCTACTTTAAAAATTGGTGCATATTTTGTCCAAGATGTTTTAAGAACTTAACACTTGGTACAATGTGGTTTCAATGTGTTGGTTGGTTGAACTGCAGTCGTATCAAAAAACATGCTGTGATTGTAGTGGACAGTCAATAAACCAATGTTCTGGCATTAGCCAATTAAATTAAAACATTTTAATGTTGAGTTCCATTAGCCGTGGTAACCATAGATAGGCCGTGGTAACCATGCCGAAATTCAGAAAATATCATTGGTGAATCATCAAACCTTGTATTCCATTCGTTTACATTTCCCAAAGGAACAGGAAGGATTGGTTTCGACTGACAGTGATAAAACGAAGGCTAAAAATAGGGAAAAAAGTGAACAAGGTAATTGTGATAAACCAGATGCATAGTCAGGTATATGGGGGACGATGCGGTCAGCATCGGTTTGGGATCATTCACCTATTTTAGAATTTCGTGATTGGAATTTCACTCACACAGTCACACACTAAATCTCTATCTTTCTAGCAATAACACATTCATGTTGAAAAGTTCCTACTAAATTTTCAACCCACAATAAAAAACCATATCAGTTGTTATTATTCATTCAATAAATTTGATTTACAAAAACAAATCTCAAAGTGAAATAAAAATAAAAAAACTAAGCAATCTTTGCTTAGTTGCACTAATAACTCAAAACCATGTTCAAAATTTATTCTTCTATCTTTAAATCTACCTGTTCTAAATTCCTTCTCCTTACCAGTATATTTGAAAATCTCAATCCAATAAAATCATATCTCATTAAAGAATAAACAAAACATATATTAAATTAAATATTTAATACTAGCAAATGTTTATAAAAATAGTTTAAATAAATTAACATAAGTTTATTTAGCCTATCAGTGATTTAATTGCATTGGGATTAATTTTATTATCAATAACAAATGCATCCTGAGTTGTATCTGTTCCATTCACTGCTCCTGTTTCGTCTTCATCATCCAATCCAATAAATACCGGGCGTTTCACTACGGTTGAACTTGTAGAGGTTTTTGGTGGAACAACAGTTGCAGTTTGTTGTTCATCAATAAAAACAATTGAATTATCTTGGTTTGTTGGAACCGATGTCGGTTTATCATTTAACAATTTGTTTTGAAGGTTATTATTATTTCCTCTCGTTTCATCACCTGGAAATTGAATTAAATCAGAACTATCGATTTCAGAAGCTTCAATGTCTGGCTGCGACTTAAATGCAGGTTTTCCAGATTTAAATTCTTCGGATAATTGATTTAAAAAAATGTTATTAGGAACTTCCATTATGCCTGGTTGTTCAGGTTTTTTGTTATAAGGTGGTTGCATTGAAATTAAGGAAGCTGGAAGGCCAGAATCAGCTGCGGGGATGTTAAATTTAGCTGGTATAGATGGGAAAGGAGGAAGAGAAGTTGCTGGTTTTTGAGTTGGACTTAAATTAGATTGATGAGTTTTAAACTTATTGCCAAACCCAAATTGTACTCCAGTACCTTGTGGTCGAGCTGTTGTTCGGAAATTCGGTCGGTTTACTCCTAATCCATATTTTTCATTTTGTTTATACCCGGGTGATCTTAGTTGCGGAAATCTTAAAATTGGTTCAGCAACACGATTATTAATAAGATCAGCAAAACTTGGAATAATACTCATTAAACTTGATTTAACACGAAAACCGTTACCATCCGATATTGATTCAACAAATTGAAACTGATTTGTTTCATCATTCCTGATGCCCAGTCTTCGATTAACTACTGTGTCTTGATTTTCTTCATCAAACCTCCATTTTTCGTCTCGTAAGGATGTTCCATCGAAATAACTTAAATAAATTTAGCTTAATTATTATTAGTTTAACAGAAAATGCTGGTTATCTTTATAAACATAATTGTTAATAATCATCACGGTTATTTTATTTATAAAAATATCGGGAGTACAAAGTAAATGAAATTTAGACGACAACACACTAGTATCGGAATCCTTTAAATAGAAACCTTGATAAATAAAAAAAAATTCTCGAAATCGAATCCGGTAAAAAAATCTAAATAACTATTTCAAATACCAAAAATACACAATAGAAAAAATGCCAAATTTATATATTGGTATCTTAAAGTTCAATCAAAAAAAATTTACATGGAAACCTTTACTACAAACAAATATTAGATTAATTCTTGAATGACAATACAAAATAATAGTACCATTTTATTCACACAATTAAGTTTGGCATTGAAAAGTCAGAAAATAATTTCTAATAAAAAAAGGTAATTATGATTTAATTTGAATTTTTGTATTCTACCCGCTAACAAGTGAAAATTGAAAAGGAAAATCGAATGCATTTTATTCATCCTTTAGTTAGTTTAGTTTTTTTATGTACTTTTTATGTTATTCTCAGAATTGTTAATTTCATATAAAAAATCGTTTAAAACTTACAATAGATCATATCCCTTTCCTTCAGACGGATCGATATTTCTTAAGTTAAACAGGTTGCTTAGTTGTGAGCTCCCATACTGGACTACATATAATAAAACTAAAATCTAAAAAAATTATGACATTTGATTAAATTCAATTTTTATTTAAAAGAAGAAAATTATTTATTTAAACTAATTCCTAACAACAACGAAAGCTAATTTATAGACAGTTAACCTTTCTTAAGATGTTAACAATCTATACAAATCAATTACAAGCTCATTTAGTTCATGGTTGTGGTTTAAAAATTTACAATATTATTTGAATAGTCATGTTAACCGCTATTCACAACCACTTAAAAAAATTCAGCATTTTTTAAAATTTAAGTTTTTTTTCTAAATTTCCATACAGTTCAGCTTATTATATGCAAGCTCGTTTGATTTTAAATTTTAATAATTTCAAGAATGATGTTTCACACAAGGACTTAATTGATTTGCAAAATAAATAAGTGGACAAATTATTCAAAAGTGTTTCATCAATATTTTTTTTATTATTGCTTAGATTTTTAACTTTTAAACATTTTCACTTTTATTTTTATAATTAACTAACATAAAATATAAAAATTAATTTTAGCATCAACTCACTTCACTTAAAATAAATTTCATTTTTTTTATTTGAAGAAGATTTAAGCTCAAGCTTTTCAATGTCGTTTAATTTTTAATTTTTCTTTTACTACTCAACTCTTCTACGTTAAGTTATCAACTACATTTATATCATATCTTTAACGTTTTATTAATCAACTCAACAGTGTTAGAAGCCTTTATTCTCTCAGCGCTAAAACTATCGAATTAAATATTCACCTGCATATATTTATGATTTTTATTTATATTTAAAGCACAAATTCTCTCAAGTTTATGCTCTATATTTGTATTATAATGAAAAGAAAAACTGGAGACAAATTTTATTGTAAATATTGTTCAAGAAGTGTTACAAAAGAGTGATCTTGAACTTAGTTAAAAGTTAATAGTGATTGTAAGCACGATTTATGGTGTTGAGTTAAAAAAAATCTCTTTTATTAAATTTTTATAATTTGGATTTAATTATTTACATATACCGAAATGTTGTTGCGTAGGTTAAACCATAAATCATCTTCATCTATTAGCATACCACGGTGCTTGTCTTAACTATAGTTGTGAAGCATAAACACAATGTATTATCGTTGAGGAATAAAAACTTAGAGTTGTGTTCATTTTATTTAATACAAAACAAATTATTTCCGGGTTCCGTTAAAATGACAACCATGGGCAGCTCTAAAGCTCAGTATAAAAGAAGACTTAAATTATTCTTAGAAAATGATCAATTGAATCAATTGGACGGGCGTATCACTTTTATAATGTAAAAACTAAATTTTTTGTTGATAATATACTATTTTTACCCTTTTTAAATTAGTTTATTATTTCATATTGAGGTAGTCCTAGTATCCTTGTATCTATCATATGATAGTACTATTCCAAGCCAAGATGGATTTTTGTTGTAACAGAAACCCTTGAACCAGGAGTACGATGCAAAAGTGCACCTTGGGGCAGTTCAGATGATGAGGAACAGACCTTGTTGAGTTTGTTCATGAAACAGATCTAGAAATTCTCACACTTTTTCAAATGCAATTAGAAAAGAAGTGATATCACCCTCCCTCGCCAAACTTTTGTCAAAAGGGGTTCGTAAGTGGAGAAGGGGATAAGTGGTCTGAATTTTAATCCGTTAATCAATACAAGACATTGAAATTTTGAGGATCAGATTCAAGAGTGTATGGTCAAGAGTTTTGAACAATTTTGTTCATTTAGAGCGTTTCCATGAAGGAAATTAACCCCAGTGGAACAGAAAAGTAAACAAATAATACCGTTGGCTGGACCGTTTATCGAGAGGAAGTGTGAATACAGAATCCAAAGTACTAGAAAGAACGTTTGGAAGAAGTATTGTGATTGTGAATCAATTGACATCCTCGAGCAGTAGTTATTCACTGAGCACTGTCAAAAGAACCCATATACTGAACATGCTTATTGCTGATTCCAATTTTGCCAATTTTTGAAAATACTACCTTCAAATCAATCAGCACAATCTTTAATTGGTTTATGTCTTTGTTGTAATGTGTAAAAATGAATTAAAATAATTGTGATGTTAAGTCGATCGTACAAAAACAAATTTTATCTCGTCGCTGGTCGAGTTGGTTAAATGGTTAACCATTAACTCTGATCAGAAAGACGCCGGTTTGGTTTGTTACGGATCTCTCGCTTTTCAAAGGCATTTTTCATTCTATACAATTGAATATATTAATTTCTAGTGATTTTTAATTATAAACTACATAATGGTTAGATCCATTGCTGTCGCATAGATAAAAATCTTAATAAAATCTTGAAACGAGGCTGTTCACAAGGAGGAGTTCTCACACTTTTACTGTGGTTTTTAGTAGTTGACATTCTTCTTAAGAGACTGAATCAATAAAGACGTTATTTTCCCGGGCTACGCTGATGATGTTGTCATTCTTGCACTTGGGAATAACTTTTGCACTTTGGTGGAATGATGTTAAATTCACTGGATGTCGTTAAAATGTGAGAAAAAGGCCTATTATATTCTTTCAAATCTCAAAGTGGTCTTAATTACCAATAATAGTGTCTCTATAACACCATTTCTGTTTCTTTCCAGTATGTAGTTAAGCTACTCAGATGAAGTTAAGATTTTAGACATAATTCTCGATAAAAGACGGCTAAATTGCAACATTCAACAAACAAAAATTAACAAGACTGTAACTCATTTGGGCAATGCAATTGATCCTTTGGACGTAGTTAGGGCTTTAGTCCTTAGATTATCCAATGGGTCCTAGCAATAATCAGACTAACACATGTTTCCGCATATGTTGTTTGATGGCTGGCTACAGACTGAGAAATAATTCATCCAAGCTAAGTTAAAAAAAATCAGAGAGTAGGATGTTTAGTGGCACAATGCTTACTTCAAAAACCCTGGTGGTAGGTATCATGTTGGGTCTGGTTTACATCTACAAGTAGAGTACATGACTAAAAAGGCTGCATTCAAACTATATGTAACGGGAACGCGGTTAAACATAGAGAAAACACACGGCTACATATGGCTAAAAACTTTACAGATTACGTCCAGAGTGTTCTGAAATGAATATATGCATAGTGACGTCAAGACCAAAATAAATAACATTGAGAAACTAGCTGGATGAGCATCTCCTTTAGAGAGAAATGTGAGGAAGTCTGATCTGACTGGTCCTCCAGCGATATCTATATGTATTCTATACAATTGGTTCATTGTTGTCGCATTGTCTCACATCTTTGAAATGCCTTACCTTCGTGGGTTTTTCCTGACAATTTTAATCCTCAGAATTTTAAAATCAATGTTCATAAATTTCTCAAAGAAACTTAATTTATATTCTAAAACCCCAATCAGCATGGTATCTGCGGATATTCAGAGTCGTTTTTTATAATTTATTATAATTAACACTAAACATGTCTAGCTAATAAAGAAAAACCAAATAAAAAAAACAAAAAGTGTTTTAAAACTAATAAAATAAAGGAAGCCAGAACACACTCGTGCAACTTGTCTAACCCTATATAATCTAAAACTTTAAATCTTATTATTTGACCAGTAATTCTCCTTCAGTCATTTTTAACAATAGTTATTGATTGTAATAGTTGGTTGATTGTAAACACAGTGTTCAAAATAACACACAAAATATTCCTTTTCAATAACACTTAAAATATTATTTACAATTCAAAAATCACTTTACTTTTAAACACACGGTTTAATGTTTACGAAGTTACATTTCGTTTACAATTAATTTTCTTTTTTTACACTTTCGCAGTCCAAATTATACTAAGTCTCGTTCTGCAAAAAGAATTCCTTATACACAATTTTACTTAATTTCTCGATTATTCGAGGTCAATTTGTTCACAAAGAAAAGTTTTAAATTTTTAAATTAAGTGAATTGAGGCTAAACACAATTTTATTTTTTATTTCATTGCGATTGTGAAGCATCGTAATAATATCAAGACCAACATGCTAAGCTTTTTACTTGGTAAATTAATAAAAAACTATCTCATAAGTTTTGGTGCTATATTGTTACTTTACATTTTCGGAACCTTTAGAAGTCTAATTTTATCCCGACTTTTTCTCAATTTTAATTTTTTTTTAACAGAATTAAAAACAAAATTTTTTATTGGTGAAGTTTGGTAAGGTGTGTGTAGACTAGGGATGGAAAAGTCGATTCCGATTCTACTCGAGAATCGACTTTTCTGTTGAAATAATCGATTATAAAGAATCGATTTTTAATTTTCAAAGTCGATCAAGAATCGATTCTTAGTATTCGATTTTTTGTCTTTAGAAGCCTTTATGTTATATTCTATTGCTACGCTGCTCGACTCCCGATGTAAAAAACTAGGATTTCAAAATATTTGCAACTCCGCGAGTGCTGTGACTACTGTCGGTATGTGTTCATCACAAGGAATCTTTAAGTTTAAAGAAACATTTCTTCGTCAGGGGTTTTCAATTAATTTGTTCAAACTTTATCTATATACGTGATTGCTTGAAAAAAGAAATTCAACTAACAACAATTGTTTCGGTTGATCATGAAAGTGAATACACTGCAGATCATCAACGATCTTCAAATGATAATGGTATTTGGGATTTTTTAGACGACACTATGCAACGAAACCATCAAAATAATGACAGTGATGAAGTAGGCGGCTTGCTGATTGAATTAAGAGAATTCATTAATCTGCCAACAGTCGACAAAAAAAGTAATTCGAATCCGATTATCACATGAAAAATACTCGAAAATGAACATTCAAATTTATCAACAATATAGCAAAAAAATATTTAACAATACATAGTAGCAAGATCAACACCATGTGAGCGTTTATTTTCACACAATGGTCCGATGGGAAATCAGATTCGAAGTCGATTAACTCCTGATCATTTGAATAGATTTGAACTAGATTTTTTAACATAGGAATCGATTAAAATCGAAAGAATCGACTCTGGCTGCCGGAGAATCGATTCTAATAATCGAAATGTATAAAATCGAAGTAGGAATCGAGAATCGATTTTTCTGTAAATCATTCCATCCCTAGTGTAAACCACGAGTGACTGACTGAAATCTCATTCAGAAAACTTCATCCTTTTGTCAAAGGTTTAAACATTTCAGAATGTGTAACTGTGTTACACAAGAAAAGAAAAATAAACTAACACAAATGTAATAACTGAGGTCAGTTCAAGTTTATGTCAAATTATTATAAACGGCAAAATCTTATACAAATGGGTGGATTATTACTGTAACTATTAACTTGACAAAGTAACATATTTGGATTAATCAAGAAAAAATGATGCACTTATCAATATATATGTGCAATGTGCATAAAAGATTAGAATGAGTTGTTTGTTTTAATTTTCTACTAACAATATCATGGTTTGAAATCTGAACATTTCTTTTTCTTAGTTTTGATTTCAAAGGGTTTGTTTAACAAATTTGCAGGAACAGAACTAAAATCTAATTGCCAATAGTCCAGCTAGTAGCATATGCCTTGATCATGTAACGCACTTTTTCCTTAATGATTAAAGCTCACATACGGAGTTTTTCATATAACTCGTTTTTTCCAGCAATATCTTGACAGTGGCATAATCAAGACATACTCCATAACTTATATTGAGAGTGTTATCTTTTAGGTATAGTGTTCATTGGTCAGCACCCCTCAGATATCACTGCTTTGTCAATAGCAGGGACTTGAGTACAGCGAGTATTGACCCCTTCATGCCGGTATGCCTTTGAACTCAGGAAAGTCCGACAATCTGCGGTCGACTATTCTTCAGATGTGTCAAAGTGATGACAGACTTGAGACTTCAACTTCTTTTAAATTATGGTGAATTGGAACATTATAATATGGTAAACAAACAAGCAATTAAATATCAAATCAAAATTAATCCAGCCAATAAGAAATCAATAAACATGACATAGAATTATCCCGCTTTAAAATATATTCATCCATCTCTTTCGACAAACAAATGTAGTAAATTCAATTACACATGTTTACCACTGTTTCATTAAATTAATATTTATTATGACTTGTTTGTTTTTCGTGAATTTTTAAATTTTTATTTATTACGAGATCATTATTTCCCATTCATAAATTTGATTAATGGTTTTGAATGAATGATCAAATATTTGCGTGGTATGGTGTTCGGTAGCACTCATGTTTTGATTTGACAAATAAAACAAATTTGATTTTTGGAATACACTAAAATTGATTTAGACATTAATTTTTTAAATATAAATAATTCCAAATATAATGGAAATAAAACCAAAATCATTAGTACAAATCACCAAGGTAAAAACAATACAACTATGTATGTTGATATAAATATGATATCAAGTCGTGTTATAAAAATAGTAAGAATAACAAAAAAAATTGGTGAGCATCTGCTTCAAAACTATAAAGCTACGGTAAAATCGTCGTAAAAGAGGAGGGGTACATAACCTCGTTTATCCATTTTTATTCCGATAAAGATGGGTAAAAAGACGAAGATAAGAAAGTGTTGGTAATGTTGTTTTGATTCATTAAGTTTCGGAATCACAACAAAAAATGATCAAATTAATTACTCATCATTTGCGTAAGTTTCAGTTATAACAAGAATAGTAAAAATTTTTAGAATGTCTTTATCAAAGTTGAACTTTGTATTACAACTAAGGATGATGGTGTGAGAATTTCGATTAGCAAAGAATGATTATATTAAAGCAGTGGCGTACGGGGGGGGTTGCTGAGGGTTCGAACCCCCCATGTTGCATCAAATCGGTTAAAAAATTATTCTAATATACACTTACATGGAATTTACATTTCAATTTACTATAGTAAAACCCTAATTGTCTCTATCAGATCCCTTATTTCATAATAACAGTATGTAGTTATTTTGTGTATGTACGTACATATTATTTAATTTTGAATTCAATTTGAATTATAATTCAAAACCATATATTTAAATATCGATTGTGTGATTGATTTTTTAGTTTATTTTTTAACCTTTGAAATATAGAAAAAGTCGGTCAAGTGCGAATAAAATTTCATCGCCGAGGGTTTTGTGAATCCTAGAAGAACAAACTGACAAAAATAAATGAGATTGCCAAAATACATTTTCAAGGGATACTGAATTCAAGCCTTTGCATATAATACCATATTTTACTCGGTAAAAAAAGTATTTTCTTAAGGACCTTACATTGCAGCCCCGTAAAACAAGCGGAAATAACTTTCCTTTTTTTTGGCATCCGTCATCTTCAGGGGACAAGTTAGTTTTATACGGATCTTAAATTTCAGATCCATAGGATTTATAGTTTATGAGATAATCGATTTTTATACAAAAACACATCTTAATCTCACCAGTAGTGTTCCGTATAAAAACGGAACCCTAAAAAATAAAATTAAAATGAATTTTGTATATAAACCCCTCCCATAGCTCAATCTTGCGTACGCCACTGTATTAAACGATTAGAGAAAAAACGAATCTAAAGATTATTTTTATAGAGTAATAAAACTGAAATTTCAATCCAGAAGATATTTCCTAGGAAGAGAATGCAGTTTAAGAAATTAAACACCTTAAATTTCTAGGTCTTTATTCAAGTTTGACAACCGTATGAGGTTATCGGGTTATTTAACACTTGATGGTTTGTTTGTATAGATAATTATTCTATTTTAATCATAATTTTATGAGTGATTTTGTTTTTTTTTTTGTGATGTATAAATTTAATATGATCTTGAAAAGACAAAATTTAAATATATAATTTGATGGGGGTATAAGATGCGTACCACAGGAAAAATTTATAATTTTACCTCGGAAACGTATGGGCACAGAATTTTCTAATTTTTTTATTTACTATCTAGGATGCTCGATCAGAAACTTCGATTGATTAGAAATCTAGTGGGACGGGAGTGTGACATGGCCACGTAAAAACAAATGAACTGATTGCGGTAGAAAGGACTGAGCTATAAGTTACGCGAATATTTATCGATTGTGACTATTATCTATAACATCGTAAGCGTGTAGGGCAAATTTTGCTACTCAAACGACGATACACATACACACACATGCGCACACACACAAGACTGAGCTTCAAGCTACTAAGGCGATCATAGGTGGCGGATAATGAACGGCCTACAGATATGTAGGTGAGGTGCAAATATATGTCAAGCAGTTCCCGACCAAAAAGACGACTAAATCAAATCCAAGACCGTCTGTTTCACATTGGGCGGCTCCCTGGTCAAAGTGTCAGCAGCTATAAAACGCTAAGAGATGGTAACACCAAAAATAAATTTCCGATGAAAGGTCACATATAGGATTCCCAGTGCCAGCTGTTGCGGTAGTGAGCAGACAGGCTCCTTGTCATCGAAACCCAATGACTGCGAGGATTCAGTGGTAATAAACTGGGCCACTGTACCAGCTACTACTACAAGCGGCTAGTTGAAGACATCCTGGATTTAACAGGAGCTGTCAGTTGACACGGTTACCGATAAAGAGAAGTATTCCAAGTGAATTCCACAAGAGATCACGAGCCTGTAAGGCAGTAAATTCTGGCAGTCTTTTCCAACTGTTCTTAAATGTAACAACAGAGCAGCAACCAAGACGGGCTCCAAGAAACAGCCAGTTGCCAATTCCGCAAAAAAACAGGAATATTTCAAAAGGCATAAAATGAATAAGTGTGCCAGAGGAAAAGATGGCCAGGTGATGCCAAACTGTACTGAATCAACATAAGAGATATTTTCAATGAAGTTCGCTTTACACCAAACGATGAGAGTTGGCCAACTGTTAAACGGATGCGAAAATAATGGAAAAAGGAAAGGAACCAATATCATTTGCATCTGCTGGAAGCATAAACAACGAAACTAAGATGCAGAATAGCACGCCCAGACGTCATCATTATTTCGAATACTAGCGTTGATTTTTTCGGTGAGTAAAATGTGAGCTCCACTTTAATAAAGACGCGGTAGCATTGGAAACGACAAGCATCGACAGGACACGTGCAAGCACTCAGCGGTGGTCATAGCTATCAGTCGATGCAATTGGCACATCATGTGACATAGCGTAGAAAGCGTTGACAATTGAAAGGTGGCTAGAGGGTAATAAACAGTATTGTGCTGTCATCACTCTCGATGTCAAAAACACTCTTAACGGCCAACTAGAAAAGAATTCTGAGCGTCTGGAACAATTCGCATGCTCCTAACTATTTCATCCGAATAAAAAAGTCAGATATTTCGTAGGAAGGATCCTGTTATATGACACCGAAGCAAGGCCCAAGACGTACAATATCACAGAAGGTGTACGTCAGAGCTCTGTGGAACGTCGTATATAACGGTATCCCCAGTGTTCAAACGCCCCAAGAAACTACAATACTTGGCTATGCAAATGATCCTATAGTTGTGCTGGTTAAAAAGAAGCAAGATGTTGTCTAAAATTGTAACCATACAATTTCTAGCGTTAGATTACTGCTCAACAACGCCGAGTTGCCGGCTAGCCAAACAAAAAACGGAGATTGTGCTGATGAGTTCCCGCAAAATGGTAGAAACATTTGAAATCCAGATGGGAAGCCAATTAATTCGATCGAGTACCCACCTGAAAGGCCTTGGGGTCATCTTAGATAACAGGCTGGATTTTAGGGAACACTTGACTTACAGCAGCGATAAAGCCAAGCCAATACCTCCTACTATTGACATACGAGCTAAAGTGAGATATCACATACTACTGGCAATAGCAGTGAGATATAACTAACCAAGGTGATATCTTAAGGGTGCTGGCTGATGAACTCTATTCAGTCAACTGTAGCACTCTCAATCTTAGATATATATTATTCCTTGATGATTCCTCGTTATTGTTTATTCGAAGAGTCGAGCCTTCATATAACTCTATGTATGGGTTTTAATCATTGAGGAAGGAAGTGCGTCGCATGATCAAGTAATATGCTACAAGCTGGATTATTGGCAACCACATTTTAGTTTTGTTGCTGCAAATTGTTAATATAAATTTGCTGTTTATACCTTTTATTTTATTTTTATTTTTTCTATCCTATCATGAAATAATGGCCTTTATCATATTTTATATGTGATAGAATTTATTGTTTAGTTATCCCTTCTATAAAAAAAACAACAAAAAAAAAACAATTTGCGTCCATCAACACCTTAGAACACATGTTGTTGTGGGGCCTTGGTCTTAAAAGGTGTTTGTGTGTTGTTGTGACACATATTGTAATTCCTACTACACAACACATTTTACTAAAAAAAAATTAGAATACGATCAGCTCTTGCAAGACTGATGCTGAACATTGGCGAACCGCGATAAGGCAGGCAACCCTGCAGGTTTAAACGGTTTTGCAACGTAAATATCATAAAAATTCCAATTTCGAAATTCGACCCAAAATCAATAACTTCCCATATCGGAAAGTTAATGAAAGATAGAACCTCAAACTGGCAACAGTTAATTGAACTCATTTCACTTTACAAAGTATGTAGTATAATCGAAAGCGAATAGAAAGATACAACAAACCCCCGTTCTTCCCCCAAAATATGAATCATTCAGTCATTAAAAATTAATTAGATTAAAGCAAGAAGGATAAACTCAAACGAACAATTACCAAGTACATAATTCACAACAATTTTTAAATAAATTCAAATTTTAGTTGTCAATCAAATTATCGTGGTTTTTTTTACTATCACCATTCTTAAAACTTACCTTTTCATTCGTCATTATGAACTCTAAGAAGAAACGAAATTCCAAAGCATTCAATCAATCGTGAGTGACAGAAGTGTGACGTTTTTCAATTAAAGGTAAAATGAGTGGAAAAAAATATTTGTTTGATTTAGAATTATTTTAAGGCGGATATAAATTTTACTATGAAAGTCAATTAGAAAAATTGGAACATTTTTTTGTGGTTTGAATCTAAATTATTAAAACAACAGATTACGGATGAATGGTTGGCAAAAAATATTATTATTTATTTTATTTATTGGTGATAAAAGATTAATTGAAACTCACACTACCATGGTAAAAGTTGTTCTACTATTTTCACACATTCAACTTTTTAGTCGTTATTATATTCTTAAGTATTTAGCATTGGTTTCGTACCATGCTTTGGACTGATTAAGAATTCTCTCCAATGCGTCATAGGGAGAGTCTCTGAAGAACTTAATACTATGTGGGACCGAACACGATCCGTCAAACCATTATCAAAAGAAGCAAACTTTGCTGCTTCTGACAGATGCAGATTCATAAATTTGAAGATAAAAACAATAGAACATAGTATCTGCAACTACTTCGGCCTTGTGTGACACAGATATATAAAACTAGTGGTCAAACATATTGACCAAGCATTAGAGGAGACAGACGAATGCAAATTTTGTCAATTTTAAGGGACATCGCGCTCCAAAATAATATAATTATGGGAATAACCTAAACCTAAACTCCCTACTTTAACTCCTTTCTCTAAATAGGATTAAAATAGATTACATACCCAGAGAGATCATATTAATTAGTTTACGAAAAAATTAATTCATTAGCATATTAATAAATAATAACATTTGATCAACTCATCAAACGACATTTAAATCTAATTCAATCATTTTATAAGAAACAAAAAATATTCGCACAGTTTAGTCATGTTTTTGTATTTTGAGTTAATGTTGAAGAAATGTTAAGAAGATAGGTGCGTTCGATTTGACTGAAACAACTGAAAAAACAACAACAATTGCATTTAATTTTTCAGTTGCCTCAGTTGTTTCAGTCAAATCGAACACGGCTGATATAACAAAATTAATAATAATTGGATTTAAAAAAAAAACTTCAACACGTAATCCGACAGTTATTCAATTATATTATTAATTGTGTTTTCTAAGTTTGTGCAAAAGAATAATAAATCAATTTTCATATAGAATATTATATGAGAACTTTTTCTTGTAAATTCCTTTACACTTAAGTGTTGAAAAAACTTAATTATTTTAATTAGACTTTTGAAAGATTAATTAAACCTCAATCTCAGGTATGCATTGAGCGTATTTTGTTTCAATAAAGAAACGAAATTATTGAAATTATAAAAATAAATCCAGAGAGAAAGATAATCTTATCAAAAAATATCAAATACCAGTTCAGGATTTGAACTCCAGTTCACTATTTCTAGTACTAATAAATACATTAACTGTAAACATGTAGTTAAATCTTCCTTTTTTTTGGGTTATCTATACAAATTATTCATATTTCATTTTCCAAAAAATAAACGAAATAGATTGAATATAACACTAACACGCAATACACATTATTTTCTAAATATAGTTTAACCTTTTATTTATAAATCCTTTTGTCAATATTTAAAAGGCTAATTAAAGTTCAAGGAAAAAGCAAAAACATTTGTTCTTTTCATGTAGGAAATTTTAAATCTTTAATATTTAATTCACATTAGTTATTACGATAACCTTTAAGGAGGAGGAAAATTAAATAAGAGATTGTCAGAGCGTAGCAAATTCTTATGTATTCATTTTAATATTTTCGGTTCAAGTTTTGTGGTTAAATACCATAAATAATAAATCACAGATTTTCTTTAGAAATTTGTAACAACATCATTCGTATCTGAAACTGATCAGGATACAACTTTTAATGTTGATGAATTTATTAACATATCAGTACTTAGAGCTTTACTTGCAAAACTTTCTACAGTCAATGTCATTTTTTAAATATTCACATCACCCAAGAATTAATTCTCTATAGTCTATTGCAACAAGTGGTTTCGGCTTATCGAGCATTTGAAGAAATTATTACCTATTGCCTATAAATGGTTTACGTTAAACTTAAATATTATTTTAATTTAGGCGTGGATGGTGTGAACAGGTAATGCTAACCGAAACTCTGCGGGTCTAGGGCCCAGTCAAAGCAAAAAATATTTTCAAATTTTTGCTAGAGTATAATGTCTTTTCTTACGCTAAATCCTAAATCCCTTTTCGCCATCTAGTACTAGAAAGATGGGCAGAGAGAGGAAAAGAAAGAAAAGAGTGAGGTGAGAGAGTTGCACAAAATGAGAGAATGATATAGAGAGCGAAAGAGACAAAGAAAAAAAAGTGAAAGAGAGAGAGAGAGAGAGAGAGAGAGAGAGAGAGGAGAGAGAGAGAGAGAGAGAGAGAGAGAGAGAGAGAGAGAGAGAGAGAGAGAGAGAGAGAGAGAGAGAGAGAGAGAGAGAGGAGAGAGAGAGAGAGAGAGAGAGAGAGAGAGAGAGAGAGAGAGAGAGAGAGAGAGAGAGAGAGAGAGAGAGAGAGAGAGAGAGAAAAAAAAAGAGAGTATAGTAATATAAAGGAAAAACAGTCAAGCAACGTAGTCATTCAAATTTCGTTTGGGGCTAGTTCTTACTTCGTATTGGATGATGTGTAAGTGTAATACTATATACTATTAGAATAACTAGTTTTGCCAAAGAACACAATAGAAAGCCTAATGGGGCTCTGCGCGACCTATAGAGGTTTAGGAAGTTTGATGAGCTTTTTTTAATTTATTTACCATTTTTACAATTTTTTCAATGGTTGACCTTTGAATGAGATTCAAAGTTTTCAGAAGCTTGTTTAAAAACGAAGATTTCCGACTGCAATTTTTAAAATCAAATTTAAAATGGAGGTTAAAGAGCCATCAGATTTTTATTTTATAAACAATTTGAAACCATTACTTATTCGATTTGTTAATGCTTTTAGCACTTCTCAAAACTTTGGATTATTTTTGATACTGTATAAAAGACAGTACAATACTAAAACATTTAGGTGTTAAGAGGGCAATAAAATTTAGTACTTTTTTGTCAGTAAATAATTGAAGATTTAAATTTTACCCAAATAAAATTTATTACTTAACTATTATTTTAATTTTCTGATCTAGAAGTTGAACCGAATTAAGATTAAAGGTCAAGTGGTATCATCTGGTGTCCGAAATGAGATCTGCAAAATACAATGGATTTAGAAGAGTTAAAATTTCTAGATCTGAAAGAACAAATGGAAAAGAGGAAAGAGGTTTAGCCAAGAGCAGATGTTAACGCAAACATGAAGATTATAAACAATAAACTAGATTAAGAAAGACCAGCATCAACGCAGTTCTTTTGAAGATCAGGTACAAGCTGGATAAGAGACCATACAGAGTAACCTTGTTTACCATTTATAGTACCAGCTAATACACTTAGCCTATTAAATTAATTAAAGAGTCTTAAAGGAAAGGGATAGTTGGGAAATTGGAAAAAGAAAAATAGGTACCATTATGAAATGTAAGCAACAACAATCAAAAACAAAAATTTGAAAATTCAACCCAAAAGAAGGAAACACAGAAACTACTGCAAAAATTAGTAACAGAGCTTAATGAAGAACAGAACAGAACCACATAGCATATATATATGTACTCAAATTTTATGATACGAATCTGATGGTAAGTCGAGAATTGAAACGGAACCATGAGCTACTAATGAGAACAAAGAAAACTTATTACTTTAATGAAGTCAAGACGTGTATAAATTCTTTTTTATCATTAAAAGTAATTATAAATCAAAACTGTAATTATAGTTTAATATTTGTAAAGGGCGTTAAGAATAATGAAATAAAAATAAAATAAAAAATATGGAGGGGCTGAAATCTCAAGCTCTGAGATATCAAGACTTTGGTCTGGGTTAAGAATTTTGATATAGTTTTCGGCAAAAAACTTTTATGACTATATTGTTTTTAGTTTTGGGCAGCGATGTATATCAAACATAAAACTCTTTAAATAAAAAAGTTTTTTTGTTAAAGCCAATTTGTTATTTTATTTTATTATTTTTATTTCTGTTATCAGTTTTTCAAAACAGTATTTTTTTTGATACTTATATCAATTTTTTGTCTAAATATTATTAATGTTTTTTTTTTGTAAAATAATTTTTTTTTGTTTATATAATATACCATATCTTTGAAGATGGTTTTAAAATAAACCGAAACAATTGTCAGATAACAGAAATAAAAAATAATTTACAAATTGGCTTTAACCAAAAAATTTTTTATTTAAATAATTTGCAAGCCAAATATGATATCATACATAAAACTCTTTGTTAAAGTACAAGTGTTTTTTATCTCTGTTTAGAAATTTGTTACAAAACAAACACGAAATATTAATACTTTGCCGGAAAATTACAACAGATCATAAATTAATATAACTTAGTGAAAAGATGATACACCCAGCAAACTACTCAAAACCCTATCCATTTGGCGTTTCAAGAAAATATTACAAAATTCCAAAAATATTCTAAAAATTAAAATTGAATCAAAAATTCAAACTTTTTCCAAAATTCTAAAAATATCCAAAAATTATAAAAAAATCAAAAATACAAACTTTCTTCAAAATTCCAAAACCATTCCAAAAATTATAATAAAATCAAAAATTTAAACTTTTTCAAAACTCCAAAAATATTTCGAAAATTCTTACAAAATCAAAAATACATGCTTTTTTCAAAATTCCAAAAATATTTCAAAAATTATAACAAAATCAAAAATTTCCATGTCCAATTTCATGTTCGATGACATTTCATGTCAAACAAATAATTAATTTCATTTTTTTCCAAAAAATTGAGTAAAAAAATAAAAATCTCTCTTTTGACACACTTGACAACATTTTTTTGACAAATTTATAATGCAATAATCTAGGTTTTGGTCTTACATACCAATCCCGACCATCAAGATTTCCTCAAATTCAATGTTCCTATTCGTAATTACTTAAAATGAACGTTTTTTAAGCAAAATATATATACAAATTTCCTTGTTTTGACACACTTGACGATTTTTTGACACACTTTCGGTACAGTTATCGAACACATCGTCCTTTCGACTTTTCCCATTGAGTAAACCTATTTTTAGAAAAAAAATTTCTGAAATCCGTCCAGCGGTTTTCTAGATTTCGTAGGTTGTGACGGCCGGCCGGCAGACAGACATACATTTTTTTGTGTTTTTAGAATCAGTAGGTCCTAAAACATCGAGAAATGCCAAATAAAGTGGGGGTAAGAATTTCACTTTTGGCTCGAAAATGTAATACTTAGGTCTTTCAGACCGAAGTAATTTCATATATAAATATGTAAGTTCATGCAAAGCGACATAGTTGTTACTTATGTGATTTACCTCTTATGCCAGGTGCAGTGTTAAATGATGTTACACTAAAACTAGAACCTTGTAAACCGCAACAACAGCTTGAATTCAAACATATATTAAACAACCACCAATTTCAAAATGGAGTCGAACACTACTCGAAGTACTATGTTAAAAACTCTTGAAACGGAAAACGATCTCAACTAATCAAATTAGAATGGCAATACTGCCATGGCTGTTTAAGTCAGCGATAAAATACGATGCTGGATTTTGTACTAACCACCCATAACAAGGAACTTCTATATCATATACGCCTAAGTTACAATTGTTTCTACAGGAGGCACAAAGTCCATTTATTCCCAAACAGTTTCGTCAATACTGTAACGATTCTACATAATCGCAATAAAATACAAAACAAAATTGTATTCAACTTCAATTTCCCCTATACATTATTTCAATAACAAAACTAAAATCACTACCTAGGTAGTCAAAATGTAATATTGTTTCCGCGAAATAGGGTCTAAAGAACAGAAAAATGAAATAAAATACATGCAAAATAATGACGTCAATTATTCTCAGAATTTCTCAACTTTTCTTTGTAATGAAATTTACCTCGAATAATCAAGAAATTAAGCAAAACTGTCTTTAAGGGATTCCTTTTGCTAGATGAGATACAATTTAAATTAAACTGCGATAAAGGGCACAGTTTAAGTGGAATGCGATTATTAATAAATTGTAAATGAAACGTTGATCGTGTAAATAAAAGTAAAGCGAATTTTTAATTGTAAATAAAGTTTTAAGTGTTATTGAATGGAAATATTTTGTCTATTATTTTGAGCGATGTTTAAACTGTTAATTTTTACAATCAAATGTTGGAGTTATAATGTTTGCTGTAAGGGTTTCCTGTTGTAAAGGTGTTGAAAACTTAATAAAATTTGGCGTTTTTGCTTATTAATCAGTGGTGGATCATTTTCACCTCCTTTACGAGGTTGAAGGTTAGGCATAAGCATAAGGCACTCAGTATTCAAACATTTAAAGTAAAATAATCCAGATTTAAGAAGTTCAAGCTGACTGCCACACGATTTAATTAAAGGAGGATTTTTACCAGAAGAAGAATACAGAAAATAAATGCAGCAGAGAAAGGTGACACTTAAAATACAAATACCAATATATTTCGGTGTCATTAAAACCTTACTAATCGATTTATTTCAACGTATCTTCAGGCAAACCCTCAATAAAATAGAAGTACGGACAATGACTTTTCGAGTGATTACAGTGACAGTGTTCAGTACAGGAAAATGATAAAAAAATCTAGTTATTAAACGTCAAAGTTGTTTGCTGCTAAGTGCTAATTTCTCTTCGTTGAATATTACGTCAAACCGGACCAAACAGCTAAAAGAAATAAAATGGATTTATAAGTCAAACTTTATACGTCAACTTTATTACAATTAATTTTATCACAAACGATAAATTTACCCCGAAAACACAAAACCAATTTTATCAAGAATAGTTATCACAAAAATGTAAGCATTTGGTAGCTGCTGCTCGCGGTCCAGGCGATGCTCTAACAGATGGTAATGATGAAGATGAGGTATCCATTGCATTTTGAGTTAAAACAATATGTGTTTGCTGCTGTGTTGAAAAGTAATGGTGTTTTCTTCTATAAGATGAAACCAGAGATGGAAACCAAAGTTTTTTTTCAGTTGGTTCGGTTTTGGTTTAATAACAAATTTTTATTATGGTTTTTGGTTTGGTTTTGGTTTCTTGATATTTCAAAGCTTGGTTTTGGTTTGGTTTTGGTTCGGTTTTGGTTCAAATTCAGAATTTAGATTCACATTTTTATACTTAATTAATTTTCGGTATTCAAATAAAAACAGCTGTATTCCCCTAATAAGTCGCATTAAAGAGACGGTTTTGGTGAATTTCATTAAATTCGAAAATAAAAGAATAGTTTCACGCTTTATTCCGCTTAATAAACTAACAACCTAAGAATTGTCAAAACAAAAATACCTGCAGCCAAATTCTGTAACTGTGAAGCGGTGAAGTGATGAAAATTTCTTCGTTTCTTTTCATTAAAAAACTTATCACTTCACCGCTTCACAATTACAGAATTTGGCTGCTGTAATTTAAATTTGAATACAAAAATGAAGTAGCCGTGGAAAAATAATGTAGGAGTTTCAAAAAGAAATTAATAGATTTTTGCAATTTATGTGGGTACTAAACCAAATTTTCTACTATAAAACCGAACCGTGAACCAAACAGAAAAACATTGGTTTATGGTTCGGTTCAACTATTATTTAAAAAACTGGTTTGGTTTTGGTTTGGTTTTGGTTCGGTAAAATTTCGTTGGTTCAGTGGTTTTGGTTTGGTTCAAACGAACCGGTTTCCGTCTCTGGATGAAACAATGCGTTGACGAATTTATGTTATAACCAAACTGAATTATTTTAGATTTCCACTTACGGCGAATGAATATTTATTATTTCAATAACTCGTTGATATCAATTTTTAAATCATAATATATCTGTTTCCCTTTAAAAGGTGATTAAAACACAGAGATGAACGCTTTGTACCTTGTTCAAACATTTATCCTTTAATATAATAATGTATTGGAAAATATCGAAATCGGGCGTTACTTTACAATATATGTTTTTATTTTCGCATGTATTTTATATACAATAGACAACAGAAAAATTCTAATATGTTTTTATCATTATTGTTACATAATTCAATTGAATTGAAATTTTAATTGCTATATATTTTTAATGTAATTGTATAACTATAATGGAGTTCGTTGTTGTGGAAAAACAATAACAACAACAATGAATATAAATGACATTACATTTTTTACTATGATTAATAATAATGGCGTTCGATGTTAAGGAAAAATAATAACAATGAATAAAGAATGACATTTTTATGTTTTTATTTCCCATAATACATCGTCTTTCCAGGCAACTTTTCTTTTCATTCAAAAAAACAGGAGTCAAACTTTTCAAAAAATATGGGGAGGTTATCGCCACAACACTCCTCCCCTAGTGCCATCGAAGATGGGACGATATATAAATTATTGTGCTACAGCACCAAGGAAAGGAGCAGGGGTACCAGTGGTTCTACCTTCTCGCGTAGTTGTGGATGCAGGATGGAATATCTGTGTTTGAGGAATGAGATTAAATCTAACCCTTTTAGATGATACAGTTGGCTTAACGTCGCGTTTTCTCGTTTCTGCGGAGGTTGAAAGAGAAGACTGGAATGTGTCCGAAGAAGTAGGATGGACAATATTTGTAGAAGACGAAGTTTCGTCTGCGCGACTGAGATTAGTACTCGAAGTAGGTGAATTTTGAGATGAGTCATCTTCAGATTGTTCTCTAAAGCAAGGTTTTAATCTGTCGATGGAAACTCGAATATGTTGACCGTTACGGTCAATAACGAAATTTTTATCATCGCGGCTGATGACTTTGAAAGGACCTTGATATGGCGGTTGTAATGATTTACGTACTAAGTCAGTAATTAAGAAGACATGCGAACAAGACTGGAGATTTTTGGAGTCGAAAACAATAGGAGAAGTGTGTCTTGACGCAGTAGATGGACAAAGGTGAGTAAAATGTTGTTTCAGTTGGGAAACGAAATCAGATTGTGGAATGGAATTAGAATTTTGACTGAAGAATTCTCCGGGAAGACGTATGTTAGTACCGTAGACGAGCTTAGCCGATGAACATTGGAAATCTTCACGGAAAGTGGTTCGTAAATCAAGGAATATTGACGGTAATATTCGTGTTCAGTCCGTTCTATCGTAGGCCATTATGGTGGATTTTAGAGTTCGGTGCTAACGTTCAATTAGTCCGTTACATTTAGGATTGTAGCTTGTAGTGCGTTTACGTTCGAAACCGATAAGTTTTGAAAACTCGTTAAAGAGATTGGATTCGAATTGGAAGCCCTGATCAGTGACGATTACTGAAGGTACTTCGAAACGAGCGATCCAATTGGAGTAGAGAGCTGATGCTACCGTTTCAGCTGTAATATCCGAGATAGGAATGGCTTCAGGCCATCGAGTATAAGTTATAACGGTCAATAATAGTGACACAATAACGTTTGTCCTCAGAGGTAGCAAGTGGACCAATAATGTCCATATGAATCTCGGAAAATCGTTGAGAAGTTTGAGGATAGTTACCTAAAGGAGATTGAGTATGGCGAGAGACTTTTGCCTTTTGGCAAGCCACTCAGTTCTGTGCCATTTGTCGTACATCCTTCTTAATGGATGGCCAAATGACTTTTTCAGAAAGAAGTTTGATAGAACTGTGGACTCCTGGATGACATAAATTTTGAAGACTTTCGAAAACAGATTGACGAAATTGCTTTGGAATAAAAAGTCGTGAATTACCAGAAGAGGTATCACACAAAATAGTTTGGCTCTAGAATTGCCAAACGATAATGGAAAGGAACGGAATTGAAGTGTGGGACTAGTGTCCACTAATTCCTTTAGTTCATTATCGTTGAACTGAGCGTCAGCAATTTCGTTGTAGTTAATATTTTCTGGAATTGATATTTGCTCTACACGAAAAAGTGTGTCGGCAACTACATTATCAATTCCAGAAATGTGGCAAATATCTGTCGTAAATTGACTGATAAAATCTAGATGACGGAATTGGCGAGGACTAGCTTGGGCAGGATTCTGCGACAAAGCGTAAATGAGTGGTTTATGATCGGTGAAAAGAATGAAGATTCTACCTTCAATGAGATACCGGAAATGTTTAATTGTAGAGTAAGCTGCAAGGAGATCGCGATCATAAGCGCTGTATTTCTGTTGCGTTTCATTGAGTCGCACAGAGAAGAAACTAAGTGGTGTCCAACAATCGTTAATTTTTTGTTGAACAACGGCGCCTTGTCGGAAGCGTCGACCGTAACGGCAAGTTGGGCAGAGTATGAGGGGTGAGAAAGAGGAGTTGACGCTTGCAAAGATCGAAGACTTGAATGGCGTCTTCGGGCATTTACAACAAAACAAAACAAAAAGCGTAAACAACCAAAATAAAATAGTTTTATTGCCATCTAAATTAAGATGACCAGACGTCATCTTCTGAAGATGACAGTCATCTTTTATGAACGATTATCATCTTTTAAAATAATGCCATCTTTTTATCATCTTTTACAAAAATCAGCTTCTCTTGTCATCTTTTTTATCATATCGCATATTTATGAATTAATGAAATTAGAAAAATTAATATGTATTGTGATTATCAAAAGCTGTCATTGTGGAATGAAAATCAATTCGAGCATGTCCAACGATAGGTCGAAATATTCAATCATTTTAATACAGAATGCATTACTTATTTCGAAATTTCAAAACTTATTAGAATTCTCTTTTGATCTACTATGGTCCATAACCAAACGCATCGGTGGAAAGAGCATTTTCATTTATTAATGATTTACAACATTTGAAAAGACTCAAATTTAAATTAAATGTGTTGAGACTCAAGTTAGTATTAAAATAAAAGGAAAGAAATCATGCACAGAATTCGTAAAAGAGGTTGATACAGTGGAACCCACTTGAAAGAAGTCCACAAGTCATCCAAATATGTGCATGAATTTATTTTTTGGCGAAATGAATCATTTTCAATATTTTAATAATTTTGTAAAAATATTTATTTTTGTTTTAATTTTATATGTGTTTTATTGAAGTTGATTGTTCTGGAGAGGGAGGTGTACGTTTTGACAAAACCATGTCCTCTTTTGGTTTGAAAATAATCTGGTCACCTTAATTCAAAATATTTTGACATTTAAAAGCAGGAAAAAATAGATTTTTTTTCATAATAAATGAGTGCGTTCAATATTATTTTTGGTATAGAAAAGTCATGGTTTTTTATCATGATGTCTTTACCAAACACTTCCAGTGTCAAAAAATTGAAGATTTCACGTCACACTTGATCTATTGCTATTCTATCAGACTATTCTTCAATTTCGGAACGATTTGTTGAAGTCCGTTTCAACATTTTGGAACAGATACCTTCGTCAAAAGGACAATCCCAATTCCAGAAATTAATTGGCAATCCCAATTTAATAAATCAAAGATGCAACCATAACCACTGCTGTTTATTCTGGATCTTACTTCGATGTCCAACTTCATTGTGACTGAACGGGAGTCACAATTCGAATCTCAACTTAATTCTGAGCTTTGTAAGCTGATGGTTTCTGGTTCGCTGATGGTTCAACGACAAACCACAGCTTAAAATCCTAAATACCATGGCATGAGCGATCACTTTTATAAATCACTTAAAACGGGAATATTGTGTCCAATCGACTAGACTTTTCGAAAAGATTTGAAATTTCTTATGACATCGGTTTTACAGTCGGATGGATCCGATCAGAACAAATGTCATTCGTTTTACAGTCGGATAAAATCGCAAGTTATATTTCAACAATTTCCACCCTGTCACTACTTCTCGTCAGTCTATCAACATTTTCCTAGTTCTCAGTGCTCTTTAATTCCCAATACACACAATTTCATTACCTTTACCTCTCGTTAGATTTGTGAAAATCACAGTTCCTCAATATAAATTTTTAAAACTAAATTGAAAATGCATTATTTACAAAATTAAATTGCAGCATTTTGTTCATTATTCGTGAAAATTATAATTAGACCTTACATAATAATATGTACAAACACGTTTAAGGTAATGTTCAACATACATATCACTAATAAAGGGGTGTATTTGGTATTCAAAATTATATAAATGTGACTGCTATTGTTAAGTCCGACATTTGACGTTTTGGCATGTTTGGGTTATCGGACTCGATTATAGCCAACAAATTATTGTCGGACAAGGTTACCCTCGTGTTCTAAACCAAATTTTCATCCCCTATAGTTTAAAGTAATATAGTGGTAGCAAATTTACAAGACCGAGGGCAATTGGCATTTTTCGGAGCTTGCCGAACAAAAAAGTGGCCAAATCGGGGACAATGGCAGAACAAAAGTTTTCAGACTCGTCAAGGACAGGTGCCTCACGATATGTGGTAATCATCAAATGAAATCGACGTGGGCCCAGGGACTATAAGTCTAATATCAAAACTATATTGTTGCACATCAATTATCTGATAATTAATTTACGTAAAGTTGTTTGTGAAAATATTGAAGAATCAAATAAACTGCAAATCTTTAAAAATAATAAGGATTTACTAAAAATAGAAAACAGAATTATATATTGTGTGTAGAGCTTCGATGTTTTCTAGTATCACAGGGGCGATCTTTGTATGGAAGGAGTATCACGAAGGAACCAATGAATCAACCAAGGAATCAACGAGGTTTTACTGTTCAAGACTACAAGGTAAGTTTACACCAGAACGCTAACTCGTATCAATGTTTCACACACTTTTAAACTAGTAACTTTTGTAAAACTATAAAAAAACCCTAAGATAAAAATAATATATGTGTTAGTAAAACTTGAACTAGTAAAAGCTATTACGTTTCTTTTTAACCCTTTATTCTTCTGAAAATCAATTTATCTATAGAATTCCTCGTTGAATTTCAAAGACATGAAAAACGAGTGATATTATAAAAGGATACAACAAAAAAGAATTACCTCTTAAAAGTCATAATCCTAATTAAAATGTCTCCAAAATCCAATTTATGTACGAGGCCATAGATTTTCTATTTTTAAAATAATTAAAAATCTATACTAATATAGCATTTATAATTTTAATTAACTTAAATTATATATATTTTTTAAACACTTTATGTCAGACATATATACACTCTCACAAATAATAAGAAAACTAATTTATGCATAATTTACAGAAAAAGTTTTCTTTTTGAAAATCTTTGCAATTATTTATATAAGCATAATAAATCTTGATTTTGTTAAGAAAATCAATTGTGAAAAATTACTAATTCACTGAAAATTTTATACTACAAATTTTATCGTTGTCAAATTTTATTCTTATTTGTTAGATTTTATTTGTATTGAAAAAATCACTTTGAAAAAAAAATAAATGAAATTAGAAATTCCATAAAAAAAAGCTTTTTAACTTATCAGACAACGATCAACATTTTAATATAAAAGCTGAGAATGAACTACTTTTGGTTTTTAATGGAGAAATTTTCTATTCAACTTTTCTTTTGGTATTGATTCGGCGCATAAAATTCCTTGGAAAATAGATGTAATAGGAAAATAGGTAATGAATTAGAAGAAAACCGTTACTAATTTTGAAAAAAAAACAATTTTTTTTTATAAAAAGAAATTTCATTCAACGAAAACCAACAGAAAAGAGCTTACAAAGTTTTGAACTTTTTAAAAAAGCTGTACTAAATTTATCCCTAGTGTGTAATAGCTGAACTAATTTTTCATAAATTATTTTCAAATCACCCTATAAATCAAATGTCAAATTTAGTACAGTGCTCTTATTGTGACTATATCGTCTTCATTTTTATTTTTAAATTATATTTTTTATTAAAAGTGATTTAGAATTTAGATATAATATCAATAATTTGTGATTAAATATATTGGTTTTAAAATTGACCATATGTTTTTATAAATATTTTATATAGATTTACTATGGAATATATAAGTAATATAAAAATAATATTTTATTATTGTTGTACAAGGAGACCCAATATTGTGTATTGTATGACATAATTATTTAGGTTAGGAAGTAAATGTTCGTAAACAAACTTAATTTTACTATCTGAAAAGTTATTATTATAATGCTATTAGAACAAGAGTACTATATTTTATTTTATATCATATCATTTACAACAATTATGTCGTTAATAACATTTTTGGTTGGATGCGTTTGCTGTCGAAAAAAAGTACAACAGTAAGTTATAATTTTTTTACCATAGCTTTTAAATTGCTGTTTTTTATATATGTATTACGTGTTTAAGTTTGTTAGACGGTTTCTCACCGTATTCTATGTTATGTACCGTTAATTCATATTTCTATGAATATCTGTAAAAAGGATTCTCAATCATTTCGTTCCGCCCAATTTCCTGACATCCTCAAAAAATTAAAAAATTATGCAACTTAAATGAATAAAGCAATTTATTTACAATTTGTTTTAATAAATTTATTCTGTACGTATGAAAGTTATTACGGTATAAGTAAGTATATGTAAAGTACATATGAATATATCAAATTGTTAGATTTGCTAGTTAGTTAGATTTTACAATAGTTTTATTCATAAAGTGTTCAAATTCAAATATGGGAAGGAAAATATTTTATTATCAGACCAACTTCACTACGTCGTTTCGTTCAGACATACTTTTTCTTAGGGCACGGACCGTGAAAAGTAAAACAGAAACACGGAGCGTGAAGAGTGAAACAGAAACTGATTCCCACCACGTTCAGTGTAGTGCAGGTCTATGTGCAAAATCATCAAAAAGTTTGTCATCAGAGGCATGCTATAAATTCACTTCAGGAGTTATTCTGATCACGTAAATTATACGCTTTAAAATTAAGACTTAGTAACTTAAGACTTATTCACGAAGACAATTGATTTTTGGAAACAAGATATCGTATATACACGAACAACATCCTGTTGGCATAGCTAAATAATATAATATTGATCTCGAGTCAAAGATCAACAATCAAGTGCAACAGACTTGCACTTGCAGAATGAAGTTAATTAATAACATTGGTGACAGTGGTGGAATTGTAAGTTGTTTAATTGGTGTTATACAGTTAGAAACGAGTTCTAGATTATAGGATGAAACTCAAATAAAGGGAAGCACGCGAAAATCAGAAGCAGTACATAAAGATATAAGCGCTTATGTCAAACAGTAATTCAATTGCTATTGCAAACTTTGACATTACTAAACTTATAGCAATCTACCCATAGTAATGGGTTCTCAGCACCAAACCTACTCGGAAGCATCCGGCAAACAATCGTATAAGAGCAGTCTAGTCTAGTAAATCCGTACCATACTCTCCGAATTTCTAGAAAAGACAGAAATCCAGATCCATACAAAATATAGCTCTGTATCAATAAGATGAAACGACTGCCACGATTGCTCTGAGCGTTAGAATATTAGCTATATAGAACCATGATGCTACAACATAGCCATTCTCCCAACATCATTCTCCAAACATAGAAAGACAAAACAAAATTCTAATGTTTTTTTTAGCAGAAGGTGCGGTACTAATCCTCCGTCTCCATTGCTAGATTGAAGAGCTCTATTACTACCTTTTTGTGGTACCACAAATTAACCTTCGTCAGGTCGTTGGTTGAGTTATTAGGACAATTGAATAGGTGCTTTACATCGTGTGGCGTTCCATCATATGGAAGACATTTGTCAAAAATTTTAGGGTTAATTTTACTTATGTAGTTGTTTCAGATGCGTGTCCAATCGGATCTTAATTGCGCTAGACTGGATCTGGTTCTGCTAGGTAGTTGTACCTCTTCGGCAGCGATTTTCGGTGACTTTCCATTTAGAACTCGATTTGGGATGTATTTTCTTATTTTGTCTTCAACAACTTTGGTTATGAATTTTTTAAGCCAGTTTTATTCATAAGCTCGTTGGTGTTACCGTTCCGGTTATTTGTTTATCTCTGACATCATGTAGAAAGCACTTCGCGATCCTTCTTAGATTCAATCATTGATAAGTTGTTATTGCAAGGTTGATGCTCTTTGTGACAGGTCCAGATTGTATAATGAAGGTAAGAGAACTCCACATCGTGGGACTTATTGTCTTAGCACTCTCCTCTTGGAGTTACGAAAATTAACGTATGTTTAGCGACTTCTTAGATAGTTGCACAACCAGCGCTTTATTAAACCTGGCAGATTGGTATTAAAGATATCATCCAGTAGTGCAGCGTGCGACACTGTGTCGAAAGGTTTTGATAGGTCGAAAGCAACAAGGATTGTTCTAGCACAGGGTCGTTTGCGGTTCAAACCATTAATAATTTGTAATTAGTAATTATATTCTGTTGTTGTTGTAGTTGTAGCGACGGTGCGGTGCTACTCCTCCGGCTTCATGTCCAGATTCAGGAACTCTGCTACTGCTCTTGGGCGGTACCACAAATCTTCCTTCGTCAGGTTGGTTGGTTACATTACATTCTGTCAAGAGCGGTGGTTGTACTATGTGCTATTCGAATGTCATGTTGGTGTGAGTTGTGACGCTAAATTACTGGGTGTAGCTAGTCAGCCGAGTTTGTGCTCCAATCAGTTCAATCCTTTGGGTCAAATGTGTTTGAGCATGATGGCTGAGATGCCGTCGGGTCCTAAAGCTTTTCATGACTTAATTTTCCTTATTGCATTCTCAACTTCTTCTTCGAAAAATATGATATCCTATAAATTATCAGTTTTAATCTGATTCTGGTTGATCTGTCCTTTTTATGTTTACGTTGCTTTTCTGTAAACTGTATGTTTCGGTTGTGATGTCATCGAAGAAGGTCATGAAATTGTTTTGAGATTATCGATGATGAGTTAAGCCCTTAATAACCTTCCACCGACTTACTTGTGCTAAGGCTGGATTTACGAGGCCGAGGATGTGCTCACTGATTCTCTCAATTTATTTTGTTTTTGTGCCGTTGCCAGCTTGTCATTGGCAAGCGCACCGTTCCCAGTAGAAAGTTTGGTTTGACCTTTTGAATTCTACCGGCTGGGATTTAGCGAGCTCTAGTATTTTTAAAAATTTCTTCGAGTTTTTTCCCCCGAGAGGATGTCAATTGGTAAAAATTGCTTACTAAATTCAATTTCAGTAAAACTTATAAAATTATCCCAGTCCGCTTTGTTAAAATAAATTTAGATCCTCTTCTCAGATTTGATTTATGAAACGGCTTAAGGGGAATATGATCGGCACGTGATGTGATTCTAATATAATTTCGGTTCTCTTCTTCAATTCGCATTAGTGTTATGCTTGCAACGGAGACACCTAGAGAAGAGTCATTGAGAACCCAAAATGGGATAGTACCCAAGTTATTCTAAGTGTTTGTCAAGTGTTAGTTCCCGGTATTGCAGGTAATGTGGTCGTAGGATAGATAACTGTACGACAGATAATTTCTATCATGGGTTTCCCGATGCTTGTTCTGTTGCGAGCTCGTGTTTGTATGGTGACTTGACGTTTGACAACATGGCGCTTTGTAGTTTTTCTTCCATTGCTTATGTTTGGCAAGACCTGAGCAGTTCTTGAGGTGATACTCTCTATATTCTAATCATAGTATTCTGTCTAAACTGATGGTATGTATGTCATGATGGTATTGGTATGTCATGATTGTCTTAACTAATGATCCACAAGGAACCAATCTATCTAAAAAATCAATCAATCAACCTTAAACAGAATAACTCGTCACTAATACGTTTTACAACAACATGCAGGAGTTTTTTGGATTTGTTTGCATGTCAGCGCGTGACGCTTAACCAGTTCAACATTGGTGACAAGAACCACGCTATCTTGATATCATATTCCAAATACGATCTCGATCCAAAGACTTGTGTTACCAAATGCCCATTCACAAATTTTACGAAATTAAATTGGGAAGGCATTCGAACACAAATTGAATACAATCTTGCAACAGCTCATATAGATTGGATGGTACCTCTACGCCCCAAAGAACATTTGTTTTGTGCCATCTTGAAAACACTAAACGAACATTTAGCTCATCAGATATCAACTCGGAAGTTAGACCTAATTTTACAACCGATGCACCACGAATGGCAGATGAAAGAGATGAACTACGTGACGCTGATTCAAGTAACCCGCTGCTTCGAGAAATTACAACTAAGATAAAAAGCTTGCAAACAAACACATACGCGATATATGGAGGAAATACCAATAAACAGTTCACTCCACACCCCCCAAAAAGCAGGATAAAGCAAACAGAAATATACTAAGAAGAAAATATATGTTGCCACAATACGAATCCTTGCAGTTTACTGTAGGCGAAGTCTACTGAACAATTAAATATCAAAAAGCTCCAAAGCTCCAACCACCCCAATAAATCCCACTCCATTAACAGCATAGAAACGCAAAGCATGCTTTCGATATCACAACCACATTAAATTGCTGCAACATCATCTTAGCTCAATATTTGCACTGATTCTTATAAGATGTCTCTCGAACTATATTCTAGTTCGCCAAACATAGGTGGAGTCCAATAATGAAAGATTAAAATATCTGGAGGCTAAGCAAAGTGGTGTTCCTCCATAATACCAAGCACTGGCCGAAATTATAACAATCTCTTATACCGTTGATATCTCCCTGTTACCAACCTGTACAGATATTCAAGAGGCGGGTGAACAGCTCGAACTGCCACCGGAAAAATCAACAGAAATTCTCTTCTTGACTTGGAATTATGATACATATGACACGATCGATATTGTAATCAATGGAAACAAAATAGCAGTTGTCAGTTAAAAGCCATGTGACGTCTACGGCACAACGACAACATACCGACGTTAATATCTTCTTAGCTGTCAAAAAAGCGATTTTCCATGCAAATAATTGGTAATCTACCACCACCTCAGAAACAGATCAGAAACTGCTGAAATAGGTCCTACAGCCCGAATATAGAATCCCTGATATCACCTGAAAGAGTAAATAATGAAACCTGGAAATTAAACTGTTAAACAGGAAAGCTGGAGTGCATGGAATTTTGAAAAAACAATTCTTGATGACCGACCTCCATCGTGAAACCGTCAGATTTTTTTTTGCCAAAATCAACAAGGACGACACTTTTCCAACTTAGGTCGGTAAGGTAGACGGCTTATTAAAGTAATGAGAATCCAATTGACAACAGCTTCATCGATGCTAAATGACATTAGACATCTTATTAGATTTCCAAAGAACCACAAATGTGGGTGTACGAGCATTATGCACAAACCCCAGAGAGACGGTTGCGTTCATAAAAGGAAAATCAAACTAAAGAGTTGGTTGCATTGGAATGGAAACGGTTTAAAAGATTCGCCTTCGCCAGCATTGAACCAGTAAAGTTGTTGTCAAGAGCAGCTTGATTTAAAAGAAAATATAAAAAACAAATTGTGATTTTTCACAGAGATTAATTCTATGATTCTTCTCTCATTCAGATGCGGTTCGGAATGAACAAATTTAGATGGGGGGAAGTGTTACGATTATTACAATTGTTTAATTTTATTTTACCTTCAACAGCTGTTAAATCTAGACTACCTTTTTTCCTTAAACGTAGAATGAATTACGAACAATATTACCTACAACAATGAAATACCCTCAATATATTTGGAATCAATACACAAGAACAAAGTTTTTTGGGTAATGCAGAAACAACACAATCGAAGTGAAGCAGCAACACTGACAACTAGAAAAATAATGACAACGTGCAAATAGTTCATACAAATACTTCAGATTCTTCAAAATGGTAAACACGGCCTACGGCCACACGGCCTATGTGATATATTTTAAAAGACAATTGCATTACAGGATACACCCTTGAGTAAGGTGATATAGTTGTGGGTTATTTCAAGTCTTGACAGATGACAACAGGATACTAGGTTGCTTGTGGTATTTGTCAGTCTTTTAGTCGGACATTTCGAAATATGGTGCTAGATTATAAAGAGATTAGGTGTAACACAATCTTTAAAACGTCTTTTTAAATCAACTATGTACCAAAGCCTGACATAAAAATTGCTTCAAAACATTTATACTGTCGTTTAAAATGAATAACACTCCTGGCATGAATTTCAATATTGCAAATTACATAATAACTAGGAAATGATAGCATCGTGTTTTTTTAAGCTATCAACTTTCTTTTACAAATTCTTTTTATTTTTCAATGATAATATTTTTTTTTATAAATCAAACCTCTTGAATACAAGTATAATAGTTTATAGATTTTATTAGATTGTAATTGCTATCTTATTTATTACATTATGCAAACAATTAACGTTTTCATACTGTAATTTGTTTAAAAAATTAAAATTGATAACATGAAGGAGGAAGATCATTATAATATTATTCATAAATGTAACATCATCATTCAGTCAACTGTAATATTTAGTAAATATGTTGGCTTATTTGTTTGTTTTTGTTTTTGTTTTGTTTTTATTTTTAGGAATGATATGTTGGGATTAGAAGGGTTAGTAAAATTAAAAAATCCTGACGACAATATAACTAGTACCAGTTCTATATTGTCGGTAGAACCAAAATCGTCTTCAGGAAACTTACAACAAGAAATGGATATAAGAAGGTTTATTTTTTATTATTTTTATATAATGATTGAAGGGTGATGGTGATGTTCAATTTTGGTTTTATTAATTTTTTGTTTTTTCAAATTCAAATTCGATTGCAAAATTGTAACAATAAAAATATATGTATATATTGGACAGTACAAACTTATCTTATTATTAATAAAATCAAAATCTGTTCGTAATCTTTTTATATAAAATAAAATATATTCAAACATTTGTTGCCAGTAAAACACATTTTGTTCAACATGTGAGTGTCTGCTTTGATATTCCCAGAAAAGTCACATTGAACTAGAACCCGTCGGAGTCTAATGTTGTTGAACTACGTAATTCTACAATGTTGATTTTCGCAATCATTGATGAGTTTTGAAGAAGTTTCCGGGTTTGTGCTCGAGAGTTCAATTATTCCAGATTCCCTATACTCGAGTGAGATTTACAGAAAGCCTGGATCTTTAGCTCTATGCATATTTTCTACAAGATAGTTAATTTAACTCACAAAACTTCCCCAGCTATTTCACTTGAACTTTGACCTCTTATAATTATTCTGTAACTGAATTACAGCTGATATTAGTCTTTGATTAAATGTTTTTCTCACAACACATCTTGCAAAATATTAATCGAATATTTCTATACTACATAATTCTTTGAAGCTATATGTAACAGTTTAGCACCTGGATTCACACATTTCTGCCAAAGCACGTTGTGGTACATAAAACAAACAACATTGAATCACTAAAGTTCTGCTCGCTACATAAGCCTCCAATGATTATTTATAATTTTTTTCCTAAAGTACTCTTACCACCGAGAAAAGTCTAGTTGAGTATAATATTATCAGAGTTTTGATTCGCGAATTAAATACTCGACCACGATCAATATTCTTCTTAAAACCTTGCACCGGATTCAGTATACTATAACAAGCATTAAGACCATTCAATTATACTAAAATATGTCTTCTTTTATTTATAATAATTTTCCCTTTAATACTATTCTAAATTTGAAATGCAACTGATTTCCAACTATTTTCCAATTAACCAGACATGCATTAATAATTTATTTCTTTTTACAGAGCGAGTAATGCACCGCATAGAAGTTTGCCCGACATTCCAATTTCAGATCCGCATGGCGACACAAATTCCGAGCTTTATGCAACCGTTGGTGATAAGGTTTTAGAAAAACCGCAAGGACGAAGTCGTAATGATCTTAATAGAACAATAATTAATACAATAATATTAATAATCATTTTCATTTCAGCAATCGTAAATTTAAAAAAACAAACAAGCGTTTCGCAACACAGTTCCTTAAGTCAAGCTGATGATATAAGTTCTCCGTATGCAAGAGTTCGTTCTCCTCATTCTTATGACAAAGTTCGTCACACTGAGCATCCGTATGCTCAATTGAATCAAAGTGGTTCCAATAATATAGCACATTCCAAAATAGATGAGGTTGCCACTACATCGAACTCTCCAAGTCGACGCGATTCAAATGAAAGTTTGTTAGGATTAAATGAAGAATCAAGTAAAATCCCAGCTGGATCCGCTATTGCAGGACATGTAGCAGCTAGCCAAGAACTACCATACATGACACCACCCATTCTTCCGGCTGCACAACAAAATTTTAGTGGGGACTCACAAGATTCTTCAAGTATTATTACATTAGCTTTATTTTTTAGTTTTGTTTTTAAAAGTGTTGTATTTTATTTTTAGAAGGTTACACAAGTATAAGTGTTCGTGAACCTTTAGCTAACATAATTGCACAAACTAATTCAAATCTACATAAAAAACGTGACATTAAAGATTCACATTATGCTACAGTTTCGGATGACTCAGATGAAATGTACGCAGCGATTGATGATCCAAACAATGTAGCTGAATTGTACACTAGTGGATCGGAAACATATGCACAAATCCAACCACAATCTACATCAATAACAGTATCAGTGGAAATTAATGCAACCCCTCGACATTCACATGAAATCCGTAAGTAAAAAAATATTAACTTATATTGATTTATACAAATTATATTATTTTAGCTTCTGGTTCGATTCGTCGTTTAAGTAATAACGTTTCACAACTACCAACTCAAATAAATAAAACAGATGAAGCATCAGAAAGCTTGCGTGCTCAAATGCATTCAAGACAAGCGTCATCGTCAAGTTGTTCAAGTTCTGTGGGTAACTTGGGTTCACCAAAACCAGAAAAACGACAAGCCAACTCACCGTTACCACCGCCACCAACGACAGTAGTTCCGTTACAATCAAATAATTCTAGCACGTCAAATTTAACTTCGTCGAGTACAAATATTAGCGGGAGAAACTCAGTCGCGTCTATTATTGAAGTAACTGGTTTAAACTCCGTGACGAAAGATAACGAAAGTAAAATAAATAGTAAAAAGAGTGGAAATATTGAAGATAGTAAAAAGAAACAAAGTCCGTCTAAAGATTTGGAGGGAATGTATGCAAAAGTAGGATACAATGTTTTTCATTATATTTATTGCTTGATTTTATTACTCTACGTTTTTTTAGGTTATGAAGAAAAATAAACTATCACATTTACCGTCCCAAAACTCATCACCAAACCTACCACGGAAGCAGGAAGTATCTCAAGAAATGTTTTTATCCGACCCAGATATATCAAGAGAAACTAACTTATCCTCGGGTGTTGAAAACAAAAAAATTGTTAAATCGGCCTCAAATACTATGGAAGATAATTATGAAACAATTGACAAGCATCGTGATCGATTATATAGCTATGATAGCAAAGATCCAGGATATGAAACAATACCAGGAGAAAGTGGAAGCAATGCTGCAAACAGCTCATTTGGTAAGCATTGTCTATTTTAAGAGACATTGTGTGTTGTTTAAAAACGGCTGGCCTCATAGCCCAGTCATTTTAGCGATCAACCTCGGAATGAGAGATAATAAGCTGATTTTTCGTATATACCTTCATTTTGGCGTTCTAAAAGTTGCCTCAAAAGTCTCATAAAATCTCGTGTCTGCGTCGTAAGTTATTCAAGGCCAAAAGTAACAAAAAAACAGTTTCTCACGATTATCTCGGTTTCCATTGCTCTAATGACGTTAACATCTATAACAAAAAATATAGAGCATAAAATTTTCAACAAAGTTTATTTGAAACATTTTCTCATGCGCTTAGCCGTTTTTGCGATAGAGGGCGGTGAAGAAGTTTTCTTTTTTTCTTGACTCTGCTGCTGCATTAGCTGTTTTGCCACAAAATAAACACAGTTTTTTAAATCAAACACTTAACTCCTCTTTTTACGAGGTACACTGAGTGATGATAAAGGCTGATCTCCTAAGCGTCGTTTCGATGCCACTATGGAATTTTTACTGATGTACACTTTTCGACACAGAACATGCACATGCATAGAAGTTAAAATATTTAAGAAGTCTATGTCACCATCGTTTCAATCGATACTAGCAGTTTTTTTAAGTTTTCAAGCCACGCATCACATTATCAAAATCTCCGTCTGCAAGTGGTTTCTCACAGATAAAACACAAATTTAGCCGTAATTTTCAAAATTTTAGGTCCGTCGTTGCCGAGATCGGAAACGAGAATAAACGACAATTACTAAAAGTTTAAGGTAATATTCACAGATATTCATGGTTGACCTTGCATTATAGTACGTATGACCGAGCGCTGTGTGCTCACCGCCTGCTATCGCAAAAACGGTTGAGCGCATGAAAAAATATTTCGAATAAAATTGGTCACAAATTTTATGCTCTACAATTTTTGTAATAGATGTTAACATAATTGGAGCAATAGAAACTGTGATAATCGCGAAAAACTTTTTGTTACCTTTGACCTTGAATAACTTAAGATTTTATGAAACTTTTGAGGTAACTTTTAAAACGCCAAAATGAAGGTATATACGAAAATTTAGCTTACTATCTCTCATTCCGAGGTTGACCTATTTTTTATGCTAAAATGACTGGACTATCACTATTAACGTAGAGAAAAGTAGATTCTGTGTAAATGAGATTGAGTATTTGGGTTATGTTATTAGCGATGAGTGTTTAAGGGTTAATGAAGATAAGGTCCGAACCATTGTCCAAGTTCCTCGCCTCAAAAATGTACGTCACATAGAAGATTCTTGGGGGTGTTATCGTCGTTTCATCGAAAATGGCTTTTCTAACTGCTTCTCTGATGGTTGACCCGGACTTCTCCAAGAGATTTTACATTCAGAGTGACGCTTGTAGTACATGTATCAGTAGTCTTCTGATCCCGAAAGAACATAGGAGATGGGCATCCTATTGCATACGTCTCTTAAAAACTTAATACAGTCCAGCGGAATTAGAGCGGGAGTGATTTAGAATGTTTGGCAGCGATTATAGCTGTTAAAAATGGAGGGATACGAATTTACAATAATTGCTGATCATTCAAACTTGAGATAGTTGATGTCCCAAAAATATCTTTCTGCAGACTGACAAGGTGGAGCTTGATTTGTGTATAGATCTATTGGTTGACCCAAAAGATCTATTGGTTGACGAAGTTGTGCCAACCTGAAAACACGTAGTACCGGGAGTATTCGGGAGTTAATGATTAAACACGCTCATGTTCTACCTCTTTCAGTTCAAATTGGTACAAAAGAAGTGTTAGATTTTTAGTAAAAGTTCGCACCGGTTACATCGTGGGGAGGTACCCCACCCTGAGAAGTCTCATGCCCGGAAATTTATTTATCAAATTTGATTTAAGTATTCCTTATATACTCAATGTGATACACATCCAGTCCGCTCCCGACAAGATCTTTGACGTTTAAAGCAACTGTGCCAAATGGATCCCTGATTCTCGCTCTTAAAAATTTAGGCGGAATCTTAACGTAAAAATGTTGTGCCGAATTTTTGGGGGAAAAATTACTAGCAAATATGATTTGGTGTATTTCAAATTTTCTTGGACGACTGCGTAAATTATAAGTTTTGGTGGTACCGAGATTTAGAGGATTGGTATTCCCCTTCTACGAATCCTATGTTGTCAGTTCCTTCTTTGGAAATCCAAATACCACCTATTACCTATCACATCTAAACCACACCCCAGAGTGTCGCCTATACCACTTGCTGATCGTTCAGCGACAAATTTGAATCCTTATGCCTTCCACTTTTTACCTTGTCTTTTGGACAGTGATTAATGCTGTAGCGTATATATTTTCACTAGTCTTTCGTAATCTCTCTCTCCTCTCTCTCTCTCTCTCTCTCATCTCTCTTCTCTCTCTCTCTCTCTCCTCTCTCTCTCTCTCTCTCTCTCTCTCTCTCCTCTCTCTCTCTCTCTCTCTCTCTCTCTCCTCTCTCTCTCTCTCTCTCTCTCTCTCTCTCTCTCTCTCTCTCTCTTCTCTCTCTCTCTTTCTCTCTCTCTCTCTCTCTCTCTCTCTCTCTCTCTCTCTCTTCTTTCTTTCTCCTTCTCTTCCATCTTACTCTTGTAATACCACATATTCAGTGTGTAACTATTGACTTGGTTTGTGTGTTTTTGGAGATCGCCTGGTCTTCTTAGACTTATTACCAGGTTCCCATTTTTAAATCGTTGTCATGGTTATGTTCTGTTTATTTTAACCAAAAACGTTTGAGCTTCTATTTATATTCCCCATACATATAAAAACAAATTGGTCCAGAAATATCCGATTAACAAAAAAATTTTAAAAACATAGTTGAATAAACATTTATTCTTTCCAGGCATAGCTAAAGGTATACAACGAGTATCACACAGCACGATCGCCGTATTTAATGAATTGGAAAAGATTTCAAATGAACCTGGTTATGAAAGTTTACCAGATGATATTAATAGAATAAAAAAAGAAGGAAATATCGATGGTGACTATGAACTAGTATCAAATATAACCACAAAAAAGACTACACCCACAACCGCAATAAAACCACATCGAACTTTGGTTCAACGAACCAGCTCAGATTATGATCCCAATTATGAAGTTCTAAGACCAGTTAATCATGGAAAATCAATATCAGATGATGGATATGCAAAAATTTTGGAAAAGAAAAATATTCATGATAAAACTTTCGATAATGATTTAAGCGATGGCTATAGTAGCATTAAAAGTATAAATAAGAATCAAGACAACAGTTCGTCGGGAGGCTATAGTACTATCAAGGAAAACGATCATTCAACAAAGTTGAGGAATCATGATTATGCTAGTATCAAGGAATCAAAATCAACAAATGTTGTAAATAATAACGAAGATGATGGTCATTCCGATATGTATTTTAGTATTCCAAATCCCCAAACGCCGGACTATCTTCATATAAAAGATAGTTCGTTAGACAATTATTCCACCATTCCTGAAACGAATTATACAGGCAATCAAATGAACTCAATCTCACCCATAACAAATAAGAATTCCATTAATTCACCAGGCTATTCAAGTATTTCAGAGACCCGAACAACTCCATCCACCGACAGTTTTAGTTCGGATACAAATATGAGTTATCAAGCTATAAGCAATAATACAAATAATAACTCTTTGTCACTGAATCAAAACCAAAGCAATAGCAATTACGAATCGTGTACAGGATCGGAATCCGATCCGAATTACGAATCTGTAAGATATGTTAATGTTACCGAAAATCCGTATGAACGTTTACATAATGAAAAGGGTTCAGAAAATTTAGCTACTAACCAAAACTTATTGTTACCATCGACATCAACTATTCCTTCCATAGTTAGCAATAATGTAAATCAATTAGTTATAAAAACTGAAACGGTAAACGATTCAAACCCAAAAAAATCTGATAGCGGTGAAGTTGGAGATTTTTTTCAAGTTTGATGATGAGTGGAAAAACGATTGAAATACGAATTATTTATTTTATTTGTCACTGCATGCAATTTTTTAAATTCTAAATATTATATAATTAATATTGTTTTCCGTTCGCACTTGGCGTAAGCCACCGTTTTATTTTTAAATATTTATATTTAAATAAGGTTTTTAGATCGAATAAATGTTATTGTGATATGAATTCTAAATCAAAAGAATTCACAGCTGTATATAGTATCAATCGCTTACTTACCGGTTTTATATATTAATTTAATTTACATAATATGAAATAGAGATTTCAACCATTGACAACGTTCCTGTAATTTGTTTCTTAAGAATCAGATTCAACCTATTGACTATACATATAATAAAAAAAAATGTCAGAAAATTCCCTAATCTAAAATAGTATCGTGATAATTTATTGTATTTAGTACTAATACATCTCAGATTTTCAGTATTTACTAGCAGAGTTGTGAATTATAATAAAGATTAGAATGCAATGGCAACTATGGTTAATAGTTTAACGTTTTAAAAACAAAGCTAATAGGGACAAAACATATATGTATATTGTTTATTTTTATTTAAATAAGTAATTAAAAATTCTATTTAATTTATTTTCAAAATATATTTTTTTATTTATATATATTTTATAATATAAAGTTTTTTTTTTAAGATTTAACCAAACAATGAATGTAGTGTAAAATGATTTTATTATTAAAAATTTAGGGTATTTTATATTATATATAAATTTATACATACGTTTTGATATCAACTGATATTTTATTGTTTTAAGGATTACACATATTAAATTATAATTAAATTTTAATAGTAAGTTTATTCACCTTTAAGAAAATTTTTATGAAACAATCTAAGTTAAAGCTGGTAGATTATATTATATGGAAAGAAATTATGGTGGGTTTGTTTTAACTTGATTTAAAATGTCGGTATGCTTCATTAAAAGTTTTACCTTTGTGTCTACACATTACAAGTTTCATTACGTACTAGTGTGTAATAAATGTATTACGTTATTCCTACTCTAATAATCTTGAATTTTTTAAGAAGAAAATATGACCAAATTCTTGAGTCAATGGGTAGCATAGCAACTTAACGTTCATAATGGCAACTTAACGTGTCAAATCAGCAACTTTCCGTGTCAAACAACAAAAGTTAATCTAAATCATAAAAATCGATGTGTAAAATTTTAGAATTGTGATAGTGAAAGAGATGTTGTTTACAAACAAGAAAATATCTAGTTCGAAAACCAACGAAAATAACTTTGCGGATGTTTACAATCATATTTGGGTGAGTTTGTTTTTCTTTTTTCTATTGATAATTGGTACATTTTTCCTTATCGATTTTTCCCTAGATTTTGTTTTGTTTACTGATTGAATTGAATTGATTGGATTTGATCGTAGCGCTGTTGTACTACTATTGCTGGCATCGTTTAGTGACACTGGTGCCCTAATTTTTTTGTGTTGTATGTTTTAAGTTTTAACATTTAGACCTTGTTAGATTACTGTTAATATTACACCAATGTCAAAAGATAAGTATCTGTTTCCACGCAGTTATGGTGAAGCTATCAACAGTTCAGAATTAATATAACCAACAAAAGTTCATCATCAACATATTGAAAGAAATAAGATTAAATCTCACGAGTTGAAATTTAAACAGTAAACAGCATTATTCTCTAATACTGCAGATCTTAAAGAGGTAGGTTAATTTATTACCAATTATGCGGCACTGATCTCCACAGTTGTTTCAGATATAATGGGAGAAACTACAAACAACACAGAAGACAACACGAGACCATTTTCACACCAAGACTTATTTATTGTATATGAGGGTCTCAAAACTGAGCTGTTTGATTTGCTGGTTCGGGACTTTTGCAAAGTCAGAGCAGTTGCAGATAATGTAGATCATTATTTCTGTTGCCGAGTTGCAGAATCTGTCAGAAGAAGACCTAGCTTGCTTAAATGGTGGTTTGTAACCGTGTTACACACTTATTATGATATTTAGGTACTTTTAACTAAACCGATTGTTTTTACAGGGGATACGTCGTATTCGAGTAGAAACTTTTTGGAGTGCAAGACTCCCATTTTTCATAGTTGTCTGTTTTGTTTCTGTTCCCAAATTCGGATGACCCATTTGAGCCTACTTCTGGTTGAAAGCACTGTTTTGAAACAATAAATTTTGTACTCTCGCCTTTCTTTGCTAGAGAGTTTGCTACTGCGTTACCTTGTACTTCTGTATGACCATATGCCCACACAAGTGTGACGCAGTTGGTTTTTATAATATTTTCTTAACTAACTTTCAAACGAAGCGCGTAGAATTCAGAACCGATATCCTGACAGTCAACCATAATGTAAATATCTGTGTTTCTGTATTTCCATTTGTCACACAGAATAGTACAGTAATTGGTGACCAAAGTTTCGGGGTTGAAATACTGTTGTAAAGGGGCGCAGCTCTTATCGCCCGTTTAGTTCTGGGGCCAAACGCCCGCGCATCAATACGTTTGTTGGTTCGGAACCCGTCCATGTACCAGACGCATTATATCGGCAATAAATTGTCTGTCGAGATCAGTAATTATCTGAGTACAGTCTGAAATGTGGGAGAGATGCACTTTGTTCTGAAGCTCCGAGGGGAGGATCGTTAGATGGCTGGCTAGGCTACGAGGTTTAATTATTTCAACGAGTTTCAGACTGAGTGCTTGATACTCTGTTACATATCTAATGGAGATGCTACACCTCCATTTCTGATGGTGTGGTTCTAAAAGTACGTGTGGCATAGGCACACAAGTCTCTGTATTTTCGTGAGTATTGTCTCGGCAGATATTTGGCTTGCTTTTGGTCATCAGACCAAAGCTACGTATGAAAACATGGGATTTATTATACTTTGATGCAACCCAAGTAGCATTTCGCTTCGTAATCCCCTGGTTTTCCCAAACAAGTTTCTGCAGGCGAAAAAGCCTTGTTTGTTTGACCAAGATATATTTTAAGTGGCAGTTCCAAGTCAGCTTGCTAGTTAGGTTACAAGATTACACATAACCTTATCTCCTTGACTGTTTGTATTCGGTCGCTGTTAAAAGCAGGCGTTTTATTGCGAATTGACAGACAGCCCACCGTTTTGCACCTATATATCACAAGATATAAGGCTGTTGGGTTCGTTCACCGACAGTAGAGTCATATTGCCCTCTCACCATGACTGCTATATCATCGGCGTAGCCTACAAAATTGTATGAAGCCAGAAATTTTAAGCTTATTTTACTCAATGTATGAATGCCGGCATGTTTGAAAACCGAATGTGGTTTTGCTTGATGCATATATGCTGAATATGGTAGTCCAGAATCTTTTTTTTTGTATTATTTGTCTTCGTTATGTTTTTCCTGGGTTGCGTGTATGAATACAACTCTAGGTGCTCTCCATATCTGAGGAGTGTACACAACGCTGAAGCTTGCTGTTAACAGACGCACGAGATATGGTTAAAAGGCAGTCAAACCCTTTTTGCTGGAAGATCGGCAATATTTCGTCGCCGTCTGGAGATTTGAGCGGTCCGAACGATTCGATTGCCCAACTCGCTCTGTTTGAGGTGAACATTCTGTTGGTTAGTTGGTCTTCAACTTTTTAGTTTCTGGATTCAACGTTCAAGAGGAAGGGTCTCTCCTCGCCTGAGAAGCGTATCAGTTGTATGTTTTTGTTGGTCGTTTGTCGATCGATATAGACCTCCGTACTTTTTTGCTGTCCGTCCATGGTTTGTGGATGAACACAATACGTGAGCTTCCCTTCGGCTAAAGCGGTTCAAATTAGATGAGTCTATTGATGACTTGTTCCGGTTAATTTGAACGGCAACACACTTTTGGTATTTTTTTAGTATGACTTTTTCTTGGCACTGCATCGGCGGTCGGGTCAGGAATGAATATCAGCTGCGTAAGATCCTTCTGAACAGTAGGTTTAAGGATGGTTCATAATCTCGACCTAGTCTCCGGCTTTTGGGTACCTATTTGCCTTAGGTTCGTCTTCGTTGTTTCTTTGACGCAGTAGGGAGGGTAAGATATGAGCCTAGGAAATCGAGTTAACTCTTCCTATTTTTGTTTTCGGGGCGGTATTTCATGGATGGATATCCTCAGTACTACGTTAGTTGCCTGTGCGGATGTATTATCAGCACAGCTAGCAACAAACGTTCTTTTGGTAGCAGCCCTCCTTGGCGCTTCGATACGCTTATTGACATCGCTATATGTTTCACGTACGATTGTACTGGCAACCTTGATTTTGGTGAGGTTGATCACTGGCAAAGGACTTATGTATAGCATTTGACGCTAGATATAGCCGCCCGTGGAGGACGCTTCAAATCGGACGCTGTTGCTCCTTCTTGTGTCTGTGTCCTCCTTCAGAGTTAGCTTCTTGGACCTTTGACCAGGGCTGCCAAGTCAAAGGATCTGGTAAGGACACAGACTATTGTGGTTGCCTCCTCAGAAAGACCTTTCTTGATTAACAATTTCTTGCGTTTTTTTTTTGGAACTACGTTCGGTCTCAGCTGAATTCAACTGTGTCAGGCGGTTGCTCAAATGTCCTGATAATTCAGGCATGATCATTGAGTCTGGTGAACACAAATTTGTTAGGAGAAGCATAATCCTTATTTTTATTTTTTTTTATTTTATTCTTATCCATAAAATTATTTGTTTAACATGCTGAATACAAAAAACGCCACAGCAGAGCCCAGTGTTGTGGCTAGGCACTCGCTAACCAAAATTCTGTGCTAGTGCCCGAGTTATGCCATAGACCATGAAGCTTTCAGCGCATGTGTCCCACCTTAGCTTGGGGTTTGGATTCAGCTTCGATTCTTACTTAGAACCTTGCGGTTTGAGTGACCCTAATGTTATAACTCCTAGGATGATTGAGCCTATTAGGCTCAAACACTGCACCAAAGTATCAAGTCCACAATGGATACACCGCAACTGAAATCATCCCAATCAAACCACCAAACGACCTTCTGACTCCGCAATATATTCTCAGTTGCCACCAGAACGATCACGCATGTAAAGATTTGTTGAGCAAACCACCGCTACTGAAACATATTAGAAACGGTCGAAACATGAGCTATAACTCAGGCATAGAAATCCTCACAGGGTTAAACAGTTAAACCTTTAAGAGAAAGCTACACCAACCTTTAAGGGCTGGTTACCAGCGATTGTAGAATCCAATCAGCATTCAAGAGGAAGGCCATGTGAACAGTTAGTCCATTTTAAAAGTAATGAGAATCAGTAGAAAATCTGAATAAATTAGCAGATTTACACTTTATTATCGATAGTGAAGTTTTTACTATGCATGTGTTTACACGACAAAACACTCCCCTCTTAATGCCATCGACGATGGGACGATTTGAAAGAAGGTAGAAGAGAGATTTTAGTGTGACAGAGCGTTCTGGTAGCTCGACGGGCTCGTATAATTGTAGCGGAAGGGTTAAAGGTCAATGTTTTGGTTGGAGATCCAATTTTGCCGTTTTAGTGATGTCTGTGTTGTGTTTCTTAATATCTGCGGAAGTAGAAGGTAAAAAAACTTGTACTCGAACAAATTGAAGGTTGGGCTGAATTATCTTCAGATTATGACCTTAAAAGGTTTTAATTTGTCGATGGAAACTTTAATGTGTAAAATTTTTTTCGTCACGGCTGGGTAGGAACCTTCGTATGTTGATCAGTGCGCTTTACGTACTAGATCAGTGTGTAAGAAGACATGTGAATAAGATTCAACAGATACTTTGTCCGAAGTGTGCCTTAATGGATTAATGGGATCGAAGTGTTGTTTCAGCTGGGAAATTAAATCGGAATATGAAATGAAGTTGATGTTTTTGCTGTACATATCTCGGATTGTAAGTCTACATAGTACATTCACATGATTGTTTTTCTTGTTGTTTTTTTTGTATCGTTCTACAACAACAAAAATACGAAGATATCGATTTAATAATTTTTCCCCAGCCAAATATGTCAAAATCTGTTTTGAAGCGAAAAGTCAATATTTTTTATTATATGATTATTTATTTAATTTTTTGAATAACTTAACATATACGATTAGCATAGTTAGTAAAGTTTATTCAGTTTTTAATATGTATAAAGAGAAATTAAATTTCAATTTAATTAATAGTTATAACATTTTTAAATATTGACAATTATTTAACTGATAAAAAAGTAAACAAACTTATCGATTTCGATAAGTTCAAAGGAAAAACAACGATAAAAAACGACCAAAATTACTAGGCTCAATATAATTTGGTTGTTTATATCGTTGTTTTTTGGTGAGCTTTAGTTTTGAGATAAAAATAATCTGGCGCTACTTTCTATGCGTTTTTGAATGGAGAAAACAACAACCAAAAATGAAAAAAACAACGAGAAAAACAATCATGTGAATGTAGACTAACTGGTTGTGCGTTTGCGTTCAAAACCTATTAGTTTATAGACAACTCACTGAAAAGATTGGATTTGGATCGGATTAGGATTAGGAGTCTGGTCATTGACGATTGCTGAAAGTACTCCGAATCGAGCGATCAAATTCCAAAAAAGTGATTAAGCTACTATTTCCACAATGATATGCGAGATGGGAATGGCTTCAGACCAGCGAGTGTAGCGGTCAATAATTGAGACTCAATAACATTGGCCTTCAAAAGTAGGAAGTGGACCAATTATGTTCATATGCATCTCGGCATATCTTTGAGAGGTTGGATTAAAGTCAACGAAACGAGATGGTATATTTTTTTTTTTTTTTAATAAAATGTGATGTGTAGTAGGCATTACAATATGTGTCACAACAACACATAAAAACCTTTTAAGACCAAGGTCCCACAACAACATGCGTTCTAAGGATGTTAATGGACGCAAATCTGTTTTTTTTTGTTTTTTTTTGTTTTTTTTTTTAATATTTTTTGGTTAAATAATGGATAACTAAACCATAAATCCTATCACATATAAAATATGACATAGGCCAATATTTCGTGATAGGATAGGGAAAATAAAAATAAAATAAGAGATAAAAAGCAAATTTGTTTTAAAAACTTGCAGGAACAAAACTAAAATTGGTTTGCCAATAGTCCAGCTAATGGCATAATCCTTGATTATGGGACGCAGTATATTTTTCAATGATTTAAGCTCAGATGTATAGTTATATGAAGGCTCGTTTCTTCGAGCAAGCTACAGCGTTCCAGCATCAAGGAATATTCATTAGCTAAGATTGAGAGTGCTACCGTTGACTGAATACAGTTCATCCGCCAGCACCCCTAAGGTATCACCTTGGCTAGTGATATCTCACTGCTATTGCCAGTGGTATGTGATATCTCACGTTAACTCATATGCCAATAGCAGGGACTGGAGTACGCGGGGTTGTCGCACCCGTGGCCGAGTGACTTTGGCCTTTTGGCAAACCAGGGATCAAATTGTGTTGTTCTGGATGGGACAAATTGTGCAGATTATTAAAAACGAGCTGACGAAATTGCGTAAGTTTTTTAAATTGAAACTTGGTATTGAAACACTTTTGCAGTGTTTTCGCTAAAATTTAATATATCTTTTAGTTTGCTATTTAACGATGTGTGTTCATTAGAACTATAATATTAATTTAAGAAACACTGCTGTGAACTTGAACTTATAAGAATCTAAATATACGTAAGAATTTTGAAAGAATATAAATATACGTAAGATTTCCTCAAATAAATATATCAAACTGAAATCTGCTAAAGGAATTCCAAGTGATGAACAGCAAATAATAAAATTAAAAACAGACGAATTCACCAAAGGGGAGTGATGTGGTGTGTAAACGTAACCTTTGCAAAAATTTCATTAGACTGATAAAAAAGTACAACAACACCTTTTACTTGTAATTAGGGGGATACTACTTCTACTTAGGCGCCAAGATTTTTTTTGTAACTTGATATAGAATCACTTACTGAAGCGAATAAAACCAGAACGAGTTGTATATCAGCCCCAGAGTTCAAGATACAAGCCTATGAAAAAAGCAAAATCCATACAAAATTACATTGACAAGAATTTTTTCTGTTGTTTTAATTTTTTCTTTATTTCCTATGTGCTTTTAATATAAACAGATCCAAACTGTCCTTTTTACTAAATTTTCTTAATTTACCCTAAAAATAATAAAAGAAAAATCCACTTGCGCCTAAGTTCAAGTAATCATGCCGTAATTAGCTATATTTCTATTGTATTTTACGTAACCACAAATAATAGCTTATCAATGTAAAAATTGCTGGACAATCGCTCCTTCCTGTTGTTTGATGTTAGCTGTCAGAGCATTTTCGATAAAAACGCCTTTACCAATGGTACACAACATTTAGCTTTAACGTTACCTGTCCACTACATGTCTCTTCTAAAAATTTGATGTAAATTTTCCGCTGGGTACCTAACACAATTAACATCTCTTTTTGATGGGGAATAGTTTCATATTCCAATTGGAACACAATTGAACCAGAATTGTTCGTATAAAATCTAAATTCAGTAAATATATATGTAGTAAATTCCGTCTAATTAATTAAATAGTTTTTATTAAACATTCATGAACCTGATTGTGGTGTGTATACATACATTAAAATAGTTTTCGTAATTAGTTCATCGCGGTAATTAGAAAAATATTTATAGAGTAAAAAAAACGCAGGATAGAATATCTAATTGAAAGTATATTGACTTTCTTCACCATAAGTAAATAAAGTTAAAATTCATGTATGTGTCGTGTCTCCTTTAATTCTAATGTGATTGTGTAATATCGTTTAATTGATCAAATTAATTTAATTTATTTCACTTAAAATTTTTGTATATTTATGTCAAAATCAATATAAACATCTTCAGGAAACAAACGTTATATAATTCAATGTCCAACTCAAAATATTGAAGTTTATTGTTCGTTTCCTACCAATGAGTGATATTTAAAACAAGCAACAAGTGTGGAGTACAAATAATAGGAAACAAATATAATATAAAAATAATTAAATTAATGTTCAAAATATTGCGGATTGGTATTTGTTTATAAATTAAATTCTGTAATTTTCTGTAAATTATCACAATGGGTTTCTGGAAACATTTTTCTTTTAGACAAGTTCAATTTTCTTGAGTCGACAGTCTGACATTTGCATTGTAGACAACTTGACTCATTGGGTCATTTATCTCAAGAAATAAATTAAATATTTATGAGTAATAATTCAACATTTTGTCAAGAGAAAGTAATCATTATGTTAGGTGAAATTTTTGGTGTTTTAATTAATAATATTTCTTTTATGTTGTTTCTTTTCGGGCATGTCTCTGAGTTGCAATTGTAAATTCTTAAATAGTGTTAAGTTCAATATACATAAATAAACCTTGGTGTGAAATAAATTTTATTACTTATAACTTAATTAATTTCAGTAAAGTTGTTATTTAAATTAAATTTATATAGCATTCATCAAAAGTTACAAGAAATTGGAATTGGGTTGATTGGAAAAACTGTCAAAATGTAAAGATTGGGTTTTGGTACAGCTACGCCCTGATTATTTATTTTTGGTTTATTACGAATTTTTGATTATGTTTACATATCTTTATAATTGTAAGTATTTAACATGAAATAGAAATTTTATTCAAATTTTCTGAAAATTGTGTCGAAGATGTATATGACATAAAAATTATGTTATGGATCAAAACATACTTAATTGATATTAAAATATATTAATACAAATTTGCTTATTTTGAATTAGGACAAATGGCAAGAGTTAATAAATGCTTAGTTTTATGTGGTTCTGGGTGTCAACTTAGCCTAGTTTGACTCGTAGTCTGGGTTTTGTAACGTAATACCAGGTTTTCAAGGCCATGTAATTGATAATTTACATGATTAGATTTGCTAAACAACAGTTCTACTTCAGGAATATTGATCAATCTTCAACTAGGAAATGGAGGCGATTACGTGAACTTGGTTTACTTGCCGATACGTCCGAGACTACTTTGCTTGATCAATTTTCAGCAGATTCGATTAACTCACATTTTTCCTCCTGTTCTCTCGCTCCGATTACCCTACCGTGTCCAGATAGTATTTCTTTACATCTACTACGAAATAATAATGAATTCAGTTTCGAATGACCAGGTGATTTTAGGACGAGGTGATTTTAGCTATAAATTCAATAGTCTCCAATGCTATCGGTATCGATGGTACTAGCATTAAATTTCTGAAAATGATACTTCCAGTAGTTCTACCTTTCATAGCCATGTTTTTTAATATTTTAATTACAACCTCATCTTTTCCTGAGCATTGGAAGATTGGTGTAGTTATTCCTATTCCGAAAAAATCGTCTCCAACTGATTTGAAAGCGCCCAATTAGTGTTCTTCCTGCACTCTCAAAGGCATTTGAGAAGATACTTAATATGCAAATTGTATCTGTTTTAGAACATAAGTCTCTTCTTAATAGTCTGCAGTCAGGTTTTAGGGCCGCTCACAGCACTACTACTACGTTAGTCAAATTAACTGATGATATTGGAAGGGGTTTGAATGATGCTAAATCTTTTGCTGTTCTTATACTGGCTGAGTTTTCTAATGCCTTAGGAATGATCGATCCGACTCTTCTAATTCAAAAACTCTTTGTTTACTACGGGTTTACTACTGCTGATACCAAAATGATCTTTTGATATCAATAGTGATGATTTGTCAAGGTTAAGTGATAATAATTATAAATAAATAAATAAAAAATCTAAGTGAACGGAAACAAATAGTCAAGGGCCAAGGCTAACAGAATCTTATCGAGTTCATTGGCGGTTAATCGAGGAGTTCCACGGGGATCCATATTAGGGCCTTTGTTGTTCTCGGTATTTATAAATGATCTTGTTGTGTTGTACCTACACTATCTTCTTTATGCAGACGATTGTCAAATTTATATTACTGGTAAACTCTCCGAAATTAATGAAATTTTTCGTAAAATCCCTCTGTCACTCTCCTCCTCTTCCCTCCTTTATATCCTCTTGCTCCTAATTCAAATTTCTATTTTACTCTAAACCTACATGAGCTTTTTCTGTTATAGAACTATCTCCTCTTAATATCTTACCCATTTCTTTTTTCGTTGCATGACGCCTACTTACTGGTTCCCTCCTGGACTTTCTGCCTTGTCTCTTGGTTCAAGTTGAGGCTTGTTGCTTAACATGTTCTCCTGTGCAATATTGTGGGCCATGGCCTTAATGCTAAATTTCACTAAATTTTACTGATTCGTGCTTCTTAGCTTCGATGTTATGCCTCCAACTCCTATGCAGATCCAATATTATCCAGCATAGGAAATTGCCAGTGATGAGCTTTATGCTGACTATTTAATACTAATTAATTTATGCTAAATGGAATATGATTGAATTATATTTATTTTTCTTTATTAGTTTAGTTCTCCTGTACATTGTTATGAGCTATCGCCTTATATGTATAATATTGTAAATAAATCAATAAAATTAATCATGACCTCAAACAAATTTACAATTGGTCTCTTAACAACGGTCTTCTACTCAATCCTACTAAAACGCAGGACCTATCCTATTTATTACCACAACGAGCGTCGATATTGATCTCTCACCACTCTTTCTTGGCGACACCCAACTATCAGTCGGCAAATCTGTTAAGAATCTTGGTTTGTATATGAACAACGCCTTAACCTGGTCTAACCATATTATTGATGTTTGCAAAAAAATCAGTTTCGCATTATATAGATTCAAATTGCTTCAGGATATAACACCTTTTGCCATTTGCATGCCATTGGTTAAAAGTTTGATTATTCCTTACTTTAACTATTGTGATGTTATAATATTTAATTTAGATTCGGATTCTTTTACCAAACTAAATGTTGTATTTAACTCCTGTACACGATACATTTACTGCCTGAGAAGATTTGATCATGTCTCTGAATACTCAACATCAATCCTTGGTTGTAGTTTGAAAAAATTTTTTGACTTTAGAATTGCGGTTTTTATTTTTAAGTTAATTCAGCTTAAAACGCAAAGTTACCTATATAGTAAATTGAATTTTTCTAGATCTGTCCACACTGGTCACTTACTTGTACCACATAACAACTGGAGACAGTACTGCGGTTCGGTTTTTGTGTATGGTATCTCAAAAGTTTGGAATAAAATTCCAATCGCCATTCGTGAACTGAGTTCCCTAACTAAATTCAAGAAAGAAGCTATTATTTTTACTAAGGAAAACTTGTGATTTCGATTATTTTTAACCTTTGTTTCTTTTTTCTTGACTAAATTTGGTTACAAGAAGAAAGCTTTATTCTTTTAATTGTAAATATTAGATGTAGTGATATTATAAATATTAGTTGTCGTTAGTTCTGAGAAGACGTATTGAAAATTGCATAAATTAAGTCTGTAAAGTTAATATAAATAAATAAATAAATAAAATAAATAATGTTATACTAGGTTAGGAAAGCCAACTAGACCGAATGAGAATTCCACCGTGCTCCATGGGATGGAAATAGGCAATAAATGCACATCCGAGTTATTGAGGGGTTAAGCAAAACAAAATTTCTCTGGTGACACACTGAGATTCTTATGGAGCCAAAATCTTCCCTCTCATATGCGAAACCCCATCGCTTCAAACATTGACCTTCGAAACACCGTAACCAGCACCGCAGATTCTGATCCCCACGCTTTGATGAATTTATCAATTTTACAAGCTGCGCGACCTCCGCAACACTGGCAATACTATTGCTAATCCAGTAAAACCCTCGATATTTTGTTGCAACAACAAGTCAGAAATCATCCGATTTTTATTTAAAAAAACAAAGTTCATGAAGTTGCATGGAAGAACCGTTAGATAATTGATAATATATCTCAGCTCCCAGCAACATAGGGAAAATGGATCAGCCAATTATATGACGTTAAGCAGATAGTGTCTATACGTAGACGAGTTATGCGAGTGAGCACTTCAGATCTTCTTTCATTGTAGTTCGAATACCTACAATAATGATCGGTATTTTGAAGCTTCACTGTGTGGTTTTTCTCTGGTCATGTGCGCTGCCTTTAGCTGTCGATGAAAATGTTCTACCACCCCGTTCGCGGTAAGCCGTTGTACATATCCGATGTGAGCATAAGAGTTTTGTCAATTCGGTGAAAAGTTTTGACTCGAATTGTGTTTCCTGATCACTTGTGATATGCAGTGGAATACTGAATCGCTTACATACTTGTTGGCAATTGTTATGGCTATTTATTTATTTATAAACAAAGTTAAAGTTAAATTTCAGCGTCAAGATTTTTCAGCCATTCGAGTGCATTCCGTGTTTGCTTCGATAAAATCCCTGATAAGAGCGTAAGGGGCATTCGGAGACAATGTGACGAATTGTTTATTTTTGTGCTCCACAATAACAAGACGGTGACGTTACTACTCCCCATTTGTAAAAAGAATCAACACATCTTCCATTTAATGTTCGGATTCTGTTCAATTTCACCCATAAATTACGTGGAATGTCAAAGCCATTCAATTTGATATTGGGGGTCTGTTATGTCCAGTAATTATGAACTATTAGATTTGAAAGATCTCCACTCATTTTTCCATGATTCTTTTTTTGTCAAAATTACTTGCTTTGAGTTCTTCAAATAAAAATGCAGGTGGCTTACGAGATTTCAATCGATGAAAATTTGGTGTAAGATCTTGATCTTGAGATCTTGATCTGCTGGGATGTAGTTGATTGTCCATTATCTTATCATATTCTTTTAATAAAACCTGAGATCGTCGCAAATGCGCAGGTTCAATATTTGATAAAATTTGAAGCTATTCTATTGGTGTCGGGTCGATTGTTCCGGTCATAATACGCATTGTTGTTCTTAGTTGCACATCGATTTTCGTTGCGAGAGTACTTTTCAACCAAACAGGCGCGCAATATTTTCAGCTGATGATAATATTATGATATTATTTTTTGTCTTTAATGTTGTCTCAAGTTTCAAGCAATTTCCTTTGTGTGTGAGTGATCTGTCCAATACGTGACCCAAATATTTCGGATTGAAGTTATGTGTAAGTTGTGTTCCGTTAAAATTGACCAACAGTTTTGTATTTGCTTCTTTGTTGTTTAAATGGAAACAACAAACTTCAGTTTTATTCATGCTTGGGCATAATCTCCATTTCTTGAAAAAAATCTCCCAGTATTATTAGATCTTCCTCCAAAATGTTTTCAGTAATTGAAAATTGATTCGATTGAATTGCAATTGCTATATCATCAGCATATCCAAATTTTCTTGATTGAGTTGTTGGTAAATCGATCATATAATGTTGAAAAATAATGGAGTCAATACTGATCCTTGTAGATCATTGTTTCGATAGACTTGGAAAAGGCGATTTGTGAGCATATTGTTGATTACTTGAGCAATTTTAAGACATGGAATAATGTTGAGCAGCTTATATGTTAGATCTTTTTGCCAAATGGTGTCATAAGCCGCTGTGAGGTTAATGAAAACAACAGACGTTTTTAATTATTTTTGGAAACCAAATTCGATATAGTTGGTTAGTGACAAAACTTGTTCTGTGCAATTGCGTCCACGACGAAAACCAGCGTATTCTGGAGGTATGACCTCATCAATTTTCGTTACAATTCGGTTGTAAACTAATCGTTCAAATAATTTGTAGCAGACACTTAGCAGTGCGATCGGTCTTTAACTCCGGATTTTCTACTATCTTTCCTAGTTTCAACAATGCTATAATTTTCGTTTTCGTGAAATCATCCGGTAATATTACAGTTCCCATTATGTTGGTGTAAAAGCGAGCAGGCCATTTTCTGATATTTTCTCCGAAACTTTTGAGGTATTCTGGATAGACATTATCGAAGCCAGCTGCTTTTCCTGTTTCCATGTCCGATAATGAAGCAATGTCTTCGATTGTGAAACGGTGACAATATTCGGAAGATCCTGGTGTGTTTCGTTTCAAGTTTTTAAGATTTAAGAGAACGGTTTTTATAAGTCCTTTATGTGGTTCTCTTGATACATTTACTATCCTGTTCGCTATTAAATTTGGATTGATGTTTGTTTTATCAGCAAATTTCCTTTTCCAAGCACCCAATTTTCGTATTTGACTCCATGGTTTTCTACTAAAATGTGTAAAATCCATATTTTCAGATCTTAATAGATCATCAGCTATTTTTGGGTCTCTTCTTTCTTCGAATTCATCGAAAATAGCCTCAGGGCGATTACATACGATAGTCCCAGGGTATTTTTTTTGCACCTGTTATACTAGCGGAATAAATCGTACAGAAGCATCTAAGTCTTTTGAAAAACTTTGCCATGAAGCCTTTGGAAAATTCCATCTTATAGGCTTCGGTATTGAATTGATTTGCATTCTTGCCTCTACTATTACTGGTCGATGTGGTGAAAATGGGAAACCCAATAATAATCGTCTTAATGGTTGACCATTAGAATTAGATGAAACGAAACATAGGTCTGGGTTATGCGCCATCGGTCGGTTTGAAAAGTATCAATGTCTTTCGAGCGGAATATAAGATGCAAGTTTTGCTGTTCAGACCAATTTACAAGTGTGATACCGTTGATGTCATCATTCTGTTATTTCCATAGTCTGTGATGGCTGTCAAAGTCACCAATATAGATGATCGGTTTATTATATGAAGGGAGAACATTAGTCGGTCAGGCTGTGTTTGTTGGTTTATATGCATTGATAGTATTTGTATTTAAATTTTCAATTTAAAATAATAATTTTATGAAAATATTTAATATTATTTTGATTAAAAATGTTTTGTATCCGAGGTCACTGCTTGCTATGATTGTCATGGCTATAGTAGCAGCAGACATATATGACATACTAAAAGCTTCTAAAAATTAAAAATATAAAAATATCCATTAGGAGGAAGTGACTCAACCCTTGGAATTTCAAATTTGGTTTTTACCATTTTAGTGCGGTTGAACTTTAAATCGTTGGCAAGATACACAAAATTTAGTCCAGTGATTAATATGCTTGGTATGGTTTGGCCACAAATATTGTGCTAACATTAATTTACGTGTAGCGTTGATACTGGCATGTTAAAACGTGATACTGGCATGGGAGATTGTTGCCCGTTGATGTTTCGCCTAATATCTCGGAAGCTGATTGTTTTCAAAGCTTTAGCTTCATTGTTGAGCTGAACTAGAAAGTAATTTCTGCGGTATCGTTGTCGGATGCACGAAGTTCATCGAAAAATTTTGTATGTGTATTGTGTGGTATCGGATAGCGATCAGGAATCGAGTGCATTTAATCGACGATAATCTCCACATTGCTTCCAATCGAGATTTTTCTTACTAACGGTCAAGATACAGAAGAAGCAAAATGTCGACAAATTCCTAATCTATGTGTTGAAATTCCGTAAATGCAGCTTGCTGTCGATCGGATCTAATCGACGTGATCTTGGCACAGACAAGTAACCACTGATTTGTGGTGACACACTATGGTATACCACGTTATGTTTGATCGGCAAATTGCAGTTCGGCTCTTCTGTTAGTGAAGGAAACTTCTTTGACAGACAGTTGGACTGATTGCTTTCGACCAAAGCCGTCTCAACCTCGAACTTTAATTATTTTTTTTAATATCTTGTTGATCTACATCCAATTCATGTTAATTTTTGTAGACTGACTGCCCAAACATGCATAGAGCTCTACATTTACATGCTGATGTTTCGAATGTTTGGTGATAAAAACATAACGGCCTGTTTCTTGAGCTGGATCTTGGTCGTTTTCGATAAGGAAATGGTAATCTGCTAAAACTGAAGCTATTAAAACGAGATCGCTCTTGACCTGGATCGATGCAACCGAGTCAGTTGCTCGAGTTGTTTTTCAAAACGCTCTAGACGATCTTCCACTGTCTCTGTGTCAGTGTGTGGTCTGGGCATTTTACATGGGCTTCCCAGTTTAATGAGCGAGGCTAACCTTTTTCATTTACCTGATTACCGTAAACGCTTTTAAGGGCCATTACCTCGAACATTTTATCAGCCATTTTGGCCATGAACTCCATGGGCGTCCTTAGGCAATTCAGGTTGTGCGGCTAAAGGTATCCGTATAATTTCAGACATTTTACGCACCCAGAGTGAACGTGTTATTTTTTCACTGAAATTATTGCCATCTAGTTGCGTGATGTGGCTAGTTGTGGATAGTTCGGTATTTTCGGACTTTTAGGTTGCACATGTGGGAAGTTATGAAATTCATGTTAGATCCACTTTCGAGCAAGTTTCTTCACGGCTCTTGAATTCTGCTGAATGTTGATGTATTTGCTACTGCAGTCCCAATCATCACCAAATAAGTGAATGCGTTTGGCCACTTTGGGGATGTGATGTGAAGTTAGGTTTATCAGACGCTGAACAAGTCGCTTCAGGCTGAGATAGAACTGTAGAAGCTAGCTTGGAGGATAGCAGTTTTGATTGTGACCGACTTCCTATGAGTATTTGAAAAACTTGGAACTTCTTTAGTCGGGAAATAGAGAAATACCAGTTAACAGAAAGTTTTTGATCCTTAGTGAAGTGGAACTTCAGTTTTGCACTTCTGGTCGCAATAACAACAGTGTAGAGCACCTGTAAAATATACCGAATTAGTATATGCAGCCAATGATTCCCGATTAGAATATTTATTAGGTCGGGATGATTGTTCAGGTGAAATAACTCCCATGGATCGAACACTCGAGTTCGCGTTCGCAAAGACTCGAGGGCTAACGCCTGGTTTGGTTTAGTGTTTTTCAAATGGTGAATTAATAAAAGATAAGTAGGGCATTGACTTTTAATGATCTTAACGGATTATAATGTTTAGATGCTTTGACTATGATAGTTTGAAGTGCAATGGCAGAGTGTTCTTGAAACCCGCAAATATGTTACCTCTGGACAGTTATTTCATTATTATACTTGTAACACAAAAAAGCCCAAACGATTTCATAATTTTCCACGGTGATCGGAAGACTTTCAACAAGTGCATAAGCCGCTCCTAGACGAATACTAGAAGCGAAATACAAAAATTTGACTGTTTGATCTCGAATGAATCAAGTCGAAAAAAATGTCTCGAAATGCTGTAAAGTATGGCACTGACCGATCCAGTGGCCTGTATTATAATCCTTTATTTAGATCTGAAGAGGGCCATTCATCACTTAGCTCAGCTGTGACCTCAAAATTAATTAGAATAGATTCCAGTATTGATTCAACCACAAGCTTGCCCATGACTGATTCAATTCCGGTGTTATCGGTTCCAATGTTAGATATTGCTGCGTGTAATTCCTCATAGAATTCCTCTTTTGGTGTGTCATTTGCCTCTTCAGTAGGCGCATAGCACTGTACTGTATGATGGTTGTATTTCTGGTTTTCGATTGAGATCGAACTGTTATTATTCTACTATTTATTGGTTTCCATTCAAGTGCTTTCTTAGCTTTTGGTGTTATTCATATTCCTACGCCTTGTTCGTGTGTATTGGATTTTCCATATAACATTAGATAATTGCCCGTATTTGTTGTTAAATCACCACTATTCTTCCATCTTACTTCACTTAGTCCTAGTATCGCGATCTTTTGTTCTTCCATTACCTTCTCAGCTTGTGCTAGTCATGATGTTTCTGTTAGAGTTCTGACGTTCCAGTTTCCTCTTCCTGTCCGGGTACGATAGCTAATGGTCGATTTGAGTTGTTTTTTTCAGATTGGTTTTTCTTCTAGTATTCGTATTGAAAATTGGTTTGTTAAGTTCGGATTAACGAGAGATTGGTCCATCGAATCCTAGCCAGTTTCCAAGGCTGCTGGATAAGGTATACTGGCATACCGAGGGGGAAACATTCTTGCTTCATGTAGTTCACTTATATTTCATATTTTTCAGATGTTTTCCAAGCGGTCACCCCTTTAAGTTGCAACCCTCTACATTGTTGCTTAACTTCATTGTGAGCGATGTTGTCCTCTTACCCACATCACCATCTCCCTCCCACTCTCAATCTTAGATATATAATGTTGCATCAAATTCTACTATTGTGTCACCTTATAGAACGGACAAACTTATGTTGAGCCTAGGACTTCGACATTCATTTATTCACACTTTTATCATCGCCATTCGGGTCTAACTTTTTTATAAATACGGTATACTGGTTGTTATCGGACACGGTAACGAATGATTTTCACATCAGCAGTTACTGCTCCTACAAATTAACGAGCTATTCCAAGAGTTCATAGAACTAATCTTTGGTTCTGGTATCTGGACTCTCTCCAACTGTGAAACACAATGTGACACATGCGATCATAGCTAATGGAACACCATCCCTTGTAAATCTCACAAACTAACACCTGACAAACTTAACGAGTGGGACTCGAACCCTTGTCTTCAATGCCATGATTCAAATCCGTTTTGGCAGACATGCTATTCAACTACCCTACCAAGGCGATCATATTTAAAAGATGAAATTTCATCATTATTTAACTACTTATATGTTGATTTTTTTCAATCGTTAGATATTTCTGTTCCTATTCAATTTTTAATTCTAGTGTATTTCATTAAACTGATTTTAACACTACGAACACATATTTTTCATACTCTAACTTAGTTAGCATTGAATGAATAACATGGCACTGTTGAGGCATGTTTGAATCCTACTCCGAATCACGCATAAGAGAGAAATGGATGTTTTGTATTGCTGCAACTGCTTCATTTTGTATTCCTGCTTTGGCCAGGCGACCACAGAAATTGAGGGAAGAAAATGTTTTCCCTGTTACGTACAATCCCCAAGCTTTTAAATCCGCAATACATCATCACTATCGCCCTAGTCATTAAATACTAACATTTTAACTTTCCTTTCCTATCGTTAACACGTGCATCAAGCGTTAGAGGTCTATAACTAAGTGATTAACCTGAACTAAAAAAAAGGAACTATAAAAATATATTTTCGTGCTGCTGTCTCGTTTTTGGTTTTTAGTGCATTTTTTCAGATGATTCGCTCTATTGTCTGTTTGGAATTCCATATCACTGTGTAATAGGAACCCTAGTTAGCTCAAGAGTTACTTGTGCACCAGACACCGAAAGTGCGTGACAGCGATCGTAAGTTTTCCTTAAAGCTTTGTTCAGACCTTTATCTTCTAGACATTTATTTTGTCCTGCAATTTCGATAGGATGTTAAAGATGCATGGAAGATTATCGCTTTTAAATTCTTCTGCCAGGTGCAGTCTATGAGATTTTGGTATAGTTTTTCTCCTTAGTGCGTATTTGCGACATCTTTTTGAGCCTTGGTACCTTGACTTATGTCACAAAGTTCTTATCCTCTTCCGTGAATCGTACTGCATCGTTTGGCAATGAAAACGTTTGATGAAATGAATCTGTGTCAAGATTTGTCCGTTCAGTAATACACGCGTTCTTCGAAACAAAGATTGGATGTGTGTTCCATGTTACTTTATTTGGGTTGACATTGGCCGATGTTGAACCAATATATTTATATCTATCTATCTTCTGTAAAGTCACATCTTTTTTCGCCATTTTCGGAATAAATATCACGGTCGTTACCCTTGGGGTGCAAAATACCCAAAAAGTATCAGTTTTCTTCTAAATATTCACCAGAGGAGAATCATTAGTACATTCTGCTGCTTTTACAGCAAGTTTAAGACTAAGTTGTCTATCACTGGTATCTAATTCGTGTTTAAGGCATAAAGATAATGATAAATACTTTTCAGTTCCCGGTTTAAAAAAAAAATCTGGCAAGAATATTTAAAAAAAAAAGGCAACGCATTCAGAATATTCTAGAATAATTTTCGTCCTTCCAATTTCTTTATTGTATGCTGATGCCCAATTTTGAACTGATTAACTCCATTGTTCCACCAAATAGCGCTTATTTCTGCCCTTCTACTTTAGAAATAGGGCATCTTGGAATCATTCTCAATTTAAAGTAGAAGAAAATGACCAATTACCATGGAAATATTCAAAGTCATTGAATTAAGTAATAAGATTCAATGCTAAATAAGTTGACTTACTACATAAAAAAAACATTAGCTGAACTTGACTTAAATGAAGATACAAATAAAGAAAGTTTTACATAGCGTTAATGTAAGAATTTCTGTAACGGAAGTGATACAAAATGGAAGATTATAACTTGTTGACTATAATTTTTAGAATTAATTAGGGAAAGATTAAATTACGTAAGAAGAAAAACCAGATAAAATTTTTAGGGAAATATTTTGGGAAAGAGAAAACCGGTAGTAGTAAAGATAGTTTTGGGATTTTCCAAGATTAATCGTTTTAGAGATTAGATTTCTCACATCTTCTATAATCTGTTTGTTTTTTTTAAATATAAATAAGACTAGAACAAATAATTATCATGCATTTTTTTCTTTTAATTTTAGGCTAACAAAAACATCATTAAAATAAATTGTTTATAACAAACAATGTGCAATTACAGTGATAATTTAGAAACAACATTAATCATAATGTTAAATATTAAAATACGTTCAATTATCGAAAAATGTGCCTTATTAGTAAAATAAATAAAATTAAAATTTCTGCCACAATAATGATAAATAGTAAAATTTAATTAAATTAATTCAATAATGAATCAAATGCGTATGTGAAAGCTTATTCAATTCGTCAACAGTTAATTGAAATTTTATTTTTACTTAAATTTAATTTAAAGTGAACGAAATTTTAATCTAAAGTGATTGAATAATAAAGACTGGTTTTATATTATTATTATAGTTTTGTGCAGCTTCTCATTTGATTTTATTTAAATTATGGGGTTTTCATCAGCATTACAAGGTCGTGCGGCGCATGATGCATTGCTTTCTAGACAAGATGCAGAATTACGACTTCTTGATACAATGAAACGATGTTTGTTACAAAAAGCTAAATGTGATAAAGAATACTCAATAGCGTTGGCAGCAGTGTCACAACAAGGATTAAAAATAGATCGTGTTGATGAATTTCAGGGTGAGATAAATTTGATAATATGCAATTTATAAAATCATAATATTATTCATTCCAGGTAGCCTTATAACTAAAGCATGGCGTACAATTATGGATGAAGTAGATCAAACAGCTAAACAATTTAAATCAAATTCTGAACTATTAGATAATATTTGTCAAGAAAAATTTTTACATCTTTATCAAGAAAAAAGGAAGGCACGTAAAGCGTATCAGGAAGAGCATAATCGTATTGCTTCACAATTTTCACAGGTAAATTATTTATAGTTGAAATATTTTTCTATAAATTTTCATTTAAAGTTTATTTTATTTGTTATCGTTATGTTATAAACAAATATCGTTTCTATTCATTGTGATATGTCAATCAACTCTGTCAACCGAGTGTTTCCCAGGAATGTTTACAATCTTGCTCTCAAAATTATCACCATCGTTGATGATGGTGTTTGGGCCGATATGTGTTTTTTAAATTCTACAATGCTTTCAATTTTAACATTGAATTAATTTTTGAATCGTGCCTCGGGATGTTATTGATGACTTTTTTGAGTTCTAGAAAGAATTTCTATCTCTAATATTTTCTGGTTCGTTTTTAGTAGATGCCTATACCAAAAATAAAAACCTGGATACCATAGTCGGATGTGATATCAATTCATATTTCATATCATATAGACTGGGGAAGGACCAAAACTAACAGGAGTGGTCAGTCTCTTTTAAAGTACTTGATTACTAATAGAAATTTGGAAATATTAAATGCCGGAAGAGAGCACTCTTTTGTTAACTCGCAATGGCACTCACTCTATAGTCATTAATCTATCTATGCCGGCCTCTTCGTGGTGCACAACATGGTAACCTTGTCAAAATAAGACAATGGCCCAAAAATCTTCTGAATAGATATCGTCCAAGAATCTTCTGAATTGGGGTCTTTGCTGTAAGGCAAGGAATATTTTCAAAAGTCCTTTTCGTAAATTAAAGAAAAAGTCTTACTGCAATTACTATTGTGTGTCGATTGAAACCATCGTAGAGGGTGCCGTATTAATTAGGACCTTGAAAAAGGATTCTTTAGTGAGACTGGATAAGCTTAGATTATCCAACCAGACTCACCTTTTCAAAGGAAGAACCTAGTCAGGACTCCATTAACACCATTCTCCTGGCTGGCTATTTGGGATATTCCTCTGAAAACAGGCGCTAGGGAAGTAGGAGAAAATCAAACCGAATTGTTTGCTATAAAAAGTTGTATGCCTGGTGACTATGTCTTGGGCTATCACTGGATTTGAAACCACAAATCTCCAGGTCCTGATGGGATTCGGCATATTATGATACAACAGTGTTTAAATAGAGATAGAGCTATGAGCCTATGAGATAGGCTCTCCAGGATATTTCTGGTCTTCCACAGACGTGGAAAAACTTGGGTTTACTTTATCCCCAAACCTTGGGTTTACTTTATCCCCAAACCTTGGGGGGTGAAAAACTTCTGACCGATCAGTATTTCCCGATACTTTCTAAAGTCTTTGGAGAGGTTGATTGACTGGCAATTTAACAGTGTCTATCTGAAAAAAATCCGTGGTCTCTGGCAAGGAAAATACTATCTCCAACAAGGTAATCATTCTTAACGTGTTCTTGACATAGAAGGGTCAAGCGGCTCTACTGGAGTGCTCAAGTTGCGACAGAATGCGCAAACGCAACACTGAATAGGTAGTGCAGGAAGGCTCTTGTTGGTAAATTGGAACTGAGGTCGAAAATGGTCTACTGGTTGTTTAAAGTATTTGTCAGATTCATTGTCAGCTATATTGTCAGGTACCTTGCATGATTATCGAGAACGTTTGTTAAGAATGCAATTAAAAACTGAATGCGGTGCAAAGGTTTACTAGCTTATATATTACAAGTGCTTTCAGAAATACGCCTACAGTGAGTTTACAGGGCATTATTTGGGCTTCTACCCCTGCAATTTATTTGTAAGAATGGAAATTTAAGGATACAAAAGGACAGTGCATCACTCTCTAGAAATGGTGTATGAGCTGCGTTCTACTTCAGAATTTATACTGATAGCCAGACTTATCTAAAAGTCTTGGGAAACTAGACTATTAAGTCAACATTGCATAAAATACTCTAGGTCCTGGAATTATCTCGGGCACAAGAAGAGCATATCACTAGTATAAGTACTAGTGTACAGTGAGAATCTTGGGAACGAAAAAGCTATTGAGTTACCATAGAGTTCTTCAGGTAGGCTCTGAAGGCCATGAACCAACAGTTGGGATATCGAAATGAAAAATAATTTCACTAGTCGAATATATTCTTTGATTCATCAACATCCAATGGAGAAACACAGAAAGCTGATAGGTCTCCAGAATGTTCACCCCGGAGTTGAAACGCCAAATCACTGGCTTTCTGTTAAGTTTGGGCCTTACAGACTGTAAACATAACAGACTGTAAAGGTTATCGTCTTGTGAATAAAGACATGGTGATGCTTGGAGCTGGAAATGATCCTACATTTCGTCTTTGTTTTAGTTTATTTATACATTGGAGCTAATTATAAGTAATAGTTAAATTGTAATAAATAAATTATGTAAAAAAAAGGGGTTTAAACAGTCCCTCACATTGTGGTAGAATTTTTTTGGCTATCTCAGAGCTCCGAAGCAACATGTTATGATCAACCTTTCGCAGGATACAAGATTTCTGCAAGCACAGACCATTTAAGGTTATTACTTAGCGTTTTATTTCAAAAAGTCTTCAGCTCTTGAACATTTAAGGATCGCAAAAAGGACGTAGCTATCTACATACTCGCCTAAACAAGTAAAAATGTCGTTTCGCTGTTTTCTGCATTCGCCTTCTTAGTCAGAATGACTGGTGGTTCCAGCTGGTTCTAAGAATCTCTTCGTTAAATTCAAGTTTTCATGAACGATTCACTTTGAGTTAAACCCCTTTCTCACAATTAGAGACCTCCTTTAAGCCACCCCTAACATGCGCGCCATAGGTTTTAGGCTGTCAAGAATTCACAGCGAATGCCCAGCGATGCCCAGGTAGCACAACATGGGCGTAAAATTTTTTATTTTCATTTGGAGTGTAGTTTCCAATTTGGTTTTGGTCTGAGAAATTTTCATCCTAGCCACAGCCCAAAGCAAATGAAATATCAATAGTTTTTTAAATCTTATAACTATAGTTATCAAAGTTAACGATGAATTATCTTAAAATTGCAGCTAACAGATGATGTAAACAGGAAGAAATTAGAATACCAAAAACATATGGAGTATTACAAGTTGTTAAGAACAAGATTTGAGGAACATTATATAAAATGTATGAAATCTATTATTTCTCAATTTTTCTACATTAGTAATTATTAATTAAATATTTGTTTAAATTCAAAATAGCTGGAAGAGGAGGTCGTAAATTAGATGATGTTCGAGATAAATATCAAAAAGCGTGTCGTAAGTTACATTTAGCTCACAACGAATATGTTTTGCTTATAAGTGAAGCAATAGAAGTAGAACGTGATTTTAGAACTTGCTTATTACCTGGACTATTGGAACATCAACAACATCTTCAAGAAGGATTTATTCAAACCTGGTAAGAAAAAACAAAATTGTAGGAAAATTGATAATCATATTGAAATTTTTGAATTAGGAAAAATATAATAAGTGAAGCAACACGTTGCGGTGATATAACGTCAGAAAAGTTCTGTGAAATTCAAAGACGTATTGAATGTGCAATACAAAACGTAAATCCGGCTGAAGAATATAGAGAATTCACAGAAAAAAATAAAACATCTCCAGCGACACCAATAGTATTTCAATTCGATGAGACTTTAATTGAAGATAGCCTCGGTAAACTTCAACCTAATACCCTAACAGTTGACAATTTGACAGTCGATTGGTTACGAAACAGATTAAGTGAATTAGATGCTGCCGTGAAAGAAAGTCAAGATAAACAAAATCGATTAGGAATTGAAGCGGGTAGTGTGAAAACTCCACCATTATCATCGATCTCAAATGGTTCGACTAACGGAAAGGAAATAAAGTATTTTTTATTCTCTAAATTATAGTTCGGTAAATAAAATAGGATTTTTTTTGTAGGATTTCGAAAGACATAAATGCACTTAGATGTAATGAAAGGCAAATGCAGCGTTTAGCGGAAATTATTAAAACTGCTCTAAATGAAGTTGGATGTGAAGAATTGCCATCTGGTTGTGATGATATATCGGTTGAACAAAATTTTATAGAAAATAATGGAACTACAGATCAATCCGTAAGTATGAATATCTGTTTGAATTGGGTTGTGGGTTCTTAACTCAATTTAATGTGTTTGAATTTTAAATATTAATTTGAATAAAATCGATGGTAATTAATATTATATCAAAGTCATCGTGGAAAATGTATATAATTTCATTTAAAAAAAACGCTTATTAATAATATCAACGCTTTATATGTGAAGTTTCATTAGAAAAGTGAATTAATATATTTCTGAAGTTTTATTATATTCCTTGGAAAAGAATCGCTAAAAACATTCGCAGATTATTCTTTTATCAATATCTTCAATTATGATTTTTTACAATTCTGTAATTTATTACATTTTTTCGCGTTATTTAACTTCAATATCCTAAAAATCGAACGAGTGGATTTTGAGATATGTTCAGCTGATAACACTAGGGTTGTATTTTCAGTTTAGCGTATATCTCAAAATACGCTGAACTTAAGCGAAAAATGTTGTCCTCAATATTAACATATTCCATAATACGAAAAAGGAATGGGCATTTTTAAGCAATAACAATTTTGTAAAAATTAAATGCGTAAAACAACTGACGAAGCCACACCTACGATAAAACAAGTATTCAATAAAATGTGGTTATTGAGTAGGTTTGGTAAGAATGGTCATCCTAGGCAGAACGAGGCATAGACAAAAGCGGTATTTAGTTATATCATGAAATGAACTTTTGTTGTTCAAGTTGAGCTAGACCAAGACACGAACAGAGGGGGTGGAGAAACGTTTCCTCCTTCTCGTTATTTCAGTATCAACAGTAGTCATGGGAGACAAGATATCCAGCCTGCTCGCTGTTACCTGAGAAGACAGTGTCCAGTAATGACACCCACAACCATGCTGGTAATACTGTGATTTATTGGTATCAGTTGAACAGAGCTGGAGTGGTCTAGCACAGGACACATGTGGCGCACACATGTGGTGTCCTCTGTCCGTTTTAAGTTTGTGCACGTATGCGCCTCCTTTTGCAGTCACAGTTTACATGAAGCAAGAGGTATTCCCACTGTTGCCATACTTGGTGACACAAAGCAAGAAGTGCCTTGCCGAGCGCGTTCGTCGAAATAAGATAAATGTTAAACGTAGCCATAAGAGATTCAAAACAGCTCCGGGCCACTTTTGGCGTTATGAGGCTCGTCTCTAGAACCTTGTTGTTCGTAAAGATGCCGATATCCATAACAGATATTACATTATACTTTAACACCAATTTTGGGTCTTTTATCTGCAAGTTCAGTCTTTTGGGTTTCTGCAAGTTCAGCTTGAAAGACACTGCTGCGATCAGGTTTAAATTTAGTTCTTTGCAGAATACTCCACAGCCGACTTTTCTATTCAATTTCGACCCTATTTATATAGTTCCCTGTTCTCTAGTACTCTCTGGAAGGAATTGCAGTGGTGAGGCCAACCTCTGAGGATGGTTTCGGAATGGAATGTATCCTCGGAATGGAATGTATCCTGTGGTGGCTACCTGTTTGGCGAAGATTTCGATAAGAGGAGTAACATGAAAGAGAATTTCTAGTGATGCTGTGGGTGTACTCCTTAGTGCTCCACTAATGCACAATGATGCGGATCTCTATGAGGAGTTTCTGATTGACTATTTTATTACGGACCGGCCACCAAACTGTAATCCCATACAGCAGAGGTGGTCGAACTATCGAACTGTATATCCAGTAGCCAAAGTGGGGCTCGAGAGTCGAGACCCCAACTACTTCCAATGACGGTTTTGCTCGAGTAAAACTTCATATTAGATTTCCTTACTCTTTTAAGAATTTTGTGTTTCCAGCCTAGTTTACTGCCCAGAATGAGTCCCATAAAATAAGTTTTGTCTGTACACTCCGGCCTAAAACATTTGAGGCTTGGGGGTCAAATGTAGGCAGTTTACGCTTCCTAAAGAAAGAATCAGTTCCGATTTTTGTGAATTCATCCACAGTCCACAACTATCAGTTCATTTGGAGAGGATGCAAAAACCTCTTTAGCAACATTTACATTTACGATGATTGAGCAACATCACCGCATAAGCGGTGACTCTAAAGCCAAACCATTTCAGGTTTCGCAACAGGTTAATTACCAAGTTCAGAAGAAGGGGTGGCAGTATTTCATCTTGCGATGGAATCAGTTCCGATTTTTGTGAATTCATCCACAGTCCACAACTATCAGTTCATTTGGAGAGGATGCAAAAACCTCTTTAGCAACATTTACATTTACGGTGATTGAGCAACATCACCGCATAAGCGGTGACTCTAAAGCCAAACCATTTCAGGTTTCGCAACAGGTTAATTACCAAGTTCAGAAGAAGGGGTGGCAGTATTTCATCTTGCGATGGACTCCATTTTACGATTACAAACTTGGGAGTAGAGTGCTTCCTAATGGCTTTGATGACCCTGCCCTAAGAAGCAGATCGAGGTGATTTTTGAGCGATTTTGAAATTTATGCTTAAAATCAAGCGTAGCACATTTCTCTTCTTCTTTCAAACGCCTAGCCACACCTACAATCTGTCTGTAGCTGCAAAAATTTGTTACCATCAATTTATTTAAATTCATATATACAAAAATCTAATCGATATTTTTAGAAGATTTTTCAAAGCAAAGTATTTAAGTTTTGTTCAAATTAATATTTAAAATTAAAAATTAGTAATTTAATAATTTGGTGTTGGTTAGTTATATTTAGAACTATTTTCTTTCATATAAAATAAACAATAACAATGCCACAGGATTTGGCATCCGCATCATATTTTCTCCAAAAAGGAGCTGAAGTAATGTCCTTAATTAAAGCACCATTCAAACGGAAATCAACCACTAGTACACTGGAAAATAAACTGGATTCTGAACGTCAGAATTTAGCAACTCCATCCTTAGGATCATCAGGGGTAAATAGTCTAGAAAATTGTAACCCAAATTCGTATCTGCCTTTTTTTGTTAATCCTAATAATGACGCTGAGTCTACTAACAGTTTGATATTAATGTGTGAAAATAATTTAAATAATATTGTAACGGAATCTAATAATGTTGACTTACAAGAAACGAATTTTATAGAATCCAATTTGGGAAATTCGAAAAACAATTTACTATTAGATGATAAAAATAATGATGGAAGTAATAAATCGTCAATCGAAATGCACTTAGATGATATCGATGAAATAAATAAAAAACTAGATGAAAATTTAATAATGAATGATTGTGATGATATACATATAGGTTTCAATAAAAATGAATTAATAATTCGAGATATGAATACGACAAAAAGTTTTAAAGAAAAACTAAAAGAGAAAATTAAAAATTCAAGCATTACTTCAAATTCTGATAAACATAAATTAATAATTAATCCGGAATTATCTTCGATAAATTCTACATCTACTTTTACATCCAATATTACAACAGATATTGGTTCTAATTTTGAAAGCGAAGATAAAGATTCGCAGAATTTGATTGATGTCGATAAAAAAAAATCGAAAAAGAAATTTATTAATGAAGGTAAGAAAAACAAAAGTAGAATACATGTAGGGAATTATAACAGTAGCAAAAAAGGAATGTTTAATGATAATAGTTTATTGAAATCAGTTGATCATTCCAACAAGGACATTGATTTGGAAATCGATCGTAAGGATACCAAATCGTTTACAAATCGTTCTTATAATGCGATTTGTACACATTTAAAGGATTTTAAAACTTATAATAAAATGTCTGAAGTTGAAACGATCAATTTGAGTTATCTAAATACAAACACCATAGAAATTTTTTCAGATGAGCCTGAAGACAGTCTTAATAATAACTCTGCCGAATGTTATTTAAAAACAGTTGATAATTTTAACAATAACGAAATCGATAAGATTTTAAATGAGACAGATACTGAATTTGAAGATATAAATTCTATATCATCGAATTTGAAACATAACTTTAAACTGCTAATGTTGAATTCAAATTCAACCGTTAATCCGAATACATCAGGTGAATCGAAGCCTAGGAAAAAAAAGATAAAGGAGAATTTAAAATCAAAATTTAAATTTAATTTAAAATTCAATCGAACAAATAAAAATAAAAATTTACGTTGTAGTAAGTGCTCAAAACAAATTAACAAGAATCCAAATCTATTGGTTTTGGATTCTGAAACTGATTGTCATGCTCAAAACTTATTCGAATCTGATCATAACTTAGATTTTTGTAATTGTGTTGATTTTTTACAAGTTAAAAATCTTGAGTACGAAACCGATGGTGTGAGTACAATTTTTGTGTAGCTTTTTAAAATCAGTATGCATGATTTAATCATTATATGTTAAGAGTATAATATTATTATTAATTAATGCAAATATGTATATATAAATTTTGCTTTTTTTAATAGGTTAAAGTATTTTTTCGCCTTCATTCTTAGTTGTAACTCTAGTTGTTAATCTACCTTATTTTCCACGTTGGTTGGACATATAACTAAATTAAAATAAATGACGCAAAAAGTAAAACAAAATCAAAAACGATACATTTTCGGTTCTATAAATAAAATGTCTATAAATACTTTAAGTTATGACATTATTTTTTACATTCAAACATAAAGTGAAATGAATTTGCATGGAATTTTATCACAATTTCATGATCATTAATTAGTTCACTATTAAACGGTTTAATGACGCACAATGTTTATTTCAAATTTTATGATATTGTATTCAAACGTAAATATTGCACGTAAATATTTATTTAAATTAAATTCCGTAAACTGTTACACCAACGTAATGTTTTTCTTTTCATGAAAATGGTCAAAAGTAATGAATGAAAATATAAAAATGTGTTAGTGGAAAAGTGTTATTCTGTTAAATTAAATAATTTTAGTTGCCAAAACAATCTAAACGAAGTTGAACCACTTATTATTTATATGCTATATTTCAATGGTTGGCTGTTATATCTTATGTTAATCTTGATACTAGTTGATGTATTTAATGAAATTAAATACTTTGCAATTAGCTGATTAAGTTTGTCAAAAGTGTTTAAAAATGAGTTTATCGGAAATCAGCACTAGTTCTTCCGACCATCCAATTGCCCCAAGACGCAAGAAAAAATTATACACGGCTTTGGTAAATATATTTGTGTACGACTTTTATAGAAATAAAATTTTCTGGCTTGATAAAATTATTATTTGCTGTGAATATATTTTGATTAATATAGAATGAATTTAACAAGTAGAGCAGTTAATTTATTTGTTACAGTAAAATTATAATCATTTAATGTTGGTGCGTTTTATTCGATTCGTAATTTAAGACACTGCAAGTGAATCAGAGCAATGTTTCAATTTGTTTATCTAAATATAAATTGTATTATATATTTATTTTACCAATTCTATTTTTTGCGAAAATACTGAAACCGTTTTATTAAAATAAAGTCAATCAACAGTGGAAAATCGACAACGTCAATTACCAATGACAAGGTGTTGGGTCAAATAATGATATGGACAAAATGCTTTGCTTTCTAAATCAATGATAATTTAAATTCATTACGTTGTTCTAAACTCTCAAATATTTATTATTTTCCAAGGACGGAAATATATTCCGTAAATTCAGAAATTTGACCGACTGCCCAATTAGTTGCCAACTATTTTGTTTAATTACTATTTGGTTTCAGTTTTGACATTTTATAGAACGGACGTTGTATTAGATGACAAGAGAACATGGTATGTAACTATTATCATCAGAACTTGAAAAATAATTTCTTTATCGCTCAATGCAAAATGCCAAAATATAGACAAATTCTTCAATGTAAATAATTGTAGAAAAAAATGTTATACGCTTTTTGCTCATCTTGTAAGTCTTAGATTCTGTTCCGTCTTTTGTGTAAAAGCTGTCAAAAAAGTTAAATCATTGAACCGGTTCGAAGGACCATCTGTAAAGGTCAGATGTCAATTCAGCATTTAAAACAGCTAAACATATGATTAGAATAAGGAGTTTTACTCATATACACAACTCAGTAGATTGTTGATTCCGATCGGAACAGTCTTAAAAACACGATCAAGTACCTTTTACGCCGGGGCACTTTTTAAATGGCGGACCACCAACAAAATTAATTAAAAGATGACTTAAAACTTATATCAAATAACTAAACGTGTTGTATCTTTATCAATCGACTGAGAAAAAGCTGATATACCCATGTCGTTTTACGGATTGTTCCCTGTGATGAATATAAATTAGAAGCATAAAAAAAGCTTTAATCTTTGATTATATCAAAACCATTAAAACCTTTTCCGTAGCTGCTTTTATTAGAAATTAAATGGGTGGTAATCTGTACGACATCTTTGATTAACTTTGCAAGCTCAAGAGTTTACACTCTAGGTAGCAATTTAAAAAAGAGTTCAAAACTGGTTTTGTATTCTCGCTTGTCCAACACTAATAATCTACAGGCAAGTAAGTGTTCGATTGTCGTAGGTGGTAAACTACAGTCCTTTAAACTTTGGTCCAGGTTTTTCAAACGTAAGCTATTGATCAAAAAATTCTGAAAACTGCCATGTTTCGCCACAAAACCGTTGTCAGTGGTTTGCTCATGTAACAGATAGCGCCAAAATTGATAAATTATTAAACGATTCCAAAATAAATTTGCTTTTTGTGGTGTCACTTTTTGGTCTACTACACGAAACTCCAATGAAGACGAATCTTGTTGTACATACAACGAATTCTTCTAATTGTTAAATCAATGCCTAGATGATTTAAATTTTTTCCGGGATTGAGTTTAGTCGCGTGGAAAATATCCGAATAGAGAACAAGTCTTGCGAATTTTGTAGTTTTTCTTAACAAAGCTCAAATCAATCCAAATCGTGTTTCGCATATAAAGGTTTGCTTTAAATGTTGTATTGATTCAGACGATGTTTAACGAAAATTAATTTTGGTAAAGAAAATAGACGACAGAAAAAAAAATCTAAAAGTTTCTCTTCAGATCTTCAGCCAATTCGACCCATTCATTTGATTTAACAAAATTAGTCAAATATTACAAATGCATAGATTTGTACAGGGCTATTTTTAGATGAAGAAAATAGTTAATTAAAAAAATCGTACGTAACAAACGTCAGTTTCGTCCTTTTTTCGTTTCGTCCTTTTATAACATTCAGGCACGTTTCGCCTTCAAAATAGTATATCATATCAAAACGATTATATCAAAATTGAATCTACAAATCAACGAAACGTCAAAAGGCAAATAATTAATAAAAAACTACTACTAAATTATTCGGGTTCTGAAAATTCGGCAAAACACCACGATATACTATTATTTTGGTATCACATTAATCAAATCACCAAAACAACATCAAACTATTTATTGATCCGGCTCGAAGGACCATATATCGTAATTAGATACCGCTTTAAATTCATGTGCAATTTTATTTATTTTTTCGTGCGCAATGCATCATATGCTGTTCCTTTTTGAGTCCTTGACCACCACTCATTCATGTGGTTTTGTTGCTTTTTTAACTTTTCCCGCATGTTTAAACGTGGGAGTGGTATGACTTAACTTGTACTTATCTGTTTGGACGACAATTTTAGATTTTCGTGCCTTGCACTGTTCTGCATTGCTGATAAAGTCTTTGCAGTCTGCTTTCGTTCGTCAATAGTAGTGGGGCTTCCTGATGGTCATACCGTTCGACCGTTATTGAGAATTCGGTAATGGTTATTAACCATTCAAATCACCAATAAAAACATCAAACGATTTATTGATCCGGCTCGAAAGACCATCTATTGTAATTAGATATCGCTTCAAGGTCATGTGGAATTTTATTTATTTTTTTCACCCACAGTGCATCATATGCTGTTCTATTTTGAGCCCTTGGCCAACGACTCGTGCCCGATTGGTCCCTTTTGGATCACCTAAGGGTTTATTATTGCCGTTTGTTTAAACGTGAAAATGTTTTGACTTCTCTTGTAATTATTGGTTTGAACGACGGTTTTGATTTTCAATCTTCGCAGCCTGCATTGCATAGTGGAGATTCCTCCTTATTAACATATAGAATCCCATGCCTTCCTACAATTTCTATTTTCATACTGCCATTTTTAAAAGTAGGACATAGGTTGAACTCGCCTTACTTTTTTGCTTCGCCGTATGACCTGTAACGGGTTTCCGGAATATAAAACCTGTCACACTTCCTGTACCAGCAGTCCAGTTCAAGATGTCCTGGCACACCACATATTCACAGATTTCCTACTGTTGCCCCCTAATCCGTGCTCCTTTTATTCTGTTCCCCATCTCTTCATAGAAGATGATCGTTTCGCTTCTGCTTTTATCGTGTAATGTGAACTCCTTCGTCACATATGCCGCAGCTAATGTTACTTCTTTTTCTCGTATTCCAATCGTTTACCTCTGCTATTCCCCTCTACGTCATATTCGCTTCATCCAACAGATGGAAACTCTACGCCATTTTACATGCGTTGCGCATGCGAATGTTTTACGAAAAGTCGCCTATGTTGATACAATTACTGTTATTCTGCTTTCTGGATATTGGATACCGTCAATCAATCTTTTGTTCTTCATCTTTTCCATGAAATCTGTTGCAGCATTCGAGTAGGCAAATGTGCAAGGCGCTCCACTGCAAATGCATATTTTTGGAGGGTTTCTCAATAATTCGATCATGTATAGCTTTGTTTTGTAATCGCTTCCGTATTATTTTGCTGTTTCAGTCGTTTCTCTCTTAAGCTTTTATTTTCTAGTTAATTGCTGACTAATGATGTTATTTCCTTCCTTCTTTATCTCAGGAACCTTTACCCTAACTTAATAAAATATAAAATAAAATTTTAAACAACCCATTAATTCCACCGCTATCACCAATGTCATGTTTTTGATCCTTCTTCGAATTACTTGGTAACACATGTTTGATGACGATGACTTAAATAATTTTAGTTTTGTTAATCAAATTTGTAATTTCGTTGCGATTCTGTTCGAGTTTTAGCAATATTAAATATTTGAATAAAAATAAAATATTAAAATACGGTCAGGATCATTTAGAGGAGATAGAAAAGTTTTTACTGTAGGATTGATGAATTTTAACATAACAATATCAATAATAAAGATATAAAAAAGAAAATCCATCCCTAAATGATCTCTAATTGAATTTAAAAAATGTTGTGGTTTTTGGTAACATTTGTATTTATTTTCAGATGACACTATCTGCAAATCGTCCCTTATATGAAGAAGAATGGTTTCATGGAGTATTACCTCGTGAAGAAGTTGTCCGTCTGTTACGAAATGAAGGTGATTTTTTAGTTCGAGAAACCACTAGAAATGATGAAAGCCAAATAGTATTAAGCGTTTGTTGGAACGGTCATAAACATTTTATTGTTCAAACAACCGCGGAAGGACATTTTAGATTTGAAGGACCAGCATTTCCAAGTATTCAAGAATTAATTTCTCATCAATATCAGTCAGAACTTCCTGTAACTGGTCGTTCGGGTGCTATTTTAAGAAAACCAGTTTCACGAGAAAGATGGGAATTAAGCAATGATGACGTTATTTTATTAGATAAAATCGGAAGGGTAAGTATAGGAAATATATATATTTTCGGTTATTTTAGACTATTACCTTTGTAGGGAAATTTCGGTGATGTGTATAAAGCAAAATTAATGTCTTCGAAAAAAGAAGTCGCGGTAAAAACTTGTCGAATGACTTTACCCGATGAACAAAAACGAAAGTTTTTACAAGAAGGTAGAATTCTAAAGCAATACGATCATCCCAATATAGTTAAGCTCATAGGAATATGTGTACAAAAACAACCAATCATGATTGTTATGGAATTGGTTGGGGGTGGATCGCTATTAAATTTTTTACGAAAGAATGCATCGTCACTTGCATCGAAACAGTTAATAGGAATGTGCAGGGATGCCGCTGGAGGTAAGAAAATCCTGATTGATGTAAATAATTTCAAATTAAATTTATATTTCATATGTTTGTTCAGGAATGAGATATTTAGAATCAAAAAATTGTATTCATCGTGATTTAGCTGCTAGGAATTGTTTGATTGGTTATGAAAATATTGTAAAAATCTCTGATTTCGGAATGTCTCGAGAGGAGGAAGAATATATTGGTTAGTTCAATAAATAATAAAAAATCTAATGATTGAAAAGTAATTAAAGTTATTTAAATTATAGTTTCGGACGGAATGAAACAAATTCCGATAAAATGGACTGCGCCGGAAGCATTAAACTTCGGCAAATATACATCTTTGTGCGATGTATGGTCGTATGGTATCTTAATGTGGGAAATTTTTTCAAAAGGAGATACTCCGTACTCAGGGATGAGCAACTCAAGGGCACGTGAACGTATTGATGCTGGGTATAGAATGCCAGCACCGGAAAATACGCCACAGGAAATGCACAACTTAATGTTAAAATGTTGGAGTTATGAATCAGAACTTCGACCTCATTTCGATGAAATATTTAATATTGTTGATGGCTTATTAGCCAGAGAAAATTAACTTTCCTAAATTTATGCAGGATATATTATACATATAAATTTAATCTCAATCTGTGCCAATTTATGATATTTATTATGAAATATGTTTGAATAAAGCTTTTTATTAAACAATTTAATATTATTAAGTGAAAAAAAAATAATTTAAAATTATAAGAATTTTTACTGAATGTGCCCTCAAATTTAAATATATTAAAACAAAATTTTTTTTTGTTAATGTTTATTTTATTGAATTTTGTGAATTTAAGCCGTCTTTCAATTATAAAAATAACGAAATGTATTATATTCACATAGTGCTTTTTTTTAAATATAAATTATTGTCATATGACTAAAAATATAAGTGAATTGTTTTTTTTACAATACATTATTATATCACTTTGAATTTTTTAAAATTGATATTATTTTTCTTCATATAGCCAAAATTATCAGACGGACAGACGAAGAAATAAATTTCACACATCAAGAGGAAAGTAATAAAAAAAACGTATTTCCAATGAAATTATATTAATTGCTTTTTTATTTCATTCTTTTTAATCATTGAATGTTTTAGTATCAATTTATTATTTGACCTATATTTTCTATTTCATTTAGTTTATCCAGCTTTTAATCGCGCAAGTTTCAACCAATAGAATAACCAAAATTATTAACCACTTTGTCTATTAAAGTTGAGCTAAGTGTTTAGCAAATGATTGTAGCAGAATAACACCGGTTTGTCTGTCGAGTTTTATTCATTTATAATATCAATATCGTACTATTCAATTTCAATAAATAAAATCTGTACCAGAGAGAGATAATGATAAATGATTTAAGTGAGCTGTATGGACCAACATTCATGTTTATCAATAACATATTTTAAGGTTAGTATGTTAAATAAAATAAATATTAACCAGACAACATACATCATTTACTTTTATGATAAGATATCTCATAGTATTAATATGACCGATTTTATTATCATCATTAGTAAAGTTATCAAACTGCATACATTGAACTGGAATTAATGTAAACTTAAACTTGAAAATCTAGTTTTGTTACGCTGAAAGAAAGAGTTGTGTATACTTAGTTCGCTCATTAACTATTATTCATCAATAGATATTGACATTAGTCTGTAATACAATTTCACTACTGTTATCACTACTCTCTAAAGAAAATATTGACTTTTTTAGACTTTTATGTGGTTTCGTTTCCAAAAATTCAAATTATGTACTTAATGCGCAGAATTAAAAACGACTTTTGACGATGTGAAATGTTAATTTAGTTTAATATTTTACTCGTAGAAACAAAATTTTCTGACAAACATCAACGTAGGGTGTGAAAATTGTTTTCAACTAATCAAGAAACAATGTTTAAAAATCATCAAATTGCTTGATCATTAAACTCTGCACCCGATTCCCGTATATAACCCAGGACACCTGATTTTTAACATAATTCGGAACAGCTTTAGTACCATCGCTGAATTAACTAATGGAGCATAGCTCATCAATCGTAGCATTATTACGAGATGTACGCATTGCATTGTTCAGTCATTTTTCACAAAAAAATCAAAATAAGAGGTTTGACTTTCGGACGTTTTTTTATTTTATTAATATGCTCTTTATATCGTTTTGTAAAAGCGCTACCTGTTTGTCCAATTTCAAATTTAAAACGGTGGATCTTGTTGAACATATTTAATGTGTTTCAGGATACCCTCTCTAAATTACTCTCATCAATCTGTTTTATTGTTGTTATTACCAATTTGATTTTTTAGTTCTATTTGCTTTTATTTTCTTTATGTAAACAAATTCTATTCTAATTCTGTAAACGATTCTATGCATATAATAACTTGTCCTAGCAGTAATTAATACCTACCTAGATTGACCGCTTAAAACGCACCTATTTGTTTCAGGAATCTGGGTTTCTCCATCAAAAAACTGTTGCTAAAACAATAGATTTGTGGTGATGCTTCGAACTAAATTGTTTTTGAAGTTTTGAAAGAGATTGCCTTGGCTTTCGATTTTGTTTTGAATAAATTATTTTGTTTTTAAGTTGAGATCCAAGTACATTTTCTTCAAAATACACACCAAATCGGTTATCTACAGCTAATCATTCTGATTCTACCCTGGATCCCAGTCTCGGCTAACCTGATACCATCAGATATTAAGGGTACGAATCGACAAGATTCAGTTCCACCCAAAAAGCCAACCAAAAAGGTTACTTTTAATGATCAGTCTCAAATCATTCCTCCTTTAAGAACTTTAAATTCTGGAAAGACTATCATAACTCCAAAAAAATACTGGATTACATCAGCATGTGCTTTAATAATCTAACAAAATCTTTTCCTTCCAGCATGATTTTGTAGGATGTTGTGGATCTGTTTTGAACTTTAGCCAAAATCGTGATCAGCGTCAATTTTTCGAATTCCTTTCTTTCCACATTCAAGCCACCTTTATGTAAATATTAAAAAAATTTCTATCATTTCTTAAGTACTTTCGGTACATCAGTACCAACATTTTTCATTTCGTATCTTCTTCGAAACCACTGGTTCAGGAGTATTTGTGGTGATGCTTCAAACTAAAATGTTTTTGAAATTTTGAAAGAGATTGCCTTGATTTTCGTTTTTGTTTTGAATAAATTATTTTGTTTTAAAATTGAGATTTAAGAAATTTGTCTTCTTATAGTACTGATAGTTTTTCTGTTAAAATATTTTAAATATTCAGAATTTATAAATATAAATATTGTTTAAAAATAATTTTGTACAACAAATAATTATGTACTGAAAATAATTATATACAACAAATAATAATTTGGAATTGTTGCTTTTAACAGTAGTGCTACCTACATCGGTATTATTACTTAGTATTTAGTAATACGAAAATTATATTATTCCAAGTTGGAATTGTTATTTTATTAAATATTGCAACTACATTGCTGTTATTACATTACTAAGTTGCAATGTAAGTTGTAAGTCGTAAGCTGTTATGGAAATGGAAATTGTACCAGTATTTATTAGAGTATACAGTTGGACTCTTGCTAGAAAAGAATTTATCATATACCAGAAGAAGCAGTAAAATATATCGTTTGCTAAGGAAGATTTACCATAGGATCAATAGAGTAAATAATTTCAAAATATCGAACTAAAAAGATTACCTAAGGATCATTTCTACTGCAGATAAGTGAATCAATATTAAATTAATTTTCCAATTAAATTTTTGTTTCTAAACAACCGCAAATAAATTCTCAAATATGATTTCCGAGTTTCGTTTAAAATTCAAAACTCGTATCCTGGCGCGATTCTAAAATTGAAATTTGAAAGACTTTTGAAAAACAAAATAAAGAGATTTTTCTGAAATTTTTAAGAAATTCGAAGTTCCAAAAAATTGAATAATTAAAAATATATATTTTTTGAATATCGACTAACTTTAAGAGTTCATATCTTAGAGTGAAATTAATAAATTCTCAGGGTGGGCCAAAACTAGCAAACTGGCAGTAGGCATAAAATGCTGTGAAAAATAACTATCATCTTGCTTAAATGTTAGGAAGAAATCACCAAAGAAGGTACCGGAAAAGCAATAAGGTAAACCTATAGATACGTCTTGGAGAAGAATATTGGAACTAGTAGAGTTCCTTAAACTAAAGTCAGAGATTGGCGTTTTTTCATTAATGCATTTCACAGTGAAGCCAAAAATAGTTTTCTGGTCAAGGTGGTGGTACGTTGTTCGAAGCTACACAATTCGGAAAGGAAAGGTAGACCATCCTTTGGAGAGGCAGAACATGTAATAAAATCAACCGCTGCCGATGAAAAAACAGTAGTGGAACCGGTCAAAACTGACGAAACCTCATTCAAACTAAACAAACTGATGTTATATGGCAAGTGATGGAAAGGTGTAAGAAAAAAGAAACAAAACGAAAGAAAAACGTAAACCTGATATCCCAAAAACCAGATGCGTTGAGACGAGAAAATAAACCTGGTGTCCAAAAAACAAATACGCAGAAATCGTTAAGAAGGTGAAAAGAAATGAAAAAATTAGTGAGCTTGAAGAAAATGTGGCGCATTAGAAGGAAACCAACCCAATTAAACTTACTCCTATCGTGGTTAACAATTTAGATGGAGAGAGCACCAAAGATGAGGTGCAAGAGTTCTTAGAAATTAAACTTAAACAAAACCGGTATAGTCGTTTAGTTCATGCGCAAGGCGTGAGATCCAAACTGCAATCGTAGAACGGTCAATCAATTTAGCAGAGACGGTCCCAAAGAAGGGCAAATTAAGGATTCACTGGGTGATCTGTCGAATCCGTACTAAAAACGATTATTTAATTTAAAACGGTTCAAATGTCTAGATAACGGTCACATTGCGATCATGACAAAATGAAGATCGCTCCATGCTATGTCATAGGTGTGGGGAAAGTGGACATAAAGCGTAAGGATGTTTCCAAAAATGACCAACGAAAAGCATGTTGCCGGCAGCATAAACTGCATAGTGCTTCAGAAGGCAATTCATAAAATCCGTCGATGAGATTGATTCAACTTAATCTACACCACAGCTAGATTGCATAAAATCAGTTATCGCAGACGGTACGTGAAAGAGAAGTGGATATTATTTATTAACCAAACAATATTAGAATTTAGATGGAAGCACCTATAGAGATGCAGTGCCCACCAAGTGTGCCAAGGAGTCGTTGGCGATTTTAAACCTTGTCCTTCTATATACAGAGAATCCTACCTTTCGAAGAAGCACAGCTACCTCTTTATTTGATTTTACATTTGTAAGTAATTTTTAGATCAAGAATTTGAGCTAAACTCTCACAGGATCTCCATCAAAATAAGTGTGCTGCCTACTGAACAGCGCGTGAAACCCCTGGGCCTACCAAAACTGTAATGAAGAACATGAAGCAAACATGTTCATCCGCCACAACTAGTCTGAAGTTGTTCTTGAAAAATATTAGCATATTATTCCCACATCGGTTAGGCCAGGGGATAACTTTTTATTAGAGGAAAGAAACAACCAAGCACCTGGTCCTGATGATATGCCTAACGTTGCCCTAAAAGTAGCCAGTCATGTACTTTTAGACAATTATGTATAGGTCAATCACGATTGTTTAGTAAACAACGATCGAAAATTAAGTCGTTCGGAGCATCGATACGATTTTCGTAAAACTTACTCAACGGTTGACGCCACGAAGAAAAGTTTCGAAAAATTTTGCACTATTATCACTTTGGATATCAAAAATGCATTTAATTCGACAAAATGAACAGAATCTTAAAATACCAAACTGACGATAAACCGAAGTAACATAAAAATACAGGTGGAGTGCCTTAAGGCTTAATTCTAGGTCCTGTGGAATCTAATATACGATGGTGCGCTTAAGCTAAAGCAACCAAAATAATCGAAATTGGCTAAGAAGATTTTTAGCTGGTCTTGCAGATGCAGTTCTTGGAAAAATGTGGAACCACAATACTTTATCTTGGTTGCCAGGAGTTCATCTCGAAACTGTCCATAAAATATCTGAGTTTTTATTTTTTATGTTAGCTCGATCCTAGTCGAATTGTATGGATTGAAAACGATTTACATAATTTTTACCATGTTTTTATTGGATTAAGTTCTCATTATTCATGATGGGATATTTTCCATCGGAGTGATGTTGTACCACAGTCCACAACTAATATTTTTGATTCAGCGTGGTGTCTTCGATAATGAGGCCGTATATATAGTTGTGGGTATGATATGATACCAAATAATATATAATTACATTAATTAGAGAAAAGAACTTCAAAAATAAACAAATGAAAGGACCAGACTGCAACAACTTTGATATGTTTAACTCAGTCTGCAAAATAAATCGCAAAATATTGAAAAAAATTTTTTACCCAATATTATTTTGCAATTGTGCTCAATATTTTATCGGACAAACTGTCTGTTCATTTACCTCAAAAATATAAACAATATTTAACTGAACAAACAAAAAATGATAAAAAATCTAAATTAAGAAGAGAAAGAGAAAAATAATGAGATTATGGCAAACAAAGTCAAATAGAGTTTCGATCAATTTTTCACAAGTTTGAAATGATTTTATTCAATTCAATTTCGGTCACCATGAAGTTTGTGGCTGTCATGATAGCGAAATGATCTACTACCTGCGATCTAGTCTAAGTCGTATGTTAACTTTTGTTTATATTTTCATGATTAAGCAATAGATTTGCCAAACTTTTGACCCTATTGCTCATGGTTGTTGAATGACATTCTTTTCTATAATCAAGTCATAGACCTCCAATTTTGGAGTTTGGTTAGTTAAAAAAAAGTAGAACAGATAAAGTAATAGATAAGATTATAAAAATGAAGAAATCAGCAGCTATAACAAAACTAAAAATCAATTTACATGATCAATTTTGGTGATATTTCAGCACTACAAGTGGTTAGAATTAACTAACAACTAGGTGATATCAACACATTATTTCTAACAAAAGTGGCATACCCTTCTAATCATAACTTGATAATCTTCCACTTGAAACCGGATTTCTTATCAAAAGTTCAAAAAGTTCGTTAATATATTTGACCTTTTTTCTTCTTTTCAAAATTGCATTTTTCCATTTTCATTTAATTGTTCCAATGTAGTTTTAAGATAAAGAATTATTACTTCGTATAAATAAGATCTTTAGATCGTAATTAAAATGTTTGACCTATATATTTTTTAATGGAATGATTAAAACAAAGAGTTTATCATATAAGATAATCAGCTCAAATTGATCTTCAGCTTAAATAAATGATTGAATTTTGGAACAAGTATATACAATGTTGCTGAATCACTCAATTTTTCTCTTTCCGCCCTCAATTCCATTTTACCACCTCATCATCAAAGCACCGTTAATAGTAAACAATTTATAATTTTTTCATTTTTAGTGAATGGAGCCGACTTATATTTGAGACTTTGTGCACAAAATTACAAATAAGATAAGGAAAATTTATATACAACAAATATTGCAATTAATAACCAGAGCGTGCCGCGCTGATTACTTTCAACTTATAAAAAAATCCAGTTTCAACTGGCATTTCGTATCAAATGTGATTAGATGTAGAAAGTATCTGGATTATCTTTAATTTATTTAATATTTATTCTACTATTTTAGTACAATTTAAATATATTCTTTTAAGATTTTCTAAGACGTTTAAGCTGGCTGCTTTAGAGTAAATATTATCATAACAGAAAATTTTACACGATAAAAGTCTAAAATGAGAGTGATGTACATGCAAAAGATATGTGATCAGAATTTTGTTAAATGCACGCGCGTAGTTTCATTCATTACACCTTTTTGAAAGTAGGGCAATTAAGTAGTATTATCCAGTTATTTGCAAGACTCTGACCAAAACGATTTTCAAGTTTTTATCTCAGATTTGATTCAGTTTATTGTGTTGTCTTTCTATTTTGGGAACAAATAATAATTGTTTTATTTAATTTTATCAGTCCACTTAATATTTAAACTGTTGGAGTTTACTTTAGCTTAGATTATGCAATAATTTAAAAAGAAATTATGTCGACTCATTATACAATTTTAAAACTGACAGAAATGAAATTTGTTCGGTATCATAGGCCTATAAAACAAATCTTTATTATTTGTAAATTTCTGTTATAAGAAAATGAAAGAATGATTTCCTCATTGATATGTGGGTGTACTTTTCCTCATAAATTATGATTCTCGGTGTGCGCCAGTTACTTGGTTATTTTTTTCTTTATATAATAATAAGGCATGCCTTTGTTAATTTTTTAAAAAACTTGAACCCTGATTGCACAATAAACATTTGGAGATGACAATTAGTGCCGTTTGAAATCTACTTTTTCTGGCGGCAAAAATTGTCATCTCGGAATGTGTATCAACCATTAAGGTTAAAAACTAATCAAGAAAAATCAGGCAACAGATGTATTCTCTTGATTAATGAAAACATCTTTGGCAAATGCTTTCGCTTATGTTAGTCTTACGACGGTCCACGAATTTCACCACTCGCACCGTAATACTCAAAATATGAAGAAACATTTAAAAAAATAATTCATATAGCTCCCTAGAGTCATCCCTAGATGGGTCAAATGTATGATAAGATACTATTAATTTTTAATTTCCAACATTTCTTCCAAACATACAGATGTTTTCATTATTCAATTAAGAATATAAGTAAATATGTAAATACAAAAATTTTAATAATTATAACAAAACTATTTGAAGTCGTAGTCATCAAACAAGTGTTATTAAAATAATTTTTAAAATACAACAACAACAAACAAAATAAATGTAAAAAAAAAGTTAGTTCGCACTAGGACTTCTAAGAAAAACAAAAATTATTATAATTGATTGAAACAACAACAAACAAAATAGATGTAAAAAAAGTTAGTTCGCACTAGGACTTCTAAGAAAAACAAAAATTATTATAGTTAATTGAGATTGATGAAATATAAAAAAAAAGTCCGTACTAAAAATGGACATTAATTAAAATTCTATGTAATCAGGTCATTTGCAGCATAAAAAACAGTTTGATATGGAGTACGCGATAAAATTAATTAAGCAGCGATAAAATTACTTGTAAGCGGCATATTGTATATTGTACATTAAACGGTGTGAATAAAAAACAAGTGAATTTTTAGTGCTAGAGTTGTAAAAGTGTTGCTACCTACGAAGTTGTCTAATCCAGAAGGTGATTGAAGAATAACGTTAATCGAATTGAGGTGAAAATTTGACAGTATTAATTCAGGTAAATAATCTATTTTCCATATGCTAATCTGTTTATATTTAGTATTTGCTCTGCAAGGTTAAGAAAAAGTTCACTGCAATACTAGTGGCGCACTTATGTGGACACTCGGTCACGCACCAATTCAAAGACGTGCTATTGCAAACGCTTCTGAAAAAAAGAGAAACTGGAACAAAACATTTAATTTTGATGAAATCGAGAAATACTACAAAACACTCCAAGAAGTTTCTCGATCACCGTATCGTTTCAAATCTAAAAACAATTGACTGAGAGTCGTCATTCTTGTCAACAAAAAAAACTGATATTGTTAATCTTACGCTGAACAAGAACTATAGCTCTATCGTTGACATAAAACTACATTCAAATGGAGGGTTGAATTTTGTTTATATTAAATGATAAAAATATTCACGATATGTCCGTTATTTTATTTTATAATTGATGTGACTATATACAAGCTTTCTATCAATGCTTAGTTCATTACTCTGCAATTGTTATTATATGAGATTGATGCTCTCAAAATGCACCACAGTTTGTGGCACGCTTTTATCTCATATAATATAAAAAAAATATTTATAAGTTAAATGCGTGAACTTTTGATCTGTACAAAATGTTGTGTTTGCTTTTGTTTGTTAAATTTTGGAGAAAAAAATATTAAATTTGGGACTAAGGCTGTTTTCTAAACCAAAACTTATTTGAAACTTATTTGTGGAGACTTACTTATTTGAATAAGTAACCTAAATAGGTGACTTATTTGAAATTTTTTTTCATAGAAAAATCTAATTCGATTTGACAGTGTCAAATATTTTTATGTTTGTTTACAAAATGGTTTCAAGCAATAAAATTTCTTTTTCGATCCCTAATAAAATAATGTAGTAATTTAAAATGAAAAAAAGAAGTTTTGTAAACTCTTTAATTGATCAAATTAAATAAATCGTTCTAATTAAATTTATTTTCGAATTTGCTTTTTGTTGCTGTCAAAATAAGAAAGCTAAATCATTTAGAATAGCTTTTAAATACTTATTTAAAATGGCGGTGAATAAGTAAGTCTACATAAATAAGTTTCAAATAAGTCGTCGTTTAGAAAACAGCCTAAGGCTGTATTCTAAACGACGACTTATTTGTAACTTATTTATGTAGACTTACTTATTCACCGCCATTTTAAATAAGTATTTAAAAGCTATTCTAAATGATTTAGCATACTTAATTTGACAGCACATAAAAGCAAATTCGAAAATAAATTTAATTAGAACGATTTATTTAATTTGATCAATTAAAGAGTTTTGAAAACTATTTTCTTCATTTTAGATTATTATATTAATTTTTTTACGGATCGAAAAAGAAGTTTTACTCCTTAAAATCATTTAGTAAACAAACATGACACTGTCAAATCAAATTAGATTTTTCTATGAAAAAAAATTTCAAATAAGTCACCTCTTTAGGTTACTTATTCAAATAAGTAAGTCTCCACAAATAAGTTTCAAATAAGTTTTGGTTTAGAAAACAGCCTAATATCCTACAAAATAGATTTTTATATTTTAGATTTTTGTTATTTTTATATGAGAGTTAAATTAATTGGTATGGTAGGGCGCTGGTCTTTGAACTCGCAGGACCCCGGTACGCTTCTGACTCTAGTATTCTGATCTCGTTCGCACCTGATCTTAAAGTATTTTTAAATTTTAATCAAAACATTATAAACCTTCAACGCACCTGTTTTTCAATTAACCGATAGTCAATTAGCTGATAAATTGGAATACCTATGGGCTGATCCTCCGTATAAAACTAAATCGATTAAATTAAGTCTTCAAGTGAAACTCGACCAATAAATTGGCAATTTATTTGCAGCCTACGTTCCTATATGAAACATATACGGCAAAAAAAAAGAAAAAAAATTAATTTACAAATAATTATTATAAATATTGTAGTTATTCTATTAGTTAATAGAATAACTACAATATTTATAATAACAGTTGGAAAAACAAAATGTAAAATTTTTTTGTTTAGTGAAAAATAACAACAATTTATAATAGATATTGTTATTATTTTGAATTTAAAAACTGTGGACTGTATTATTTTTGAATTATTTTATTTATTTTATTTTACATAAATTATTTTCTATCCTTTATAATAGGCGAAGTTGAAGAGAATGATGAAGATAACAAAAAAATATGGAGGGGCTGAAATCTCAAGGCTCTGAGATATCAAGACTTCGGTCTGGGTTAAGGATTTTGATATAGTTTTCGCAAAAAACTTTTATGAGGACATGGTTTTTAGTTTTGAGCAGCGATGTATATCAAACATAACATTTTGTTAAAGTACATGTATTTTTTGGGTAGCGAAAATCCGAAATTCTACGTTCTACGTCCACGCTACCTGGGTAACACTAACAGAATTAGGTTGGTGTAGTTGAGAGGAGAAGAGTAAATACTGCTTATACTCAATGATTCTGCACCATGGCAAGTCATTGGCACCATAAAACCAGTGCAACTCAAGCGTCTGTTCTCCATGTTAGGGGCGGCTTGCAGCGGGCGTCTGTCTTGAATCAAGCGGCTCGCTATATAAACGTGTAAAAGGGTTGTTTCTGGTGACTTTAAGATGCAGAACGAACCCATTCACGAAAATTTGGGTTGGGCGAAGGGGTAACGCCCCATTTCCGTAAAAAATTATTTTTTTATTTTTATTTTTTTTATTTTATTTTATTTTATTTTACATGGGAACCTGGATCGTGCTAAGTTTTAGAAGACCAGGAGATCTCCTAAAACTCACAACAAGTCGAAAGCTACACACTGGATATAGTGGCATTTCAAGAACTAAGATGGCCAGGTAGTGGAATCCATGAAACAGCGAAAGGATACACTCTTTATTATGGCGGTCATCAAAACGGAGGAGAATTTGGAGTTGGCTTTCTTATACACCGTCGCGTGAATCAGCATGTTATCGACTTCTGTCCAATTAATATGCGGTTATGCACACTGAGAATCCGCACGCAAAAATTCAATGTAACGATCGTCAATGTTCATGCATCCACTGAAGATAAAGCAGATGATATTAAAGACCTGTTCTTCCTAGAACTCGAGGAAGTCATCAATAAAATCCCGCGGCACGATATAAAAATCGTGGTAGGTGACATTAATGCTCAAATTGGTAGGATTGCAGAACTTAAAACACATATCGACCATAACAGCTTGCATCATACCAGCAACAATAACGGTTTTCGCGCAGCCGAGCTGGCTATGATGTATGATCTATTAATTTCCAGCACTTTCTTCCCTCACAAGAGAATTCACAAGGCAACTTGGAAATCAAATGACGGAAGAACGAAAAATCAAATCGATCACTTCATGATTTCTAAGAGACACTCTACAAGTATAACTGCTGACGTTCGATCATACAGAGGTGCTGATATGGACACCGATCATATGCTTGTCATATTTAAGTACAAGTGCAAATTATCATCTACATTTAACAGACAAGCAAAAAGACCGTGCGCTGGAATGTTGAAGCATTTAAACATCCGGAAACGCTGAATAGATATAAAGAATTAATAACACAAAACATAGAAGAGCATGACATCTCTGCCATTAAACATACAAGAAGAATGGCAAACGCTTCAATCAACCATTATAGCCGCAGCACGAACTACAATCGGAAAACGAACACCGAAATCACACAACGAATAGTTTAACGACAAATGCCACCATACCGTTGAACATAAACAAAAACTGCGAGAAAAATGGTTAACAAGGAACACCCGAAGCTCCCAAACTGATTATCTATGCGCCAGGAAAGCCTCAGCAAAACTTCTACGTAAAAAGAAACGCGAACACATGAAGAGCTGCATCGAAAACATCGACCAACATGCGGCCAACGGAAATTCAAAAAAGTGCTTTGCCAATGCACGGAATCTGACAAAAGATTTCCACCCAAGATCTACAGCTATCAAAAATGAAAATAATGAACTTACAACAAGTGAACGTGATGTGCTGGTAGTGTGGCGATCCCACTTTCAAGACCTACTGAATAGGACGAATGAAGTTCATCCTATTCGAGCAATTGCTCCATCAACTGAGAAGATTTTTGTCCATTACCCGACAATAGAAGAAGTGGAAGCTGCCATCAAAAAACTGAAAAATGACAAATCACCAGGTTTCGATGGTATTCCCGCAAAACTTTTGAAAATGGAGGAGCAGCTCTGGTCTCACGTATATACGATCTGATTCTTGCAATCTGGGACCAAATAGAACTACCTGCTGAATGGAAAACAGCTCTCATTGTTCCGCTACATAAGAAAGGTGACCGTCTAAAGTGTGCGAATTATCGTGGCATCGCATTGTTGAACACTGCATATAAAATACTAGCAAATGTCGTACTTGCTAGACTCATCCCGTTCGCCGAATCTATCATCGGTGGCTATCAGTGTGGTTTTCGTCCCAACCGCTCAACCACAGATCAATGTTTTACCTTAAGGATGATTCTGGAAAAATGTTGGGAGTACAACATCAGCATTCACCAGCTCTACGTTGATTTCAAGAAAGCATATGATAGTATCATCCGCGAAAACCTTTGGTCCGCACTCATATGCCTTGGTATCCCAGAGAAACTTGTTTGACATGACATGCAGGTAGATATCAAAGCCCGTGTCTCTGCCGCATACAGAGTTTTCTACGCATGCTCAAAACTTCTGCGATCAAAACATCTTTCGCGGTCGTGTAAACTCACACTTTACAAAGCATTTATCCAACCTGTGCTTACATTTGGAAGTGAAAGCTGGACACTGACTTCCTCCGATTGTAGATTTTTATCAACTTTCGAGAGGAAGGTCATACGAACAATTTATGGTCCATGTAAAGTTGCTGAAAATCAGTGTAGAATCCGAATGAATCATGAAATCAGACAGCTTCTTGGAGGCTGCGATGTAATCGGATTCATTAAATCCAACCGGATTAGATGGTTTGGTCATGTAGAAAGGGCTCCATTGGATAGAATGATAAAAAAAGCATCCCAGCCAGCTGGTGTTCGTCGAAGAGGCAATCTAGACAACGCTGGCGTGATGACATCATCCAAGACCTTTGTGATATAGGATGTCGAAACTGGGGTCAACTGGTCATGGAACGAGATGATTGTAAGCTGATTGCACAGACGGCAAAATCCCTCCATGAGACGTAAACGCCAGAGAGAGAGACATGTATTTTTTATCTCTGTGTAGTATGTATTACAAAACTAACGCGAAACATCAATACGTTGTCGGAAAATTTATAACAGATTATATATTAACACAATTTAGTGAAAAGATTATACAATCAGCAAACTACTCAAAAACCTCTCCATTTAGCGTTTCGAGAAAATATTACTAAATCACAAATTCATATTTATTTTAAAATTCCAAAAATATTGTAAAAATAAAATGAAATAAAAAATTCAAACTATTTTCAAACAAAATTCTAAAAATATTTCAAAAATTATTACAAAATCAAAGATTAAAACTTTTTTCAAAAGTTCTAAAAATATTGCATAAATTATAACAATATCAAAAATTGTAACTTTTTCCCAAATTATAAAAATTATAAATAAAATCACAAATTTAAAATTTTTCAAAATTCTAAAAATATTCCAAAAATTCTTACAAAATCAAAAATTGAAACTTTTTCAAATTCCAAAAATATTTGAAAAACTATAACAAATTCAAAAATTTCCATGTTCAATTATGTGGAGTTCTTTCAGACCAAAAAAAGTGATGTACATCAAAAAAAATTGATGTATATCAATTGGTCGTGTTCTTTCAGACCAAATTTTTGATGTTTTTTCTGATGTACATCAATTTTATGAAATTGAGATTTTTTGATAAATTCGTCTTCCAGCAAAAACTAATACAAACACACACGTATAAAAACAATAACAAACGTGACGCCATTTTTTGAATTTACTATTTGTGGATAGTTTTTTTATGATTATTAGGTGAATTTTATAAAATTAAACATAAATTCTGCGTAAAGTGAATAAATATTTTATGTTTACACAATTATTTTAATGTAAATTTAAATCGAAAATGTTTTGTTTTGTTACCAATACAACAATAATGAAAATCATGTGGTTTGTCCGTTCTTTCAGACAAGTTAAAAATTGATGTACATCAAAAACCTGAAAGAACTCCACATTATATTTACGTAAACAAACTGCTAAATTTTTTTTTCCAAAAAATTATCTAAAAAAATAAATGAAATCATTTTTTTGACACACTTGACAATATTTTTTTGACAAACTTATAATGCCATAATTCTCTATAATAATAATATATTGGGCCCTATTCAATAAAATCTTTTATCGAAAATTTCTTTTATTCTTTTATTTTTTGTATGAAATTTTATTTTCCCGTTATAAAATTTCATACAAAAAATAAAAGATTAACAGAAATTTTCGATAAAAGATTTTACTGAATCGGGCCCATTATCATGTCATAAAAATTATTAATTTTATTTTTTTCCGAAAAATTGGTTAAAAAAATAAATAAAAATCCTTCTTTTGACATACTTGACAACATTTTTTTGACTAACTTATAATGCAATAATCTAGATTTTGGTCTCACATACCAATCCCGACCATCAAGGTTTCTCCAAATTCAATGTTCCTACTCGTAATCACTTAAAATGAAAGTTTTTTAAGCAAAAAATATGCAAATTTCCTTGTTTTGACACATTTGACGATTTTTTCAACACACTTCCGGTACAGCTATCGAACACATCGTCCTTTCGGCTCTTGCCATTGAGTAAACCTATTTTTAGAAAAAAAAACTTTGAAATCCGTCCAGCGGTTTTCTAGATTTCGTAGGTTGTGACGGCCCGCCAGCAGACAGACATACATATTCTTTTTTTGCATTTTTAGAATCAGTAGGTCCTAAAACGTCGAGAAATACCAAAACAATTGGGGGTAAGAATCCACTTTTAGCTCATGAATGTAATACTTAGGTCTTTCAGATTCAGACTGAAGTAGAACATAATTCTTTTCTCTTTGATTTTCGTTCAGGGTTGAGTTGCTTTAGATATATATTTAAGTGACATCTATTATAATTTATTTGAAATGCAACAAAGATCAAATGGTATATTGATGCTAAAATATTCAATGATTAAAAATAATAAAATAAACTCACATACGATTAGTTTTCGTCTCTCGTGGCATTTTTAATAAAAAACATTGGAAGGAGTAATAAATATAAATGAATGACGAGTTAGTAAGTTTAGGCTTTGATTAGCGATTTTGATATGAAAACACGCTATATAATTGGTGACCCGAACGTAATTTTCACTAAACGTTAATAATTTTTTAACTCGATTAAAATCAGCACATTATCATCTCTGAAAGACTTGATAAGCAAGTTGTCTTTTACTCATCAGACTTTCCTTCAAGTAGATCAGATCAGTCTCTGTAAATCTTTGAAAACCATGAAGAGATAGTAATTATGTTCAGATTAATCAACTATTCCTTTAACTATTTCCGTTTGTGTGAATTTTATAATTGATTGAACATTTATCCATCCGTATATTTAACAGAAAGTCTACGCAGTTCAAAATTATTAAGGTTAATACGGTAGTAAATAAAGTGAGTGCGCTAAATGCACATATCTTACACTTAATTCATAACTACCAATGAAAATCCAACTTAACATCGTGATCAGAATGATGAGATAAAACACATTAACTTGAATATATTCAGCTGATTTCATTTTAAACGAGCTAAGCAGATTATTACAACAAAATGTATAAATATTAATTGATTTTGTAATTATCTCTCAGAACTCAGTTTGTGTAACGACGAACAAGTTGAATCAATTTGATTGTGATATTGTTTAAATTAAATAAAAATGTGTGACGAAAAAGCTTATTGCAAAACGCCAGAATTCGTAAACTTACCAGAAGTTGCGTCTCAAAGTGTAAGTAATAATTTAAAAAAAAAAAATTAAATTTGGTTAATTTGATTTATTTTAATTTTTATTTATTAATTACAGAATGGTGGTAAAATAATTTTTGCAACAGATGATTGGTTTGCTCCAGCGGAATGGATGATTAAAGATGCAGAAGCAATTTTCATTCCAGATAAGTACACAAAGTATGGAAAATGGATGGATGGATGGGAAACGAGGAGAAAACGTATAGCCGGTCATGATTGGTGTATTATTAAATTAGGAACGGTATCTGTGTTAAAAGGTGTTACAGTTGATACGGCATTTTTTACCGGAAATTATGCACCAAGAGTTTCAATTCAAGCAGCAAATTTGGATGAATATGTACAAATGTTATTTCCACCACGTACGCCTAGAACTGGTACAGCAGCAACTAAGGATGAGTTGAATGCTATATCAAACCTGGAATCTGAAAATTGGAAAGAAATCGTTCCAATGTCACATTTACAACCTGGCTATGAAGATACAAGAGAAAATTATTTCAAAATTGATGCTAAAGAAAAATTTACACATTTACGAATTAACCTTTTTCCCGATGGTGGAATTAGTAGATTAAGAGTGTACGCCGAAGTTCAATTAAATTTGAATGCCTTTGCAAATAATAATCTCGGCGATTTGCTTGCCATGGAAAATGGAGCAAAAGTTATAAATTTTTCAAATGCTCATTATGGTCATCCAAGGAATTTGATAAAAAATGGAAAAGGAATTAACATGGGTGATGGTTGGGAAACAGCACGACGTCTCGATCGTCCACCAATTCTAAAAACAGATGAGTTTGGTATCCTTAAGGTGCCCGGAAATGAATGGGCAATATTTAAACTATGTTGTCGTGGAAGAATAGAAAATATAAATGTAGATACAAATCACTTCAAAGGTAACTATCCCGATAATGTTAGAATTGAAGGCTGTGATATTAAAGATAATGATAAAGATGAAGATGAAATTGCAGATTTATTAGATAATGCGAAATGGAAAGATATTTTACGACCACAAAAGGTAAGACGATTTATAAAATAAAACAACAAAATCATTTTTTACTATCAAAAATTATTTTTGTGTCAACAGCTAGGACCAGATCAAGAACACGAATATAGTATGAAACAGTTTTATGAATATGGTCCATTTACCCACATTCGTGTTACAATCGCGCCCGATGGTGGTATTTCCAGAATTCGAATTTATGGTACTTATATGGGTCCAAAAATTGTCTACTAGCCTTAGGAATTTACAATTACAATAATTTATTTATTGATAAGACTGAAAATAGAAAATATATTGTGTGTTAAGTTATAAGATTGATTAAGATATTACGTAATAGTATAAGATAAATTAGGTAACATCATGGTATTAAAAATAAAATTAAGATTTAATTAACGTTTCTTTGTTATATTTATTATCTATACAAGATAAACGAACAATTTTATTCCATTCACTGATTTATGTACCGTAATGACACTATCATTCGCACTACATTTCCTTTACACTCTGATATACATAAATGCCGTTAAATTTAGATTAAAAATCTGATGAACAATGACAGTGGTTTTTATTTTAAATTTTTATTTTAAAAAACTGTTGTTTCATTATTTAATCGTTGAACAACTTAAATGTTGTTCAGCTCAGTCGTTATCTTCTTGACTTACTGAATATAAGTTCATATCGTTTTCATCATACGTTTCAAAATTTAATTTTCAAGACAATTTGATTATTTTTCTTATCTTTTGTTTATGCTTATTAAGAATTGCTATTTGCATATATGTCTTACTTAAACAATTAATATTCGTTCTTAAACAAATTTAAGACATTTCAAAATAAATAAAGGAATATATTTTGTACTTGTTTTTATGATTGTTTCTGTTCCGCCCATCAATATAACGATGTTGTCGCTCAGTGTCTCATTCGTTAGTTGTGAACAACCGGTATGGCGTTTTTCCGAAAGAAAGAAAAAAAGGCGATTCAAAAAATCCAAGTAAAGATGGAAAAATAGGATTCGATTAACTTAATGCACACAATTATCCTGAGATTATGGCACAAGTTGTGTCTGGTTAATTTTCTCGTCATAGCAATATTATTGCTGAACTTTGATGAAGATGATATTTATTACTGCTAGTGTAATATTAATTCTCTTAACTGCATAATTAAATTGCACTTGAGCATAAAAAATTAACCATAACTTGTGACCCAGTTTTTCTTGAGAAGCATTAAATTCACGTTAGGGCTACCACTTATGGTTAAAAGCTTAAAAAAAATCATAATTGGTGACCCTGAACCCTGACGTGGTTTTATTGCTTCTCAAGAAGGACCGAACTTTGCCTCATAACCCCTCGGACCGAACAAGAATCATCACCACAATTTTGATTAAAGGTGCAACTCCATCACGCCGTATTTCAGGGTAAAGAAGCAGCTGTGACTGGTCTCACTTACCACACATAAGCAATAGACTCAAAACTACATAGTGAAATGTTGTCAAACAACCAGTCAACATGCCAACACAACACACCACATTATGTGAACCACCTATACAAAGGTCTCGAAAACATACTCGACCTGATGAAGGAAGGTTTGTGGTACCGCCCAGAGACAGTTGCAGAGTTTCTAAATTCAAATATGGAGCCGAAAGATTAACAACGCACCCGTCACTACCAACAACAGGATTTTAATTTAATTTAATTTTTGTTTTATTTTTTAGTATTTAAACAATTATTTATTTCATTTGATTAAAATTTTTCAAAAAAAACTTGTTCTTCATAAATTTATTTAATTTTTGATCGATTTTTTTTTTATATATAAAATTATCAAAATATTACTTAAAGTGTAATGATCCAATAAAATAAAAATAACTATAGTTAATTAATAATTAGTTAAATTAAAAAGTTTTTTAGTACTGACTGACTGATTTTTTTTTTCGTTTGGAATAACTAAACTATGTTAAAAATAAATTTAATTTTGAGCATAAATGTACGCCACATACACCCCCGAAACAGTGATATTGGCATACAGCGTGCTGTCCGACCAAATTTGGTAACAAGGGTTTGATATTGATGATTAAATCGCATTGTTTTTTAATTTTGATCACAATGCTTGAAATCAAAATCGAAGGAGGATCAGAGTTAGAATTGTTTTTTAGAATTCGAAATTCTTGACGTTTTCTTGAAATCGGTATAGCTTCGGGTCATCTTGTGTATCTGATGATCAGGGTTACACAAAATCGTTTGTACTGAAAAATTTGGACGAATCTGTTTTGGAATAAATAAACGTGGTTTCCTCATTGAAACATCACACTAAATAAATTTGTCCGAGTGGAAAGGTCAAAGGGAACTGTAGTTCCTTCAACTCTGAATCATTACTTTTAGGGTTGGCAATTGCAGAATAATTGATGCTCTGAGAAGTCACTGCAAAAACGAATACCACCTGATTTATTTTCGAGCAAGTGAAATGGTCTGGACCATTGACTGCTAGAGAGTCTTCAGATACCTTGCTGTGGCATAAAGTCAAATTCAGCCTTTGCAGCTTTAAGTTTGTCAGTAGTTAGTTTGCGAGTTTTCAGGAGACTCCAGTAGTTATTATCATAGAGTCAGAAAGTGGGTCGATGGTTCATTTCCGATTGATATCAGAATACTGTATTTGTTCAAAAAGTCCGCAACAATTATCGTAATAGTGATATTGACACTGGTTTACGATCCATAATTAGACACGGTAGTAGAATTCGCTGCGATTAGAGTTAATTCTGTTTTCACACTGTGCTTTTGAGTTGACGTAGCTGGAATTACCGAAACCTCGGCGCCGGTGTCCATAAGAAATTTAAGATAAGTCATGGTATCATAAACCATCAAACGGTAGCTTTGTTGGTGGTCGCTACTTTCCACTATATGCGGCGAGTTATTTAGTTGTTTGAATTACGCCGCCGTAGGCTCAGCAAACGTGAAGCACGAACCGTCAAATTGAGCTATAACCTCTTTAGCTCCTCAAAATTTACAAACATCTGATTCAGCAGAACAAAATTTCACACCGTGATCGTCTCTTAGTTTTTGAGTCAAATCATACGAAAATATTTTACTGTCGTAACGGATGCATAAGTGTCTGGCCTTCCGAGTGCATAGATTTGATAATCCAGTTAATCCCTTGTAATCTCTTCCGGTAATATTTTTGGTTTTACTCGAAAAATACCCGATTATTCCTACGTAAAGCAAGGTTCCCAATACGATGAATTCTCAGCAACGATCATCAACATCGTCAACATAATACGTTTCGTCAAGCGTATTTTCCTAAAGCAGCAACCAATATCAACAAGGTTACTTCGTATGCTACTCCAAATAGATGAAATAGAAATCTAATAAGGTTAAAAAACAGGACTGCAAGCCATTATATCTCCCAACGTCCGTGAGATGCAACGGCAGCAATGAATAGAGTCATATAATGAAATGCTCTGAAAACGCTAATCCTAAGCAATGGAAAACAAGCTACAAGGTGCCTTGCAGCGTTCATATAGACTCACCGCATCTAACAACAGTATACCACCAACACATTGTTATGATCTCAAAGGAAAAGTTGACGAGACCACGCATTTCATGAAAATCTACTGCATAAATGAGAATTTACTAGAATATTAAGTAGCGCAGTTTAAGTGACATAATCCCCTGAACACCAGATGATTCCCTATAACAGCAAGCCATCGCCATAACATCAGGCAAGCAGAAGAAAGCGGCAAAAACATTTATTCCATCAGGCAGCTACTAGTTTCCAAAGTAGCGCAGAACGTTTGGCAGGTGCAAGAGATGAATTACGGGAAACAGAACCGAAAAAAACAATAAATGCCAGAAATTTCAACAAAAATAAAGAAAATGGTTTAAACGAACATGTACGTGATGTGGAGAGAACAACTAGAACAATATATATGGGAACATCTAGAACATCTCTGGATTTAACGAAGTCACTAATTCACCTAATCATCACTTAAACACCTAACCATTCACCCTGTTCTGGTCGCTCTAGAACTCGCTTTGGACAAAGTCATCCACAGCAAATTATTGCTTGATATACTCAGCCCAACAACAAACGATAAATAACAACAAAACGACAGGTCTTAACATGGGCAGGTGAAACAAGGAGTCGCTAGAACACCAACAACTTCTACTTGCACGCCAATGCAAAGAACTGGCCAAAACATCACTATCCCTTCAAGAAACATCAGAAATTGTCTAACTAGGTCCGAATACCGAAATCTTGATACCGCCAGCAGATCTAAACCAGGAAACGTATAAGGGACACCTGAAAGAGCTACATAGCAAAGTGGTAGCTAGCTGATACATTGAATAAGAATAGAAAAAAAATAAAGTGCTTGATGGCAGCCAATACCAGTGGACTGACTTTTCAGAAAAACTTTTACCCAAATCGAAAAAAACGACACTATCCCAACTTAGGTCTGGATTCAGGAAAGTGCCGTTAGACAACTCTCAACAGCTTCAAGATCGACAACACTTAACAATCAACGATGTTTCTCCTAGCCATTTAGGACTATACGACACTTGGCATTTATTTAAATGCCCAAAGAATTTTACCAACCTATAGAAGCTATATAACACTGTTGGAGGCAACTGCTTGCCTTGGCTTAATGTCAAAGACGTCGGGGGATGAGCAATAAATGGGTTACAACAATAACATAAAGAAAAAGAAAATAACCTCATATAGTCATATATGTTTACAAAGCAGTATTGTCGATAAAACTTGTGAAATATTGCTTAACTTATTCTTCGTAAATAAATACGTATACAAAACAAATAAAATGTTTGAAAACCATGCCCGATAAGTTTGTTTCTTGTAATTTGAGAAACATTTCTAAGAAACATTTCGACTAGTTTGTTTTCGTTATGAAAATCTAGTACCTCATTTAGAAAATAATAAAGCGTTTGGTTTGCTGTCATGTCTCATACAAAGTCATAACAAAACAATATATATGGAAATTGTGTTCATTAATTTCAACAATTTTATGTGTAAAATATAAATTGAAATGTCTACAAGTAGTAAAAACTTCATTCATCTCCATAAATATTTTATGGTATATATATTATTTATTAATTTTACATTTAAATTCGCACAAAAATAAGATTATTACTTTAGAGGTTATGTTTACATTTATTTTCCAGGATTCGCTTAAAAAATCATTCAAATCAAACAACATTAAAAATTTAAAAGATGATTACGATGAAATACTAGCAAGTGAAATAGATAAAAAAGCAGCATTAGATCAATCGTTTCGTGATTTTTTAATGAAAAATATTCTAAATAATATCGAAAAAATAGATATGTACATTGATTTCTCGGTCGAGGCATGTCGTTTCGAAATTGCAACATCAACAATTCCCGTTGTTTTACTTGGTGACGTTTTCGATGCAATCACTTTAGATAAATGTGAAAATATTTTCTCTTATGTTGAAAAAAATGTTATTATATGGAAGGAAGATTGTTTTTTTAGTTCATGCAAAAATAATCTTTTGCGTATGTGTAATGATTTACTGAGACGATTATCACGATCACAAAATACAGTTTTCTGTGGACGAATTCTGCTATTTTTGGCTCAATTTTTTCCATTCTCAGAACGTTCGGGATTGAATATAGTTTCGGAATTTAATCTGGAAAATTTAACAGAATATGGTGGAGAGAGTAAAGATATTGGAGATGTTCTCGTTGATTCTGAGTCGAAAGTGAAAATTGATTACAATTTGTATTGCACATTTTGGGCATTACAAGACTATTTTCGTAACCCAAATCAATGTTACGATAAAATTCAATGGAAAACATTTTCATCGGTATATAACACTATTCCAGTTTTTTTTTTAAATAATCAAATAATTTTTGTTATTCCAGCATGCATCATCCGTTCTTTCTGCTTTTTCAAGTTTTAAACTGGAAGCAACGAATGATTCAAAATCTCTATCAACGATCGAAGATAAAACTATTGAAATGGAGATTGATAATGAAGTTAAAGAAAGTCAACATTTCTTTGCTAAATTTTTAACAAATCCAAAACTATTATGCTTACAATTAGCTGATTCCAATTTTCGACGGTCAGTTCTTGTTCAATTTTTAATATTATTTCAATATTTAACATCTACTGTAAAATTTAAAGCGTAAGTTTCTTTTATATATCTTTGTTTTGCGTAATTAAAATCCATTGTATTTTTAGGGAATCGTTTGCTTTGAGTCAGAACCAGATTGATTGGATTAAGGACACTGATGAGGAAATTTATCGTTTGCTTCAAGAAACTCCACCACATGGTGATAAATTTGCAAAAACTGTTCAACATATGTTGAGTCGTGAAGAATTATGGAATCATTGGAAAAATGAAGGATGTAAAGGTAAATATTAAAATAATTCTAGATAAATAGAAATATTTTGACTGAACTTTTGTTAGAATTCAAACGCCCGGATTCATCTGTGGAAGACACACCAACAAAACAGTCACCTAAAAAACAAAAACGACTTTTGGGAGATTTGCTAAAAGATGCTAACAAACATGGCCGATTTCATATGGGAAAGTATGTTTATGATTTACGTTACCGCTGTTTGTTATCGATTTTAATAACTGTTTTTTTTAAAGTCCTGAGCTGACTCGATTGTGGAATTTGTGTCCAGATAATTTACAAGCTTGTAAAGGTTCGGATCGAAATTTTTTGCCATCCTTGGAATCGTATGTCGAAAATCCGAAAGAAAAAGTTGATCCATCGTTTGAATGGAGAGCATTGCGATTACTCGCAAAACAATCTCCGCATTTCTTTACAGCAATTAGTACACCATCATACAAGGTATCCGATTATTTAGATATTGTTCGGAAAAAAATTCAAAAGGATCGCGTTGATGTAAAACCAGACACACAAGATTCTGAAAACGTGACTCTCGAACAAATTGAGGGTGAAGCAGATGCTGAAGGTTTTGCAGAAGATCAATTAGAAGAGACTGAATTGTTAAAAGTAGAACAATTAACACCGGAAGAAAAGAACACACATAAACCAACAATGATAACAAGCGATCAACTTCTTCTTTTATCACCAATCATTGGGAATGATTGGAAAAAATTAGCAACAAAGTTAGGTTGTAGTTCTGATGAAATACTATTTTTTGAAACAGAAAACCCGAAGGTGAATGATCAATGTAAGAAAATGTTACAGATATGGTTCGAAGATGATGTGGATGCAAGCTTAGATAATTTAGCATATATATTAGAAGGTTTGGGAATGATTACAGCTTGTGAAGCTGTTAAAAAATTTATTCCATTGGATGACAAAACTGAAGATATTTCTGATTAATAAAATTGAATTACTTTTTAAAGTATGACTGTTTTTCTGTAGTTCCAAAGTTGTCCACAAATCGCTGTTTGCTTATCATCTGTTTGACAGGTAAAATCAGTTTTAAATAGAAAAACGGTAATAACGGGTGAAACCAATATGTTTTCATTACGCAACGATACGATCAAACTGAAAAAATCCGTAAACCTCTCACCCAGAATCTTATATATTTTTGTAATGAAATGATGCGATAGGAATTGAACAAAAATACAAATGTGTTTGGGTAATGTATTAATTATAATAGGTAATAATTTTAAAGGCCTCCATTTTATAGAATTGGTCTACCCGTAGACCTGAGACATTACCCATTCCAATAGGGTTGTTACTGTTACCAAAATATTTTTCGATCAAAACAGTCTGGACGGGGCGAAAAAGTAAAGAGGCACAAAAATCTAATCAAATTCGTTTTACATTTCTAACGAGGTATTTGTAAGTATTCATTCCATTTCATACTTCTATATTTTTCTGGTTTAAATAGTTTTACTTTTTACCATGTTAACCCTATCTAATATGAAATTTAAACTTTTATTAACTCTGATATGGGAAGTTCTTGTATTTGGGTTCATTTTTGAAATTCTGTGTAAATCTTTCACGTTTTCTTTTTATGTAACGTTGTTTGGTCTTGTCGGTAGTATTAGATGATATTCTTAGAGGTTCGGGCTGTATAAACAAATGCAGCTTTTTACATAAAGCCTGACATAGTTGCGGCGACAAGATAGGTGCTGCATAATTTAAGATGGTACGACCAATTATTTTGTATGTTGTTATAATTGTCTCTTTGTTTTTACCATAGCTAGTTCCTGCGAAAGACTTTAGCATGTTGTTGCGAATCTGTAACCGGTTTCATATCTGTTTTAAGTGGGAAAAGAATGTCAACATGTTCTCGAAGACCACGCCCAGAATCTTTGTTTGAACTGTCTGCTACCTCAACATCCAATGTTTCATATTTTTCCCAGTTCCAAGTCGTGAAGAGGTTCTTTTTTGGTTTTTCCGTTGAAAGCTCTAGATCTCGTTTGGTGAGTCAGTTGTTGAGCGTGAACATGTATTTTTTAATATGGTAACATGCCTCTCGGACACTGACGCTAACACTGACACTAACTAACGGGACAGGAACCCTCCTTGTTGTTGTAGCGACGGATACTGTGCTACTCTTCCTGCTCCATGTCCAGGCTCAGGAACTCTGCTACTGCCCTTTGGCGGTACCACAAATCTTCTTTCGTCAGGTCGGTTGGGTTTCCTGGACAATTGAATAGGTGGTCTGCATTATGCGGCGTGCCTACACATGCGGTACTCTTGTCAAAAATGTTCGGGTCAATTTTATTCATGTAGTTATTTAAGATGCGTGACCAACCGGATATTAACTGCGCTAGAATGGAACTGGTACCTCTCCCTGTGGTATTCCCTGCTTTACCTTCTGCTATTTCGATTGCTGTTGCCGAAATCAAAATATGTTTGGCGTCCTCGAATGTAGTTCGAGAGCCATCTTTTAATTATTTCTGATAGTGTTGACTTAAGTATGTAATTTACTGTGACTGGGGTGTAGTGTATTTCATAGTGTATTTCTGTGTTGCAACCCAAGCTGTTGAGTAGTGAGCAAGTGATATTTGTTTCTGAGTTATATTATTATTGTCTAATTATGATTATTTTACTTAACATTATATCAATATTCTGGAAACCTCAATGTAGATACGCTGGAAAAATTTACAGTACTGCTAATACTTACATGTCGTGGAAATAAATAATAATTCTTACTTTTAACTTAACGGGAAGATCTTGGCGTGACCTCTATGGTCAAATCTCCATTCCACTTTTGGTTTAAATACGATGTAATTAATAAGAAAACTGATATGATGAGAAAACAAGGCTCAATAGAAAGATTTTGAGCAGAGTGCAAAACTGTTGAGGACCGGGCTTGAGTCGGAAAGTGAACTTCCCACTAATACCATCCACACAAGCAAATGCCGTGGTAGAAAATTTTTCAAAGGTAAAATAAACTTTACTTTGAGCTCGGTATAACACCAAATACGCAATGTTTTTTATGTGAAACATCTATTGACGCGCCTTAAAATAAAAAACAAATGATTTTGCGTTACGAAAAATGGTATAACAATTTTATGCCATCACCCCTATTGAAAAATAATAAATATTTTGAATATTTTCATATTTTTTTCAAACCAACTAAAATTTATAAGAAAAAATTATTTTGAACTTTATTGATTTTATTCACAATTCTCTGTTCGTGTACAAAAAATATAAAATGTGTTATTTTAGGAAGTTGTAAGTTCCTGTAAGATGTAAGACATAGGAAGATGAAAGTTTCAAAAAACACTTGGAACCCGACTTTCTAGGTGTAAGCCGCGGGGGTTTACCGGGTAAAGCCATTTTACTTGCTTGCCTGTTGTATCTCTGCGGTACTACCAATAAATTCATTCTTTAGCAGGGATTTATATCGATGTTTAAATATTAAAGAAGTCTTTTATTTATTCATATATATATATATATATATCTCTGACGAAACCCATTTCGCATTACGCTTAAGTGGTTTCTAACAAGTGAAATAAAAAAGTCATTTGATTTGCGCAAAGTACTATTTTAGGAAGGTTGGGCAGGATATATGACAACGGATATATAGAACGGATAATATTATTCTCCTCACTAATTAAATCAAACTAGTGCAACAATATCAATGAATCTAACACACGAATTTGAAGAAGATTACGCATATTATATGGCAACCTTGCCAAACCGAACGAGAAGAAGATTTTTAAAATAATCAAACGGAAACCAATATCGATCAAGGAGTACAAGGCTAGGAATCCAGATCCAATTGTGAAACAAGTGAGCTTGTTTCACAAAAAATAAAACCACCAAGAGGGGGAGAGATTGCGACATTAAATCGTGAAATTGCCAACTTACACAGATTGGTGGCAATATCAAAGACAGAAGAAGAAAAACGAAACTTTCTACAAAAAGCTGCAGAACTAAAAAATGAGAAGAACAAAATTGTCAAGGAAAAGAAGAGCAAGAAGCTACTACAAATATAACAATTTTTTTTATATATTAATCTTAAGTTTTAAATTTTAAATAAATAAATAATAAAAAATAATAAGCAAATACAATAAATGTTGATGACATTATTATATTTGGATGTAGTTTGAAACATCACAACATGAACTTAATCAAAACATTTGGAAGATTAAAGGAATATAACCTAAAATTAAATGCAAAGAAATGTAATTTCCTTAAAACTGAAGTAAGATATTTGGGACATCTTATAACCCAAAAAAGTATGGTCATTAAAAATTATCTAACACCAATTAGTGTAGATGAAACAAAGAGATTTACAGCATTCTGTAATTACTATAGAAGATTCATACTTAACTTCGCGGGAATACCTAAACTACTGAATAACCTAACAAAGAAAAATGCAACATTCGATTGGACAGATGAATGCAAAAGAGCATTCAGAACGCTTAAAGAAAAATTGATTAACTCGCCTATACTGAAATATCCAGATTATAATGAAACATTCGTAATAACAACCGACGCTTCGAATTACGCTCTAGAAGCAGTACTCTCACAGGGTCAGATTGGTAAGGATCTACCTATATCATACGCTAGTAGATCACAGAATAAACACGAGATTAATAAACTAATTGAGAAAGACTTGCTATGATTTCGAAATTATATATAAACAAGGAAAAAGCAACACTAATGCTGATGCATTATCAAGAATAAAAATTGACTGAAGCATTGAAATCCATGATATCTACAACGGTAAATATCGTCACACGAGCAATGAAAAAGAAGAGATGGATAAGGGTGGCCAACTTTATGCATGGAACTGCACTTCGATATCTGAAGTGTAGAATCTAAAGAATTTAAAATTTAATATAAATGAAAGTTTGCAAAATAATAATGATAATGATGAATTTAAGACATACAGCGATAATTCACTTAAGAACTTTGGTTCTATGCAGGAGAAACTGGGATGTGAATCAAAATATAAATTAGCGCACAAAGATGAAAATAATTATATATCAATTAATGATAAAGAAGTTTTAGTACAATACAGTGATAATCCACGTACGAATTTAGATTTTATGTTGGAGAAGCTGATATTTAGCAATTAGCAGGCATGCAGAGAATATAGAAAAATTAGCGCTCAGAAGTAATGATACGATATTTGAGCATATTGAAATAAATGAATTTAAAAGAAAATTTACCGAACTGCAGTCGGAATTAAATAAAATGAATAAGCAAACGGATTTGAAAATAATAATATACAACGCGCCATTAAGAATTGAAGACACAGATAAAATAGTCGAAAATAAAAGAATTTTATGACACTAGACATTATGGTGGTCGTGCTGGAATTAGAAGAACAATAGCTAAAATAAAACAACGTTATATTTTTAAAAATTTGAATAAACTGGTTAAAAATTATATAAGTAGATGCGAATTGTGTACTAAGAATAAGCAAATTAGAAATGTAAGAGAAAAATTAACCATAACCGAAACTCCAAAGACTAGTTTTGAGATCATTTCAATGGACACAGTAGGTCCATTAATACTAACTAACACGAACAGATACATACTATTCAGTGTGAATTAACTAAATTTATAGAAGCTATCCCCTTAGAAAATAAAGAAGCGAGAACAATAGCAAAAGCCTTAGTAGAGAAGTTCATTCTGAAATATGGAAATTTCAAAATTTTAAGAACAGACATGGGCACTGAATTTTTGAATGAGATTATGAAACATGTATGTTCATTCTTTTCAATCTCGCACGTAACTTCAACACCTTATCACCACGAAACCCTTGGTTCTAATGAAAGGAATCATAGAGTTTTGAACGAATACCTACTTGCATTCACAAACGACTATAACTGCGAGGAATGGATACCTTATTTTGTATTTTGTTACAATATAACTCCTCATACGGACACAAACCATTCTCCTTTTGAGCTAATTTTTGGTAGATTAGCTACATTACCAACTGACGAAAAATTTACAACTAGTGCACCAGCATATAAACTTGACGACTATGCTCAAGAATTAAGATATCGCTTACAACAAGCACACGCTAAAGCAAATGAACTCCTGCACTAAGCAAAGATCAAACGTAGAGTCTTATGGTCTAAAGGCAAATCCAATAGAGTTAAAAATTAAAGAATTAGTCTGGTTGAAAGCTGGTGATCGAAAAAACCTCGATGCACCATATTCAGGACCCTATGAGGTCATAAATATTAAGCAGTGTTTCGAACCCAGAAAAATTTGGTTGCAGGTTCAGGTTCGGGTTCAATACATTAAAATTTAGTGGGTTCGGGTTCAAATTTGTTACAAAAAAAAACAATTTTTTCGAATTTTTTTTTATGAATTCATTATTTTTTTATTGAGAATTTTTGTGATTAATTAAACTCAAGTAAGCAAAGAAGTAATTTGAATTTTTTCAATTCAAAGGTATGGTTTGAGAATGCTCAGAAAAAACTCCAATTCATTTTTCGTGTTTCGGATGAATTCGAACCTTCCTCGTCAGTGCCTGGGCTCGAATCCTTGTGAAGACACGCTATCGATTACGCCGTTGTGTGACAATTTCGAAGTTGAAACTTCTTCATCACTTATTTATTTTTGCTTAAGTTGAATTTTTCCACTGTCATTAGACTCCCTCCATATTATGGATTTGTTTTTACATTATATGGGATTTTTTTTTTACCGTATTTATGTTACACACATATTTATTTTGGAAACAAATTTTCATTTAATTCTCACTATTCACTATTCTCTACTGAAACAAATAATAACCAAAATAATTTTGTTTGAAACAAAAAAAATTCTGCGAAATATTAAATTTCTTACGCCAACTTCCTAAATTTCCTATATTAAAAATTGAACCTGAACCGCGTTTTTGATTGGGTTCAGGTTTGGGTTCACATAATTCAAAAAAAATCTTGCTCCGGAGCGGGTTCAGGGTTCGGGTTCGAAACCCTGATATTAAGGAAACAAATGTAGAAATAAGAAAGAGCAATATAATTAAGAAAGTACACAAAAATAGATTAAAGAAATATAAACCCGTAGAGAATTGAAATTTTTCTGATTATTCAAAATAATAATTAATAGTTGATGGTCAATTATAAATAAAGAAAACTAAAGTCGATTAAAAGACAAATATAAATTAATAATATTAAAGTAAATCAACAAAATTTTTTACATTTTTTTTCTATTAAAAGCAAAAATTTTTTTTAAGGAATAAGGGTGTAGTGATATATGTATATCATCCCTAACTCCCACACAGGGTTGAGTGTAGTACTCTCTCGTGATTGTTATATTGTCGTGGTTTTGCTGCATAGTATTGAGCATGACTGCTCTTCGTTCGTCTCGTCTAAGTTGTTTCATCATACTTGTGAGGATCTCATTCTCTATGTTCCAGTTGTCTTTTGAGCTCAGCTTAAATTAAATGAGGTTATATGGAGCTGCTTAATAAATCTTCGTGTTTGCAGTAAAGGCAGTTTGGGTCCGTTACGCGCTTATACTTGTTTAAGTGCGCATGTAAACATCCATGGCCTGAGATCATCTCACTGTGTCAAGAACGCCTAAAATTTATTTTATAAATTCTACTATCAACTTTTATGTTTCACATATGCCTGGAGTCCCGTGACAGGTCCAGTCGATAATCCAGCTAGTATTATTTGACACAATGTCTTTCTCAATGAAAGTCATTTATAAAGTTATATGGAGACTCATTTCTTTGAGCAAGCAAACGCGTGGAATCACCAAGGAATATTCTATAACTAAGACCGAGGGTGATACCGTTAAATAAAGAGAGGTTATTCATCAGCACTCCTAATATATCCACCTTACTAGTGATATCTCACTTCTTTTACCAGTCGTATGTGATATCTCACATTGAAACATTAAACTAAATTATAAATTATCAAATACTGATTCCTTTATGCGTCCCGAAAATATATTTTAACCAGAAAGTTGCCAATTCGATTATGATGTCCAACCTTAGTCGTTTTGTGTAATTTTTACTTTAATTAATATTGAGATAAGCTCTGTTTGGGTAAAACAGAGAGAGAAGTGAAGAATAAAAACACAATATTTGTACTGGCTTAAAAACTTAAATTATATAATTATATATTCAAATATTTCATAGGAATATAACAAACCTAAAATATATACTGAAGGTAATTTTGTTTTTTAATGCATGTAAATTAATTTTTTTTAAATTATATTTAAAGCTTTAATTTTCCTTTTCACTTTTATCAATCTATTTTGTTGATATGTCAACCACATACGCAATTCTTCAACATAATTTTTTACATTAAATTATTACGGTTACAAATTTAAAATTAAATAACGATTATTCCGGATTTTCGCATAAAAATACACTAAAAAGACAAATTATATCGTTGTAATACGGATATGAGCAGCAGTTGGTCCGAATAGTATAGAATTGGAAGTCATTTTACATTTTTAGTTCAATAATTATATAACAATTTTAAAACTTTACATAGTCTCTTAATGTTTTTTGTTCGGTGAGCAATTATCTTTAAAACTTTTTTTTTTACTATACACTTCAACAATAAACAATTAAATAAAATTATTTAAAAACTTCATATATAAAAATGAAAACAATTATAAAAATGATCTGTAAATGTACAATAGGTGTTATTGTACAAAAAGGAACAGTTAGATCTGGCAGCATTAAAATATAATAATAAAACAAAAAACATATAAAAAAAGTTTTAAGCTTCTTCTACTTCATTTTCACGATGTTCATCGTTCTCATCAAATTCAACATCATCATCAGCTGTTGCTTCCTATAAAAAAAAATAAGAAAATAAAAATGTTAAACTTATTTTTAATTTTTGTCGGTTTTGGAATTATTTTCGTTGTTAACAATTTTGTATCGGTTAAACTGGCTTATTAAATTAAACTGAAAAGTGCACAACAGTCTTCGACAAAATTGCTAAGACCAACTCGCATCAAAATTGGGAGAAAAAAATCACTAAATTTACGGTTTCATAGGATAGAGGTGTAACTATCTTGTGACAATATATAGTGGATGTCATCACAAAAACTGTTTTATTGCAATCTAATAGACGGTGGTTTTCTATAGAGAACATCATAAAGGTGACATAGGTTTGAATTTTATAAAACATAATGAAAAAAAAAAATTAGAGCAGACGCTAAACGAAAGCTCATCCATGCCAAAATAAATTAATTGCTATAAAAAACTTTCCATAAATCGACGAAACTTAAGTGATCGCCATTTGTGCATACAAAACGAAAATATCTACAAAACATGCTGGACGCTGGTATTAATAGACCCGTTATTCGATTAGGTTCAAATTTCTACACAGTCCATGTTTTGTTCTTCCTTTCATTGTAATGTTTATCGGCACGGTCGCCATAGGTTAACCCCTTACCTATTTTGCCAGTTTCTAAACGATTTTTTTAAAAACAAAAAGTAGATGCTAAACGAAAGCTCTGGCCAGCAATAATTGTTTTTAAATTATTTTTTCTCCAAATAATTAATCTGGATTTCAAAACTACTCGAAAGATAACACAAAAAATGCATTGAAGTTAAAATAATTAAAATTTCATTCAGAAGTTCAAAAATTTTATTTTTTATTTCGTTCCTACTCCTAAGAGATTTTTTTATTCCATTCCCTTGGAGACGATATATTTTATTGTTTTCTTTCATTCCATAACCAGAAGAAAAATTACTACTTTTTATTTATTTTTAAAGGTTATCTTTAAAACGAAGGAAATCTTCGAATTTGAAACAAAGAATTGGTGTTTATTTCCACTTTTGTATTTGGGATTGTTGTATATTTTAAGTTAATCTGACTGAAAGAATCGGGTAAAGGAATGATAAACGGTGCGTTTGAACCATACAATTTAGTCGGCAGCGAAAGGCGCGATCTCTGATATTTTGATTGTATATAGGTTTTAATATTTGACTCAAGTTTTGTTCGTGCTTAATATCTTAGTCACTAGCTCCAATGGGATAATAAAAGTGTTCAATCCAAAAAAAAATATTATAATTTCAGTAGGAATTGGAATTTTGTACAATAAATTGTTATTTTGTAGAATAACTGACTGTTGAAGGAGAAATGTTCTTCTTTTATTTATTGTCTATTTCAGAGTAAATTCGAAAATATACTAAAAACTACTTTTTTGTAAACTTGTGTTTGAAGGTTTAGTTTTAAATTCAGTGACTGTTATGATCAAATATTCCTGTTCATATTAGACGGTACCAAATTTCCATGTCGATAATCAAAACACATTGGTAAATGGTACTAAACGAACAATAATTAAGCTGAAGTGAAATATCTGTGTGAAATATACATATTTTGGTTAACGAGTATAATACAAGGAACTCTATCTTTACTACACGAAAGACGATTTTTTTTTCAATTTCCATATACCTCAAACAAATTCTAAAAATCACTTTTTGAAAATCATAAAAAATTTAAAAGTTTACATGATAGAGAGCACGAAATGTACCAATATTACCTTTGAATACCAATTTAGTGTATAAATCGTCATTTTATAGTTTAAAGTATTAGATGAGGATACTGTTGCATATATGAATTATTAAAATTAACACTCGTACAAACTTTCCACTTCAGAAAAGAAATTAACTTGTTATGGATTATTTGTTGTCATTAGTGTTGTATAAAGTTGGCGAAGTCTATTTTAATGTCATACCCTACTGTCGCCAATATTTGAAATTCTATATAATTATTTTCAATTATGGTTTTATAGCTTGAAATTTATCGTGTTTATTATTAAACACGCAGCTCTAGTATTTTGTCACAAGTTATAAAATCAATTTTTGCGATATCGTTTTGTTTAAAAAAAAAACAACTTTGTCATAATTTTAGAAAATATTTTCTATTAAATTAATTTCAAAATTTTACCTGGTATTGCTGATATTCGGACACTAAATCATTCATATTTGATTCAGCTTCAGTGAATTCCATTTCATCCATACCCTCTCCGGTGTACCAATGTAAGAAAGCTTTTCTTCTAAACATAGCCGTGAATTGTTCCGAAATACGTTTGAAAATTTCTTGAATTGCTGTTGTGTTACCAATAAATGTGGCTGACATTTTTAATCCTCTTGGTGGAATATCGCAAACGGCTACCTTAACATTATTTGGAATCCATTCAACGAAATAACTGCTATTCTTATTTTGTATATTTAACATTTGTGTGTCAACTTCTTTCATTGACATTCGCCCTGAAAATTAAAATGAACAAAAATGATTAGTCTAGAATAGATTTGTTTTGTTGGAAAATACGTTTAGCAAGAATTTGCTCAAGTTGGTCATTCAAAGTCGATTAGGGTTAAATAGAAATAATACAATACCTCTGAATATAGCAGCAACTGTTAAATATCTTCCATGTCTAGGGTCACAGGCTGTCATCATATTTTTAGCGTCAAACATTTGTTGTGTTAGTTCAGGTACAGATAAAGCACGATATTGTTGTGATCCTTTTGCGGTTAGTGGTGCAAACCCGGGCATGAAGAAATGTAAACGAGGGAACGGCACCATATTGACTGCAAGTTTACGTAAATCGGCGTTTAATTGACCAGGAAAACGTAAACATGTTGTAACTCCTGACATTGTTATCTATTTTAAAAACGAAATTTGTTTATATTAGTTGAGAAATGACGTAATATGTTTTTTGTAGACGCTTTTATTTGCATCACATAAAAACAATGTTGGTCAATTTTAGGTACGAAATTAATGAATTTTGGGTTGAACATTTTTTAATCTTTGCTGGATCGGAGTGTGTATACTAATTTAAAATCTACAAAGTTGAGAAAAGTGGTAAGGAAATGAATAGGGTGAGACTGAGTATACAAATTACAAATCCCGTCCTTACGAGAAATTTTATTTCAGTTTATTTGTCCAGAACAATATTTTTGTTCCACTCCTTCATACTTACAGAAATTAAATGATTTAAATCAGAATACGATGGAGTTTTTAAACGTAATGTTTTAAAAATAATATCATAAAGTGCTTCGTTATCAATACAAAATGTTGAATCACTATTTTCTACTAATTGATGTACAGACAATGTTGCATTGTAAGGCTCAAGAATAACTTCGGATACCTATAATAAAAATCAAAAGAAAAACTAGATAAAAAATTTGTTACTTACGGAAACTAAATGATTTAAATCGCCATATGTTGGAGAAGAGAGTTTTAATGTACGGAAACATATATCATATAAAGCTTCATTATCAATACAAAATGTTTCGTCGGTGTTTTCAACTAATTGATGGATTGATAAAGTTGCATTATATGGTTCAACTACTGTATCGGATACCTAAAGTAAATTAAAAATAAAAACAAAGACAATATCACAATATACTCTGCACAAAAAAAGCTTATTATATAGTTAAAAATAAACCTATGCCAAGAATGCGTTCGGCTTAACAAAACAAATGACATGACATTGATCAATTCGTTGGATTAGTTATTTTGCCATAGTTCTATCTTTATCAGCAAAGTATTCATAGAATTAAAATTGTTAAATCGTTTTTTATTGACATAATTTTATCAACTTTATGACGAAAATAAAGAACGTGACTAATTTAAATAAAAAATTATATAACTTTCGGTTAACGATTTTTAATAGGTAAAACATACTAACTCAAAGCAGATATAATTTTTGGAATTATTAAATAAAACAATAAATGTATAAACAAAAATAACAATCAATAACTCCGAAATTAATGTTAGATAAAATTATAAACTAATGGAAATTAATTGATAAAAAGCCAAAAAGTTGTACAAAAAAATTTACTTACTTTTGGGGATGGAACGACTGAGAATGTATTCATTATTCTATCTGGGTATTCTTCACGAATTTTTGAAATTAATAAAGTTCCCATACCGGAACCGGTACCACCTCCAAGAGAATGGGCCAATTGGAAACCTTGAAGACAGTCACAATTTTCAGCTTCTTTACGTATTACATCAAGAACCGAATCAACTAATTCTGCTCCTTCTGTGTAATGACCTTTAGCCCAGTTATTTCCTATAAATAAAACGAAAATCTAAATATAGATTCAGTAATAATCACTTAATTTGTATTCATTAAAAAAGCGACATAAATCTAAATGTAAAAACTTGTCGTAGGTTATATGACCAGTTATTGTGTTTTTGTTGATGATCACATTTATTTATTTGACTCCGTAATTTGGTGCTAAATAATTATTAATGTATTTTCTGCAATTTGGGTAGAAACTAGAAATTAAATATATTAATCTACTAATGACAAATTTATTTTGAAGCCACCCATTTCTTCAATACAGATATAGACTTAAAATTATAAGTGAATAAACCCTGTCAAAATGTTTATATTTGCATGTAGATAAGATATAACTTATGTCATAAAAGATTATGTAATTTCGACAGCAAATGTTTATTAAATTTAAAATTTATTGAAAAATAAACTTACCAGCACCAGATTGTCCATATACAAAGTTATCAGGTCTAAATAATTGTCCATAAGGTGATTGCCGAACGGAATCCATAGTTCCTGGTTCAAGATCGACTAAAACTGCACGTGGAACATATTTATTACCGTTTACTTCATTATAATAAACGTCTATTCTTTCCAGTTGTAAATCGTTATCACCATGATAATGTCCTGATGGATCAATTCCATGCTCATCGGAAATAATTTCCCAGAACTGTAAAAAAATAATGTTAAATAATAAAATGTTGGAATAGATATACCAAAATTATAATTTCGAGTTCACTCCAACTAACAACAAAATAGAAAAGACGCCGAAATTTTACGAAATAATCCGAATAAGCTAATCTGAATATACAAAAATACGTCAAACATCAACAAAGTGAGAATCGGTTAATTTTAAATTTATAAATATTCATAATAGCCGGTGTGCCCAAATTAAACTTAAATAACAAATCAACTTCATTATAATAAACGTCTATTCTTTCCAGTTGTAAATCGTTATCACCATGATAATGTCCTGATGGATCAATTCCATGCTCATCGGAAATAATTTCCCAGAACTGTGAAAAAATAATGTTAAATAATAAAATGTTGGAATAGATATACCAAAATTATAATTTCGAGTTCACTCCAACTAACAACAAAATAGAAAAGACGCCGAAATTTTACGAAATAATCCGAATAAGCTAATCTGAATATACAAAAATACGTCAAACATCAACAAAGTGAGAGGCGGTTAATTTTAAATTTATAAATATTCATAATAGCCGGTGTGCCCAAATTAAACTTAAATAACAAATCAACCCTTTCTTAGGAATTTAAGATAAACAGCTAACGATTGACCGAGGATTGACCGAGCACCGTTGGCAAAACTGGTTCGCAAAATTTCGATCCGGCAATTTTGATGTTGAAGGGTTACCACGTTCTGGAAGACCAGTTAAAGCTGTCGAAGACACATTAAATGCATTAATTAATGCAAACCGACGAATAACAACTCGTGAGATCGCTGGGAGATTAAATTTATCGAAGTCGACCGTTCTTGATCATTTGAAACACCTAGGTTTATTCTTAAAGCTCGACTTACGGGTTGGCTCATATTCTTACGGAAATAATTTTGTGTCGTTGCGTTGGCATCTGTAATTTGCTTCTCAAACGTCAAGAAAATGATCCAATTTCAAAGCGCATCATGGAAAAAAATGGTTTGTTTTCAACAATGTTAAAGGTAAGAGATCATAGAGTAAAAAAGATGAACCGACTCAAAGCACCTCAACAACCGATATTCCAAAAAGGTGATCTATCTGTTTGGTGAAATTTCAAAGGCATCGATTTATGAGCTTCTATCGATGAAAACCTCCATCAATTCTGAAGTGTACTGTCATCAGTTGGACAAAACCGATTGATTCACTTTAACAGAAAAGGTCATAATAGAAAAGGTGCAGTGTTCCGCAAAATAATGCAAGACTTCATTCTTTTTTGTTAACTCGCCAAAAACATTAATAGCTTTATTAGAATGTATTTCCACACCACCAATATTCTCTAGATTTGGCACCTCTTCTGATTTTTTTGTTCTGGTCTTTACAAAATTTTTTATGCGTTAAGCATTTACTTCAAAAATTTGGAGGTTAAAAATCACCTGGATCAGTTTTTTGACATTTACTGTCATCAGAAGTTTTATGAGCGTGAAATCATGCTACTACCAGAAAGATAGCACAATAGGTATTGGACCAGAATATACAGTAAAAAATTCAATAGCATTTTATTCACTATAAGAAAACCGTTTTTCATTTTTATAAAAAAACGAACTTACTTTTCGAATAACCCAATAGATGTAAGGCTGCTGCTATATGAGGTATCAGTAAAGTGGTACTGTATGCATTTTCTCTCGTTCTCTGATTTTCGGTTAGCATCAATTGCATTCATTAATTATCGAGAACAGTGCAGATGTATTAGCAAATATTGTGTATTTGGCCCTTTTTGACTTCTTTCAAGTGCGCAGTTTTTAGTCCAAATCGATATTGTTGATAGGCAACTTTAAATGTGATTCTACGTTAGCGTAGTCGGGAGCTTCCTCTATACGAAATCGACATGATAGGTTAAGTCGTTACTCTAAAATGTTCACCCTCCAGGTCTTTAAGTAAACTGTTGATTGGTAAGTTTTATAGAAGTGGAAACGAAACACGCGTCGCCGAGCAAGACAAAACAAAAAATAATGACGAGCTCAGGGGCTTTTAGTAAAAAGAATTATGAAATTTGCCATAAAAAGTCGATTTCGTTACTTAAGGTTTTAAGGTAACTTACATAAAAGTTAATTTTAAGAAGTTATTAGTTATTTACTTTAGTTCGATATGCAAATCTAACGATATATTAACAGTAAGCATTTCTTTTGAATGCCACCAAAGTTTAGATTTCTCTAATGTCCTGTAAGGACACCGACCATAGTGCTAAGAGTTTCAGACTTTAAAGAAAATTGACATTTTTTTCTGATATGATGATAAACATCTTACTTTGCCTGCCTGTTGATGACGTATTCCACGAGGCCTTCATCTTGAGGGCGGCATCAATCTTTAATAGTGACAAGGCAAACGTTTTGGATAAATCTAAGGCGGGTTCTGGACCTGAATACTTCATGCCCGCCCCAGCTCTTGCAAGTTCATCTGCTTTTATGTTGCCCGGAATGCCAGTATGACCTGGAACCCAACGCAGTGTGATGTTGTTGTATTGCGCTATCCTACAAAGATTTTTCCTGCACTCGTTGAAGAGTTTGGAAGTAGTTTTCACTAGTGCCTTGATAGCTGTTTTGCTGTCCCTTGCAGACACACGCGTTATTACATGCGTGCATTCATTGATAGCATACACCTCCGCTTGAAAAACTGCAAAACCGCCCAAGCAGAAATTTCTTGCAACTTGTGACATTATTTTCTTTCAGGTACAGCTCCTGCACTTCCATTCAACAGTGAGCCATTCGTATAGAAAACATAAATCTCGCTGAAGGACCATTCGGACCAAGATACTTCACATTCCTCTCTAGAAGAAATGACCAGTTCAGCGGGCTTCTCAAAGTTATATACTTTGGTCATGACGTCACTATGCATATCTATTCTATCAAGTCTATCAAGTATGTGACCATGACCGCATGTTTTTCCTCTGTTTACCCACGTCCCTGCCACATGCAGTCTGAAGACAGCCCTTTTAGCCATGTACACTACATGTAGATGTAAAGGAGCCAGACCCAACGACATTGTTGGTGTGGTACGCATTGCACCACTAATACCTACGCATGCCATTCTCTGTATTTTATTTAACCTAGCGCGGACGTATTGTTTCTCAGTCTTTGGCCACCAAACAATCATCGATGGCTACAGTTCATTAACGTGTAACTAAATTTGGGAAAAATTGAGAGGAAGCGCAAAAAATGATTTATTGGGATTCCAAACAAGCTTGAAAATAAAATTTTTTTATCAATAACTCAAAAAACTATTTTTTTTTATTTATTGATAGTAATTTTTTTTTAAAAGATTGTTTAGAATCGCAATAAATCGTTTTGTGAGCTTCTTTTAAATTTGTATAAAATGTAGTTACACGTAAATGAACTGTAGCCGTCGACACGAAAAACAAGTGTTGGTCTGATTATTGCTGTGTATATCCATAAGATGATTTTGGGACTAAGGCCTCAATGACGACCAAAGGATCGACGGCATTGCCAAAAAGAAATGACAGCTTTATCATATTTTTTTTGTTAAATGAGCATGCCAATTTAAACTTTTGTCGAGAATAATGCATAGAAACTTAACCTCATCTGAGTAGCTTAACTGCATACTGAAAAGATACAGACTTGATGTTGCAGGCTTCTCTTGTTGGTAAGTAAGATTACTTGTGATTTGGAAGGATGGACTGAAAGTCCTTGCTCCCCACATCACTCTTCAACCAACTTCAGTGAATTTTGCATCAAATCCACCAGAATGCGAGGGTCTTTTCCAATTGCCAGTATGGCAATATCATCAGCGTAACCCTGAGAATAGGGTCCCGATTGATTCAGTCTCTTAAAAAGACTATCAACTACCAAAGTTCACAGAAGAGGTGAGAAAACACCACCTGTGGACAACCTCGTTTGACTAAAACTGAAACAGTAGTATTGCCCATTTCAACAAAGGCAATGCGGCAGCTCAACATAGACACGATCCAATTTGAGATTGTGCTACTACTTCCATGTTGCGATGCCGCAGCCCTGATAGATTCGAGATGGTATTATCAAAAGCATCTTCTATATCTAAAAAAAAAACACCCCCAAAGCAAATTCTTTGGCATCAAGTGCTCTTTCAATTTTAGTCACCAAATGATGCGCAGCTGTTTCCAACTTGGTATGCATGCTGATTGGTACTTAGTGGAAACTGTGGTAAGGCGGTGTCCCTAATATAACGGTCAATCAGTCTTTCCAAAGTTTTGAGACTTATTGGCCGAAATGACTTGGCTTCGCTGTAGTTGCTTTTACCTGGTTTTGGTATGAAGACAACTCTAGCTGTCCGCCACGCTTCTGGGACATAGCTATATGCTAGACATGCCTTGTAAAAATGTAACAGTGATTCGATGAGGCCATGCACATTATTCTGTAGCATGCATGGATAGGTTCCATCAGGACCAGGCGATTTAAAGGGGTTGAAGAAATCTATAGCCCATCTCAGAGATCTTATATTCACCACATTCTCAGTCAAGATCCAACCATTTTTATTTGGAGTTACAATTAGTTGTTCTTTCATCTCAGCAGTGGTGCTGCTACCCGGGAAATGTGTACACCGCAGATGTTGTGTTTCTTCCACAGATTCCGTGTACCTTCCATTTGGCATAAGAAGTAAGCCCGATTGGTATTTGGGTTCTTTTGAGAGTGCTTTATGAAGCCTAGCTGCCACAAGATAACTCTCAATTGATTCACAAAACTTCTTCCAAGCACTCTCTCTAGCACTCCGGATACTGTATTTATATTCCCTCCGACTATCAGGATAAATGGTCCTCCAGTCATCGGTGTTATTTGTTTGCTTGGCTTTTTTTAGAAGTTTCCCGACCGTAAATCTCAGCTTCTTCAGTTTTCTATTCCACCAAGGTGAATTTCCTTCATGATGTTACACCCTATGTGGACAAGATTCTTCAAAAGCCTTGACCATACACTCTTGAATTTGATTCGCAATATTTTCAATGTCTTGAGTACACTTGATTGACGGATCAAATTCCAGAAACATTTGGTTAAGAAGTAGTTTGTACATGTCCCAATCAGTAGATTTGGGATTTCTAAAACTGTCTTTAACCGGTATCGACTTTAGTCAAAATTGATGCAATTATGGTCTGACATGAGAATATCTTGCGATACTCTCCAATTTCGAACCTTTACAGCCATAACTAGGCTAGTGAGTGTAATGTCAATAACTTCCTCTCTAATTATATTTGAAAATGTCGGAGCATTCCCCTTATTTAGAATTTTTTAATTCTGTACGATGTAGAAATTCAACGAGGTCTGTGCCTCGTTGTTATCTGAACTGCCCCAAATTCCATGATGCGCATTTGAATCGCACCCCAGGATCTGGGACATTCTTGTTAATACAGAACGCCACCACTTTAACAGGATCCTGGGTTGGAATAATACCATCATACGGTAGATATATGGATGCGAAAACTACGTCAGTATCCACACCCCCAATCTTGACCGTCACTTTAATAGCAACGGCATCTTTGCCACTGCATTGGGGTATAAGTATACCGAATATGTCATTAGACAAGTAAACGCACAAACGAGGGTTTTCCGTAACTGTACCGACAAACACCCTGCCCTGTTTACAATTCAGATATATGGATGCGAAAACTACGTCAGTATCCACACCCCCAATCTTGACCGTCACTTTAATAGCAACGGCATCTTTGCCACTACATTGGGGTATAAGTATACCGAATATGTCATTAGACAAGTAAACGCACAAACGAGGGTTTTCCGTAACTGTACCGACAAACACCCTGCCCTGTTTACAATTCATACGATTTTTATTTACCTCTGGTTTTCCTGAATCAGGAACCATATTGTATGCTGCATAACAATTGCTTGACATTGAACTAATTAAATTTCTCGATTGCAATTTTTCTACGCGACAAGCTTATTGGATCTAGAGGATCTACATAATTTAGATTCATGTTTTTACTAAACGAGAAACGTATTTATACTCAACGCATCCAATTTCTCTTTATATTGCGGAATCTGAAAACCGGTTTAAAAATAACCTTGGGTCACGAAATAGATATCTGCAGATCTAAAGATTTTTACTTCACCACAATTTTAAATTGTGTGAAGTAATGTAATCTATCGAAAAAAAAAATCTCACATACCCCAAATTTTGTTTTTTCTTTTGTTTTGGACCATCCTATATCTAAATTGCCAATAAAAATGTTGGTGTACATCTGTGGGTTATGTCGTGGGTGACATTCCTGAATAGGATCTTGATGAAACTTTGGCAAATGATCCAGGTTCACTTGAAAATGGAAGATCTGGTCACTTCCGGTTACAAAGTATTTTTTCAAGGGTTTTTCCCTACTGTAGCCTACAATTACCGATTGAGTTTCATAAAACGTTGGTAAAAACTTTCAAGTAACATGAGCAAGATTTTATCAGCTTTTGGAGTAGATTGGATAAAGGGTTGCGGGGTCCACCATACAACAGGTGGTTTTTTTCACCATGTTTTTTTTATTTGCTGGGAGTATACAGCATTCGTTCGTGAATGAATTTTGATGACACTTTGGAAAAAGATGCACATATGTATGGCAAGGAACTGGTTGATTATTGAGCGATATTGAACAAAGTGGTGGGGGCTCCCGAGTACGGTTCACAACAGTTCTGCATCCCAACTTTCGGTTTGCCACTTCCGGCTAAATTTTTTTACTTTTTCTCGTATAACAGATGTTTGTTTGGAAACTACTGCTTTCTTTAATATTTTTATAATTAGAACTACGCAAAATCTATAACATTTGTTAGCCTTTAGTTAAAACAAAGTATTTGATGGATATTAGCTCACTATATATCCAGAACACTATCGCGCCGCAATATTTTTTTAATAAACTATGTTGTGTAATTGGAATTACAATATGAGTCACAACACATAAAAAACCTTTGAAGAGCAAGACCGTTGTGAGGTGTGGACGGAAAGTTTTCCTTTTTTATGTTTTATTTTAAAGAATGGATGTCTTAACAATAAATCCCAAGTATCACATAGCAAAATATGACATCGGCCAATATTTCATGACAGGATAAAGAAAATAAAAAGAAAATAAAAGGTTTAAAAGAAAATATTTTAGAAAAATTGAAAGGAACAAGCCCAAAATTGGATTGCCAAAAATCCAACTAGTGACATATTCCTTGATCATGTGACATCCTGTCTTTCTCATTGATTAGAGCCTAGATAGTTATATAATGGCTTGATTTTTCGAGCAAGCAATAGGTGCCATTATCAAGAAAAGTTCCATAACTAAAATTATCGTTGACTGAATAAAAGGACGGAATAAAATCAGCACCCCTATGATATCAATTTGGCTAGTAATATTTCACTGCTATTGGTAATGCTATGCGATATTTCACGTTAACTCTTATGTCAATAGCAGGAACTGGAGTTCGCGAGGTTGTCACACCCATAGAGAAAAAGTAAAAAAAATATAAATCAACAAAAACTGATCTTTCCATTTCAATACCGGGTGTAATTTAAAAGTTCTTTTTCGACAAACGTTTTCTAATCCGGGATGAAGTCATGCAGTTTGAAGTGTACGATTCCCATGAAAAATCGTAATTCATTTAAATTGCTCAAACAATAACTTTTTGGACTACCAATACACCTTTAAAATTCAATCCAAGGTATTTGGAATCCCCTTCTTCTATTTATCTCATTTCGAAATTTCTAAATAGAAGTACATTTCTACTACATACTATACTTAGATTATTGTATACCAAGTAGGGTAATTCTAAAGAATAAATATTTTGAGAAGATAATACAACTTAAAATAAATGTCTAAAATTATTGAACTCATTTAATAAAAAGTAGATCAAAATAAACTTCTTAAATTCGAAACAAAATATCTACTGTTATGAATGAAAGTCAAGTAGTTAAGTTAATAACATGAACTGTATTTCTAAAAGAAACTTAATTTATTTTTGTTTCATATAATGCAATTTCTTATGTTGGACTTTGTTTTCTCTAAAAATATTTTAGATGGGAAATAAATTATGTTTTTTTTCATATTTTCTTAAATAGAATTTAAGATTCTTTTCGATGTTTTGTATTCAACTTCTTATGTATCTAGTAACGGAATTTCAAAGAATATTCTCGCACTTCCAATTATTTTTTTATTTTATATTATATTTTAGATATAATTTTTAGTTTTTACGTGTTTGAAGGGTTCATGTGGTTTAGTATTTTTATTAATCTTACATAAACATGAATATGTCAAAGTGAATTAGAGATCATAAGCAAAAAATAAAAATGTAATATTGCTTAAACTAAACGATATGCGTAATAAAATTCAAATAAGACAGAAATTAAAAACCATAATTAGATCCGTTCCAGAATAAACTACCTGCACAACTCAAACATTTTTGTTATTAAAAATTTATATGCTTATCCGCATGATGTCATCGCAATTCAAGAAAATTTCTTTATAACTTTTCTTAAGACTTTAAAAGCGATAAGATTATTATATTGTTAAAAACAAATACAAATTTAAAATATAATTTTAGAAATAATTATATGATTTCAAACAAAAATTATCGAAACGGAAATGTAAAATTTAATTTTGATTTTTGTTGACACACATTTCAAAAGTGTATAATTTGATATTTTTGTGTAAACTGTAAAACAAAACACATATGTTATCTAATTCTTGCAATTTTTTAAATTCGCAAACCAATCAAACTAGAAATTTGATTTTAATCTGTCTACGCCATTTTTAAGTGTAAACAAAAGTGGATGGAGTATTCTCGGTATAAAAGTAATGTTGAATATTGATTAAAGACGTTGATTGTTGATTATTGATTATGTAAAGTAATATTGATTTGTATTGATTAAACTCCATTCACTTTTGTTTATTATTAAAATCGCGTAGAACAATTTAAATTAAATTCTTAAGTTTATTCTTTTTAATCATTGAATATTTTAGCATCAAAATTACTATTCATCTTCACTTAATTTAACTTTTATGAACAGCATATCTAATCTTTTCTCAAAAGAGGTTATGATTTTTCATGAACTGTCCATGTAGTTTGTTAAGTGTAAAGACTAATCAATTCATGCAGTTTTCAAGATTTTTAAGAAGAGTTTGAAAAAATATTTTTGCTCTTACCAGAATTTGAACACGGGTATTTCGAGTTTTGGTCATCTATATTGAAAATGTTTATAAAAGAAATTCGATGTTTATCATCGTTCAAAAATAACAAAATTTTAAACAAATAGGTGGAGTTTTGTTATAACTTTTGAATTATTCGATCTCAATCTGTTCGTTCATCTGTTTATAGCACGCCTATTTACTTATAGAATTATAATACGCATATTTTGTTAAATACCTCTCAATTTAATCTCTCATTAGCGCATGGAGGGATCAGTTTCGTTGATTTGATTTTAAAATAGTTCCCTTAATCTCATTGTCTGCGCGAGAATATATCAACCAAATCTGCCAAGAGATTGACGATGTACAGATATTTGTCAGTCTGAAGTAGGGTTGTAGCGATAAACAAAACGGCCGATTACTGATTAATCGGCTTACATTATCGGCCGATACCGATTAATCGGCTGCCGATTATTTGTTTATTCTATGCGTTTTTAACAATTTTTAATTTGCCAAATATGTATTGTCTAAATATAGAGTACCACCCGTGGTATATAGAGTACCACCTTGTCGAGGCTTTGAATCTGCGATTTCTAGCTCGATGAGCTTCTGAATTGAAAAATAAAATTGATACTAAGTTAAACGGTTTGCTCTATGCTGAAGTTGATTGCAACTTTCATTTTATTGAATAAATCAAACTAAATCAGTTGTCTAGCGGTATTTTTTCATTATTCATTACGATTATTATTTACTAATATATAAGCACTTCTATTAAACAAAATTATTTCCCTAATATTTTCTGTTTTGATGTAGTATTTAAAGGATACAAATGAGTCAATGAATTTGTACTTTACAAGTCCTTCATCTACTGAAAAAACGATAAACTGTTCGATATAAACACAAACAGCGATTATTGAACTATCTTCGTTGGTTTAATGAACATTTGATTAATATTATCAAAGATTCGTAATATTAATAAATTGTTCAATAAGCCAACAAAATTGTTAAATCAGCGAACTCAAAAAAAACTAAAAATTGATTGAAATTTTGGATAATTCATCGTACATAATGTTGTGTTCTTCTTTTCCAGATATTTTGTAAACACCTGGGACCGGAGAGATTACCTTGCATAACCCACAGACTCTGATTATTCTTATAATAACAGTACTATTTTATATGTTGTAAAACACTATATAAATAATTTTAAAACATTCTATGCATACTGTATACAAAACTCATTCTTCCTCTTGTTCAATGTTTAAAGCTTTTGCCAGTAGTATATGTTATCTCACATTAACTCGTGTGCCAATAGCAGGGTCTGGACTAAATTACACGCGGGTTTGTAATTTAAGTAACATCACAATTTTTTGTTTATTTTACCCCACACGGTTTTTGAAATATTGTCCCAGTGAAAAACTTTTTGGTCATACTTTCTACTTTGGTCATGTTTCTAACCATCGACGCCGTGGGGCAGTTGATAGCGTGTCTACCAAAGGATTTAAACTTAGTTGGTATTGATAAGGTTATGAGTTCGAATCCCAACCGAAACACGTTTAGAGATATAAGTTGTTTTTATTAAAAAATAACTAAGGTTTTATTCATATAAAACCAAAAACTGATTCCGAATTGAAAAATTCATATGATTCACTAATAAACTTTGACTGATGTTGTAAAATTGATTTCAAATTGATTGGAAACAGTCAATAATAATTACACAAGTGACTTAGAATTGTATGGGATAGAAAATTTCCTACTAAACCTTATATTTTCACAAATAGTGAGGTTAAGAAATTAATTATTTCCTAAAAAAAAAAATTGTCCCAGATGTAGAATATGTCCCGAAAGTTCCGAACTGGGGTTACAGTGGTAAAATTTTAAAATTATGTATTATACTTTAAATTTGAGTAACAATAATTTTTTTTATTTAATTTTACACTGCAAGGTTTTTGAAATACATGATATTAAAAGCATGCGTTTTTTATGAAGTTAACGGGAACTCAGAATTGACTAGACCCTAGATTTAAAGTTATGTAAAGTGATCAAGATATTATAAAAATGGAATTTGTGCAAAGGGGCTTCTTTACAAGGGGACTTCTTTGTGAGTACATCGTACAAAGGGAATGCTTTGCCTGAAACAATAGTCTCGAGTGCCTTCAATCCACAAAAAAGAAAGGATCCACCATCACCGCAGATCGCAAGTTGTTGTCAGTTGTGGGACCTAGGTCTTAAAAGGTATCTTTGTGTTGTTGTGATGTGATACATTTTGTTATTTATATTACACAACACTTTTTATTTTAAAAAAAAATATAGTACTCATCAACTCATAACAATATTTTCAGAAAATTTGCAGATATCGGAGAGTTCGTCGTTACCACAAATGTCGCAGTCCCTAATTTTAAACAGTTTTAAAACGGTATTCAACTATGGTTGACTATAACGTTTTAGAATTTAGAATTTGTTGTGTTTAAAATGTGCTGCCCGATGAAAATAAACAAACGTTGATAATCGGCTGATTAATCTGACATTAATCGGTATCGGCATAATCGATTAATCGGTAAATTGGCCGATTAGTTACTTAACCCTAGTCTGAAGTAAAGAAAGGACTAAGAAAGCAGATTAAGGTAACACTAAGGATGTGCATTTAGTAAGGTTGTCCTACTATACAAGACTGGATTTTATTTGTGTCGAATAAAAGCCAGAAAAAATTACACGAAGAAATCGAACCTAACCCTCACTACTAAAAATAAAAGGTCAATCTTTGCAGTGCAGCGAGTAGTTTTCTTAATAATGAAGTGAATTTTGAACCAGGATTCCAACTCTAACGTTAACTGAGAAGCAGAACCAATTTCGTCACTAATTAAGTAATGTATTTTTTTAAAAGGGTCTAAGGATTCGTTTCAACCCATAAAAAAAGAATTTACTGTATTGGTATTTCCGATACCTGTCTTAAATTATTTTATATTTAAAATTTCTTAATATCTTTTTTAAAAATTACAACACACAGCATGTTGTATCAGTTATATTTGATAGTATCTATTTTTCTATTTCGAAATAAAAAAAAAATGTACACAATAAGTTCAATGGACTCTTAATGTTTCTCTATGAACGTGTTGTTTTTCAATGATTTTACACTGAAATAATTTTTCTTTTCGATTCAAGTAACAACTCAATTTGATATCATTAATATAATTAACTGTTATGTAATGATTGAATAAGCTCAAAAAGGAAACAAGACTTGCCTTAAAACAACTTAAATTTACTGAATGGTATGTTCAATTATTTGACTATGTGTAATTAATTATTCAATTATTCGATATAAAATTTCATGCCCATGCATCAACATTTTTACTCCATTCATCTCTCTCTCTCAATATTTGTCAAAACATAAATATATTATGCAATACATACAATGATACAATGAAAATGTGTAATTTTTTTTGAATCACGTTGTACCGCAAAAGAATGTACGGCAAATAATGTTATTCGAATTATCAACGAAATAATTATCGATGTATTTCGTTCACCGAAAACATACAATACATACAAATGAAAAATATGAGTTTTGGTATGAATTATTTTCAGCAGGCGTTTTTAATACAAAAACTCAATCTAGAACATTACAGTGAATGAAAATACAAGGTGGGGCATAAGTTGCTTAAAGGTTAAAATAACCAAAAATTTAAATCTTTGATAATTTGTTTACACATAGAATTTGACGCGATCCATCGTTATGTTTTAAAGTAAACATGAAAATTTGTTTACATCCCAGAACTAACGCTTCTAGCAATTTGACGGTCTCGGGTTTTGGTAAATTTTGTTGACATGTTTTAATATGTCAAACTAATTTTAAAGTTTTTGGCGTTCTATTGGTTCCATCTACTCAAAACCTACCATTACTTAGTTTTGAAGTCAAATTTAATTTTTTTACAACTTCTGAAGCTAATAACATGATATTCTTCCTCGTGTTCCTCACCACTAGTGAACTTATGGCCCATTATGTATAAAATAGAAAATCAAGCCCAACTAAATATGAACATCTTAAATTTAATTTCTCTTTTCATTAATTTCGTTCTGTCCACACCAAAGTACAATATAATGTTGATAAAATAAAAACAATCCATTAAAGATAAAATAAAGATAACTAACTAAATTTCATGAATGACGCACAGTTTTAATGAAATAAAATTGATCTAATGGCCACGTACGATGTTCTCACTAATTATTTTATTTATAGTTCATTAATCAAATTTTATCACCAATTCACTGTAACTCTATCTAAAAACTAATTTTCAAGTTATCTTTTTTTGTTTTACATAACAAACAAACCTTTGATCCAATTTGATTACCGCATTGGCCGGCTTGAAGATGTACAATTTCCCTCATATTTGATTTTATTTATGTATAACAATTAAAATAACTATAAAAAATTTTCACTTATTTTATTTTAAATATTTAAAATTCTCACTCCACTCGACTCACTTGCAGTCAACTACTAAAATTTTTTCAATTAAAATTTTTATTAAAAATAAAATCCCAAAAAAAAATTCATTCGTTCTTTTACTACCGATGTATAAGAAGTATAAAGTATAAACAATAAAACGAATTTCTATACATACAAGTTGAGTTGATTTTATTTTTCATCACAATTCATTTTCTTTGGGTATGAAAAACCGGTAACGGTTTCTGAGAAACAAAAGAAAAACAAGGTTGAAGAAGAGAATTTTTCGTTTTCAAGTTTTTCGTAATATATGGTATTTTCGCAAATATTGAATAATAATATGTATGCCCGTTTCAATGATCAAGGCAAGAAAATTGCTAAACTTGTGTCACATAGATTATAAAAAGGAAAACCTGTAGTGGTTTTGATGGTAGTAAGTTTTTTGGTTAATGAGTATTCAGTTACTCAAATTTGGAAAAATTGGTGAAAAACCCAATCAATGTCGGATTTTCTAACCTTTAAACATAACTGTTTTCGACACTATCTACTTTGGATCTTGAAATAAAACTGAATACAAAAAAGGACGGGCTCCGACCATGACTTTAACAAGCTACCTATGCAAATGCCACTAAGCAAGGATCAATATCATGTGATACAACAATTTCGGTTTGAAGTTCTCCTAATACAAACGAGCCCTCTGCCCACATTTTATGGGGTATAGATAAATGAAAAAAAAACGTCTGTTCGAATGTCCTAACTCCTAACGACTTCGTAATAATTTGGTAACGACAATACCTAACGGTATCCGATGAGAAGGAGTAAGGCTCTTAGGAATTCATGTATATAATCTACACAAGATGCGTTTAGTCAAAATATGGATGCCGAGTCAGAGACAGTCTGAGACCACTGTGTTGGATTGCTTTGTACGCCTCTGAGCTGTCCTCGGGTAATTTAACCGAAGGTATCCTATTTCTCCAAAAATTCCCACGCATTAATAGTTCATATCGGAAAGTGAAGAAATCTTGTCAAATTGCTTCATAAAAGTTTCATTCCCTTGGCATTTCAGATCATCAGGATCATCAGATTATCTGCAGGATCATCAGATCATAAGATTCAGATCATCAGACCATCAGATCATCAGATCATCAGATCATCAGATCATCAGATCATCAGATCATCAGATCATCAGATCATCAGATCATCAGATCATCAGATCATCAGATCATCAGATCATCATATCATCATATCATCAGATCATCAGATCATCAGATCATCAGATCATCAGATCATCAGATCATCAGATCATCAGATCATCAGATAATAAGATCATCAGATCATCAGATCATCAGATCAACAGATCATCAGATCATCAAATCATCAGATCATCAGATCATCAGATCATCAGATCATCAGATCATCAGATCATCAGATCATCAGATCATCAGATCATCAGATCATCAAATCATCAGATCATCAGATCTTCAGACCACCAATTCACTAGATCATAAGATTATCAAATCATCAGGTCAACCGATCATCAGATCATATGATCATCAGGTTTCCATATCATCAGATCAGAAATTTTTATGGGAACAACCGGTAATGGAAATTTTCATCTATCAGCTTTCTTCCTCTTTCTATATCATATCTTTCGTATTCATATACCAACAGTTTGAACCTTCCACATATCGGTTACCAATGTACAATTAATTACGTACAAATTTAAATTAAAATAATTTGTGTTACTATAAATCTTGCTGGTTAACCTTAAATTTAAAAAACTATGCCATCATAATTAATAGAGAATAATATTGTTCAAAAACCCACTGACACATAGTCGAAAATAATCCTTATATGAGCATGTGCAAATTTAAAAAATAACAAAACAACTCACACCTTTATTAATAAAAACTGTACATACATAACAAATAAAATGTTAACCATGACTTTTACGAAGTAAATTAGAATGCCGCATACTACGGTATGCATGCTGAAAATAAAGAGAATGACGAGCTTGTTATGAGTCTGACTGACTTCGAATACTTGTTTGAATTTATCATACGAGTTATAGTTGAAATTAATATATTTGGTATATTTCATATCTTTTAGTTGTTTACAATTCTAAACTATTCGTAAATTAATACAATTAACTTAATTATAGTAAGATAACGCAACGTTCAAGATTAGACTGTAATCAAATCATTAAATTTTGTGTATTTAAACAGTTAAACCATTTACAACAAATTTTGTTCCAGTAATCAAACTTGGAATACAAACGATTATGAGATTACGTAAATACTCCTATTAATGATATACTTCCGTTACAAAAATATGCGTTTATTTTGTTAGTTATAAACACTTTCCATTCGTGATGAAATGTAAAGAAAGATACAACAAAAAGAATAAAATTGTATTTCGTCAGCTGTCACAAGTTATTTTACAATAAATTAATTAAATTTGTTAGAATGACAATTTTACTATTTTAATTATAAACCCTTCATGTAATGTGATAGGTGAGAGTAAATTTAGGACCACGTGGCAATATAATTATATGGATTCGGAAAAGAGAATTAGAGTCATGGTAAGATTGCAAGAGCTGGCACAACTGAAACGTTTAAAATAATTAGCAAAGTCGTGCGACTTAAACTATTTTGAGCTTCTAATGAAGCATTAAATGTCCATAATATAATACCTGAGTCACAGTCTGAGTCAGAGTCAAAATCAGAGTCAGAAATAGAGTCAGTCCGAGTCAGAGTCAGGGTTAGGGTCAGGGTAAGGGTAGGATCAGAGTCAGGACTCAGAGTTAGAGTTCGAGCCCAAGTCCGAGTCCGAGTCCAAGTTCGAGTCCAAGTCCGAGTGCGAGTCCGAGTCCGAGTCCGAGTCCGAGTCCGAGTCCGAGTCCGAGTCCGAGTCCGAGTCCGAGTCCGAGTCCGAGTCCGAGTCCGAGTCTGAGTCCGAGTCCGAGTCCGAGTCCGAGTCCGAGTCCGAGTCCGAGTCCGAGTCCGAGTCCGAGTCCGAGTCCGAGTCCGAGTCCGAGTCCGAGTCCGTTTCCGAGTCCGAGTCCGAGTCTGAGTCTGTGTCCGAGTCCGAGTCCGAGTCCGAGTCCGAGTCCGAGTCCGAGTCCGAGTCCGAGTCCGAGTCCGAGTCCGAGTCCGAGTCCGAGTCCGAGTCCGAGTCCGAGTCCGAGTCCGAGTCCGAGTCCGAGTCCGAGTCCGAGTCTGAGTCCGAGTTCTGGCCCGAGCCCGAGTCCGAGTCCGAGTCCGAGTCCGAGTCCGAGTCTGAGTCCGAGTCCGAGTCCGAGTCCGAGTCCGAGTCCGAGACCGAGTCCGAGTCCGAGTCCGAGTCCGAGTCAGAGTCCGAGTCCGAGTCCGAGTCCGAGTCCAAGTCCGAGTCCGAGTCCGAGTCCGAGTCCGAGTCCGAGTCCGAGTCCGAGTCCGAGTCCGAGTCCGAGTCCGAGTCCGAGTCCGAGTCCGAGTCCGAGTCCGAGTCCGAGTCCGAGTCCGAGTCCGAGTCCGAGTCCGAGTCCGAGTCCGAGTCCGAGTCCGAGTCCGAGTCCGAGTCCGAGTCCGAGTCCGTGTCCGAGTCCGAGTCCGAGTCCGAGTCCGAGTCCGAGTCCAAGTCCGAGTCCGAGTCCGAATCCGAATCCGAGTCCGAGTCTGGGTCTGAGTCTGAGTCTGAGTCTGCCCAACTAGCAAACTTATTTCTCAATGTTGAGTTATACCAGCTTTAGCTTCAATAAAGCTTCACTAAAGCTGCTAAGTGGAAGCCAGCAAAATTTTACTTCTATAAAGTTTCGATACAACTTCCACAGAGAAGTTCTCCCCACCATCGGAGTGAAAGCTTCTAAAATACTTCTATATTTAATATTAGAAGCTTTACTGAAACTTATCTGCACAACACTAAATAAAGCTTTCGAAAAAGGTTATAGAAGCTATAGCTGTCATCAGGATTGTATTTGTTTCGGTTGTAACTGTTTAAAGATCTTATAGAAGCACAGCTGTCATAATCTAAAAATTGCTTCAATATCTGAAATGAAATATGTCAAATTGACGGAAGCTATTGCTTCTATTATTTCAAGGAGCTTATACGAAATTAAAACCGTTTCGTTTTTGTCAGAAAAGTATTGTGCATAACGTGGTTTTTGTTTTTTAATCTATTGTTGATCTATTTTCTATCTATTTTAATCTAGACATATTTTGCACAATATAATATATTCTTTATTTAGAGTCTTGAAATAGACAAAAAAATCAATCAAAATCATAATCAACTAGAGAATCAGAATCAAAAATCAACTAAAGTGGAATAGAAAAAAATGGTATATGAATTTGCTTTACATTTCTGACAGCCAAACTCGTCAGAACTGAGGTCATACAGAGTTTCATAATTTAGTCACTGTTTTAAAATAATTTACAGCAAATGAATGGTATGATATATCGTTGCTTGTATTGTTATTGCTTTATATTTATTAACATTCTTAAAAAATAACTGCGTTCATCAGCACCTTAGTACGCATGTGTTGTGACACCTATTAAAAATCCAATTACAAAACTTTTTATTTAATAAAAAATATTGTTTAAATAATGGTGTAGTGTAAGTACGCTAAAAGTTAATGATTGAAAAAATATAACCCCTTAATGTTGCTATACCTAAAATCTTTGAACTAATAAAACAAATAGAAAAAAATTTGTCAATCTTCTTTTACGTCTATTAAAAAGAAACAAATTCTTTAAAGAACGTAAATCTCAGATTATGATTCCATCGTTAAAAACCCCGTTGAAGTTACATGCCACATACCTTTTTCCATAAAAAAAGTAAGCCCCTGAATTATACTATATTTTCTACATCTAAATTAAAAACTAAATTCTATGGAAATCTTATGGAAGTCTTATAGAAGCTATTGTTATTGTAACTACTATCAAAGATATTTATTGTTCCTCAACATTTAAATTCACCAATTGGATAGCGTGCGGGACAAACGATCGAAGGACCAGAGTTCGAATCTTGATGCGACCGTGAACAAAAACTTAAATTAAAACACAATAAAATTACATAGCAATAACAATATTTACGTTAACAAAGTGTAGATATATAAAAAACATTGTAATATTTTTATCACATTTTTTAATAGCTTCTATAAAACTTCTAAAGGTTGCTTAAAACGAGCTATTAGAAGCACTTTACCAAAGCTATAACTTTTGAAACCATAAACCTTATTCAGCTTGCATAACTGCTTACAAAAGACCATACCGAAGTTATTTCCGAAGTCTTTTACAAATCATAGCTTCGTTAAAGGTGAGGAAATTTCTCCAAATGGAATTTATCGAAACCGCTTAGAAGTTTTAAAGAAACTATGAAGGTGGGGAAGCTAGTTTCGATAAGACTATTTAGTGTTAAGAAGTTAAAATGCTAGTTGGGTGAGTCTGAGTCTGAGTCTGAGCCCGAGTCTAGGTCTGAGTGTGATTCTGAGTCTGAGCCTGAGTCTGAGTTTGAGTCTGATTCTAAGTCTGAGTCTAAGTCTGAGTCTGAGTCTGAGTTTGGGTCTGAGTCTGAGTGTGCGTCTAAGTCTGATACTGAGTCTGAGTCTGGGTCTGAGTCTGAGTCTGAGTCGAAGTCTGAGTCTGAGTCTGAATCTGAGTCTGAGTCGGAGTCGGAGTCGGAGTCTGAGTCTGAGTCTAGGTCTGAGTCAAAGTCAGACTCAGAGTCAGAATGAGAATCAGAATAAAAGTCAGAATCAGAGTCAGAGTCAGGTTTAAAGTCTCAATCTAAGTCCAAATCTGATGGTTTCTCATTATTTGAGGATGAAGTTAATGGTCATAAATAATAATTTTAGTAATGAGTAATTTTAGTGTTTACACGCGAATATGTGTTGTAATATTTTGGTGAAAGACGCTGTTTTATCAATCAGAAGGCTGCACTATAAATCCTAAGAAATGCGTTAACCGCAAAAAATTTACTGAAAATTATATCAGCTGTAAAACCACCACAAAATTCCAAAAATATTTCAAAAACTATAACAAATTCAAAAATTTCCGTGTCCAATTTCATTTTCAATTACATTTACGTCATAAAAACAGCTACATATTTTTTTTTCCAAAAAATTGTCTAAAACATAAATGAAATCATTTTTAACACACTTGACAACATTTTTTTGACAAACTTATAATGCCATAATTCTCAATAATAATAATAAACCGAAGTAGTTTCATTTCAAACAAACAATTTTTTTTCCAAAAAATTGGGTAAAAAAATAAATAAAAATCTTTCTTTTGACACACTTGACAACATTTTTTTGACAAACTTATAATGCAATAATCTAGTTTTTGATCTCACATACCAATCCCGACCATCAAGATTTCTCCAAATTTAATCTTCCTACTCGTAATCACTTAAAATGAACGTTTTTTAAGCCAAAAATATGAAAATTTGCTATTTTTGACACACATAATGATTTTTTGACACACTTCTGGTACAGTTATCGAACACAGTGTCCTTTCGGACCTGTCCCTTGTGAATACCTATTTTTAGAAAAAAAAGTTTTTGAAATCTCTCCAGCCGTTTTTTCTGCAGCGTAGGTAATGACAAACGGCCGGCCGGCCTACAGACAGACACACATTTTTTTTTTGCTCTTTTAGAATCAGCTGGTCCTAAAACGTTGAGAAATGCCAAAAAAAGTGGGGGTAAGAATTTGACTTCGAGCTCATGAATGTAATGTGTACTTAGGTCTTTCAGACCGAAGTAATTGATTAAAAAAACCAATAAAAGAAACTAATTGGAATGTGACTAGCCAGAATTAGGTATTATTTAAATTAACATAATGTCAATCTCTTGTTACTTTACGCAAATAACTTATTTAATAAGTTTAATAAAAAATTAAAGAAAACAAAGCTTTTTTTAATTTTACTGTTACTCTATATATATTTCAGCTTGTTAGGCCATCTTCTGGAGTAAACTCAGAAGATGGCCTAACAAGCTGAAATATATATAGAGTAACAGTAAAATTAAAAAAAGCTTTGTTTTCTTTAATTTTTTATTAAACTTATTAAATAAGTTATTTGTGTAAAGTAACAAGAGATTGACATTATGTTATTTGAAAACTTACGCCAAGTGCCAACGGCAAACAGTGTTAATTATATTATTTAAACTCTTTAAAATATTACTTCTCTATTATTTTAGAATAATAGTTACAAAATTAATTATGTCAATCATGTCTTAATTGTTTGAAAAGGTCAAAAAGTTTTTGTAATTTAATTTCATTAACTAATAGGCCAAAATTTAAACTATTAATTTACGTTTAAAACAAAACTAAATAAATAAATCATTCATTTAACAATAAAAATTAAGATATCAGTAAAAAAAATGAAACTGTTGTTGTGGTTATGGAGTAAATAAGTATTAATTATAGGAAAATTGAGGAGAGATACAGCAGAGGAAAATAATAATTATAAATATTTTACAATTGATAACATTGTGCATGTGTGGTTATAACCAAAATGGTTTGATAACAAGAATTGTGTTTTATTGAGCCATTTAAAAACTATTTATCTACTTTGACATGCATAGGTTTGCATATTCAATATGTAAAACCTTTTTATTTGTAAATTTTTTGCTCTTCGGGTAACTACTTTGTTTTTTGATATATGGTTTCCCTAAAATGTCACATCTGATCTGCCAAAGATTTATGAAATATTCAAGAAAATATTTGATGTAAAAATTGGTATTTCATTTGTTTTATAATAAGTTGTTTTTTGCTGATTACATTACTTTATCAACCTTCAATTGTGTTGAAAATAACCGTCATTGTTAATTCTTCCGATAACCCTTGTTATTATATCAAATCAATCCAAATTGTAATCTTACTGTTGTATAAACTGTTGTCGTCACTGATTCATAAAAATGTTTTATATTTATCTAAACACGCACATTACAATTTTAAAAATATAAAAAGAATGACGTAATCACAATTAGTTTTATATTTTGCAAACACATTTTTGTACTAAAAATAAAAAAGAAGCAGTTGAGATTTAGTGCGTTATTAGTACTAAAAACTTACTACTTTTATTCTAAAACTGCTTTTGTTAGCATCATTTAGGCGTAAATCGAATTTCTTTGAAGATTGAAAAATTAATATGAGGGAAGTCTTAAAAGTTTAAACTATAACTTTTACTAACAAAAATTATTGTGTGCTACTAATAATATTGGTAGCACACAATTCGGAGTTTAGTTTTTGCATTTCTTTTTTTTATATTTTATAAGGAACCAATCATTGTACATTATACAATGATTGGTTCCTTATAAAATATAAAAATAGGAAATTCAAAAACTAAAATCCGACTACTGTAAAATCACGCACTGTATATGAAACAACAACGTATTCTCATTTGCAATTGTTTTGTATAAAGTATTCAATATTTAAATTGTCTATTAAATAAACAACTTACACATAATATATCATTCACAGTTCAGAGTATAACCATGGTCGTATGCCACCTATGTTAACAAAACAATTCGTCTAGAGGGCGCCATATGACCATTCTTATGAGGTGGCATATGACCACGGACGGCTATCCTTTGAACTTCACTATGAATATGTGTTAAATATATTTAAATATATTATGTGCAAGCTGTTTATTTAATAGACAATAAATTTTGAATTATTTTCTTTACTCATTATATTTTCTTTACTCAGGTTTTAGTTTTTGAACTTCCTTTTTTTATTTAAATTATTTTGGGAATATGTATTTTGGGAAGCTTTTTAGAGAAAATATATTTGACTCACATCAGAAGCGTGATTTCATAAATTATTTCCAATTCTCGGGGCTGCAAGCAAAACCAGGAGCAACAGCTAACAACATATGTTTTATATTTTGTTTTATAAATCAGTAGTGGGGCGTTCCACGTGAACGGGAACAAACAAAACATTTTTTTCTCCCAATTTTGGGGATTGATTGTACTCAATCAGAAACAATTTTGCAATTTTTTTTAGATTTTTTGCCATCAGTGTGAGTGACGGTTACAAATTTGAAATTTTTTCTTGGACGACAAACGTCTTTATTTTGTAGGCAATTTAATGCGTGTAAAATGTTTTTAAAAAAATATCAGTTCGTTAGTATTTTTCCTGTAGAATACGGTAAAAATATTTTAAAAAATGTTGAGGGTAGTTTTTAAGGTAGTTTTAAATCCCGAAAATAAGGGATTTGGGGGTTTAAAGTTTAAAATCAATTTTTCGATTTTTTTCTCGCAAATGGCACCATGTAAGAAAATTTTGCATATAATAATAGATTACGAACGATAATAGATTATTTACGTAGATTACGAACATATTTTTCGTTTTGCAAAACACGTGAATTTAAAAAATATTGGCCGCTATATTGCAGCCGTTCTTTGGAATTTTAATATTTTTACACCGGATTTGGATTCAGTGATCGTGATTATCTTATAATACATTCTTTAAACTTTATTTTCCGTTTTACAGCACAAGATATAAGTGAAAACCTTCAGCGCCCTTTAGCGCTCACATCGATACTACTACCATCGCACGACAAGAATTATTTGAAAGTACATATTTTAAACAAAGTAAGTATACAAATTAAAAAAAACCTGTCATACATTTCGAAAAATTGTTTTTAAACTGTGTAAGTTTAGAATGTTAACAATTACATCCGAAAACTACAAGCACCAAACTTTAGATAAAATACACAGCATCCTAACAATGAATGGTTCCCCAAGAAATTAACAAATCAGTTATTAAAACAATACCACAAACAGGAAAAAAACAACATTAAGGATCACACCACCCGAATTAATTACAAAGGAATGATATACACAAAAAACCTTTCAGAAAAACTCAGCCATTTATTTTCATCCAATGATCACAATATAAAAGTAGCTTTCAAACCATATGCAACTGTAGGAAAAACAACAAGCAAACCCTATGACAAAGTCAACACCATGGAACGACACGGTGTGGTTTATGCAATAAATTGCAACAACTGTTCGGGGGTCTATATTGGCCAAACGGGACAAAAACTAGGTAGTCGACTAAAACAACATATCAATGATGTCACAACAAACAAAATAAGAACTAACAATACTGCTGCCTTCCAATACAGCAAACAAACAGGACACACGTTCAATTAAGTTGACACCAAAATATTAACGAAGGAAAAACATTGGGAAAAACGATTGACACTGGAGTCAATCTCCATTCACCAACACAAACAAAACACAGGAAATCTCAAGTCAGATTTTGAGATACTGTAGCATAGCAACGTGGAGGCGACACTCGTGGCTTGGCCAGTTCAATATTTGTTCCACGTTGTACCATGACAAAACTTGCGAGTGTCTCTAAATTAAGCTCACAACCTACCTACTAATTGTCCACCACACATTTCTCACACTCACCACACCATAAAAAGAATTATTTCATTACGTTAATTATCAAATTTCATATAATGTAAAAAAACCAATGCAATAGAATACATAACTATAAATTTTCATATAAGTAATATTTGAATATAACAAAAATTAAGATTAATTATAACTTAGCTAGAAGCGCTTTAGTATTTGTGATCCGGTATCCATCCCAAGTATCTTCCAACATAAAAGTTTGTAGTAATCCATAAATAATAATGTGATCCACATATGTATATAAATTTTGGGTTAATATATCAGCAAATTATCTTGATCAAAGTTTTTGTTTCCCAACAATAATTAATCTCCTTATTATAACTGCTGTAGCCGTAGCCAATTTATTGTTCAACTTTTTCTCCAATCTGCAGCACAGTAACAAAAACCCACACAAGCACTTGTGAAACTTAAGCACTTGTTCAACAAATTTTTTTGTAATTTTTAATTGAAATTTAATTTTAATAACCTCTTCAAATGCTGGTTTACTTGCTTCTCCAAAATCATAATTTTCAACTTTCCTCGTTGACTACAATCCAAATTAAAAATTATATGAGGTTTAACCCGTTTGTCTTCAGTTTCTTGTTTAGCATTAGTATTTTCATCAGCTGTTCTACTCACACTAATCTAATACATTTTTTTTTGGTTTATAACTTAATATAATTTTACATATTTCAAAAAAATACAAATTTCATTGATAAAGTTTATCGGTTATTAATTTGTTTAAATAAATTATTAACGTCATTTAGGCGAAATTAGATTACATTTCATTTATTTTTTTGTAAGAAATATTAGTTCTACAGTGCAGACTAAGCGAATCGTTACAATACTAAATCCTGCCTTCACTCATATCTTAAATCACTTAAAACCAGTGTTTCGAACCCAGAAAAATTTGGGTGCAGGTTCAGGTTCGGGTTCAATACATTAAAATTTAGTGGGTTCGGGTTCGGTTCGGGTTCGGGTTCAAATTTGTTATAAAAATAAAACTATTTTTTCGAAATTGTTTTATGAATTCATTATTTTTTTATGTTACATTGCATACCGTATTTATGTTACACACATATTTATTTTGGAAGCAAATTTTCACTTAATTCTCACTATAGAGTTTTTTCCCGAAAATATTTTGACAGCCCAAACTAGCTGTTTTAATTCGTGCATCGTGCGTGTAAAATAATCTAAATTGATTGATTTTCCTTTCAAATTTGGTTATTTTGATTGCAATTAAAAGTGTTTTAAAAGTGAATTCTTGAAAACAATAATTAATTAAATTGTTAATTGGGTTGGGCTCTTAACTTTTTAATGCATTAGGGATACTGAAATAATTAAAATCGCATTAAAACATGGAAATTAAATCAACTTTCAGGTATATTATTATTATGATTATTATTCATTTATTTCGGTTTATTTACAAAAACTAACTTTTTATGATTGTATATATTTGATACTGTTAGATTTTGTAAAAAAATTTTGTAAATAAACCGAAATAAATGAATAATAATCATAATAATAATATACCTGAAGGTTGATTTAATTTCCATATTTTAATGCGATTTTATTATTTTAGTATCCCTAATGCATTAAAAACTTAAGAATATAACACAATTAACAATTTAATTAATTATTGTTTTCAAAAATTCACTTTTAAAACACTTTTAATTGCAATCAAAATAACCAAATTTGCAAGGAAAATCAATCAATTTTGATTATTTTACATGCACAAATTTTGACGTTTAAAATTTGAAGTTTAAAGAAAAAACTCTATTCACTATTCTCTACGTCTACTGAAACAAATAACCAAAATAATCTTGTTTGAAACAAAAAAAATTCTGCAAAATATGAAATTTCTTACGCAAACTTCCTAAATTTCCTATATTAAAAATTGAACCTGAACCGCGTTTTTGATTGGGTTCGGGTTCGGGTTCACATAATTTAAAAAAAATCTTGCTCCGGAGCGGGTTCAGGGTTCGGGCTCGGTTCGGGTTCGAAACCCTGCTTAAAACCAAAACCATCAACAATACACAAAAACTAAACCTCTGAAAATCAAAATGACGTACCAGTTTGTTTAGTCATAATAATATATTTTTGACATAAAACAAATAATAATTATAGGAACATTATATTGTAATAAACTTCGTCCAGAATGGGTTAATTTTATTTACTCATTCATTAATTAAAAGTTAACTCCTTTTTCAATCTTTTACTTGTATTGCAAATTGTATTGCATAAATTAATGTAAATTAAATTTGTTATACAAATGTTTACATTAATGAATTAAAAGGAGTTACCTAATACATTTTGCATAAATTAAATTTGAGTTCGCTAATACAAATGCAAGTATGAATGAAAACAGGTGTGGCCTATTGTACAGACTAGATGTACAGACTACGTAGTATTGATTTCTAGTGGATTATAGAAGTTTCGATTTATTTATTTTTCGATATAAATAAGCAAACAAAAATATCAGATAGTCAGTTTTTAATTTTGCAATTAAAAGTGTTTTACAAATATTCGAAAGTATAAGGAATAATCGGTGGTACTTGAGCCTGGGTACTAATAGTAAAAGAATTTGAACTTAGTGGAATAGTAAATACAGATTTTACGATTCCGAATATTATTGATTCAAATTGTGGAAAAGCGGTGAAGTTCATCGTGCATAAATTGGAGACCCTGGAATTTATTGCAATTAAAATCGGAAGTTGCTGTAACTGGTTGATAAATAAAGTTTGAGATTCTGTTAACTAAAGATCTGTCTTTTTACTGTCGTGTTTGTTCAATAATCTAAAAGAACCAACGAAGAGTCGTTACAGTGGTGTCAGAAGTGGGATTATTGAAACAATGGTCAGGACAGTAAATATTAGTGATCTCAGCCAGACCCAGCTGAAGGATGAGTTGAAGAAAAGGAACGCTCCAATCCATGGAACGAAGGCGGAACTTGCATTCCGGCTGCGTAAAGTTTTAGAAGAAGCAGGCCAAAACACAGAGGTCATAGAAATAGAGCCGGAGGAAGCTCCAGTTCAGAATGCCCCAGCCATTGATTCGATGATGGTGTTGATGAAAGAAATGATGGACCGACAAGAGAAACAGGCAGCAGAACAAAAAGTTCTGGCAGCAGAACAAAAAGTAGAACAACAACAACAACTTGCTGAAATGATGGCCCCCCAATTCTCGGGGCTGCAAGCAAAACCAGGAGCAACAGCTAACAACATATGTTTTATATTTTGTTTTATAAATCAGTAGTGGGGCGTTCCACGTGAACGGGAACAAACAAAACATTTTTTTCTCCCAATTTTGGGGATTGATTGTACTCAATCAGAAACAATTTTGCAATTTTTTTTAGATTTTTTGCCATCAGTGTGAGTGACGGTTACAAATTTGAAATTTTTTCTTGGACGACAAACGTCTTTATTTTGTAGGCAATTTAATGCGTGTAAAATGTTTTTAAAAAAATATCAGTTCGTTAGTATTTTTCCTGTAGAATACGGTAAAAATATTTTAAAAAATGTTGAGGGTAGTTTTTAAGGTAGTTTTAAATCCCGAAAATAAGGGATTTGGGGGTTTAAAGTTTAAAATCAATTTTTCGATTTTTTTCTCGCAAATGGCACCATGTAAGAAAATTTTGCATATAATAATAGATTACGAACGATAATAGATTATTTACGTAGATTACGAACATATTTTTCGTTTTGCAAAACACGTGAATTTAAAAAATATTGGCCGCTATATTGCAGCCGTTCTTTGGAATTTTAATATTTTTACACCGGATTTGGATTCAGTGATCGTGATTATCTTATAATACATTCTTTAAACTTTATTTTCCGTTTTACAGCACAAGATATAAGTGAAAACCTTCAGCGCCCTTTAGCGCTCACATCGATACTACTACCATCGCACGACAAGAATTATTTGAAAGTACATATTTTAAACAAAGTAAGTATACAAATTAAAAAAAACCTGTCATACATTTCGAAAAATTGTTTTTAAACTGTGTAAGTTTAGAATGTTAACAATTACATCCGAAAACTACAAGCACCAAACTTTAGATAAAATACACAGCATCCTAACAATGAATGGTTCCCCAAGAAATTAACAAATCAGTTATTAAAACAATACCACAAACAGGAAAAAAACAACATTAAGGATCACACCACCCGAATTAATTACAAAGGAATGATATACACAAAAAACCTTTCAGAAAAACTCAGCCATTTATTTTCATCCAATGATCACAATATAAAAGTAGCTTTCAAACCATATGCAACTGTAGGAAAAACAACAAGCAAACCCTATGACAAAGTCAACACCATGGAACGACACGGTGTGGTTTATGCAATAAATTGCAACAACTGTTCGGGGGTCTATATTGGCCAAACGGGACAAAAACTAGGTAGTCGACTAAAACAACATATCAATGATGTCACAACAAACAAAATAAGAACTAACAATACTGCTGCCTTCCAATACAGCAAACAAACAGGACACACGTTCAATTAAGTTGACACCAAAATATTAACGAAGGAAAAACATTGGGAAAAACGATTGACACTGGAGTCAATCTCCATTCACCAACACAAACAAAACACAGGAAATCTCAAGTCAGATTTTGAGATACTGTAGCATAGCAACGTGGAGGCGACACTCGTGGCTTGGCCAGTTCAATATTTGTTCCACGTTGTACCATGACAAAACTTGCGAGTGTCTCTAAATTAAGCTCACAACCTACCTACTAATTGTCCACCACACATTTCTCACACTCACCACACCATAAAAAGAATTATTTCATTACGTTAATTATCAAATTTCATATAATGTAAAAAAACCAATGCAATAGAATACATAACTATAAATTTTCATATAAGTAATATTTGAATATAACAAAAATTAAGATTAATTATAACTTAGCTAGAAGCGCTTTAGTATTTGTGATCCGGTATCCATCCCAAGTATCTTCCAACATAAAAGTTTGTAGTAATCCATAAATAATAATGTGATCCACATATGTATATAAATTTTGGGTTAATATATCAGCAAATTATCTTGATCAAAGTTTTTGTTTCCCAACAATAATTAATCTCCTTATTATAACTGCTGTAGCCGTAGCCAATTTATTGTTCAACTTTTTCTCCAATCTGCAGCACAGTAACAAAAACCCACACAAGCACTTGTGAAACTTAAGCACTTGTTCAACAAATTTTTTTGTAATTTTTAATTGAAATTTAATTTTAATAACCTCTTCAAATGCTGGTTTACTTGCTTCTCCAAAATCATAATTTTCAACTTTCCTCGTTGACTACAATCCAAATTAAAAATTATATGAGGTTTAACCCGTTTGTCTTCAGTTTCTTGTTTAGCATTAGTATTTTCATCAGCTGTTCTACTCACACTAATCTAATACATTTTTTTTTGGTTTATAACTTAATATAATTTTACATATTTCAAAAAAATACAAATTTCATTGATAAAGTTTATCGGTTATTAATTTGTTTAAATAAATTATTAACGTCATTTAGGCGAAATTAGATTACATTTCATTTATTTTTTTGTAAGAAATATTAGTTCTACAGTGCAGACTAAGCGAATCGTTACAATACTAAATCCTGCCTTCACTCATATCTTAAATCACTTAAAACCAGTGTTTCGAACCCAGAAAAATTTGGGTGCAGGTTCAGGTTCGGGTTCAATACATTAAAATTTAGTGGGTTCGGGTTCGGTTCGGGTTCGGGTTCAAATTTGTTATAAAAATAAAACTATTTTTTCGAAATTGTTTTATGAATTCATTATTTTTTTATGTTACATTGCATACCGTATTTATGTTACACACATATTTATTTTGGAAGCAAATTTTCACTTAATTCTCACTATAGAGTTTTTTCCCGAAAATATTTTGACAGCCCAAACTAGCTGTTTTAATTCGTGCATCGTGCGTGTAAAATAATCTAAATTGATTGATTTTCCTTTCAAATTTGGTTATTTTGATTGCAATTAAAAGTGTTTTAAAAGTGAATTCTTGAAAACAATAATTAATTAAATTGTTAATTGGGTTGGGCTCTTAACTTTTTAATGCATTAGGGATACTGAAATAATTAAAATCGCATTAAAACATGGAAATTAAATCAACTTTCAGGTATATTATTATTATGATTATTATTCATTTATTTCGGTTTATTTACAAAAACTAACTTTTTATGATTGTATATATTTGATACTGTTAGATTTTGTAAAAAAATTTTGTAAATAAACCGAAATAAATGAATAATAATCATAATAATAATATACCTGAAGGTTGATTTAATTTCCATATTTTAATGCGATTTTATTATTTTAGTATCCCTAATGCATTAAAAACTTAAGAATATAACACAATTAACAATTTAATTAATTATTGTTTTCAAAAATTCACTTTTAAAACACTTTTAATTGCAATCAAAATAACCAAATTTGCAAGGAAAATCAATCAATTTTGATTATTTTACATGCACAAATTTTGACGTTTAAAATTTGAAGTTTAAAGAAAAAACTCTATTCACTATTCTCTACGTCTACTGAAACAAATAACCAAAATAATCTTGTTTGAAACAAAAAAAATTCTGCAAAATATGAAATTTCTTACGCAAACTTCCTAAATTTCCTATATTAAAAATTGAACCTGAACCGCGTTTTTGATTGGGTTCGGGTTCGGGTTCACATAATTTAAAAAAAATCTTGCTCCGGAGCGGGTTCAGGGTTCGGGCTCGGTTCGGGTTCGAAACCCTGCTTAAAACCAAAACCATCAACAATACACAAAAACTAAACCTCTGAAAATCAAAATGACGTACCAGTTTGTTTAGTCATAATAATATATTTTTGACATAAAACAAATAATAATTATAGGAACATTATATTGTAATAAACTTCGTCCAGAATGGGTTAATTTTATTTACTCATTCATTAATTAAAAGTTAACTCCTTTTTCAATCTTTTACTTGTATTGCAAATTGTATTGCATAAATTAATGTAAATTAAATTTGTTATACAAATGTTTACATTAATGAATTAAAAGGAGTTACCTAATACATTTTGCATAAATTAAATTTGAGTTCGCTAATACAAATGCAAGTATGAATGAAAACAGGTGTGGCCTATTGTACAGACTAGATGTACAGACTACGTAGTATTGATTTCTAGTGGATTATAGAAGTTTCGATTTATTTATTTTTCGATATAAATAAGCAAACAAAAATATCAGATAGTCAGTTTTTAATTTTGCAATTAAAAGTGTTTTACAAATATTCGAAAGTATAAGGAATAATCGGTGGTACTTGAGCCTGGGTACTAATAGTAAAAGAATTTGAACTTAGTGGAATAGTAAATACAGATTTTACGATTCCGAATATTATTGATTCAAATTGTGGAAAAGCGGTGAAGTTCATCGTGCATAAATTGGAGACCCTGGAATTTATTGCAATTAAAATCGGAAGTTGCTGTAACTGGTTGATAAATAAAGTTTGAGATTCTGTTAACTAAAGATCTGTCTTTTTACTGTCGTGTTTGTTCAATAATCTAAAAGAACCAACGAAGAGTCGTTACAGTGGTGTCAGAAGTGGGATTATTGAAACAATGGTCAGGACAGTAAATATTAGTGATCTCAGCCAGACCCAGCTGAAGGATGAGTTGAAGAAAAGGAACGCTCCAATCCATGGAACGAAGGCGGAACTTGCATTCCGGCTGCGTAAAGTTTTAGAAGAAGCAGGCCAAAACACAGAGGTCATAGAAATAGAGCCGGAGGAAGCTCCAGTTCAGAATGCCCCAGCCATTGATTCGATGATGGTGTTGATGAAAGAAATGATGGACCGACAAGAGAAACAGGCAGCAGAACAAAAAGTTCTGGCAGCAGAACAAAAAGTAGAACAACAACAACAACTTGCTGAAATGATGGCCCGACAAGAAAAACAGGCAGCAGAACAAAAAGTAGAGCAACGACAACAATTTGCTGATATGATGGCGAAGCAAGAAAGTCTACGTGAAGTAATCGAGTCACGTATATCCAGTGCAGAGGCGAAAATCAACAACGTGGAAAGGGAGCTGCGGAAAGTTACCGAAGAACATGAAGAGAAATTACGCAAACTTTCAAGTGAATTACGCCAAGAAATAGCACAAGGGAAGTCAGGTAACATGGTCAATCCATCAACTACTTCAGCCCCAGCTAGATTAAAAACACCCGCATTTGATGGATCTACATCGTATCAGATATTTAAGATGCAATTTGAGATAGCAACAACTGGGGTAGATAACCAGCAAAAAGCAAATGCGCTTATATTGGCATTGAAGGGACCTGCTGCTGAAATTTTGCAGACACTAACAGCGACAGAGCGTGATTACAGCAAGATTATGGAGGCCTTAGAAGTAAGATATGGGGAAAGTCATATGCAAGCTCTCCATCGCATACAGCTCAAGACACAAAAACAGGGAGTCAGCGAAACTTTGCAAGAATTAGAGGCTGACATTGTGAGACTGGTTAATCTGTCATATCCGAACTATAACGCTGAACATCGAGATGAGCTGGCAGCTGATACATTTATCAATGCTCTTCGAGATATACAAATGAGAAATCAGCTGTATCTAAGCGGAAAGAAGCTACCTGCGGAAGTCTTAGCATTGGCCCTGCAAATGGAAGCTGGAAAAAGAGCGTATGGCTCAGATAAAGTACGTCAGATGGAAGTTGCTGAAGAACCACTGAAAGCAGCGCTTGATGAAGTGATCATGCGTGTCAAAAGTTTGGAAGATAAACCTGAACGAAATCAACGAAGTAGATCTAGCAGAGTAAGATGCTGGAACTGTGGAAAGTTGGGGCACATCCAAAGAGAATGTATATGGGAGCCGCATTCGGAAGAGAGATGCCGCGTTCCGGAGTCGGGAAACTAGATCGTGCCAGTTTTGAAGGGCGAAAACTGGCTCAATTACAATGCCCTACATTGGTGGTATCACAAGTAAAAAGAGAAAATAGTAGTCTAGTCCTGGAGGCAACCGTTGGAAGCAAATCGTGCATGTTGACTTTGGACACAGGTGCTTCAAGATCGATAGTGCGTCCAGATGTGGTTCATGATAGTCAGATCGATACAGCAAAACGATTCACCCTAAAAACAGCTACGGGTGAGACAGTTCTAGTTCATGGGGAAAGCGACCAAGAAGTTCACCTTGGAGGAAATTCATTTAGGCACCGATTCATTGTAGCAGATATAGAAGATGAGTGCATAATTGGGCTTGACTTCATGAAAGAATACAATTTTATATTAGATCTGGGTAGCCAAGTACTGAGATATGGAAATACAGAAATAGTGCTACACGCCACCAACGACAATGCTGAGGTCCGTGTTATTAGTGATGGACCAACTGAGATCCCGGCAAAATCTGAGAAGATCATATGGACTAAGCTACTAGATAAAAGTAACCAAAATTCACCTGTGATGATTGAGCCAGCTAACAATGACTTCGGGGGAAACATTATGATTGGCCGAACGTTAGTAGCAGCCAAAGAAGGGGTGGTTCCAGTGCAACTGATTAACTTCTCAAATAAACGAGTGATCATCAATCATGGAGAAGAAATCCCCAAATGCAGCACCATAAAAGAAATAACCAGCTGTCAAGAAGAGCAAAAGGTCTTCATGCAGAGAAACAATCCCGCATTAGTAGCAATACTTCAAGATCTTAGTAAAAGAATGAATCCAGCCGAATTCAAAGAAATCAAGAGGGTATTAACGAAGATGAGCAGCGTTTTCTCTATTGGAGATGAAGATGTTGGAAGAACAAACATCGTGCGACATAGGATCAACACTGGAAACGCTCATCCTATCAGGCAGCCTCCTAGAAGACTACCACTAGCAAAACACGAGGAAGTGCAAGGAATGCTGGACAAAATGAAAAGTGATGGCGTCATCAGGCCATCTAAAAGTCCATGGAGCTCACCAGTGGTGCTAGTTAAAAAAAAAGATGGGTCAGCTCGTTTTTGTGTAGACTATCGAAAGCTGAATGAGGTAACCATGAAGGACAGCTATCCACTGCCACGAATTGATGACACACTGGATACACTATCAGGGGCCAAATGGTACAGCACATTAGATCTGAAGAGTGGCTACTGGCAAGTTGAAATGCATCCAGAAGATCGACAAAAGACAGCATTTTCTACTGGCAATGGGTTGTGGGAGTTCAATGTGATGCCGTTTGGTTTATGCAATGCCCCAGCAACATTTGAACGTCTAATGGAATGCGTGTTGCATGGTTTAACCTGGAAGGCCTGCCTAGTTTATCTTGATGACATCATTATAATGGGTCGCAACTTCGAAGAGCATCTAATGAACCTCGAAGAAGTACTCAGAAGAATAAGTAATGCCAACATGAAGTTGAATCCGGTAAAGTGCAATCTCTTCCACAAAGAAGTGAAGTACCTTGGACACATCATTACAGAACATGGAGTCAGAACCGATCCCGAGAAGATTGATGCTGTGAAAAATTGGCCAGTACCGAAGAATGTTCATGAGCTACGCAGTTTCCTTGGCTTATGCACCTATTATCGAAGATTCGTGGAGAATTTTGCAAATATCGCCAAGAGTCTACATAAATTGACAGAAGGAAATACCAAGTTTCTGTGGACAACCGAATGTAATGAGGCCTTCTGCAGTTTAAAAGAAAAACTATGCAACACCCCTATACTAGCCTATCCAGAATCCGGAAAGATGTTCATTCTGGACACAGACGCAAGCAATGTAGGAACCGGAGCGGTTTTGTCACAGAAAGTTGGAGACGATGAGAAAGTGGTGGCGTACTTCAGTAAAGTTCTGTCAAAGCCGGAGCGGAATTACTGTGTCACGAGGAAGGAGCTGTTAGCTATCATCAAGGCTGTGAAACATTTCCACAAGTATTTGTGTGGACAACCATTCCTGATTCGCACGGACCATGCTGCTCTAAAATGGTTATTACAATTCAAATTTCCTGAAGAACAAGCAGCAAGATGGATAGAGATCCTGCAGAACTACAACTTCAAAGTTGAACATCGCAAGGGAAGGATCCATGGTAACACTGATGCCTTGTCTAGAAGACCCTGTATAGAGGAGTGCAAGTCATGTAGCAGAACTGAGGGAAATGAGGCAATGAAAGTGAACCAAATCAAGTTCCAAATTCCTGAAGATTGGTGTACCGAGGCAATGAAAAGAGAGCAGCTAGAAGATCCAGCTATGGCACCAATATTGAAATGGAAAACCGAGGGAAGGCGACCGGAGTGGAAAGAGGTCGCACCTTTAAGTACGGAGGTGAAATGCTACTGGGCGCAATGGGACTCACTAATTATGGACAACGGGATACTAAAAAGAAAATGGGAGTCCGCTGATGGAAAGAAAGTGTTAGAGCAACTGGTGCTGCCATCAAGTCGAGTAGAAGAGGTACTGGGAAAGCTGCATGGAAGTATTTCGGGAGGACACCTGGGAGTCAATAAAACCCTGGCTAAGGTAAGGGAGAGGTTTTATTGGGTAAGGTATCGAACCGACGTAGAGCAATGGTGTCGGCGATGTGATACTTGTGCGGCGAGCAAAGGACCAAAAACTAGAACTCGAGGAGAGATGCAACAGTACAATGTGGGTGCCCCAATGGAGAGAATTGCTATAGACATCGCGGGGCCATTTCCGGAAACGACAAAAGGTAACAAATACATCATGGTGGTCATTGATTACTTTACAAAATGGCCGGAAGCTTATGCAATACCGAACCAGGAAGCAGTTACGGTCGCGGAAACATTAGTCAATGAATGGGTTTGCAGATATGGAACACCGCTCGAGTTGCATACAGACCAGGGAAGGAATTTCGAATCTCAACTGATGGAAGAGCTGTGCAGAACACTCGGCATTAGAAAAACACGAACTACACCTATGAACCCGCAGTCAGATGGCATGGAAGAACGATTCAACCGAACCATGGAAGAACATTTGTCAAAGGTAGTAGAAGCCAACCAAAGAAATTGGGACAAGGATCTTCCGTTATTCTTGATGGCCTATCGTAGCGCAGTGCACGATACGACAAGTGAAACGCCAGCGAATATAATGTTCGGAAGAGAACTACATCTTCCTAGTGACATCGAGTTTGGCATCCCTGGAGGTCTGGTATCCACGAAAACAGATTATGTGGGACAACTAAGGGAGAAGATGAATAAAATCCATCAGCAGGTTCGAGACCACATTAAGATTGCCAGTGACAAAATGAAAACCAGGTACGACATAAATGCAAATAGTGGCGGTTTTCAAGAAGGAGAATTGGTATGGCTATACAACCCCAGAAGAACTAAGGGAAGATCACCCAAGCTGCAGCCAGATTGGGAAGGCCCATATAAAATAATCAAACGAATTAATGATGTCATCTACCGCATACAAAAGGGACCCCGTACCAAGATGAAAGTGATACATCTGCAAAGGTTGGCACCGTACCAAGGTAACAGCACCAATGCGATATCTGATATTGTTCGGGACGAACAAAACTAAATGGAGGGCAATGTAATAAACTTCGTCCAGAATGGGTTAATTTTATTTACTCATTCATTAATTAAAAGTTAACTCCTTTTTCAATCTTTTACTTGTATTGCAAATTGTATTGCATAAATTAATGTAAATTAAATTTGTTATACAAATGTTTACATTAATGAATTAAAAGGAGTTACCTAATACATTTTGCATAAATTAAATTTGAGTTCGCTAATACAAATGCAAGTATGAATGAAAACAGATGTGGCCTATTGTACAGACTAGATGTACAGACTACGTAGTATTGATTTCTAGTGGATTATAGAAGTTTCGATTTATTTATTTTTCGATATAAATAAGCAAACAAAAATATCAGATAGTCAGTTTTTAATTTTGCAATTAAAAGTGTTTTACAAATATTCGAAAGTATAAGGAATAATCGGTGGTACTTGAGCCTGGGTACTAATAGTAAAAGAATTTGAACTTAGTGGAATAGTAAATACAGATTTTACGATTCCGAATATTATTGATTCAAATTGTGGAAAAGCGGTGAAGTTCATCGTGCATAAATTGGAGACCCTGGAATTTATTGCAATTAAAATCGGAAGTTGCTGTAACTGGTTGATAAATAAAGTTTGAGATTCTGTTAACTAAAGATCTGTCTTTTTACTGTCGTGTTTGTTCAATAATCTAAAAGAACCAACAAAGAGTCGTTACAATATACATAAAAACAGCTGATAACGGATTTGTTATGTGCAGACAAAAAAAGAAAAAACGGCGGGATTAATAAGGTCTTGTTTTGCAATTTTATTTAGTTCATTGAACAATTAAAATAAAATATTTTGATACGTACTTTTGGATAACTTTTAGTAAATAAGAAAACATTTTTTAATTTAATTTATTTGTCCGCAAAACTTTTTAATTTAATTATTTAATTCAATTTTTTAATTTTTTAATTTGTTTATATAATTTATTTAAATGAATGTTTGTTTGCATATAATTTTATATTTGTTTTTATATTTTTATCGAAAAAAAACGTAACTTAATGGAGTTGTTTATGTGTAAAAAAAACTAAAATGCTAAACTACTGAAATTTTGCTTAATATCTATGTAAGAGTAGAGAACGAAATATCAAAATTTTTTAAAGTCGACTCTGGATTAAGACAAGGTGATGCTATCTCTGATATACTTTTTAATCTAGCCTTGGAATATGTGTGCCGTCAAAAGAAACTACCGACTAATAACAATATCTTGTCAATAAACTCAGTACAGATGATTGCTTACGCTGATGATGTTATCATCCTCGGCCGAAGTGAAGCTGTTATGAGTGAGACTTTCAAGTCGCTTGAGAGTGGTGCTAGGAAAATTGGTCTGCAAATTAACTACAATAAAACCAAACATATGAATGTTTCAAGAGAGGCTGAGAAGAAAGATTTGATGTGCGGCGATGAACGAATTGAGGGAGTTGAATCTTTTAAATATTTGGGATCAATGCTTGACTCAAACAACATCATACTTACAGATATTAAAGCTCGAATCGCTGCAGGTAATCGAACTTTCTACTCAATTAAACCTCTCCTTGGATCACCGTATGTATCAACTAACACCAAGCTCAAGTTATACAAGACATTGATTAGACCGGTTGTGATGTATGGGTCACAAGTATGGACCCTTACACAAAATGACGAATCGCATTTATCTGTATTTGAGCGTAAGATCCTACGCTACATTTTTGGTCCACTTAAGACAGACGATGGAGAGTATAGAACCCGGTATAACTTTGAGATCAGAGACCTTCTTGAGGGTCCTGATATAATAGGTTGTATCCGTTCTAACAGGATTGCTTGGTTTGGGCATGTTCTACGAGCCGATTCACAGTCTGGAATGATTATAAAAATGTACGTTAGTACCCCAGGGAGTGGTAGACCGCGAGGAAGACCACGACTACAATGGGAGACTGACGTAATAAACGACCTTAAAAAAATCGGCTGCCATGGTAATTATGTCGCTGTTGCGAATGACCGTGGTGAATATTCAAAGCTGATTAGCCTGGCAACGCTCCTACATGGAGCATGAACGCCTTAAAAAAAAAAAAATATCTATAAGTTCATATTACTCTAATTTTAACATTTATGTATAAATTTTATGGTTCATAATCACATCCTGTAATAGTACACTGAAGAGGAGGTCGCTCGAACCTCGAAATATATGCAAAAGAAATAAAACAATAAGCAATTAAAGGTTTAAAGCTTGGTATTTTCTTTGGTTTCCATTTATTTTTATTACAAGTAAGAGGAACGCGAGAGTTCGGATATATGAAATTCGGATATATTATCAGTTCGGATATATGAAAAATTAGCGATCAAATAAGTTTTCAAGTAAGCTTATTTGATCTCTAACTTATTTGATCGCTAATTTGTCATATATCCGAACTGATCAGCTAGAGTTCTGATTATTTTTCATTCATATATTTAAAAATTATATGCTAGCATTTCTCATTACCACTTTTTGAAATCATTGCTTCTTCGTCAACAAAATGTCTACGCAAAATCTTTATTTATAAGCTTAGCGAAGCACGCCGGGCCCTCCTAGTAACAAAATAACATCGTATCGTTTTTGTGAAAAAAAAAATATAAAAACAGAACAAAATTTTCACATGCATTCACATCAATGTACATAAGAAGACTAAAATAAAATGTATAAAAGAATAACAAAATAACATCATATCGTTTTTGTGAAAAAAAAATATATGATTTGGGCAAGTCCATTTCATATTGTATGGGGGGCCGTTAAATTCAAAAATACATTTTAATTCGTCTATAACTTTTTTATTTATGATCCGATTTGGGTGAAAAATCTTTAAAACCTAACTTACACTAATATCAGTTAGCAGTGAAAATTTGAAATGAATCCATCTGCGAATAAAAAAGCCTTAGGCTCCTCAAAGTTTTTTGTTAGCGTATTAATATATAAGATAAAAATATGGAGGGGCTGAAGTCTCACAGCTCTGAGATATCAAGACTGCGGTCTGGGTTAAGGATTTCGATATAGTTTTCGGCCAACAACTTTTATGAGGACATGGTTTTTAGTTTTGGGCAGCGATGTATATCAAACATAACTCTTTGTTAAAGTACGAGTATTTTTTATCTCTGTTTAGAAATTTATTACAAAACTAACACGAAACATCAATACGTTGTCGGAAAATTATAACAGATCATAAATTAACATAATTTGGTGAAAAGATGATACACTCAGCAAACTACTCAAAAACCTCTTCATTTAGCGTTTCGAGAGAATATTACAAGATCACAATTTCATTTTTCTTTCATAATTCCAAAAAAATTGTAAAAATTAAATAAAATCAAAATTTTTTCTAAATTCCAAAAATTAGAATAAAATCAAATATTTAAACTTTTTCTAAATTCCAATAATATTCCAAAAATTCTTAAAAATTCAAACTTTTCCAAAATTCTAAAAATATTCCAAAAATTCTTACAAAATCAAAAATTGAAACTTTTTTCAAAATTCCAAAAATATTCCAAAAATTAGAATAAAATCAAATATTTAAACATTTTCTAAATTCCAATAATATTCCAAAAATTCTTTAACATCCAAACTTTTTCCAAAATTCTAAAAATATTGCAAAAATTATTACAAAATCAAAAATTAAAACTTTTTCCAAAAATCTAAAAATATTGCAAAAATTATTACAAAATCAACAATACAAACTTTTTTCAAAATTCCAAAAATATTTCAAACACTATGACAAATTCAAAAATTTCCATGTCCAATTTCATTCTAAATTATATTTACGTCATAAAAACAACTACATTTTTTTTCCAAAAAATGGGCTAATAAAATAAATGAAATAAATGACAACATTTTTTGACAAACTTATAATGCCCTAATTCTCAATAATAATAATTAAATTTCATTTCAAACAAACAATTTTATTTTTTTCTAAAAAAATTGGGTAAAAAAATAAATAAAAATCTTTTGACACACTTGACAACATTTTTTTGACAAACTTATAATGCCATAATTCTCAATAATAAAAATAAAAGTTCATTTCAAACAAACAATTAATTTTATTTTTTTTCCAAAAAATTAGGCAAAAAAATAAATAAAAATCTTTCTTTTGACACACTTGACCACATTTTTTTGACAAACTTATAATGCAATAATCTAGTTTTTGATCTCACATACCAATCCCGACCATCAACATTTCTCCAAATTCAATGTTCCTACTCGTAATCACTTAAAATGAACATTTTTTAAGCCAAAAATATGAATATTTGCTATTTTTGACAAACATAATGATTTTTTGACACACTTCCGGTACAGTTATCGAACACTGCGTCCTTTCGGACCTGTCCTTTGAGTATACCTATTTTTAGAAACAAAAAAATTTTTGAAATCCCTCCAGCGGTTTTCTCTGTAGCGTAGGTAATGGTTTTTTGCTTTTTTAGAATCAGTAGGTCCTAAAACGTCGAGAAATGCCAAAACAAGTGGGGGTAAGAATATCACTTTTGGCTCATGAATGTAATACTTAGGTCTTTCAGACCGAAGTAATTTATTAAATTCCTCAGCAATGGATCGTGAACTAGCGAGAATATTATCTGTTTGTAATTGATAAATTTGGGTAAGTTTCTTGTTCTTTGAGTTCCGTCCCATCATGTCATCAATTACTTTCCATGTAGCTTTAGAATTACTATTGGCGATTCGAACTTTATTTTGTGAAAAAGATTTTTGACTGATTTAACATTTGCATTTAGTCGTTTTGAAATTATCTTATCATGTTTACGCAACAAAATGTTATTGAAGACAATTTTAACTTCTTGGAATATCTTTTTAATCTATTAATCATTCGAAGAAGGTTGAAACTCATCCACGGCTTAAGTATTTTCATTTTTGAATTTTTGATTTCACAAGAAGTGGATTGAATGTGAGTTTTAAAATTTTAAAAAAATTCTCAAAAGCAGAGTTACAGTTAGTCGAACTATATACATCGTCCCAATTCTCAGACTTTAGAATATCATTCAAAATATCATAATTGTGGTGGAATATTACGTCTTTTTCCACTGGAAATGACCTCCTCGCACCTGTAGAGAGAACAACCTCAATTAGATTATGGTCATAAAAATTAATAGGTAGGTTAAAATAATAATATCAGATGAAGATTTGCTTTTAACAAAAACATGGTCTAGACATGTTTGCATTCTTGTTGGGGCATTCAGGAGACTAACAAAACCTAGTATTGATTGATAGCTAAAAGATAGCATTGCTTGATAACTAGAAGATTCGTCACTATCTAACAGGTTTATATTAATATCACCTTATATAATTGTGTTCAGTTTTGTTGATACACACAACAGTGTTTCCAGATCCTTAGAAAAATCTTTAACTGAGCCATTAAAAATTTCATCAGGATCTCCAATATAAGAATATATTGATCTGAATATATAAGAAGGTTAGCTGAGGACCAGTTGAAGAATTTAATTAAAAAGTTTACAAAACTTATTTTGTAATAATAATGAATATTTTGTAATAATAATGAAGACTTTTTAATTCCTGTATTTATCATAGAAAATATAAGTGACACAATAACATGTAAATGCAATTTTCATTAATAAAATCACCGTAATGCATTGTAAACAACATAAAAGACAAATACTGAGCGGGTAGTAGAAAAAGTAACGTTCATTACTGAAAATTATACAAATTAAATAAGTCTTATACATACAACAATTTAAAACTGATATCACTAACAAGAGAAATAATTTAGCTAACACAAAAATATAAATTTTAACTTTAGATACAGAACTAATAAAATACACCCAAATTGAAAAAGATTATTTAAATGGAAAAATAAATACCTTAAACTTAAATGTTGTTTGAGTCAGGCTCTCTTGGTTAGCTTACTTTTAAAATGTGCCTACTTTTAAAATTAAACCCTTTCATTTGATTCCAAACACGGCATCATTAAAATATCTTTTTTGCTCATGACTGAAAGTTCTCTAAAGGTGGCGACATTCAGTTTATTGTGACATTGCTGACCTTAACCAGGGGACGATCAAAACGCTTCGAACGATCGTAAAATTAAGATAAGTAGTTTAGAAGTTATAAGAGAAATAACAGATGAACATACATCCTTACATATACCGATTAAAATCATAATCTTTCTTTTTTCTTCGTCGTATTTGAGTGAAAAATTGCTGTTTCTGTTGTTTTAGCTCTATTTTTGATGATTTACCGAATATTAGACCAATTAAATGCAATTAATTCACTCACAAATTCACTTGATTAGAAAGCATCTTACAATACTTAAAATATCGAAACGAAGATCGTGTATGTAATACTAAGGACCCTTTGATAGTTGCAGTTGTTCCCCTGCGTTGTTGGCTATACAATGACCTAACCCAACCCAACGACACAAACAATGGAATGGTCATTAAATGGGAGTGTTAGCCAGTACTCTCTAGAGGTACTTCCAGATTATGTTATTATCGTTACATACGTAGATATAGTTTTAACATGTGTACCATCATAGTCCATAATGAAATACGTATTTACTGTATATATATTTTGGGTAGGCTAAGCGAGAAAATATTTGTTGGCTCACATCAGAAGCATGATTATAGAAATTATTCTCAACTATCGGGTGCAAGCAAAACATTAAATTAATTTTTTTTAGTTCATTACTTGTTGTTCTTTAGAGAGAGTCATACTCATATTCAATTGAATGTGTCATTACCAATCCTATAACTCGCGGTTAATCAAAACACTTCGAACAATCAATTGTCAAATTATGATTAGTTGTTTAGAATTTATGAGGGAACAGATGAACATATATACATATATGCCGTTCAAACACAGAACCCTCCTTTTTGCTACGCCATAAGTAGGTAAAAAGAAACATACCAACCAACTTACTTTAAGGCGTTTTTACCATCCGTTCTTATTAGATGAACAAATATATCCTGTTAGTGTTATTTTGGTTTTGTTATCTTCATTCAGCTGTTTTATATTCTTTCAGTGGAAATATTTTCTCTAAGGTGTAGTTTCTAGAACGATGTTCTTTTGTGCATCGTACTCCTTATTCGTCACAATATATAAGAAAGTACTCCTAAGTGCCTACGTACATATGTAAGCATTCGGATATACATTTATCTATTGCATTTTAAATTCCATTATTAATATCGACTATATAAACAAATAGAAATTCTTCTATTCTTGAGTTAGAAGAACACAGGAAAGTATACAGCACCGCAGGTAAACAACCCAGAAGGTAAGGTATGCCTCTTTTTTAAGCCAGAATGTTCCACAGGGCATAGATTCAAATACCAGCTCTCGGTGGGAGATTACTTCCAGATCATGCTCGGCTCAAAGAATCTTTATAGGACAGAGAGGCTTGAAGGCTCGAGGTTTGAAAGTATGCCGACCATTTGATTCAGCTAATTAGTTTCAAAACTAGAATAAATGTACGTTTAGGATATCAAAAAAACAAAGAGAAGTAGATTATACTCTTCTAAACTAAATTTAATGACTTTAATTACACGACTGAAATGAGAGAGTGAAAAAATTAAATCACAAGTAATGACTAATGTGCATACTGCATTGTATTAACACCTTGCTCTTTCTCCTGATAAAATCTTAAATGATTTAAATAGGATTGGATAACCAAAGCTTTCTCAATTTACAGTTGCAAAGAGTTTTATAGATCAAGCTGTATTCAATTATTCAATTAACTATTCAAGATCAATTTATTTTTCTAAACCTTTTAATGTGATTTAGCGACAAACAGTAAATATGAAGTAAGGTATAAAATGTAAATTTCATGAATTATTTGATGTAAAAACTTGAGCTACCTTTTTGTTTTTTACATAAATTAAACGAAGCTTCTTAAAACAAATCAAACTTTATTAAAAGCTTAAATACATAAACAAACATAAAGCTAATATTGAAATTTTAAATTAACAACTTTAAGCTTAGTTGTTAAAGTAATATAATTTTAAAATATATACTTTTATTTGTGTATACATACTTTGAAATTATAATGTTTAAGCTTAAATTACAAAATGATATTAATCGTTTCTTTGGGGATAGGAAGAAGGAAAAATTCTTTTGTTATTTGATCAAATATTTAGCTGAAGTTATATTTTGGCCCCCAGTACTGCGTTGGATGTTGTATCTATTGAACGAGTTCTTTGGAAAGCATCCATTTTAATGGTATTAGTTTCGTGTTTTTTCGTTCGTGTTATTTTATTCCGAATTATTCAGTCTTATTGAGAGCGTGGCTAGTGACTTTGCGATAGCAAACTTCTTATCGTATGGAGTTTAAATTCAGGATATATTTGACTTTTGTCACCGTTATGTAAATATTGCAAAGTTCAAAATAGATAACTAAACAATAAATCCTATCACATAATAAAATATGACATAGGCCATAATTTCATGATAGGATGGAGGAAATAAAAATAAACTAAGAGGTGCAATTTTTTTAATTGTCAAAATATATTCCTCATCGGACAAGCTTACCTTTTTGTAAACTAAATTCGTATTATATTAATTAGGTCTATAACAGTAGTCTCGATCTGTAGGAAAAAATCAATTGTTTCGATGATGTATTAAAATTGTATCAATATTATATTGAACAGTTAAATTTTTGGATTCTTTAAGTATTGAAGAATGATTTTGACTTTCCCTAGTCTCATATACATAATTATCGGCTGGAATTAGTTTTATTGAAAGACTTTTTCAATTATTATTGACTGAAAGATAATTTTGAAAACGATCTCTTGGCCGGTTTCTTTCTCTAAAATAATTTTGATTACTCCGACAGCTCCATATTACGAGCAATGTTACGACACCCTGAAAATGTAACCTCATTTTTTTTAAATAACTGGCGTCGAATTGCATCAATTTTTAAGGTCAACTTTAATTTTTTATGTTAATGCATAGTCTAGAATATTTCAAAACAGGTTTCAAAACTTGTAGGATCTTGATGAAACTTTGGCAAATGATCCAGGTTCACTTGAAAATGGAAGATCTGAATTCATTTCAAATTTGGACAAAATGGCGGGGGTCTTCCGAGCACCTGTTTTTTGAAAGCACAATAACATGCGTACCTGACAATCGAATTGGATGTTTTTTTTTCTCACACTACAGCCTACAATATTGAAGTGATTATGATGAAACTTATGAAAATGGTTTCAATTAGTGTGAGAAGATAATTATCATCTTTTGGAACACATTGATCAAAGTGGCGAGGAGGGGTTTACCATACAATTGCTGACTTTTCAAACTTTGTTTTTAAAGTTTGTTGGGAGCATATACTTCATTCATTAATCAATTTTAATGACACTTTGAAAAAAGATGGAGACTTAAAAGACAACGAATTGATTAGTTTGTGGACAATATTGGGATAAGTGGTGGTGGCCTCCCAAACACCTGTTTATTGTGTCACCATTTTTTCAATGTTTGTAGGGAGCATACAACATTCGTTTGTAAATGAATTCTGATGACACTTTGGAAAAGGATGCAAATATGTATGGCAAGGAGCTGATTAGTTTTTAAACGATAGTGGACAAAGTGGTGTGGGTCCACGAGCACCTTTTTTTTGAAATCTCAATAGCACCTGTAACTGATAATCGAATTGGATGAAACTTGGTATATAAGCATTTAGTTCTGCATCCCAACTTCCGGTTTGTCACTTCCGGTTTAAATTTTATTTTACTTTTTCCTCGTACAACAGAATTTTTGTTTGTTGAGATACTACTGCTTTCTTTAATATTTTTATAATTAAGACTACGATAGAAATAACATTGGTTAGCCTTTAATTAAAATATTTGATGGATATTCGCTCACTATATATCCAGAACACTATATTTCCAGATATCTTGTATGTTTTTGTTTCAGTTTTTGTTATAAAAAATTTTTTGTTGCATTACTTGCACTAACTGTTGTATATGTTATATATTATTAAGCTAACCTCAATAATTAATATACAGTTACTTAATTATTAAAGTACATATAATAGCTCACTCTCTCTTTTAGAGAGACTTTAGAAATATTATATTCATGATGATAGATTAATGTAAACGAGCTAGTTAGTTGTTGTCGAGATACTAATTAATAAACATTAAATATTTAATTGTGAATTTATTCTTTTATTTGATACACAACATATGGCGCAGTTGATAGGATTTAAATTTTAAGTTTTGTTTTTCTAATAGTAACACATTGCGGCAAAAAACATCAAAAATGTAAATACAGCAGTTTTTTAGAGAGGTTAGGTACACAACGTAAAAAAAAAAAATAAAAATAAATGATATTTTATCACATGCACATTTCAGCGGTAAGAACGTCAAAGAAACCGAATCAGGAGTTTGTTTTTTTTTTTTTTTTTCTTTATTTCAGTATAAAATTAATTACATTCATTTTTTTTTTATTGCTCTAGCATAAGCTGTTTAGCAATGTAAGTTTTTATATGTAAACAATAATATCAAAAACTAAAAAAATTACTTCAATTAGAAACTAATCAATGTAGGAAACAAGTTAAACATGTGCTTTTATCTCTTTAATAAATTTTTTAAGGTTGTTAATCATCTTTAGATCCTCTGGCAACCCATTGTATAATGGAATGGACCTATAGACAGGATTTTTTTCTGACAGCTTTGATTTGAAAAACTCAGACATGTAGTTATTCCGATTTCTCGTGCCATACTGATGAGTATCTGATACTGTGGTCAAATCATAACTATATCGGATCATTTTGTTTTTGATTTTAAATAATAATATAAGAAGATCATGTTTGTAAAGCCTATCTAGTGGAATGAATTTTGAGTTTAGGAAGAGTTGTTTAGTTGGATAAAGTCTCGGTAGGTTCAATATATATTTTATTGCCCGTTTTTGTAAAATAAACAGATCGTTTAGGATATAAGCAGCATTTCCACTCCATATTGGGCTTAGGTATTTTATTTGAGACATTATATATGCATTATATATTAAGGTTAAGGTTTCTTTCGGTAAAATATTTTTTAGCTTACGTAATGTAAATATATATGGTACTATGTTTTTTTTTATCTTATCGATGTGCTTATGAAACTTGAACTTTTCATCAATAATTAGACCTAGATAGTTAAATTCGGATACTCTTTCGATTTGTTCATTTTTATATAGTAGGGTGGGTGTTTCAATAATATTTCTTTTGATTCCCAGTATCATAAATTTGGTTTTCTTCACATTTAATGACATACTATTTTTTTCAAACCAAATACTTAACTTTTCCAAATCTCTTTGCATTTTTCCAGATAAGCTTTGCATGTCGTTATCTGTATATTTTATGACGCCATCATCCGCATAAAGCTGTAGCTCACCTTCTAGATTTAGTTTAGTCATATCATCTATAAAAATATTAAACAGTACAGGACCTAAAATAGAACCTTGTGGCACTCCCTGTACAATTGGCATGAAATTGCTTTTGTCCTTATTAATTTTTACACATTGTTCTCTATTGGACAGATATGATCTAAAAAATTGAAGTGCCGACTCATCTAAGTTTATCCTTTTAAGTTTTGATAATAGGATCTCATGATCTACTAGCTCGAAAGCTCGTGTAATATCCAGAAACGTACATCCGACAATTAGTTTTCTATCTAAGTTACTGCTTATATACATGCTAAGATTAAGACCTGCTGCTAAGGTGTTTGAATCTTTCAAAAAGCCATATTGATTTTTTGATAGAACATTGTTGTCGCTTAGAAATGTTGTAAGTTGTTTTCCAACAGTTTTTTCAATTACCTTAGATATTGAGGGCAAGACTGATATTGGACGATAGTTGTTAAGCATTAAGTTGCTCTGAGCCGGTATATAAAATACCGGCGAAACGATTGCTTTTTTTAATTTGTTGGGAAAAGTGTTATTTTTAAACGAATCGTTAAATAGAATGGTAAGAATTGGACACAATTTATCACTAAATTTTTTTAAAAATTTCGTTGAAATAAGGTCAACACCTGTAGCAGCTTTATTCTTCAGCTCATCTATATATACTTTTGTTTGCTCTTCTTTAGTTGCTTCTAATGTGAATGTATTGATTATATTGTATTCAAAACTCTGAATATACAATTGATCATATGAACTATTATTTTGTGGTGAGATGTTCAGAAAATGATTGTTAAATAAGCAAGCTACAGTTTGTGGATCAGAAATAATTTTGTTTTCAATGTTCAAGTTTATATTACTTTTGAACTGCTCCTTTGGGGTTCGGTTAAAGACTGCAGATTGAATAAGCTTCCAATATTGATCCGGTTTTAAGTTAAAGTTGCTAAACTCATTCTTAAAATATTGGATTTTAAGTGTTTTATTTAGATTAGCACACATACCCTTATAGATTTCAAATTGCTCCGCTATATACAATACATCAGGATATTTTTTTTTTAATTTAAAAAACTTTTCTCTTAATTTAATTGTTTCCAATAAATGTTTCGTTACCCAAGGTTTTTTAATTTTCAACCGATTTTTTATAACTTTCTGCTCTGTATTACTTGCAATCAATGTTGTTAAACTATCTATGAGCTCATCAAAATTATTTGCTTGGTTTATCTTTTGCCAATTCTCGTCTTCATCAATTTTATCATATCTAACGAACGTTTTTATAGTTTCAGTCGTTTCTTTTCGGATAATAGTATTCGCTTGAAAAATTAAAGCCTTGTGGTCAGAAAACGAAACATCTATGGTAGAAATGTCATATTGAAACTTAAAAATATCTGTTGAAATATGATCAATCAGTGTTGAACTACTCGATGTTACTCTAGTGGAATATTTGTCTTCAATTTTGTTCAGAACTGAAAACCCATTGATTTGTATTGTTTCAAGGTATTTTTTTGCTTCATTAGAGCTGCCATCTAATAGATCTATTTTAAAATCTCCCAACAAAATACTGTTGGGATAGTTAGATAGGATCTGATTTAGTTTATCCAAAAAAAGTACAGTATTTGTTTGTGGTGGTCTATACATGGCAATAATTTTCAATTTCAAAGAAATAACTTCTATCACAATATAATTCTGATTGTCAAAACATTCTTCAATTATTAGGGATGCTTTTAGGTCAGACCTTACATATACACCCACACCGCCACCCCTTTTGTGATCTCTACACGATAGAAAACTTTCATACCCACTCAAGCTGTAAAACTTTGCTTCATTACTATCAATCCATATTTCAGACAGAACTAAAATATGAATTGAAATAGGAAAATATGATAAATAATTTTGTATTTCATTGAGTTTGTTTATGATGCTTCTTGCGTTGATTAATACAATGTTTAACTTATTTCCAGTATTGTTAGTATTATTTCCGTTAGAAAATATCTGTGTATGATGTTTTGTTATTGGTGAACAGCTGTTTGCTTAGCCGCTATCAATATTGTTGATCATTAATAAAATTACAAAATATAAAAATATAAAAAAACGTATAAAATTTTGAAATATAAATTAAAAAAAAAATATATATTTATGTGATAATTTAAATTAATCTTTACTTATATGTACTGGTGTAGTTTCAGCTAAGGTTGTATAGAGTTGTGACTTCTCAAGAGTATTTTCCAGATCATAAAGATGATTCAACGATTCAATTATATACACTTTTGATTTTTCTGTCTTTCGTAGATGAATTGTACTGTTAGTGATCCACAGGAATTTGAAACTATGTTTGGATTTGAACTCTCTCGCTGTTCTAAATATTTTTAATTTAAAACCGGTGAGATGATCCCGGAAATATATTTGTTTGTTTTCACAATTTGTTAATCCTATTTGGTGAGTGAAGAGAGTTTTGTGCAATTTTTTCTTTAACATAAGCTGTTCTTTAATTTTAGGAGAGTTGAACTTTATAAGATGTAAAGACTGTTGATGTAAACCACTTTTAGAAATAATTACACGTGTTTGTTTTATATCTTGGATTGTGATTGTAGTATTCAGTTTTTCAAATATAGACGATAGAACTGTTTGGAAAGTTTCATCTGCAGCTGGAGGGAGTCCTGCTATTATAATATCAGACTCGTAGTCTTTCTGTTTTAGAGAATCTAATTCAGCTTCGATGTTGTTTAATCTTCTGACATATGATTGATTTGCTTTTAATGACGACTCCAATTTATCTTGTAAAACTTTGTTTTCCATCAAGATTTTTTGATTTTCCTTCGTAAGGCTAGCAATACTTTCAACAAGAACTTTTTGACCGTCTTTTAGTTCTAGCATGAGATTTTTTAATTCATGATTTGTTGCAAAGTCGTTTGAAGACTGGGTGCTTAACATGCATTCGTTTGAGCAGATCCAATTACGATCTTGCATTACCTTTTTCAGATTTGAACCAAATATGCTTTTACATTTAGGATGAAAAGATTTTTTGCAAATATTACAGTCTAAGCTGATTTTATTTTCACTAATGTTTTCATTACAAATGCCACAGACTCCAACCATAATAATAATTATCAGCAATATTTGAGGTTATGTTCCACTTAATTGATGATTTGATAGAAACTCACAAAGTATTTAATCCTTTTATTTTTACTTAATCACTTGTATTAGATTATTTATGTAATATTATTTCTTTTAAGAAATTTTTAGGGTTTAATACACAACGTTTTTAGGGTTTAATACACAACGTAAAAGTGCCAAGCCAAAGAAATGATACATTTTGATAAGCAAATTGGATACTACGAGAATAAAATCATTTAAGCTAAAATTTTAAATAAACATACCAAGCTACAAAAATGTATGTACATTTATGAACTAAAACTTAAAAATATATAAATAAATAGTCCCGATGGTCGACATAATTAAGTTTACAAAGCATAAATTTATTTTTCATCGAATTCCAAATGTACAATGCATTATTTGAAAGTTAATCAGAAACGAGAGAAGTACAAAACAGACGCGAAAACTCTTTGAAGTGTAAGGGATTTCTGGTCATTAAACGCCCAAAATTAGGGCTTTTAAAAATAAGATACTGTCTCCTTCAAAGAGTTTTCGCGTTTGTTTTGTACTTTTCTCGTTACAGATTAACTTTCAAATAATGCATTGTACATTTGGAATTCGATGAAAAATAAATTTATCCTTTGTAAACTTAATTGTGTCGACCATCGGGACTATTTATTTATATATTTTTTAAAGCATCCTTTATTATTTCGTAAACATTTAACTATCGGATGTCCAAAAGTTAGGTTAGGAACAAAATGAACATCCACAACATCTAAATGGAAATAATTTGCACCATTCTTGAGGAGTTTTCTGATTCTATATACAATTCTGATAAATCTGCGTTTAAAATTGAGGGTCAAATTTTTGCTTTCAAAGACATTTTTGGTTCGAGCTGCAGCCAAATTCTGTAACTGTAAAGCGGTGAAGTGATAAGTGTTTTATCACTTCACCGCAAAAATATCTAAGTGAGTGAAGTTTTGAAATTATAAAGTTAACACTGACTTTTTGTTTGGCAATAAAATGAAACCGTTTCTTTTGTTGTTATTGACATTGTGTCAAAAAACACAATAACGTCAATGTGATTTGATTTTTTGAAATTGCATGTCTAAATTAAATACAGGTTTATTTTTCAAATTTTTTATTTTAAATATTTATACATATTAAAATTTATAAACGTTTTACGTTTAAATTGGGTTAAAAGTTAAAATAAACATTTAATTTTATATACTGTTGACGTTTGACAGTGCGACGCTTGCTATTAAATTTTTTAACATTCAAATCGCATATAAAATCGCAAAAATGGTAAAATGATAAAAAATTAATGATTAAATCGGAATGAAAAAATTTTTAACACTTCACCACTTCACAGTTACAGAATTTGGCTGCTGATAGATTTGTTTAATGTTTTGACTATTTTCAATTTTGACATTAGTGTTTTAGTGACATTATGATTACAGGGTTGAATTTATTGCAAAATGTATTTTCTACAAACTGATAGGCCCGCCTCCTGTATAACTTCCAAAATTTTTGAGATAAAATTAGATTTTTATATTTAAGAAAATATATTTTTTTATATTGTCTGTTTCCATTTCTTTTTCAGCTTTTTAGTTATAAAATAAGTTAGAATTTAAAATGTAAGGAATATTTATGTAGTTTTAACCATAGAATCGCTAAAATAATGATACAATAATCAAATAATGTTTTTCAAAATTTGATTTTCTCATAGCTAGCTGTAAGATAAGTGTTAGTTAAAATTTTGTTTTGAGCTTTTTTTTTGAGTAATTTTTTGGTGTATTAAAAGACTCGCAAATTTCTACCAAAATTTATAATATAGTTTATTGTGAAAATCATAAATATGTCGACATTTAAGCAGCCAAACGCCCTGAAAGTTGATAGAAATTTAAGTGAGACATTATCTGTACTTTAATAACTATGTACCTGTTTATTAATTATTCAGGTTAGCTTAATAATATATAACATATACATTAGACAACATTTCCCTCCTAAAATCGTTTAAACTTAAAAATTAACATTATTTTGGTGAGGTCAGTCCTTTAAGTAATCAGGTATTTTAACTAACCTTCCATATCTAGTTGTTATCTGAGTGGAAGATGAGGGCTGATGAGATACTTGTGTGGCTGTTTTTGAATCGTTCTGGTTTCTATAATCATAATTTATTTTTTCAGAAATATAATCATAATCAATCTGGGGCTCTGGTGGAACTATAGTAGCATTGTTGAATGACTTTCTCATTTGGTAAGTATTGTGTCCTACTATATTGTTATTTTCATTCAGAATATAAAAAGATCTTGGTTTTGTTTTTTTCGCGACTATCCATCCTCTATGCCATGTTCCCTTTTAACCGTTTATGTACATTACATTATCACCTTGTTCGAATCTAACGTGCTTAACCTTTGTTGATTTATCGTCATAGTTTTTAATTTTCCTTTGTCTTTCTAGCAAATCTTCTCGGATATTCTTTACTACCTTTGGATGAAGTACATAATAATTTAGTATAGGCAGTTTTGTTCGTAATTTGTGCGGGGGAATAATTTAAGCCTGCTACCGAAGAATTTCGATAATCCAATAACATCAAATTGGCCTTTTTAAGCATAAGTTTACATATGTGAACAGCTTTTTCTGCAAACCCGTTTGACAGCGGATAGTTCGGACTTGAATTTACTATACTGAAATTCCAGGCATTGCTAAAAACTTTAAGTTCATAAAAAGCAAATGGCATATTGTCAGCTTTGATTTTCGATGGGATACCAGGGATACTAAAAATTTTTTTTAGGGCATTAATTACCGATATTGACTGTTTAGATGGCAAAAGTTTATCCAACAGCAAATAATCCACAGCAAATAGGTAGCTTTCATTACCAAAGTCCAATAGATCACATCCGATTGATTCAAATGGAAAATGAGGAATCTTATGTGGAATTAATGGTTCTTTGACATTATTGGATTAAAATTTTTCTGTTGATTTATTTGTGACTGTGAATTATTTATTAGTTAATTGTGTGTGTACTTCAGTCAATATAGAATAATTAAACAATTATTTCGTTATTTTGCCGACGTTTCGCCTTCGTTTGGAAGCTTCCTCAGGGCACTATTTATTGAAAATATATAATTACAAAACTTAGAAAATTATTTTTAAAAAAAATAACAAGAAAAAATAATACTAAAAATTAACAAAAAAACATTTAGTTCTTACATATAACATTAATTGTCCTTGTCAAATTGGTAAAATTGTTTTGCTTAAAATTTAACACTGCAACCAGACATGTCATCTGAACTGCATCACCACTAAAATACTAACAATTTTTTCCTAATTTATTTATGTTCAAAAATTATTTTGTCTCTCATTAATTAATTTCAAAATTGTTTTGTAGGATTTACTGAGATTCTCAGTATCTGTTTTTTTTTATTTATATTTTGTGTATTATCGTTTATATGGAGCATTTCTAAAAATGAGAGGTTGTATGGGTTGTTGTGTTGGTGCAATATTTTGCAGTTATTAAAACCAAATGTGTGTTTGTTTTCGTGTGAATGTTTGACTAGAGCAGTTCTATTGCATACTTTTTCTATGTCTCTATCATTATTTTTAACTATTGCTTTCTGGAGTGCATTTATGTCGTATTTGTGTGACGTCAACCTTTTCTCCAGATGTGTTGTCGTTTTTCCAACATATTTTGCATGGCATCCTTCTCCTTCACATGGTATGGAATAGATCACATTTCTTTGCTTCATTTTGCCTGTTTTGTCTTTCACTTTTGAATAAACATTTCCGTGTGAGCTCTTATTATTATAACTAATACAAATGTTTCCATCGTAGTGACGTATCATTTTCGACAATTTTTCGGAGAGGCCTTTTACGTATGTAAGTGATTTGAATTGTTTGTGGTTGTTAGTTATTGTATTAGAATGTTCAGCATCATTGATATAATTTGTGGCTATTGTTGTGTGATTATTATTTTGATTCGTATTATGAATGTATTTATGGATCAACATATTGATGAGTGTGTTCGGGTATCCATTCTCTAATAAGATTTGTTTGATAGTATTGTTTTTGAAACTGCGATTATTCAATGTATCTAACGTCATAACTCTGTGTATAAGACCAAGTGCTGTATTTGTTTTTTGTAAAATGTGGTGGGAAGAGTTATAGTTGAGAATTCTACCACTTGCAGAAGGTTTCATATAAAATGCAGTTCTTAATTCTTGTATTTCAGATCGTTGTATTTCCATGTCCAGATAAGCTATACTTCTATTAACTTCACTTTCCAGAGTGAATTGAATTTTTCTAGAGTAATTATTGAAATTATTGAGTGTGTACTCTGCTTTGTTTGTTGGTATTGCTATAAGAATGTCGTCTACATATTTTAACAAAATTGGTACTGCATAGTCTAACTTTTCAACTACTGAGTCCAATAAGTCATCCATTACCATTTTGCTTAGAACTGGGCTTAAAGGACTGCCCATTGGTAGACCTCTTGTTGATTTGTAAAATTCATCTCGAAACACACAGTAACTGTTATTATAACACATTCTTATTAAGTCCAAAAAATTATTTTGCGTAATTTTTGTCACTGATTTTATCTTACTCCACTGTTTTTCAATACTTCTCTCAATTAGATTTAATGGAACTGATGGGAACAGTGCAATCACGTCTAATGATACTAAAACATAGTTTGGAGGTAGAGTAGTGTTGTTAATCCGTTCGCAACATTCGTATGAATTTTTAACGTTATATTTATCCAATTCTAAAGCTTGTGACAATATACTACTACAATATTTGGAGATATTATAAAAAGGACTGTTGATAAAAGATGTTATTATACGTAATGGGACTTTTATTTCACCGTCTACATTTGATTTTTTGTGAGTCTTTGGTAGACCATATATTTTAGGAGGAACACAATATTCAGAAAACAATTTCTTTTTATCGTTTTTCTCCAATTGATTCTTTGAAATAAGATAATCCAACTTTTTGGAAAGTTCAATCAATAAGGTGTGTGTTGGGTCTCGCCTGTGTTTTATATATTGATTCCTGTCCTCCAAAATATTTTTAATTTCGGACTCGTATGTGTGTTGATACATAATTGTCGTTTTGTTACCTTTATCTGATTGTAGGATGTATATGTGTTCTTTTGGATCTGGGTGGTTGTTGATTTTTTTAATAAATTGAGATGTAGTCTTGTGCATGTTTGTCATTGCACGATCATTAAAGTCCATGTTTTTGTGATTTCGAACTATATGGTTATGAAGTATATTCACCATACGTTGCCGTTTAATTGTTAATTCATTTTCGTCTGATTCATTGTTCCTTGAATCACTTACTATCATTTCTACATCAGTGATCAAATTGAGCATTTGTGTTTTATTTGTGCCGTTATTAATTTTTATTTTTGGTCCATGACTCAAATATATACTGACTTGTTGTGGAATCGTAATGTTAGTAAGATTTTCAACCCGTTTATTTATTATTGCGACATTATTCTCCATACTCGTCACTTTCTTGACATCTTCATCTATTATTTTTTGGTGTTTAGTTTTTAATTCTTTGAGTTGTGTTCCGTGGAAAATATTTTGTCTATGAATGAAGTTGTTGAGTGTATCTGCATCCAGAATATTTTTAAGTAGTTTGTACGTATTGTCAATATCATTTCGTAAACGTGTTAATAATGAGATAGTAGACTTGATTTCAAGGTTTAAAATAGTTGATTTGAATCTACAAACAGCTCTATCTACTTTTATATTTAGTGAGTCTTCTTTCATGAACAATGAGTATATACACTTGAGGTTCTTATTTATGTGTCTAGGATATATGCCTGTTCTCTTGCATGTTAAAAGAAAATCTCTTCTTGCATTCATCGATGTCATTTTCTTAATATTATCACAATATATTTTCAATATTTTTACCGCTCTATCTCCATATTCACTTTTGATATTGGTGAAAAAATTGTTTCTGTGTACCATCTTTTTATGTTGATTTATTTGTGACTGTGAATTATTTATTAGTTAATTGTGTGTGTACTTCAGTCAATATAGAATAATTAAACAATTATTTCGTTATTTTGCCGACGTTTCGCCTTCGTTTGGAAGCTTCCTCAGGGCACTATTTATTGAAAATATATAATTACAAAACTTAGAAAATTATTTTTAAAAAAAATAACAAGAAAAAATAATACTAAAAATTAACAAAAACACATTTAGTTCTTACATATAACATTAATTGTCCTTGTCAAATTGGTAAAATTGTTTTGCTTAAAATTTAACACTGCAACCAGACATGTCATCTGAACTGCATCACCACTAAAATACTAACAATTTTTTCCTAATTTATTTATGTTCAAAAATTATTTTGTCTCTCATTAATTAATTTCAAAATTGTTTTGTAGGATTTACTGAGATTCTCAGTATCTGTTTTTTTATTTATATTTTGTGTATTATCGTTTATATGGAGCATTTCTAAAAATGAGAGGTTGTATGGGTTGTTGTGTTGGTGCAATATTTTGCAGTTATTAAAACCAAATGTGTGTTTGTTTTCGTGTGAATGTTTGACTAGAGCAGTTCTATTGCATACTTTTTCTATGTCTCTATCATTATTTTTAACTATTGCTTTCTGGAGTGCATTTATGTCGTATTTGTGTGACGTCAACCTTTTCTCCAGATGTGTTGTCACAATTTTTCACACACTTTACATCTTGCCACAGTGTTTTCAATATCTTGATTCATGGATGGCCAATAAAACAAGGAACGTGATTTTTGATTTTAGTCATACCCATATGTGACTCGTGAATAGATTTTAAGATATCTTCTCTTAGGTTTATTGGTACTATCACCTTATCTTGGTAAAATATTAACTCATCGCTCACATATATATCTGATTTTTTATTGTAATAAAATTTCAAATAATTGGGAACTTTGCTTCTTGTCTTAGGCCATCCATTAAAACAAAATTATCTAAGTTTTTCTAAAATAAATCCTCGTTAGTTTTTAGGGTTCCGTTTTTTATACGGAACACTATTAGTGAGAGTAAACGAGTTTTTAGCATTATATCGATTATCTCGTAAACTATAAATGCTATGAACTTGAAATTTAAGGTGCGTATAAAACTAATCTGTTCGCATGAAATTACGGATACAAATAAAACTAAAGTGGTTTTTGTTGTGATTACGTGGGTACGATGTGAGACCTTTGAGAAAATATACTTTTTATAGATTCAAGTAGGGTATCATATGAAAGGGCTTCATTTCAGCATTCCTTAAAAGTTTATTTTGGAATTTTACACGTCACCATTTTTTGTATAATTTTGAATAATGACGTTTTTTTCGTATTTTTTACCTCGATTAGCTCCGAACCTAACTAAACGAAAATGATAAAATAATTACTTCGGTCTGAAAGACCTAAGTATTACATTCTTGAGCTTAAAGTGAAATTCTTACCCCCACTTTTTTTGGCATTTCTCGACGTTTTAGGACCTACTGATTCTAAAAAAGCAACAAAAAAATGTATGTCTGTCTGTAGGCCCGCCGGCCGTCCGGCCGCCGTCATTACCTACGCTGCAGCGAAAACGGCTGGAGGAATTTCAAAAATTTTTTTTTCTTAAAATAGGTATTCGCAAGGGGCAGGTCCGAAAGGACGCTGTGTTAGATAACTGTACCGAAAGTGTGTCCAAAAAATCATTATGTGTGTCAAAAATAGCATATTTTCATATTTTTGGCTTAAAAAACGTTCATTTTAAGTGATTACGAGTAGGAACATTAAATTTGGAGAAATCTTGATGTTCGGGATTGGTATGTGAGATCAAAAACTAGATTATTGCATTATAAGTTTGTCAAAAAAGTGTTGTCAAGTGTGTCAAAAGAAAGATTTTTACTTATTTTTTTACCTAATTTTTTGGAAAAAAAATAAAATTAATTGTTTGTTTGAAAAGAAGTTTTAATATTAATATCAAGAATTATGGCATTATAAGTTTGTCAAAAAAATGTTGTCAAGTGTGTCAAAAGAAAGATTTTTATTTATTTTTTTACCCAATTTTTTGCAAAAAAATAAAATTGATTGTTTGTAATGAAATTTTATTATTATTATTGAGAATTATGGCATTATAAGTTTGTCAAAAAATGTTGTCAAGTGTGTCAAAAGAAAGATTTTTATTTATTTTTTACCCATTTTTTTAGAAAAAAATAAAATTAATAGTTTGTATGACATGATATTTTATTATTATTATAGAGAATTATGGCATTATAAGTTTGTCAAAAAATAATGTGAAGTGTGTCAAAAAATGATTTCATTTATTTTTTTACCCAATTTTTTGGAAAAAAAATGTAGCTGTTTTTATGACGTAAATGTAATTTAAAATGAAATTGGACATGGAAATTTTCGAATTTGTTATAGTTTTTGAAATATTTTTGGAATTTTGAAAAAGTTTGTATTGTTGATTTTGTAATAATTTTTACAATATTTTTAGAATTTCGGCAAAAGTTTTAATTTTTGATTTTGTAAGAATTTTTGGAATATTTTTAGAACTGTGAAAAATTTAAAATTTTTGATTTTATTATAATTTTTGGAATTTTGAAAAAATTTTCAATATTTGATTTTGCAATAATTTTTGCAATATTTTTAGAATTTTGGAAAAAGTTTGAATATTTAAGAATTTTTGAAATATTATTGGAATTTAGAAAATATTTAAATATTTGATTCTATTCTAATTTTTGGAATATTTTTGGAATTTTGAAAAAGTTTGATTTTATTTAATATAACAATATTTTTGGAATTTTGATTATAATTTTCCGGCAACGTATTGATGTTTCGTGTTAGTTTTGTAATACATTTTTAAACAGAGATCGCTGCCCAAAGCTAAAAACCATGTCCTCATAAAAGTTTTTTGCTGAAAGCTATATCAAAATCTTTAACCCAGGCCGAAGTCTTGATATCTCAGAGCTGTGAGATTTTAGCCCCTCCATATTTTTAGAATTAGTTTAAGAATAAGTTTTAATATAGAATAAGTTTTTAATAAAAAATATATAAAAGTGTCATATACTCATAATTAGATTTATTAAGGGAGTGAAAATGAGAAGGGGTAAAAGCACTATTTAAAATGTGCCCAAGTGGGGTGTCATTTGAAGGAGCACCTAATTTAGAAAACAAAACAATTTTTTTTAGAATTTTGCGATTCACAGTTTTTGAGTTATTGCTAAAAAAGTGCGACTTTTAGACCGTCCCCCCCTCCTACGTTTCGACACTGATTGACAGAAAAATTTGTAAAAATTCACAGAGTTAGGGAATTTGGTAAATTTTGTATGAAAACTATAGCGAGTTTCAAATAATTATATTTCTGTGTGTTTAGGGGACCGGGGTAGAGAGGGTAAAAAAGAACCTTTTTTGACCCAAGCGACTGGGGTGTCATTTGAAAGAACACCTAATTTAAAATTTGTTGCAATTTTTTTAGAATTTTTCGGTGCCCAGTTTTTGAGTTATTGTCAAAAAAGTGCAAAACTCAGACCGTTCCTCCCAAACGTTTCGACACTGATTGACAGAAAATTTTGAAAAATTTCACAGAGTTAGAAAATTTGGTGAATTTTGTATGAAAACTAAAGCGAAATCTCAAATAGTTATATTTCTGTGTGCTTAGAGGACCGGGGAAGAGAGGGTAAAAAAAACTTTTTTTGACCCAAGCGAGTGGGGTGTCATTTGAAAGAGCACTTAATTTAAAATTCGTTGCATTTTTTTAGAATTTTGCGGTTCCCAGTTTTTGAGTTATAATAAAAAAAGTGCAAAGCTCAGACCGTTCCCCCCCCATACGTTTCTACACTGTTTGACAGAAAAATTTCACAGAGTTAGGAAATTTGGTAAATTTTGTATGAAAACTATAGCGAAGTCTCCCATAATTATATTTCTGTGTGTTTAGGTGACCGGGGTAGAGAGGGTAAAAAAAAACTTTTTTTGACCCAAGCGAGTGGAGTGTCATTTGAAATAGCACCTAATATAGAGCTCGTTGCAATTTTTTTAGAATTTTTCGGTGCCCAGTTTTTGAGTTATTGTCAAAATAGTGCAAATTTCAGGCCGTTCTCCCCCATACGTTTCGACACTCATTGACTGAAAAATTTGTAAAAATTCATAGAGTTAGGATATTTGGTAAATTTTGTATGAAAATTATAACGAATTCTCAAATAATTATATTTCTATGAGTTTAGGGGAAGAGAGGGTAAAAAAAAACCTTTTTGACCCAAGAGAGTCATTTGCAAGGGGTGTCATTTTCAAGAACACTTAACTTATAAATTATTGCAATTTATTTTAGAAATTTTGGGTGCACAGTTTTTGAGTTATGGACAAGAAAGTGCAAAATTCAGATCGTTCCGCCCCTACGTTTCGACGATGATTTTTTTTTTAATAAAAAGTGTTGTGTAGTACGAATTACAAAATGTGTACAACAACACATAGATACCTTTTAAGACCTAGGTCCCACAATAACATGCGTCTCGAGGTATTGGTGGACGCTTTTTTTAAATCTTTGTGGATTGAAGGCACCCGAGAGTCGAGACTATTGATTCGGGCAAAGCATTCCATTTGTACGATGTACGCACAAAGAAATCCCTTTGCATTTTATTACTATGACAGTGAGTAATCTCGACAGTCCGACTGCTTGCACAAACCGATTGACGAGTCAAACGGGGAAAACATATGTCTGAGGCATTATGGACCTGATTTCATCCGAGCACAGCTGGTGACGATATTTATAAAAAAAACAACGAGATCAGCAATAGTGCGACGATGTTGTAGGGAATCAAGATTTAATGTTAAATTTCGATCACCAACAATTCGTATAGCACGCTTTTGAACAGAGTCCAAAAATGCTAGGATAGTAACAGATGCAGCTCTCCAAACTTGACAACAATACTCCATACAGGAACGAATATAGGACTTATAAATGCACTGAAAAAAACATGTCCTAATTCCAATCGAAATGCAATTGTCTCAACCTCACCGTGCGGTCACATATGGCGAATCAAACTACGAAATTACTTCAACAACTCTACAATTATAAATCGATGAAGTTGAGACAATCACACGAAATATTTATGTGAAAATAAAATATAGTTCAATTAATCTCAAATACTTAAACTTTAAAATGAAAAATTCATGATATAAGGCCAAAGAAAATTATTTTCAGGGAAATAGTTATTATCTTTATTCAACTACTGTTAGAATAGAACTGATATAACACTTTATATTTTAAATAAACCTTATTCTGTTGTTAGGAAAATGTTATCGTGTAGTTGTCCCAATCACAGTGAAATTGTTTGTAAATAATTTTTCTTTGCATGAATAATCAACTGCCAACTTCGAGATGAGGTTGTCATGAACTTCAATTTTTTTTTCAGTGTGTGAAGTAATTGATGCGAAGTAAAATATTTTTTACATCTATTGAGGGTGCCGATTTTTCTTGACGCTCTCTTTGCCATGGTCATTATATGATCGTTCCAGAGTAAATGATTGACAGAAAAATTTGAAAAAATTCATAGAGACAGGAAGAAGGCGCCATGAAATACCTCCCAATGAAATAAGTCCCAAAAAAAAAAATGAAATAAGTCCCAAAAAAATTCCATACGATTTGGGAGTTACTTCATAATGAAATAACTCCCAAATCGTTGGAACTTAATTCATTTATGTTGGGAATTATTTCATTTATGTACTTGGGACTTATTTCATTATGAAATAAATCCCAAATTAACAAGAATGAAATAACTCCCAACAAATTTTTAATTGGGATTTATTTCATTTTTTTGGCACTTGGGAGTTATTTCATTTTACTTGGGAGTCATTTCATTATAGTAAAATAGTATATTTTTCAACGACGCCGAAAACAACATATTTTGAAGCGAGAGGACAGTTTATCAGCCGAGGCGATAGCCGAGGTTGGTAATGGTCGCGAGATTCAAAATATGATTTTTGGCGAGTAGAAAACTGTACTTTTTCTACTACTTTTTTAAAAATTATTATTAATTATTAAGCATTTTCATTTAAAATTACATACAATTCAAATTTTAAAATATAAACATCTAAATAAACAAAATCTTTAAATTTATATTTCTGCTATTAAATATAGATGACTCAATATGAATAACAAGCCTGATTGTCCTTTCGTACAAAAAAATCGTCAACTGTATACATATACATATATTTATTCTATTTACACTACAAAATTCTATAATTTTATTCTATTTGGTCTATAAAGTCCCTAAAATCATTAAATAACACATCTTTAAAGGTTTATTGTTTTTTGCATTTCGCGTCTACATAGTAGGCTTATAACTAAAGACGGTTGTCTAATATACAAAGTCAAGTCTAAAATAAAAACAACAGTTTTGATTTAGTTTTTGGATGGGAATGACGTTACGTAAATTCCTGATATATTTTAAAACAACGTAAAATATTTTATGCAAATAAATATTTTTTTTCGTTTTTCTTAAATAAATAGGTGAAATAATTTTTTTTAAATATCTTAACACCAACTGTTTGTTACCATACTATTTAAAAAGAATTTGTGAATCTTATATAGTTAACTATTATATTATTTTTACATTGTAACATTACAATGTAAATTGTCCGTAAATAATTCTAAAATTAATTAACGTCGTCTTCCCAAGAAAGACAAATTAACACTAACAAAATTATTTCATTCAATTAATTGATTCTCTTAACAGGTGTTCTAGGATGATTTATTCTAGTTAAGAAATTAGAAAATAGATGGCTTTTAAAAAATTACTTTCGTCACTAGGTACGAAAGTAATTTGTATAGGTTTTTTTATCACTGGTGACGAAAAAGAAATTTTCGATGCAATGAACAAACATCAAAAGTAGATTTTTTAAGTTGGGTAGTAGAAAAAAGTAATTTTTAAGATTTTTACGTATTTTTTACGAGTTTTAGAGTTTTAATAACGGTTCTTCTTGTAAATAGTTTCAACATAATATGTTTTGTTTAATACAATATTAATATCAATTGCAGTTTCTAATTGAAGTTTGAAGTATTTGCATCGGTATATTGTGTATATTGTGTGAGAAATGGCAAGTGTTGATTTTGAGATTATTGGTGGAAAACGTAGAAATAGTAAAGTGCTATACATAATTTCTGAAAAACAATTATATATAAAAAAGTCAGAATTTACAGCAAAAAAATATTATGTTTGCTATAAACCGGATTGCAGTTCTCGTGTTGTGTTAGAGAATGGAGAGTGGTACAAAAGTTCTGAATATATAGAGCATAATCATGGTCAGCAAACCGAAATATACAACGAATTAAAGGTTCTCAATAGTATTAAGAAAGATTGTATGGCTGTTGGTAATGTTGCTGGAGCTACGAATGCTATAACTGGAATCCGTGAAAGATTTCTAAATGCAAGCACTAGGTGAGTATTCTCATTTAGCTATTCTCATTTTTTCAATTACATTAATAATAATTTATTGAATTTAAACGGTGCTGCATTCATCACCGATTATGAAAAGGGCATTCGTAAAGCAATTAAGACAGAATTTCCCGATTCAAAATTGTATGGTTGTTGGTTTCACTTTTGTCAAGCTGTTTGGCGACGAATAACGACAAAGCATAAGCAAGTAGCAAGATTCATTCGCCAAAATAAAGAAGCATCGCTGGAATACCATAAATTGTTAACACTTCCACTATTGCCAGCGACCCACATATTGGATTCGTTTCAGATTATAAAACGTGACATCGAAGACTTCGATCACCATTTTGAATTTGCGGCCTTTCTGGAATACTACGAGAGTCAATGGTTACAAAAGGTAAATATAATAAAATATAAATATTTTTGTTAAAAAATAAAAATTCTGCTTCATTTTTATATATTTATGTATTTACAGATTGGTCCAAATGACATTTCTGTTTTTGGGACACCGATTCGAACAACTTCTGCTGTAGAAGCATACAATGGTGTATTAGGAAAGATCATACCTAAACACGACAATTTTTTCAAATTTGTTAAAATACTACAGAAACAAGAATTTTCTAAGGCCAGAGAATTTGAGTTGTTGGCAAATAGCGGTGGAGCTCTTGGAAAACCCAAGAGGAAAAGAAAATTTATAAACAAAGCGGAAAAAATTGAAAAAGCTAGTGCAGATTTTCTAAAAGGTTCGATCACAGCATCAGCCTTCATTAACAGGATGGTCTTTCATAAAAATGAAACGGTTTCGGAAATGGAACCAGATGAAGACCTGTTTGAAGATTACGTTTATATGGAAGAAGAAGAAGAAGAGGATGAGGAAACCTCGAATGAGTTACATGTTGAATCAAACTCGAGATCCCAACTTTTATGTGTAGTTTGCTTAATGCTTGAGGCCAACGTTTTAATGATGCCATGCAAACATTTGAAGGTCTGCAATTTATGTGTGATGAAGTTGCAAGCAGATAGTATTGCTGTTGGCTTAGACAAATTTAAATGCCCAGTTTGCCGCAAAGAGATGGACGATACTATACAAGTATTTTTGTAAATATATAATATCAAAAATTAATAATAAAAACAATTTGGCAGTTATTTCATTTTCTTTGGGATTTATTTCATTGGGACTTATTTCAGTTTTTACTTTAGGACTTATTTCATTCCCTTGGGGAGTTATTTCATTGGGACTTATTTCATTTTTTGTCTTGGGAGTTGTTTCATTCTTTTTGGAAGTTATTTCATTTTTTCCATACGGGAGTTATTTCATTTCACTTGGGACTTATTTCATTGGGAGTTTTTTCATTGGGACTTATTTCATTGGGATCTATTTCGTGGCGCCCAGGAAGAATGTTAAATTTTGAATGAAAATTATAGCGAAGACTCAAATAATTATATTTCTGTGTGTTTAGGGGATGGGTGTGTAGAGAGTAAAAAAAACATTTTTGACCCAAATGAGTGGGGTGTCAAATGAAGGAGTACATAATTTAAGAAACATTAAAATTTTTTTTAGAATTTTGCAATGCATAGTTTTTGTGTTATTGTCACCCTAATGTCAACACTTAATTGACCGAAAAAATAACCAAAGTTAATCCATTTACAAACTGGTGTAATTGAATCTTTCTTAAGTTACCAAAAACATCTTTGAATAAGATTTAACCTGATTTAACATTTTTTTGCCATTTTTGATTAATGTAGATTTGATTGTAATTTACTATTAACATTTACAATTTAACATTTATTTTGTTATGTGTCTATGGTCTGGAAATATAAGGACATTACAACACAGCTTTTTGTCAATAATTTTTGATATTGTGTTCTTTTGCATTCACGGAACCCTTGCTTGACGAGCGAATTTTATTCGCACTTGTCTGACTGTTTTTCTTTAAGCTCGATTACTTTGCCTGGTGAAATAATAATTGTATATATTACGTCGTTTAACGAATTATCTACGTTTTTGGTTTTATCAAAAAGATATAGGCTCTCGATAATGCGTCAGCTTTATGCATAAAGCGTCCAGGTATGTGTTTATTATCTATATCGTACCGCAATAATTTTAATTTAATTCTCTGTAATCTTGGCGAACCAATTTTACCTATCTCTTTTTTGTTCACAGCCACTAATCGTAAATGGTCTGAATGAATTATCACACGTCTTTCATAAACAAAATGGTGAAATTTTTTGCAAGCACAAATTATTGCTAAGTATTCCTTCTCTATAGGTGCATAATTCTTCTCTGTCTCACTTAAAGATTTTGATGCATAGCATATGGGTTTGCCTTCTTGCAACAAACACCAACCCAAACCTATATTTGAGGCATCAACTGTATTAAGATCTCCTTGTTAGCATCATAATTTTCAAGGAATTTTCAAGGGTGCCCCAACCAACATTCGGTTTATTTCAATAACTGTTTGAGTATGCTGTGGTAGCCAGATAAACTCGTTATTAAATTTCAGAAGTTCGCGCAACGGAGCAGTTTTGTGGGCCAAATTTGTTATAAAATTTACATAGTACCATACCTAAATAACGTTGTAAAGACATTTTATCACTGGGTATGTCGTAGTGTTTTATTGCGCTAATTCTATTTGGATGAGGAGAAATAGCTTCAAACGAAAAAATATGAACTAAGTATTCTACTCTGTCGCCAGCAAATTGGACTTTTTGTGGATTAAATTCTATCCCTACATATCTGGCCTTTTGTACTACCCTTAATAAATATTAAATTTTCGTCATGTTCAGCTCTTATGCTACCATAAATTAACAGGTCATCTATATATACATCCATATATACAACTACCCCTGATAAGTTTCCAAAGATTTTTGAGTTAAATCTTTGGAAAACTTTTGCTGCTACGTTTATACCGAATGGAAGCCTAAAAAATTTGTAACAAACAAATGGTGTTGAAAAGGTACAAATAAATCTTACTTCAATAATCATCAAGCTCAATTTGCCAAAATCCATCTTTTATATCTAACACCGTGAAATATTTTTCATAAGTCTGTTCTAATCACAAGTTTCAGAATTTTTCTACATTTAAACATTGACGTTTAAATACTGCAGTCTATTTTGTAATAACGTGGATTCATCGAAGGACATTAAAAACCGAACCACAGTTTTTTTAAACCCCCCAGTCTTTCACAACATGTCATACATTTTTACTCTAATTGGGTTTTTCAGCATCTTCTCCATTATTAATTTGATCATTTCTTTTAATATCCTCATCAATAGTCTATGTATTGTTTTACTGGGGATAGGCACCCATTTGATGGCAAAAATAAAATTATATCAGACATCCTAAACGAAGAATTTGATGGTGGTTCGTTTGCCATTTACTATCTATTACTGATTCTTCTTAATCGAATTAAAGAATGCAAAAAATTGTAATTCAGTCATTATTTTTAGATTTCTATCTTTTAAATCGTCAATGATTGATGTGGTCCATTGTGGTTTTGGTCACTTGATTTGAACGCGTATGAAATAAAAAAAATTACAATATGTGTATAGTATTTATTCGTAAATAATAATATCGGTAACGACAATTACCTCGTATTTGTAACTTATTTTGATTTTCGTTTCATGATATAAATTTTCCGTTTGTTGTTTGTTTATATTTGGAAAATATAACGATTCAATTTTCTCCTGTGAAGAAAAATTACGATACAAAGTGGAAAACAAGGCAAAAAATAAATAAACATAAACAAGTAGAGTGAGAAATTGTAGTGATAAGGAAAAGCGCCTGTCTGTCATACCACGTGCTGTTTTTATTATCAGTGGAGTAGACAACAAAATAATAAACAACAAGGTGCAAGTAAACATAAACAAATTGTTTATGATATTCATTTTTGACTTTAGATGAAATATTTCTTTTTAACTATTTCAATTTAATTAAAATTAAAAATACAAAATGTCTGCCGACAACGTTTAATACTGGATTTTCATTTTTCTTTTTTTATAAATAAGAATTTAAATAAATCTTATATTGAATACGAACACCTCCCAATTTCTTATCATTTAAAATTTTTACATCAAAATAACTCCGCCTTTGAATGAATAACAAAAACGTTTTTCTTTTGCCTCAGTGTTGGTTTTCCAATCATTTGTATTTTCGTTTTCTTTTTTCTATTGTAATTTTCATTATATTTTCTTTCTCCATTCGATGGGTTTTACAGTGAAAAATCCGTTCTATATTTTTAACGAAATATTTGTACGCCTTACAGATGGTCGTTAATGGGAAATTTTGTATTTAGTTTCTAAATGATATTTGTCAGTTTCAGATGTTATTCGAAATTTTCGGATTCGAAAAATAACGTTGATGTTTGATTTTTGTTCGGCAAAATTTAGAAAAAATTCTTTGAACGAGATTTTGTTTTTGTAATTGTTTTTATAGTGAGTTCTATAAGAACGGAGGAAAAAATTTTTTTGAAGTGGGAAGTTTGAAGTGTATAAATCAGAAGCTCATTAAATTTTGTTGTTTTTTGTGAATATTTTTGAGTAGTGAAATATTTTGGTAATTTTGTTTTGAAGTGATCTAAAAAGAAAATGTTTGATTAATTAAATTTTATAGTGCAGGTGTGATTTAGTTTACGGTTAGAATTAGGTTAAAGAAAAATTTTAATTAAATCTTTATATATTAATGTTTTTTAAAAGTGGAGGAGACTTCTTTAACATAAACAATTGTTCGTTAAAGAGAAGACTTTGCAATCACATTCAACAAAATATCATATTACGCTCATTAAAAACATTTTGACCTTAGAGTTGTGGCTTGTAGATTACCAATGAATTTTTAAAATATTTGTTAATTTGAATTAAAGGCTCTATAGGTTTGTGTTTTGCTCCATTTGCGAAACTGCAACAAGTGCTTTTTATTTTTACAATATTATTCTTGGCAATTTGCCAATCAGAACGAATTTGGAATTTAAAAAACCACCATGTATAAGAATTTTATGCTTTTTAGATCAGATCTATGGCATTTTTCAAAGACTTGTGACCTTTATAAATCCACATCATAAAAGATTTATCTCCGAAATTTGAATTTTTTTTCAACTTATTGATCCATTTAATCCAGCTTGAAATAACTTGTAGGTTTACTCTGAGATATGTAAAATTCTGGGATATATGTCAACTGTTTGCAATTTTTACTGTCAATAATAAGTCTATTTACCTCATTAATGCTGTTTAATGTCTTTTTGTTTTATATTAATGACTTGGTAAACCGCTAGACTATCTTGCCGATATTTTTGCGGAGTAGAGTTTCGTTTTTGCAAAAGTGATTTGAAGACGTGTGGGAGTAAGTGGTGCTCTAGAATGACTATTATTCGCAGGTTTCTAATAACCCTTTTAAAATTTTCGATTGCATAGTTTGCTAATTATTATGAAAAATATGTTCATTATTAAAATTGTTTGGTCGGAATAATTTTGATGGAGAATTTTCTACGTGCATAATTTTCTATATATTCTACATCGACAAAGGTCGACTATTAAAAAAAAAATAGAGTATGGAAACGTATTGAAAAAAAAATTATTTAAATACTATGACATATGCTAACCAAAAATAATGAAAAATTAGGGAGCATTTACAAATAATAGAGAGTATAGCAAAGATTAATCGAAAACTGTATTGGTGTACTTTAGGCTATGTAGATTGTGTGTTGACTATAACTTAACTATTTATTGGTCAGGTAGGACAAATAGGAACTAGTCAAAACAAATCAATTTGTATGAATCTGAACTGCAAATATATTCAAATCAGAGTAGATATCCAGTTACTCGGGGAAATTAGACCGGTTAATGTCCACGGGTCCAAAAACAAAGATTTTTCCAAATCAAAAATTTTTTCTATGTCACCTCTATAATTTGAGTGAAATTAAAGAATAAATCCATGTTGATTGCCATCTGAATGTGAAATGGAAGTCATTAAAAGAATTGGGTGTGATTGGGTGTCTAGGTTCGGCTGCTATTGAAACTGCAGAAATATTTGATTAGTTAAATCTTTATTTTTGAGCTAAAAAAGAGCTGAAATAATAAATGAAAAAAATATTTGGGGTTCCCAGATGAAACAGTTATTTAAAAAATAATTTGAAAACAAGAATAAAAATTAAACAACAGAATCCATCATGGGAAAAGCTTAACTGTTCTCAACATTCCTTGACATTATCAAGCGATTAATGGATATATAAACGCATCCTTTTTGAACGAATTTTCGTGTAGACAAACACATCCGCGGGTCCAGCATCTTGGAATAATATTAGTTAGAACTTAACACTAACTTATATAAGGATTATAAAATAATTTAAAAATGTCTATAGCGATTTTCCTAAGATGGTGTCTACTTATTATTCTTTTTGCATTGTTTATTTTATTTTCAATCTAAAGGCATATCGCTGATTTTATTGTGGGCGGTGCAGGTGTCGAAAGTAGGTGGAAGTGGATATTAAAAAGTATGCAACGTATCTGATGAGTATGTATATAAACTTGAAGCACTTAAAGCAGGAAGCTTGACAAAACATGAGCTATTACGAATGGTGCTGCAGTAGAGTTTTTGTAAATTTCACATGTTCTCATACAAAGTTCAACTTGTATAAAAAATTATCATGTTTTCTAGATGAACTTTTAGCTTACAGTTCTACGTCTAGTTACTCAAAGTAGTTTCCCGATTGCCGTACTAACACCCAATTTTATTGATGTGTTTAAAAATATCATACTTCCACATTACAAAAAGTCATAATATCTACCTCGTGTGTCATTCTAACATTAGAAGAAAAAAATATATATATAATATATTTAATATCACATTTATTTGTTCTTTTTATTATATTTTCTTATAATGTTTTATTTTTCATTTCTAATCAAAGATAAGATTGAATCAAAAAATAATAATTTATATTGTGTGTTCGTGATAAATTCAATTACATTTTTTATATTACATTAAGTTATAATTTATAATATTTATTTTGGAAAAAAGTGAAAATAAGGTACAAAAGAAAATTGTATAATGTGAAAAGAAATAACAGAAAAAAAGGTTTTCTTTAAATATATAAACAATTACAGTGAATTATATAAGTCTAGGTTGTGATAGAGAAAAAAAAGGAATAAAAGTTTTCGTAGAGGAGGTTAGTATTTTTTCGTTTATTATTACTTTTTCTATTAAGGTTTTGCGATATAAAAGGCAATTCTACACTAAGTTCGTTTTTTTTTGGAATTTTAAATAATTCAATTATATAGAGAACGAGATTAAGTATAAGATAGGAAAAAAATTCAATATGACAAAATAATGGATATCACATTGTGTATGTTGTTTCTGAGTATTTTGATGTCAAACTAAGGTTCAGATGTATTGTGTGTTCTTTGTAATCTTTTTTATTAAATTACTTGAAAATATACCATAATAGCTCAAATTAACTGAAGAGATTAAACCCAACAAACACGTAATGAAGGTCCTATGAATATATAAGCATCGACTAGCTAAGATAGACTTTTGATGTTAAATCGTTTTGTAGAAAACACTGAAATTCTCTAATTTAGTTTTTATATTAATTGAATGTAAAAGTGTTGTGTTGGTTTGATGTTTTACGTCTTTCAATTTACATTAACATTTTACAATTTACATTTTACATTTTACATTTTACATTTTACATTTTACATTTTACATTTTACATTTTACATTTTACATTTTACATTTTACATTTTACATTTTACATTTTACATTTTACATTTTACATTTTACATTTTACATTTTACATTTTACATTTTACATTTTACATTTTACATTTTACATTTTACATTTTACATTTTACATTTTACATTTTACATTTTACATTTTACATTTTACATTTTACATTTTACATTTTACATTTTACATTTTACATTTTACATTTTACATTTTACATTTTACATTTTACATTTTACATTTTACATTTTACATTTTACATTTTACATTTTACATTTTACATTTTACATTTTACATTTTACATTTTACATTTTACATTTTACATTTTACATTTTACATTTTACATTTTACATTTTACATTTTACATTTTACATTTTACATTTTACATTTTACATTTTACATTTTACATTTTACATTTTACATTTTACATTTTACATTTTACATTTTACATTTTACATTTTACATTTTACATTTTACATTTTACATTTTACATTTTACATTTTACATTTTACATTTTACATTTTACATTTTACATTTTACATTTTACATTTTACATTTTACATTTTACATTTTACATTTTACATTTTACATTTTACATTTTACATTTTACATTTTACATTTTACATTTTACATTTTACATTTTACATTTTACATTTTACATTTTACATTTTACATTTTACATTTTACATTTTACATTTTACATTTTACATTTTACATTTTACATTTTACATTTTACATTTTACATTTTACATTTTACATTTTACATTTTACATTTTACATTTTACATTTTACATTTTATATTTTACATTTTACATTTTACATTTTACATTTTACATTTTACATTTTACATTTTACATTTTACATTTTACATTTTACATTTTACATTTTACATTTTACATTTTACATTTTACATTTTACATTTTACATTTTACATTTTACATTTTACATTTTACATTTTACATTTTACATTTTACATTTTACATTTTACATTTTACATTTCGGTGCGAGTATTTTTTAGAACTAAAACAACTGAAATGCTAATAAACCAAAAATAGCAAACAAAATTTAGACTAACGATTCTGTGAACGCGTCAATGCATCAAACTACGAAATAATTATTTTCTTATGACAGATAGACCTAATCCAGTTTATCGTTATTTTGTTAGGGAAATAAAACAATTTCACCGAAATTACTGGTGAAATATTGTTTGAAAGTTAAATAAAAATTGTGATTTGATGAATATCACCAGGGAAAAAAAATGTTCGCTTAAAATATGTTCTATTATTAACCTGCCATAAACCGTTTCACATAGTTGACTTTCTTCAAACGATTGAGAAACTTTCAAAATTATTCAATTCTTTTCTGCGTGAATTCAAAGAAAACAAATCTATCAATAAAATCAAAAGAAAGGCAAAAACGTTAACTTTTTCCATTTTCTTTTATTATCGTTGAAATAAAAATATATCGGGAAAATATTAAAACAAATTGAAAATTTGATTAGCTGATTATTGTTTGATTTAATGCTTCTATATTTTATTTGACTTAATAATAATTTTTCTGTTTAGGGGGTTTACGGTTTCAAGTGGATGAGATTTATTAAAACTTATGTTTTGGTATTGTTTTTGTTTGATGAATAAACATGCTTTGGTTATTCATTTTGTTGTGGAAAAATAAAATATGAATAAAATACAAAGTGTTAGGTTTCATGTGGGTAATTAACAAAGGGCTTACATAATTTTTGTGTATTTTTCCTTTGCTTTTAATATAAAATGTTTTGTGTAGAGGGAATTACAATATGATGTGTCACAACTGTAAAGGAGAACTAGTTCCATTGGTAAAACAATGGAATCGACCTAGTTCGATTTTGAACCCTAATCTAGCTCTAGCCTGCGGGAACGAGAGATTATACCTGCCGCCTAGTACAAATTGCGGTATTGTACGCGTGTATTGTTTATATATGAGATCGGAGATCAAAAGAAAAAGTGATAAAAAGAAGACCCTGGTAGCCCAGCAGGTCGAAGAAGCCACGACCGTCATGTTCACCCCTATAATTATTTTCTCATTCACACGCTCTCGCACCTCATACACTCACGCATACACACATACACTCACGCTTACACACTCATACACCCACACATAATCTATCCAGGTATGCAAAATTGGTATGCAAAATTGATAATATTGTTGAACACAGTAAATATAGGTGAACAGTGAGCGACTATAGTAATACATACAACAAAACTATTGTTTCAAGCAATGATGAATGGATGGATAACAGCTGGTAGGTAAAATTAATAATATGGTTGAATACAGTGAATAGAGATGAATGCAGAGCGACTGTAGTGATGTAAAAACTATTGTTTCAAGCAATGATGAATGAATGTTGAACAGCTAGTATGTATAATTATAATTTATAATATGGCTGAACGCGGTGAATACGGATGAACGGTGATGAGTGACTGGAACATTTGGTAAATTACCTAAACACCATTCTTAGGACCCAAAACTTAAACGACATCATCAGCCACAGTAAAGAATATTTTATTTATTGATTGTTTCTTTACATTCCGCACACACAATTGAGATTGAGCAACAAACAAACATAAATGCACGACAATAATGCAAAAGTCATATAAATTCAATCATGTAAATCGTTTATTTTATTCTAATTACTCTAAAAATCACCGATTGTTTTAATTTTATGAAATGTATTCTAATTAATTTCAATTGTTTTAAGATAAATATCTCCTCAATTTTAACATTTTAACTAAATAAAAATTTTAATGTTTCTTCTTTTTAATTTATCGAGCGCCATTAACGAAACAAACAAAAAAAGTATTTTTTTGGCAATACCTGAACAAATGGATGCAACAGCCACTTTCAATTTTACTAAACACCTCTAAATTTCTCTAATTACGACAACAAAATTTTCTAATTATGAAAATATATTAGGCTACTTATTCAACAAAACGAAATAAAATGAAATTTATCAAAAACAAAATTTAATCACTTTAAGTATATGAGTCTTTCACGGCACTGACTGCACAAAAAGATAATCCAATAAAAGAATGTTCAGGGGTGAAGTCGGGTATTTATAAAAACATAAAGATCGATTTCGACGGTAAAAGAAACGATCAGTTTTTTTTATGTTTCCATCAACTATGTGTACCCATTAGAAAAGTTGTTTTGTTTAATTTTTTTATTTTTGTTCGTTTGAAATTATTTTAGAAACCTTTTCAGATGAGGGGGGGCCTTAAGGTAGGGTGTGGTCCTAAGTGTGCTCTAAGCATGGATAAAGAACTCGAGGTTGATGTTATTGCCACTGACTTTATTAAAGCATTCGATAGGATCCTACACAAGGTCATTTTATTCAAGTTAAAAGTACTTGGTTTCCTACCACAACTCATACAGTGGATTACGTCTTACCTCATGGACCGTAAATGGGTAGGGTAGTCACTTGGGCCATATTTTGTTTATCCTAACAATTAATGACGTTGATAATGTGATTCACAATTCTTCCATTTTGGCGTATGCAGATGACATTAAAATATTTAAAGTAGTTGGAACTACATCAGACATCGAACTCTTATAGAGTGATCTGACCAGTGGCAAGATGATGTAACAACACTTTTGACGATTCTATCGTATTTTACGCTAATCGGTATGCTGTAACACAAAACGACTGTCGTAAATACGATAATCGACAGTCGTTTTGTGTTACAGCATACCGATTAGCGTAAAATACGATAGAATCGTCAAAAGTGATGTTACAGCATCTTGCCACAGTTTTGCTATTTGGTGCGCTAAAAATCATCTTGAATTAAAAGTAAGCAAATGTCTGTCCATTACATACTTCCGTAAACGCACTAATTAATTACCCACATCGTGATTACTTTATTAATTATGACATCATCAATCGAGATAGATATGTCCATTCGAGATCTTGGGGTTACATGCGATGTCAATCTGGACTTCCGAATACGCATCACGAACATAATTAATCATGCTAACTCTATGCTTGGATTCGTCAAACGGTGGTGAAAAGAATTCATGAATCTTTACGTATCAAAAGCTCTTTTTACGACTTTTTTAAGGCCATTGCTTGAAAATGCCAGCCAAGTTTGGTCACCACACCACAAAATCTATATAGATAGAAGTGAGAGCGTGCAGCACAGATTCCTCTGCGAGGTCTACCAAGGATGGACAATTTCATTTTGTCTCCCTATGTCGATTGCTTAAACTTAATTAAACTCCAACCACTTGTAAAGCGACGTATTGTTGAAGACATTGTCTTTGTTCACCAAGTATTAACTGGCAAAATCGACTCTTCAGCCCTTCTTGAGACGAAAAATTTTAACCTAAATCTTTGTGTTAATTGTATTATTTTCCTTAATTTTACTCCTATTTTCATCTTTCTTTGTTTTCGTTTTTAACTCACCACAATTTTAAATTGTGTAAGTAATGCAATCTACCGAGAAAAAAAAATCCTACATACCCCAAATTTTATTCTTTTTTGGACCATTCTCTATCTAAATAGCCAATAAAAGTTTTGGTGTACGTCTATGTGTGGGTGAGTGGGCGGGTGGATGGCTTGGTTGGGTGGTTGTTATCCCTGCATAGGATTTTGATGAAACGTTGGCAAACGATCCGGGTTCACTTGAAAATAGAAGATCTGCATTCTGCATTCATTTCAAATTTGAACAAAATGGCGGGGGTCTACCGAACACCTCTAAGTTTAAATTCTAAAATAACTTCTAATCCCGGATTATCATCTTATGGAAACTTCGTATATAAGGTTTTAGTACTGTTTCCAATATTTCTGCATACCAACTTCCGGCTTTGTTGTATAAAGATAATAAATATGTTGGTCCACACTGTTAGTATTAATTTTAAATACAGTCAAATCTAATTATAAAAAATTAACAAACATATTTTGCTACAAAAATAAAGAGATCAATTGCATACGGGAGATCAATTAAAATACATCTTAATTTAATATAATGTACAACCGAATTATGTATAATAATAAATAAATAATTTAATATAAATTATCAATGTTTTAATGACATATTTAAAAACAATACAGGTTTGTCACTTCCGGTTAAAAAGGTTTTTTTCAGGAGTTAATCCCTACTGTAGCCTACAATTATCGATCGATTTTCATGTAACGTTGGAAAAAGCTTTCAAGTAACATGAGAAAGATTTTATCAGCTTTTGGAGTACATTGGATAAACTGTTGGGGGATCCACCATACAACAGGTGTTTTCTCCCACCACGTTTTTTTTGTTTGTTGGTACATTCGTTCGTAAATGAATTTTGATGACACGTGAATTTTTATCACACTGATATTGAACAAAGGAGTGGGAGGTCACCCGAGTACCTGTTTTTTGAAAGCTCAATAACATCTGTACCTGATAATCGAATTAGATAAAACTTGGTACATAAGCATTTAGTACGGTTCACAACAGTTCTGCATTCCAACTTCCGGTTAGAATTATTTTTACTTTTTCTCGTAAACAGAATTTATGTTTGTTGGGATACTGCTTAATATTTTTATAATTAGAATTACGTGAAATATATAACATTGGTTAGCCTTTAATTAAAGTATTTGATGGATATTAGCTCACTACATATCCAGAACACTATGTTTCCAGAGCTGTGGTTAAGTAAGCCTATGCATCAGTGTCGTAATATTTTTTATTGTCTTGAGGTTTTTGACCGATTTTTAATCTGCTTGTACTAAGTAGACCCATCTTCTTGTTCCCTTCAGGTTCTTGGTCATACATTTTTGTATTATAGATTTGTTGACACCATCTTCTATGATTCCAGTAGATTAAAGTTATAGTAATAATAATAATGTTGATGGTGACTCTCCGCATGTGGGAAGGGAGGAGTAATTGGTCATTGGGAATTATTATTATTATTATTATTATTATTAAGGTAGGGTGTGGTGGAAGTCTATCTCTTCATCTAGATTTTATCACCATTCTTTTTGAGGCTTTTATCAATCTTCTTGTAAAATTACTATATTATACCATAAAATTGCTTTAAGTTTCTATTTTTGCTGCTTCTGATCAACTGTCCACCATAACCAATTTTGCTCGATCGAATCGATCGTATGTATCATAAGTATGTACATTGGCAAATATGCTGTTCCACCAACAAAATTTCAAATTTAAATTTTGTTTAAAAAGGGTATTCCAAAATTAACGCAATTTCTCAGCTATATGACATGTTGCATAGTCCTGTTGAAACCACTTCAACAGATTGAATTTGTTATATTGTGATAGTGAGTGCTGGTGCCAAATTAAATTTCTCTGAATATTTAAATTAATTTCTTCACAGTTGATAAAATCCGTTAATACCGGCCATGTTTTGTTCGTCAATTAGAAACTTTATTAATCACACATAAAAACGGGTTGTTGTCTTTTATAGCGCATCTTTTTACGTTGGCAGCACTTTGCCGCACAAATACACTAAAATTTAAATCTTTCGTGAATTTTGCTTCACTCTTTAAATCGTTGAATAAAATTTAAATGTTTGCTATACATATACAAAATAAAATTCCTCTCATCTGTCAATAAAATATTATCCGAATTTTTTTTGTTTGCCTTTTTTTGTTTATCCTATTGTTTTTGTTATTTTGAGTTAACTGATAAATTTATTTTGTTTTTCAGCAAAATTTTGTGTATTTTGGATTAGCAAGGAGTAATCTTAAACATAAAATCAAGGATGAAAATATAATCTACAAAACAGAATTATTTCAATTGTTCAAGACGAATATTTTTCGTTTTGCTGTTGTTGATTTGGTTGTTTCTTTTAAAAAGTTTACTACTTGAAAGTAATAAGCATAAAAAGGATTAATTTTCTTTTGTGAATTTAAGTGAAATAGAATCTTTTTGATAATTAAAAAAAATTTTCGTTAGAATTTGGTCAAATTTAATAGTGAAAAATCATTCAAAAGTTAGAAACATATTGTACTGTGCGGTACAAGTGATTTTGTGCTAAAGCATTGTAGTTATATTATAAAAAAAAAAATATAGAAAAAAAAATAATTTGAGTTAAAAAAAATATTAAATTCAAATAACCACAACACGATTTCTCTAAATCGTTAAAAATAACATCAAACGCGACCCCCGACGCGAGCCCTGTGGGGCTACGCTTTGTCGGTTTACTTCCCTGTGCAGTTTGGGCACCAAAAGCACCTAAGCCATCGTTAAGTTCGACGGCTCGTACATCTACAGGTCCTTATACACTTCCTCCAACAATTGTAAAACGCGCAACAGTAACTGAAGGTTGTCGTTGTGTACCACAAACAACGCCCACTGCAACGGTAACAACAGGACCATTAGGAGCACCAACTTTTGTTACGTCTTCAATTCAACAAAATCAACAACAACAACCTATTATTCAACAACAACCAATCACAACAGCACAGCTACAAACTCCTACCGCACAAACTAATCAAATGCTATTAGTTCCAATTGCTGTACCGGGATACGTCCCTAACATGCAAGCTGCAAATAATCAACACGGAATAAATAATCATCTTCATAATCCTAAGGTAAGAAAATCTTTTATAATTTATTGCTTTAAAGGGTTTTTATTGACAGATGGAGGAAATTTAATTATATTTTAATATTATTATTAAAACATCTCATAAATTGGCATATTGTTTTTGAAGGAGAATAAAATTAACTTCAAAGAAAACATATAAATGCCATCACCAAGAAATACATTGTGAAACATTTTGTTGGTTTGACATATCCGCAATTTACAATTTAATCGTCTTATGTTTATTATTCAACATTTTCATTTATTGTTATATTTTAGTGTTTTCTCAAAAAATTAAACCGTTTTATATTAAGCAGCTAAATATTATTTACCATAAAGAAATTTTTTTTTGTTTTCTCAAAATTTAATTAATTTTGAAGTCATTATAAAACATTTTTAATCCATGTTTTTCCAGAAATTAAATTTTTTGGGAAAAATTTTATAACAAGCAAATACAAAAAAAAAACGGTTCAAGTTTATTTTTTATTTGAAAAGTTTTCGTTTCATTTTTTCATTTTTTTAATTCGTTATGTTTGTCGAATTAAGAAAAAACAGAATGGAAAATTTAGATGGAAATGGGTTTAAAATAATTTAAAAGAAGATTTTGTGTGAGAATTATGAGTTTATTGGTTAATTTAATTTTTATGAATTTTAGGTTACATATTTTTTAATTTGTGTTGAGTGCAGATTAAAGGGTTGAAATAAGTTTAAGAGCGCTAATGGTAAGGGTATAAGTATTGTTCTATCATGTCTTGCTAGTACTTGACATGGAGATAGACTTTGAACAAAATTGATTAAGAAAGCAACCATGAAACCCTAAGAGAGACTAAATCGTTTGAACAACGATTTGTAGTTGAAAACATAACTTATAGTGTTTCTAACCTACTATGGAACTGCTGATATATTCTATATACAGAAATTGCGTGCAAAATACCCAGACTAAACTGAAACTTCTTCTTGATTCCTTGAAATAGTTTAAAATTTTATCGTGCTTCTGTTGCATGACATTTGCTATCAATTTTTCATAACATATAGGCACATTGTTTTTATTATTCTAAATGTGTTGAAATTGACGCTTAGCTAAATTTTATCCACCATACCTACTCTATCAAAAGAATTAAGTTCTAGCTTCTACCTGTTTCACAAGTTTTTTAATACATTTTTTCAAAAAGATGCTGGAAAAAACCTTTCGACATCCATGTAATTAAAATTAGTCGAAATAAGCAGATTGCTACACAATACTGGCCGTAAATCGACAAAATCTTAAGCAATCGTCATTTTTTCATACAAGACGAAATTATCCACAAAATATGCGGGCATTCTTTGACCCGTTATTCAATTTAGCTCAAGCTTCCGCACGGTGTATGTTTTGCTCTCTTACTGCAGTTGATATGTCATGTGCCAAGCATCTGGTATATAGAAACAGTATGTCAGGCTTCATGGCTCTTATTTTACTGGCGAACATAATTTAAGTTGCCCTTTATGCTAGTGTAAAGAATGTTTAGCTCATTGCAATATTGAATTTAATTGAGACTGGGACTTAAATTTTGATAGAGTAGGTCATGTCCCTGAATTTTAACTAGGTCTTAATTTCAACACATTCAATAAAAACAATGGGCCTATCGGTTAAAATACAATGACAGAAAATGTCATGCAACAGTTGCACGGTAAATATTTTAAAATATTCGAAGGAAAAAACAATATAACATTGGTAAATTTTCCAGAATGGGAATTAATTAAATCTAAATGATGAGAAAAGAATTGGGTTAGGGTATTCAAAATTAAGAATTATATTACATATAACCATCGCTTTAAATATCACCCACCGACCACCTCATTTTTTTTATGTATCCATAACATATTGTTAAAAACAAAAAATGAGTGCAGTCGTTAAGTTAATTTATGCATTTGTCAAAGTTCAAAAACATATGTGTCCTAAACATAAAATATTCACACATTTATATGCGGGGAAAAAAATTCCCACTACACATTTTCATTTCACGAACCACTTAAAAAAATATTGTAAAATCAATTTCACTTTGTTTTGTTTTTGAAAGCGTATTTAGAATTGGAACCGGTCAAAAATAATAAAACTTGGGTGTTAAAAAAACATATGCTTCATAAAAATACACAAATTCGTATTCGTTTACGTGTTTTTGTCGGTTCATACTTCATATATTCATTCAAATTATAATAAAAAAATATAAACCAAAATCTCATTTTTATATATGGGCTATTATTTTGAAAACGTACATTTTTTTGTTGATTTTTAAATTTTTGATTTTTAAAAAATCTGAAATTTTGATATATTGTTGGTATTGACAAAAGGAAAAAAGTAATTTCTGCTTTTATTTTTTGTGTACTCTGAATCGGAGTTATGCGCGGTTGAAATTTGAGGCTTTTTCACGTAGTTTTTGGTAATGGTGGCAATGTTTTGTGAATAGGTGCCACAAATTTCATCCGACTTACGTATATTTTTGCAAGTAAAAAGGAAAATAATTGAATAATTGAAATAAGTAAGTTTAAAATTAATAACTTTTCTCTTTTCCGCTAGGCGGCGCGTAAAACCTTGGTTTACTTCAAAGCTCATATCTCAAAAAGTAGGCTTTTTTTTTTTTTGTTTTTCACAAATTTTAAAGTAAACATATGCAGCTATGAAATTAAGAAATAAAAAGTCAGCAATTCAATATGGATTTTTTCTTACGATTTTTTAAAGTTTGGTATATGAAAAATTCACATGTGTTTTTTTATTAAGTTAATAATCCTGTACTAAATGTGGATCTAATAAATTAAACATTTCATATTTTAACACCTGCAATAAATTTGAACCATTTTCTGTGCGGTTAAATGGTTAAAAACTTATTAAAAATTAATTTAAGTTAAGTGGTAAAATAAAGGAATTTAAATTATTAAAAGGGTGTGTAAAATGTTTATTCATTTTAATAAATGTCTATTCAGCCCCTAATTAAAATCTCATTAGAGGCTCATAATTTTAACATTTAAAATTTCTAATGACGCCCACAAACGGTTTTTGACCAAATTATACTTGCATCCAATCAAAATATATTAAATTGTACCTACCTAATTTTACCTGATTCTACCTATGTCAAAACTATTTCAAGGGTATATATATATTGATTGGATTGCCTTATAATCAATTATATTCCAAAATATTTAGAAGACATAACGTTTAGAAAAGATAATAATAGAAATGCCTTTCAAATTGTGCTGTAACTTGTACGGTCTCAAAAATCATCAGCGGACATCAAAAATTGTGAAACTGGTCACACCAGCTGTTATTCAAAAAGCTGCGACCCTAAATTTTACTTTGCGTGATGACCAGTTTATATGTGAAACATGTCGCACTTATATCTATAAAAATAAGGTAAATTTAATTATTTTATTAAAATGAATAAAAATTCATATGCAACTAATATTTTCTATACAGCAGTTTTCATGTTCGGAAGCCATCGATAGTGAAATTATTTCTATAAATCAGGATGTTGAAAATGTACCAACGAACGAAAATATTCAAATACCTCCAGCATCTTTAGATCCATCACCAGTTTCGGTTGATACTATATCTCCACCAATTAATGAACTACTTAATGACATTTTGGACGATATTAACAATGTTCTTGGAAGGTAAGCCGAATCTCCTATCAAACAAAATCATATTACAACAGGAAGTTATAAAAAAATTGCAAGTGTCACATCGGCAATAAGTCAAAGAATATTTCAAGTAGATTCAGTTAAAGTGTTATCACCAAACGAGGATTGTGAATATACATCATGGCTTATGAACCTTAAAAAAGAGTTTAAAGATGCCAGCTGTAAATCAAAACAAGTGTTTTTGTTGACAACTCTACCACGTAAATTTTGGTAAAATCAACGTATCCAGGATGAATTTAATGCATCAAGACGACTGGTAGAATTCGCCATGGATCTGTTGGAAACAGTAGGTCCTTACAGTTGGCCTCAAAGCAAACAAGTGCACAGTTTGTCACAAAATATAGTAAAACAAATTCAAACATAATTCTTATCAGAGGAAATTAGTAGAACAATGCCTGGCCTTAAAGATGTTGTTACTATTACAGAAGGATCGACAAAAATTAAGAAATCAAAGCGGTTGGTGTTATGGACCCGACATCTACGAAATGTTCTTGGAAGAAAACAAAGAACTCAAGGATTCCACTGTTTTTTACCGGATAACACTACACCCGATAAAATAATTGCCAAAATGTTTTCTTTTTCTGATGATCATAAATATTTCAATTTAAAGGCAAAAAAAAATATATAAATTAATTTTTTAATGTATTTATTTATAATATTGATTAAATTATAATGTTTATAGGAAAAATATTTTTTTAATGTTTTTTTCTAATGTTAGTGTTGGTGATGTTGAAATTATAACAAAATCTTCGATCATTGGGATCTCCAATTCTTATTCTGAATAAAAACCTGTTTCTCAATCAGAAATACACAAAAAATGGTTCAAATTTATTGCAGGTGTTAAAATATGAAATGTTTAATTTATTAGATCCACATTTAGTACAGGATTATTAACTTAATAAAAAAACACATGTGAATTTTTCATATACCAAACTTTAAAAAATCGTAAGAAAAAACCCATATTGAATTGCTGACTTTTTATTTCTCAATTTCATAGCTGCATATGTTTACTTTAAAATTTGTGAAAAACAAAAAAAAAAAAAGCCTACTTTTTGAGATATGAGCTTTGAAGTAAACCAAGGCTTTACGCGCCGCCTAGCGGAAAAGAGAAAAGTTATTAATTTTAAACTTACTTATTTCAATTATTCAATTATTTTCCTTTTTACTTGCAAAAATATACGTAAGTCGGATGAAATTTGTGGCACCTATTCACAAAACATTGCCACCATTACCAAAAACTACGTGAAAAAGCCTCAAATTTCAACCGCGCATAACTCCGATTCAGAGTACACAAAAAATAAAAGCAGAAATTACTTTTTTCCTTTTGTCAATACCAACAATATATCAAAATTTCAGATTTTTAAAAAATAGTTGTTTTTTTTTCGATGTACGTTTTCAAAATAATAGCCCATATATATTTCATTTATTGTGGCTATGAGACTCTTAAGTATTTTTTTCAGTATTTGAATAAAAAATAAATAAAATAAATTCGTTTGGTGCAAAATTTTCTATTTTTTTTCTTGTTTGAATTTCCCTCACATTACCCTCTTAAAAAAAACTAAATGTTATGAATATCTCTCTCTAATAATGCTAACAAAGTTTTTTTTTCGGAGAATGGAAATATATCTACAAGGGAAAATTAACTAACGGGATAAAATAATACTTTGAAATTCACACAGTCAACGAATGTTAAGAGGAAATAACAAACGGAAAATAATAGCTTTTGGTCATGGCATTATATTTAAATATAAATATAAAGGCAAAAACTGAAATAGGAAAATTTTATTTAAACATTTTCATACCAATAAAATTATAAAAAAAGGGAATTTTAAAAGCACCTGATATCGTATAAAATTAAGACAAGAGTACGAATATTTCAGAGTTAGGCATTAAACCGTTTTGGTTTTCATTAAAATTTTTTTTTCTGTTAATCTGTTTTTTAAGATATTAATGGAAGGATTTTAGTTATAGATAACGCATTGCAATAATCGAATGAAGTTATGATAACAAGATTTCTACGGAGCCTTCTATTACTAATAGACTAACATAATGAGTTATAATAATAATCCTATTTCTTACTAGTATGTAAGAAATAGAAAATAATTTATTATCTCAAAACACACATTTTTGTTCTTTGTTTAACCAACGATTTATCTAAAAACAACAAGAAAAATATTAAAACAAAATAAAATTATAGATTATCCATTCGACAAATATTTTTGATTACTACACATAATTTCTGTTAACATATATGATTATCTGATAAATATGTTATATTAAATATTAAGAGAGGATTATTGAGTAAGAAAGGTTAATTTTTATTGTATTTCGGTAACTTTGAAATGCTGCTATATGTGCCTTAAGTTGATTGTTTCTATTAAATTGAAGAAAATTAGCGTAGTCTATCTATACGATCCACACTATTTTTGATTTGGAGGAAGCGAAATCGGTGATTTGCTTTATTAACCAACTATTCCATTTCCATTCATTCTAAATTACACCTGTGTAAACGCCAACCTTTAAAGGGCTATACAAACTAAAACTGGTGACCCCGATGTGATTATCACGCAGTCTGACCACAACACGGTACCTTCAAAATTTAGAACAAATAACATTTTATAGTTATGAAAAATCTTGTTTAATATTCAAAACGTGGAGTTTTCAGATTGAAATTTTCGTACAAAACTTTAGTCCCTCGGCCGGCGGCGATTTCATGAGATGATTACCACATATTTTATACTTCGTGAGGCGCCTCTGTCCTTGACGAGCCCGAAAATATTTGTTCTGTGATTTTTCTCAAATCGGCCGGCCTATTACGTTCGGAGAATTAAAATGCTCCGAAAAATGATGATTGCCCGCGATCTTGTAAATCCTGTAAAAATCGCAGAACAAATGTGTTCCAGCTCGTCAAGGACAGGTGTTTCACGAAGTATAAAATATGTGGTAATCATCACATGAAATCGACTCTAGCCTAGGAACTATTATAAACTCAATTAAAACAAGAAGTTAAGATAACGAACAATAAATCAATTAAATTTGTTTGAATGATTTTGAACAACATCGTAGAAATTATTTTTTAAACCTGACTTTCTCTCTCAATTATACCTTGTTTTGACATTTTCAACTAGATCAGGCTTTTTTTTGTAAGGCTTTGATATGAGAAACATATTAGACAACTTTTTTGGCATTTGTAGAATTCATAATGTGAACATCACAAAACTTACTATATGAATTGACTACACTAAAAACATAAATACCGAGAATTCCAATAAATCGATGTGAATTTGCTCATATGGGAACTGACTCCACGGTTTGGCAAGCAACGCACGAATTCACCCAATTCTCTATATTTTATCTATTAGATTCCACGAAACATAAAACCTTGCTAATAACTTCATTTTGACCATATCTATGTCCTCTTTTTGTAATAATTTTATTCGGTCGGTGTAAAATAAAAAAATTCTTTTCCGTTCTAGTCCATACCGATTGCGAAAGTACGGTCTGAGATTATATAGAATTTCGTCGAAATTAGTCGCTACAACAACAACAACACTATTTAGTATTTCTAACATCTAACTTGATATAACATACGTTCAAATTTTTTGAAAAATTTCACACGTCTCTTGCCAAATTAGTTCCATATCCATGACAAACTCTAGCGAATTTTTAATGAAATTTATACAATTAGTTTTATTATTTCCTGATGATTCGTATCAAGGCAGTAGAGACCTTGCATCTACGTTTTTGTTTTTGAATTCTTTTCTAAATTCCAGTTTATACTTATACATCGAAAGAATCGCACACCAGCGCTCCAAACGTGCAGCGACTACTGATGGAGTACCTTTTTTTGTCTGGAAAATTTCTTTTAGTGCCTGGTGATCAGAGTAAATGTTAAAGTAATGCCCGTAAACTGTATTTGTTTTAGTCCAAATACTATCGCAAGCGCTTCCCAGTATAATTGGGAATAATTACTTTTAAATATTTTAATAATTTTTTAATTTTGTTAGTAAATTAAAATATAATGATGGTTTGATCTCCAAGTTGTTAAATTAGATTTAGAATAACTTATTTTAAATAAATTTAATATTTTCCAAAAACAACTTAATTTATAATATATGTTACGCATTTCGAACATAAATGTTCAATCTCAAACGTTTCAAAATATTATAAAATCAAAATAATAGTAGATTTTTGTATGAGCTTAGAATGAAGGCAATTCTTCACGAGGATGAAGTTTCCTGGAACGAGCGTAGCGAGTGGAGGGAATCATCCGAATGAAGAATTGCCATCATCCTAAGCGAATACAAGATGCTACTTTATCCACGACTTTAAAAATATTTGAAATAATATAAAGTTTTCATTTAAAACTTTATATCGCCATATTGATATTAATTTATCATAGAAAACAAGAAAAACAAAACGTTTGTTGTTTCTTTTAGATTTCTATATGTATTGTTCTTGTTTAAACTTGTTTATATTACTATACCAACATATCAACTTTTTAATTTGGTAGAGAAATTTTTTATAAATAAAGTGGAATGAAATAAATAAATGAGAATTTTATATATAAATTGGAATGAATACAATTACAATGAAAGATATACGCATGGAAAGTATATATTCTTTGTAGTCGTGGGAAAAAACATTTTTCATTCAACAAATTTTTTGTTTGATAAAAAGCATACTAAAGAAAATTTTTTAATTGAAATAACTTGAACAGAATTTCATTTTATAAACAAATTTTAGAAGATTACTATATAAATTTTATGAATGAAATTTGTTTTTTACAGAAATAAAACGGAATTCTATAAAACATTTGAACTAAAAGAAAGTTTGTCATTCAAAATTAAATTTGGTTGGGTTTTGAATCCTTTGTAAATTTCAAATTCTTCTAGAGAATCCATTAGAAAGCCTTGATTACATAAATTTAAAGCCTTCAGATTTTGTTCAAAACTTGTATAATTATGATTGTTATCGACTAAATGGTTTGCAAAAATAGATTTTAAGTTTTGTTTGTTTTTCTTCATTGAAAGATATTCTTTGAATTTATCTTTGAAGCATCTTCCGGTTTTCCCAATATAAAGTTTTTCACAAGAATCACATATTATTTTATAAATTCACGAACGAGATTCTAATTTAACATTTAATTTTGGTTTTAACAATTTATATAAATTATTGTTTGTGCGAAAGGATATTTTATATTGATATTTTTTAAAATGGTTCCGTAAAATATTAGGTAAGATATTTGTGTATTCCATTGATATATATTTTATATTATTTTCATTATTAATACATATTTTGATTGTTTAATTTGTTTAATTTCTTTGTAAGTAACTTATCAATAAATTTAGAATCATATCCATTATCTAAAGCAATAAATTTTATAGTGTTTAATTCTTCTTGGAAATTGAATATTTTGAATATTCAATGGAATACTTATCAGGCGATGAATAAGTGAGTTAAATGCTGCTGCTTTTTGTGAATTCGGGTGATGTGATGTATTATTTATAGTAATACTAGAAGTAGTAGGTTTTCGGTAAATTTTATATTCGAATTTATTACTTTACTTTCAAAGAAATTAAACAATCAAAATATTAATAACGAAAATAATATAAAATATATATCAATGGAATACACAAATATTTTGCCTAATATTTTACGGAACCATTTTAAAAAATATAAATATAAAATATCCTTTCGCACAAACAATAATTTATATAAATTGTTTAAACCAAAATTAAATGTTAAATTAGAATCTCGTTCGGGAATTTATAAAATAAAATGTGATTCTTGTGAAAAATTTTATATCGGGAAAACCGGAAGATGCTTCAAAGATAGATTCAAAGAACATCTTCCAATGAAGAAAAACAAACAAAACTTAAAATCTATTTTTGCAAACCATTTAGTCGATAACAATCTTAATTATACAAGTTTTGAACAAAATCTGAAGCTTTACATTTATGTAATCAAGGTTTTCTAATGGATTCTCTAGAAGAATTTGAAATTTACAAAGGATTCAAAACCCAACCAAATTTAATTTTGAATGACAAACTTTCTTTTAGCTCAAATGTTTTATACAATTCTGTCTTAGAACAAATCAATTAAAATTTCTGTAAAAAAAAACTTCATTCCTAAAATTTATATAGTAAAATAAAATAAAATATATTCATAAAATTCATATTCATAAAATTTATATAATAAACAAATTCATTCATAAAATTTATATAGTAAGCTTCTAAAATTTGTTTATATAATGAAATTCTGTTCAAGTTATTTCAATTAAAAAATTTTCTTTAGTATGCTTTTTATCAAACAAAAAATTTGTTGAATGAAAAATGTGTTTTTCTGTTTTGCGTCTAAAATAAAGTCAATTCGATACCCAAATGCGTATCGAAATGGCCTTCATTAAAATACGCAAAGTTTTGTTTTTCAAGGTAGGTCACATTGGTCACATTGGTCATACAAACGTCAGTGAAAGTTAAAACGAATAATTATATAATTAAAATTATTCTTATTAATTAATCTTATTATTAAAAAATAATCTAAATTAGTGTTAAATATTTTAATTAATTAAAATAATTAGTAATAATAACAAAATATCAAATTGACTATATTTTAATAAAATACACATTTTATGAGAGCTAGTTTTGCATCAAAAAGATATATAGAAATATGATGAAACGCAGAGCTTACTATTTTGAATTGAAATTTTTAGAAATTTTCTTTAAAACATTAAAACATAAAAAATATTTTTTCTATTTTGCGTCTAAAATAAAGTCATTTCGATACCCAAATGCGTATTGAAATGGCCTTCATTTAGATACGCAAAGTTTTGTTTTTCAAGGTTGGTTACATTGGTCATACAAACGTCAGTGAAAGATAAAACGAGTAATTATATAAATAAAATTATTCTTATTAATTAATCTTATTATTAAAAAATAATCTAAATTAGTGTTAAATATTTTAATTAATTAAAATAATTAGTAATAATAACAAAATATCAAATTGACTATATTTTAATAAAATACACATTTTATGAAAGCTAGTTTTGCGACAAAAAAATATATAGAAATATGATGAAACGCAGAGCTTACTGTTTTGAATTGAAATTTTTAGAAATTTTCTTTAAAACATTAAAACATAAAAAATATTTTTTAAAATTTCAAGACAAAAAATGCAAAATAGAAAAAAAAGTATAAAAAACTCGTTTCATAAGACGTTTTATCGCACTTATCCTTTAGAAAACTCCCCGCTGCGCGGGTCGTTTTCTAAACAGATTGCGTGCGATAAAATCGTCGATTATGAAACTAGTTTCTTAATATACTATTTTAAAATTCCAAGACAAAAAATGCAAAATAGAAAAAATAGTATAAAAAACTCGTTTCATAAGACGTTTTATCGCACTTATCCTTTAGAAAACTCCCCGCTGCGCGGGTCGTTTTCTAAACAGATTGCGTGCGATAAAATCGTCGATTATGAAACTAGTTTCTTAATAATATTGATTTTATATTATATTGATTTTATAATATTTTGAAACGTTTGAGAATGAACATTTATGTTCGAAACGCGTAACTTATATTATAAATTAGGTTGTTTTTGGAAAATATTAAATTTATTTAAAATAAATTATTCTAAATTCCTTTGAAGCATGTAGAAGCATGTAGAATGAAGCATGTAGCTCCAATAAATTATTATTTAAAATTTTACTATTTACTTTTTACTATTTCGAAAACACGTTTTACATTCCTCAGACCAATTGTACACAACGTCCTTACTTAAGAGATGTGTACATTTCTCCTAATTTTGAAGACAAGTTCGGCAAAAACCCAATATAGTAATTTATAAGATTGAAATAAGACTGCAACGCAACTACATTTTGAGGACTTGGAGCTTCGAGACAGCTTGAATTTTTTCTTCATTTGGGCGTAAGCCATCAATATATGACCTAAATATGAGACTTCCGGCTATAAAATCGACATTTTGCAACAATTATCTTGACGTCGTCGAACTCAGCTTAACGTTTGATCACTGCCCACAATTTTCTACCGATTGCCTACTTGTCCAAATAACAAAATGTCTGTTACAAATCACAAAGAATTTGGTACACTGTGAATTAAAAAATGGTAGGAGAGCTTGACAGTCCGAATGAAAGACGCGTATACCTATAGTGGGTATTGTCAAATACTCTTAACTACCTTCCAAAACCAACAAGATCCAACACATAAACGAATTTGCAGTTTGCTAAATTAGCAAAAATATATTCGGTTTTATGCAATGAATAATGATCAGCGAAGATTTTGGGGTTATGGTTACACGATAGTTGATACACAATTAAATCTCACCTGATGCTTAGGAAGGACTCTTATTACTGTACAATTTGACTCATTCTAAACGTTTGAATTTTTTTTTAAGTTTTTTATTTTTTTTTTTTTTTTATTAATTAGTTAGACATGTTTAGCACACTAAATATGAAATATTCATTATTTAGACTCTTTGAATATCCGAAGATACCATGTCAACTATAAAGGAAGGAGATGAGGAAAATGGAAGGAATGGGGATATAGGGATAACTATACTAATTGTTTTAAATGAATATGGATATTTTCTTTAAATACCTGAGGGGAAAATTCATCGGGAAATACAGAGGGAGGCATTGAATTCCACAATTTGGCCACTCTATTAAAATAGTCGTTCTGAAAGGACACAGTTCTACAACGAGGTATTTGTACAACAAATGGATGGGATAACTCGGCAGCTCTTGTTTGTCGATTATACTGCGCACACGATGGAAGGATATTTTGAATTTCCTTAGAGGAGAATTCGCTAAAGTTATATTTATAGTAGATTGATAATTCAGCCACATTTCTTCTGTGCTGGAGTGAATCAAGCTGGTCCGTTAGTTCGGTATTACCAATCAACCGTATTGCTTTTCTTTGTACAGAGTCTAGACATTTTATTGTTGACTGACAAGCACCTCCCCAAACATGACAGCAGTACTCCATACATGGACGAATAAAGGACTTGAAGATTAGCAAAATTTGCTTGGGATTGAAATACTTTTTACATCGACTCAAGAATCCTAATTTTTGCATTGCAGATTTAGCGAGGTTGAACACATGTTTATTCCATTTCAGGTTATTTTGAATATCTACTCCAAGAAGTCTTACTGATTCAACCTCGCGCAATTCCTCGTGGTTTATTTTAATAGGAAAACTTTTATGTCGCTCTATTCGGGAAAGACGGCATAGTTTGGTTTTGGTTGGATTAAATGAAACAAGATTACAATCTCCCCATTCCATTATACGCTCCAGATCTTTGTTGATAGAATCAATTAGCAGCTCTCTATCAGTGGTAACTGCAGTATGAGATCAAAATTTAGGAGATGCATGTGATTCATGCAATGTGCTGTCATCAGCAAAACTGTGGATTGGGTGCACTGTGGAAATAAGTAAGTCATTAATGTATAGAAGAAACAAGGATGGTGAGAGTGCAGAACCTTGTTTAACCCCCGCATTGGTTGTGAAAATATTGGATGTGATACCATCTAAATTAACATGAAATTGGCGACCTGTAAGAAAACTATAAATCCATGAGACAGTAAGATGGTCTATGCCATAAGATTTTAATTTAGCTATGAGATTTTTATGCCACACTTTATCAAATGCTTTAGAAATGTCAAGTGAAATACTGAATGTTTCACCATGGTTTTCCAGCGATTTGTTCCAGAGATGGGATACGTAGGCTAACAGATCTCCTGTTGCATGACTTCTACGAAAACCATACTGTTTATCATCAATAATTCGCGACACTTCCAAATAATCTATTAAATTGTAGTTAACATATTTTTCAAATATTTTAGCTAAAACTGACAGAATTGCAATTGGTCTATAATTGTTAGGATCTGTCTTACTGCCTTTTTTTGGTATGGGTTGAACGCTGGCCAGCTTCCAAGAGTCGGGAAATATTCCGGTTTTATAAGATAAAGAGAAAATTTTTGTTAAAATTGGAGCTGGTTGCCTAGCAAAATTTTTAAGAATGAGGGGTGGAATACCGTCGGGGCCAGCAGATTTGTTGATATTGATAGAAAGAAGCATTTTCCGTACAATATTGCAACGAAAAATAATTGGTTTCATTTTACAACTGGGGGAATGAGTGTAGGAGAATGGGAAGGTTAACTATGTTTGAGTTTTCTGCGAATATACGACCCAAAAGATCCGCCTTCTCTTTCGAGTCGCTCACGGGAATGTCATTCAGAACTAAGGTTGGAATAGAGGATCGAGCAAAATTGCTCTGGACTGATTTAACTGCCTGAAAGAAACTACCTGAGCCAGATGGGTGCTCGGCGAATTTCTTTGCTTTCTTCTGGATAAACGCTTCTTTGTCCAAGTCTATTTTGTATTTACTAATATTTGTGGCTTTCTTATAGGCGCTATGGGTTTCAGGTTTTTTATTAGCGTTATATGTCTTAAATGCTTTGCGTTTATTCCTCACTGCCTCATCAACATCCCGCGTGAACCAAGGCTCAGTTCTAGGAGTGATTAATCGATTTGGAATAAACCGCCGCATTCCGTCTTTTATGATTTCGGACATTCTTATTGCTGATGTGCTAGGATCTTGATCAACACAACAAATAGTTTTCCAAGGTGTTTCATCATAAAAGTTTCTCAGTCCCTCCCAGTTGGCGCGTTTATAGTTCCAAGCGCGACGAGGATTTGCTTTAATTTGTTTCGGTGATGTAAATTGCACTATTGCTGATATTAGTAAATGGTCCGATGTTCCGAGGGGTTGTTCAACTTTTGTCTTCGTCTTTTGTCTTTTCTTCGACTCTGTCCTTTTTTGATTTTGATTTTGATTTTGAAAGGACAGTTTTTGATTTGACTTTTTATTCACAATTTTGCCGTCAACTTTTGATGATCCATTTTGAAACAAATTTTTTCGCCAGTGTGGAACTAAGATACAGTGCACAGATTCTTCCTCTTCAAAAACTTATCGAATTTAAGCTTGCTGTTTTAGTTTTTAAAATAAAAAATAATATGATAAAAAATAATTTCTTCTTACGTCAAGTCAGCGATATTCATGATTACCCTACAAGACGTAACACTGATTTTTATATTGATTTTTTCCGTACAGCCAGTGGCCAAAGTTCTCCTCTATATAGAGGCCTGTCAATTTATAATAATCTTCCTGATGAATTAAAGGAGGTGACTCGTATTTCAATATTTAAAATAGGTTTAAAAAATCATTTGTATTAGATTGAACAAAGAAAAAGAAAAAAAAGAAAGAATTAATAAAAAATAAAAAACATTATAATATTAGAAAATTGGCTCAAACTAAGCACAACTAAATTATATTAAAATATATGTATCTGTTATTATTTTATTATTTTGTAACTTTTGTTATTGTTAGTTATTTGTTATATTGTATTTATCATAAAAGGAACACATTATAATTTATTAAATTGACAAAAATATTATGTATAACTATTGAAACCCTTATTTGCGTCCTGCATTATATGCTTCTGCAAATAATTATCTAAAATTATAATAATATTACCAAAAATTTGTAAAATGATTAAATTAAATAAAGAAAAAAAAAAAAAAAAAAAAAAGATATTCAACCAATTTCTTCCTAATAACGGCTGAAATGCTCTAGCCCGAATTAATGACAATCAATTTTAATGCATAGAATTTATCATTATAAGCTACGTTGACGTTGATTTTTCCTAAAACATCGATGGTTTGACGGGCCTGTTCTCGAACACATAAATGTGAATTTGGACAATATTGTGAAGTTCTTATTGCATAACATGAAACGATAATGGTAACGATTTTATGAAAAACACATAAATTGAATTTAGACAATATTGTGAAATTTGTTTACCGGAAAATCGGTACCGTTACTGTTTAATGTTATGCAATACAAACTTCACAATATGGTCTAAATTCACATTTATGTGTTCGTTAATAGGCCACCTGTAATTGACATAAGAAAATTAAAATTTGCATTTAATGTTAACATTTCAAAATTAGAATAATAACTTCCCTTAGATATTATCGATAAGCAGACTCTAGTGTCTTTTTCTATTTCCGGGTGTTGTTGTTCAACATTGAACGTTATCAGTGCTGGTATAGTTGATCTGCTGACATGCTTTGTATCATTTCCACATTATTGACCAGTTTGGTTTCACCGAAAATATTCCCAATTGAATGCACTTTTCTTCAGGGGCGTCAATTGGGTAGGGCTGGGGGGGGCATTTGCCCCCCCCCAAGGATCTGATACTATCAATACATCGATTCAATAAAACCATACAATCGTGATAGAATTATACACTATACAAATTTCAATGCACTGTTATTTTGTAAATTCGTCTAATTTTTAGAAGATTTACTTAACTAATATACCAATTTTATCGCATACTATTAATTGAAATATATCTGACAATTCAACTCAAAAAATAAAGTTTCAATAAGGTCCAATCAAAACGCTTCATTTACTATTTTTTAGCAAATCAAAACGATTTGTTTCGATTATTTTTTTCTGTTAGGAAGGAACAGCGAATATTTTCGAATATTTTCCGCCTACTTAATATATTAATTTAAAACAAATATGCACATACAAAATTATGTGAAAATGCAATTTGCAAATAGTAAAAATGTCCGTTTTCATTCATAAATGATTGCATGTTTATGTTTATTTATCAAAAATAAATTACAAATTTATAACATTTATGCGCCTACTAAGAAGAAATAATATTTAATTTTGTTTGACAACAAAGGATTATGTTGTTTGAAATAATGTTACTATTTCTGTTCGTTAAATTGTCTGCTAAATACAACTCGTCATCAAATTATTAGTCGATTATTTTTCAACATTACCACTCATGCCATTTGAGGTCAAAAATTTCCCTCGTGCGCTACGCGCACTCGGGACCTCAAATGACATTCGTAATAATGATTATGAAAAATAATCGACTATTATTTGACGACTCGTGATATTATATCTGACAATTCAACTCAAAAAATAAAGTTTCAATAAGGTCCAATCAAAACGCTTCATTTACTATTTTTTAGCAAATCAAAACGATTTGTTTCGATTATTTTTTTCTGTTAGGAAGGAACAGCGAATATTTTCCGCCTACTTAATATATTAATTTAAAACAAATATGCACATACAAAATTATGTGAAAATGTAATTTGCAAATAGTAAAAATGTCCGTTTTCATTCATAAATGATTGCATGTTTATGTTTATTTATCAAAAATAAATTACAAATTTATAACATTTATGCGCCTACTAAGAAGAAATAATATTTAATTTTGTTTGACAACAAAGGATTATGTTGTTTGAAATAATGTTACTATTTCTGTTCGTTAAATTGTCTGCTAAATACAACTCGTCATCAAATTATTAGTCGATTATTTTTCAACATTACCACTCATGCCATTTGAGGTCAAAAACCTCAAATGACATTTGTAATAATGATTATGAAAAATAATCGACTATTATTTGACGACTCGTGATATTATATATGATAATATAATTATTACGTTACATATTATTTTGGCCCGACTAAAGTACAGTTCACCGCAATATTCAAACCGTTATCGTTCTTTGTATCAAGGACTAGAGCGCCACCAATACGAAAGGCGGTCGTATTGCTTCTAATCTTCTGATGAAATCAGTTTTATAAACAAAACACGATCGTTCTTCCAAAAACGCCGTGGGTGCGTATTTTGACAAAATTCTATCGTACTATAAGGTGCACGGCATCACCGCTTTTAGAAGAACGATTGTGTTTTGTTTATAAGATATTCGTGTCTGAGCCAGAGGAAACAAAATATTTCATCAGTATAGGGTTCCTCGAGAGTTTATAGTGCAGTATTTAACATTCAAATTTCAATTGTTATTGGTAATTTTTATAAACTTAAAAGTAAGTACATGCAGGAGAACACAACCTAATTATACCCCACTTATTTGGAGAACCCTGACTGTTTCACCTTGTTTTTTATCTATATCATATTGTACAAACTTTACAAGACTTTTTTAAAAACAATTCTAAAATGTAAAATCCTATAACATATCAAAAGTTTTCTTGATAGTTGTGCTAATTTTTATAAAATGAATGAAAATAATTACGGGAGTAATTTAAATTTATTGGGTTATTTCCAGTGATTTTATAATAGTGAATGTTTTATAATAGACAAGAAATATTTTCTAACGACACGAACAAATATTAAAGTTATGTAAATATTTTCAAAGTATGTTATGAAAACTTGCTGACAACTTCTTTTCGCTATATGGACTTTAATTTTTAATTCATAAAAAAGCAAAAATTATATGTTTGGTTTAATAAAATCCAAAACGTATTCTAAACGTCAATCTTTGTTCATTTTTTTTATACAGTCACAGGGAGGGAGAAACTATTATTTTTTGTGGTAGGTTTTTCTTATAGATTTAAAAGAAGCTCGCAATAATTGTACAATTTTGAATCAAATGAATAATTTACGCACGTTTATGTGTAGTTAACTGACCAGAAGTCCCACGCTGCGTGAAAATGTCACACATTTCATTGCCTTGTCCCACGGAGAAATCTGTCCCACGAAGCGTCCCACGAAACAATATTTCCACCACATTTGCCCGCATTATCGAAATAATCAAAAAACCTTATATCTACCTACTTACAGTTTGCGCAATATCTTAGTCAAAACAATGGCTTCACAGTTTTTTTTTGCAGTTTGTATAATGTTATGTATATGTTGATTTAACCATATTGAGAGAACAAACCAGTGCAATCTTTTTTTTACTAAAATAGTGTTTTAACTATAATTTTCTTAGAAATACTAAACTCAGTTATTTCACTTCAATAATTTACATATATTTTAATGTCTAACAGATCTACCTCAGCGAAAAGGTTTCTTTGTTTATAGAAACATCTCCCTGGTGTATATACGAGAGATCGAAAGTATATTATGAAAAACAAAATACAAAATATTTTACTTAAAAAGACTCAGTTTTGAGTATAAATTCATAAAAATTTAAATTTTTAAACCAGAGTTTACAATTTTCCTTTATTCGAGCACTCATTTCAATCCTTTGAAATAATATTCAAAAATTAAAATCTTCATAATTTGAATATCGTTCTTACTCGTAAGAGCAAAATTTTTGTTTTTTCGATTTTACTCCTTTGGAGCAGATAACATTTTCCTGTTCTTTCATTCGATTTGGAAAAGAAGAAAATTAGTCACTCTACGTCATCCTTTATATCCATTTTTCTAACAATACATGAATAATTGAACGAATCATTCGAAGCATTTTACGTTGGAAAGCATCAAATTTGACGCAAAAATAAATGTTTTGAGTATTTGAAAGAAAATATTTATTTCAATTTAGTAGCAAGAATGATATTTTATTATTTTTACTCCTGTATTTTTACTCCTGTGAGAGTGTTATATTTTTTTTAAGCTACGCACTCTGAAAGAACAAAGTAAAGGAGTGGTGTGGTATAGGTAGCGTTTCAAACTCTGTTTAAAACACACTTTAACTAGGTAGCTCCAAAGTAAAATTATTATTATCTAATATATAATTTTTTTTCTCAATAAAGAACAAACAAAGCAAACAGCATAAAAACTTGATAAATGGTATAGATTTGCAAAAGATAGAACAAGAGGTATACTGTATACCTCTTATACTTACAGAATACAGAAAAGATATTAATTATTTAGTAAAATTAAAATAAATTGTTTCAATTGTTTTGCAGTCTTTAATTGTGTAACAAAAGTTTTAAGCTACTATAAAAGGTAAATTTTTACTAACTTTTAAAATTATATTTAAAAAGTTCTCCTGCAAACCAAGACGGATAGAAAACGTTTACGTAAATTCTTATACGATATTGAATTGGACTATTCTTTTATAAAAAAATCAAAATATAACGACGCAAAAGTTTGGTGTATTACCAGTCGGAGTGAACTTGCAAATTAACAGTGGACATTATGATATTAAAAGACATATAGATACAGATAAACATAAAAAAGCGTTGCTATAAGCCGCCAGCTCCAGTAGCTTAAACAAGTTTTGTTGTTATTTTGTTGCAATTTGCGCTGCTAACACGAACATCAATTTTAGTGGTGTCACGTCAAGGGGTGAAAATTTAAAAACAAGCTAAACTCGAATTTTAACCAGAGTGTATTGGGTATTGGATTCGCAGCCCATATTCTAAATAATGCAATAAGAAATGCTGCTGATTTAAATGGCAGGGTTAAAAAAATTTGGATATTTTACTGTCTTTGCTGAAGACGTTGAAGGAGTTTTGCGGCAAAAGTAATGTCGAACATAACCAACTTATTGGATACAGTGAAACTCGCTGGCTGGCGATAATGCCAGCACTAGAAAGAATTTAGAACCTAACGGTTGAATGTCCAATTAAAATAAAAGAATTTTTTGAAGAATTAAATAGTAAACAAATAGTAAAGGAAAGCTAAATAGTAAATTTATGCACAATCATAGTTAGCACGTTTTCACCGTTCCACTTTCTCGCAATAGAAATTCTAATTAGTTTTTGGAAGAATGTTTGCATTTTGTCCCACATTTTAACGATTTGGCTCTGGTCAGTTTAGGATAGACATAACTCTTTCTCTCTGAGACAAATAAAGGAAAACAAACAAAAAAACGATTCGACATAAGAGGAGTCACGTAGGGATTGCAATCCCGTGGTGTTTTATGGATCCTGGGACTACGTGACTCATAAATTTTAAATCCCGGGATGCCCGGGAGCTAAAAAATCGTATTGGAAAATCATCCTTTTTTTCTATGCAGCACGATCTGCTGTCGTTTACAAATTCACTCTCTGAACAGTTACAAAGAAAAGATATAATAATTTCTAGCACAAGCGCTTTAATTAAAACTACTTTTTTGATGCTTAAACAATGCAGAGATGATACTAAATTGGAAATTATTTTTAACAAATGAAGGGATTTTGCAGAACTTTGCGGCATTCTCTTCGATGAAACAACACCAGCAGACTAGCAGAGTAACCAATGTAGCTCAAAAGCATTTTATTTTTATTTCTAAGTCGATGCATTTAAATGCTTTTAAATATATGTGTGTATAAAAATGTGTATGTTATGTTTTAAGAAAAAAATCTTTTTATGTCATTTAAATTCTCGCCCCCCCCAAGATTTTGGTGAAATGACGCCACTGCTTTTCTTAATTAAAATTCACACAGAAAACTTTTCTCCATGTTGTTTCTCGATTGACAGCTTCTACCTTTTATGATAAGTTTAACTTCCATGACCTTAACCTTGCCTTCTTCGACCATGTGGTCGTGATATTATTTGATTGGAATTACTTTGACTTGTGTTATGGTTCCGGTGTGTTAAAACCAGCAGCTTTTTCATTTCTAGGCTAAAAAATCACGAAACTTACACGGTTGAACTAAGCCAGTTAACCGGACGATAAATTCGGTAATAGATTTATCGTTTTATTGCATAGCCTTAAAAATTTGTAACATTCGACTCTTTCATTAACTTTTGGTGAAATATGGTTTTCTAAAATCTTGAGTAAATCATTGAAATTTTTTTTTGCTGGATTTTCTGGTGTTGCGAGAACTTTCAATGTATGAAAAATTTAAAATCCCAATTAAATTCAGAAGCAACAAAGACTTTTAATCATCTTTCAGTTTCATTGATTTTGTAATAAATTTTTAAACGATCCAAATATGAGTCAAAATCATCGCAGGGCTTGAACTCTTCTATTTCTAAAATTCTTATTTTATAGAAGGGTGAGATTTCAGTCGAACCTCAATATTTCAATGGTTTAAGTCTTTATCTCAATGAATTACGTGAACTAGTTATAAAATGCTATAATAAACTTCACACCACGTTTCGTTCAAACCTTAATAAAAAACTAAATCTTAGAATTTGGCGATTGTCACAACTTTTATCACTTAATGGTTGATATCTGATGCTTGCTTATCTGAAATTCCTTAAAAGGACTGGTACTAAACTTTCTATAACACCGTATACGTTTTCCAAGGGAAATTTACTTAAACAATAGTGTCGACTCTCGGAACACAATTTTTAACGTAAACCCCAGACCTTAGACAAACATCAGCTAGCAATTATTAAAGCCAATGTTACTGTTCCGAGTATATGTCGTTAAGTTTTAGACAATTACCGTATTTTGGTTGATATAAACTGCAATAGATAACGGAACCTACGTGACATTTTTGTGTCGGCGGTAACAGTCTCTATTTGTATTCTTTCTTTTTCTGTTCTTATTAACGATAAAGTGCTTGATTACTATGGCTTAGGTAAAATCACAGTCTCCAACAAATACAAAATTCCTTTTCTGGAGAATTTGTGGCAATAACCTGCAGGTTTTAACATTTTCGCGACTATTGACCTAGTGCAAGCTTACCACCAAATTCCAATTAAGGCTTGTAATATGCTCAAGACAGCTAAATTTTTATAATGTTATACTGTAAATGACATTGACGTCACCACAGAATGTGCAATGTGGTCGATTTCCAGGTTCTTAACATAGTTAATTAGCTGAATTGGATTAATATTTTATGGTAGAGGAATTGTTAGTCTTCCTTGACCGAGTTTAATCTATCTGTGCCATGCAAGTTCAGAGCAGTTGCAGATAAGGTGTTCCATGGTTTCTGTCTCCGAGTTGCAGAATTTGCATCTGTCGGAGGCAGTACGGCCTAATTTGTTAAGATGGTGATTTATCGGACCATGCCCTGTGACGCACCATGTTAATATATTCAGAAACTCTCTCTCAAGATTGATTGTTTTAAGAGACGGAACAGTTACCTAGGGGACGGGGTAGTTACCTAGAAACTTTTTTGATTGCAGTAGACCTTCCCACATACTCTATATTTGTTTGTTTTGTTCCTGTTCCCAGCTTTGGATAAAGCATTTGAGCGAACTCTTGCTTAATCCAAAGCACGGTTGAATGAATGGATTGAATTTTGTGAAGATGAATTTTGTAGTTTGTGCTATTCTTAGCTAGCAAGTCTGCTACAATATTGCCGTGTAGTCCTGTGTGACACACATGTGTAACAAGAAAAAATTGAAGAAGCTATCACTACTATCGAGTTTATCAGAATGGAATTTGGTTTAATGATGATCAAAAGTATCTGCAACACATGTGAACCATTTTACGCGGTTTAGAATTTTTTCACTAGACTTGAATTTTAAATGGATATTGAATTATTAAGGATTTTTGTGAGCAATGAAACTTAAGTACGTGTATTCATTCATTCAATGCTAAGATAGTTAGAGTATGAAAAACAGTAAAATGTGTGTTTGTTGAGTAAAATTCAAACGCAAGAAATGTACTAAAATTGAAAAATGATATTAAGGAGGTAAGTAAAGGTTTATAAACATTGATAAAATTTCAACTTCAAAATATCATCGCCTTGGTGGCATAGTCGATAGTGTGTCTCCCAAAAGGATTCGAATCATGGAACTAATGAGAAAGGTACGTATACTAACTAAAACCTAACAGCACTACAGAGTTTACGATGGTGAGGTTGTGGCAGCTTATATAACCAGCAAAAACTTTCGATACCTTCTAGTAGAGCGAAAGTTTTTTCTATTCTCGTATCATAAACATTTAGTTAATGACTTGTCGCATACTCCAGACTAAGATAGTCACTTACAATTTTGTTTCCTCGATTTTATCAGCCAGTTTTATTTTTTAACTCCGAGAGAATTTAAGGAATTAAAACATTAATGTGCTATTTTTCATTTAATATTGTTGTTATTAAGAGATTTTAGGGGAAACTGACTGAATTTAAAATATTTTAATTTTAGCAATCGTTAGATATCTCAATTTTCAAATTTCGAATCTCAACATATTCTATAAATTCAATTTGATTGATTTTAAATTTCATACCACATTTCACGCACTCAAATGACTCGAACATAATTTTACAATAAACTCATTTCACACAGTCAATCTAATTGAAAAAACTCCTAAATTATCTGCCAACGACAAATAAATAAAATCTATGAAATACAATTTATTACAAACTTTTTCTTCTTATTTTTTTTTAATTCGATTTTCTGATTTAAAAGAAAATTAGAGAAAAGCATATTGGAATTTCCTTTTTATTATTTATTATTCTTTCGCTTAATTTTTTCTATCACTGATTTTAATCTATTATTATTTTCTTGTTTTTCATTCTTTTTCCATTTTTTTCGTGTACGTTTTTGTAAAATCATTGAAAAAAAACGGATAAAAATAGAACTACATGGAAAATTGGAAAATGGAAATAAACGATAAATGGGAAGGTGAAAGAAGTGATGATTAAAATAGTAAAAATATTTTGTTCGTAATTGTTCATTGAATTTTATTGAAATCTTTAATGATTTTATTTAATTCAAATAACGTTATTTGTAACGATTTGTGACATGAAATAAAAATTTATTGTAATGTTTACATGGCAAAAACAAAAACTCAACGGAAAACGATACAGACCTGAGAAAAAAATTTAAATCCAACAAACAGTTTATCACTTTTCCATAAATTAATTTATTTTTATTTATGTACGTGACTAATTACTCATGCGTTGATATTAGTTGTAACGGCAGGTTGATTTTTATTAAACGAAATAATTTATTTCGTTTTCTCAACCATAAAGTGCCAACATTCATTTAACATTCTTAGCATTTGATGTTTTTTTTTCTTCTAAATCTTAATTTATTTTTCAAATTGTTTCAATGTTTTGTCTTGACTATTTTTTACGATCTAGTTTTTCATAAAATCTCAGATGAAATATCTATTTTAAATGACATTTTCTAATGAGTTGAGGAAAACTAGTTATTTTGTTTGTATTATGATGTTAACTTAAGTGAAGCTAGATGGAAAAAATTACAGATTGTAATAGTCTGGCTGGTAGCAGATTATTTCATTTTATTGCCAATTTTGTTGGTATACAAAACCCTAATAAGCTATTTCAAATTTAAACCATTAAGCCATAATTTATTAGAATATATTTTTCCAATCGTTAAATCTGTCATATTTAATCATGAGTTAAACAATAAAAAAACATAATTTTTTGTAAATGACATACATATTTTATTGTTGTTGAATATTTGAAAATGTGATAGATGTAGGAAGAATGTAACAATATTATCTAATTTTGACTTGTTTTGACAAAAAAAAAATGTTGAAAAACAATTCTTGCCGGTAGGACCGGCAAAATGTTGATTTTTATTTAAAAAATACAGAAAACTAAATATGTTTAACTACGAAAAATAGAAATTAAATTATTAATATTAGGTTTGAACATACTGTCGCCCTTGAACGTAATTCGTTTAAATTATGATTTAGGATACTTAAACTCACTTAAATTAATTTTTTGATACCATGGATCTTCCTCTCTTTACCCAAACCATTTGAAAACTCCACCAAATCTAAGTAGGCTCTGGTGTTTACCGTGGTTAAAGTATTAGGCATGGGCGTTTCAAAATAAATTTTCCATTTATGAGTCAGAGCTGGTTACGTACAGAGCAGATAAAAAACTTTTCTTTCACCTCTCCGGTTTTTTCTTTCAACTCGTTTTATTAATCGTCATTGTTTTCAGACAACTTATTGTCACTTCAGAAGTTTTCTGTAGTTCACTGAATATAACCTTATCAGGACCAGCTGATTTGAATGATTTAATTTTTGTAATTGCCCAGAATATTCTTGACTCTGTCATTAGATCTTTCACCGGCTCTTGGGAAAGTTTGTATACATTATTGGTTGAATTTTTTTCCAGGGTAAAAGTAGACTTGTAATCATGCGATTTAACCTCTTAGTCTTATATTATTAGATTGATTGCAATAATTTTCATTGGTATAAAATCTTTCGTCGATTCCTCATTGTTTTTTCAACAAAGTTCTTTGGTTTGGGTTTCACTTTGATTTTTGTTGAATTTAATTTGGCTTGATCACCTCAACAGATGTACCCGACCGTATCTGCTCTATAAAAATGATAGCCATTTTGTAGAGCAGAGTGAATGCCATTCTCAGTGTTTGCAGTTGAGTGATGGACCTCGGTTTGACTTAAGGATTGAGCAGTAATTGGTCGCCAAAGCATTTTCCACTCTCTCATTTTTCGTAACTGATATGCTATCCCTCCTCCCCATTATCTTTAACCACCACAATAAGACTGTCTTTTATTCTTTTATGATATCACTAAACGTCTTTGAAGAGTGAACCTTTGGCCTTTCAATTCAAACGTGTTGACCATCTCTTACGAGGGCAAAGTTCTTAGTTTTGGATGATCAATTCTTAGCTTCATCCTTCACAAATCTGGTGGTACAAGTGTGTATTCTTATAGCCTTTTCGTTGTTTCCAACTCTCTAAATTCTTTAATTTGTACAAGTTTTTCAATGTTGTTGCTGTGAGGCTAGAAAAAATATGAAAAATATCGGTCTGCAAAGAGAGCCGCAGTATTGAAATAAGATTTTGTTTAACCAAAGGGTGCCAGCCAATCTGACATACCGTTTGTATTGAGTTGTAGTTAGTAGATCCTGGTTTGGAACCCTTTATTGATTATTTAGATCTCGATTATTTAGGTACAGCATTGTTGCTACCACTAAAACGCCTCAGGTAATCTTGGGTAGAAAAAAATCTTCTGCACTTGGCATTTGATAATTCGCTTAATTTGGTGCATGTTAATCTCTTATTATAATAACATCATTGAGATTAGGTTGAGTTTGTTTCACTAAAACATACTCGGACTTTCATATTCTCCAACCATTTTAAAACATTTTCTGTAAAAATTAAATAATTTTCGTGTGAACTACTCGATGTGATTGTAATGATAATGAGTTACACAACGTCTTTTTCCATTTCAAAAACTTTATTTATTTTTATACCAAATATTTTCTGTCTCTAAGAGACCCTCTTGTTGGGTTAAGCTATATTGTTTATACTGAATGTTACCAAAAATAAAACTTACGATGTGCTATAAGTTAGGGCTAGTAATCAAAAATAGCTTATAAGTATGGTTGGTGAATTTGTCTAAAATGTTTTTTGGTAATCTGTATCAGTTCTTTGGAGCATGAACTGGCGATGCATGCTTGCAACAATAGTTGGAAAATGTACACGGTTGAAAAAAAAGGTATAAAATTGATCAATTTTAGATATTCATATAAGTCCACACCCAAAATGATATAAAGTTAATATATTTACTATTTATAAAATTTCAAACCAAAGTTTATTGATTGTATATATCATGTCGTATTAAAACTTTGATAAATTTAAGTATTAAATTAATATCAATTGGTATAGAATACTTTCATAATAATGAGTTATAAATTTAATACAATAAACTTATTAAACGGATTTATAAGTTTTGTGTATTAAATTAACGTTTTTGTATTAAATTTTTAATATATATTTATAATCAATTTGATACGAAATATTTATGAATAATTGATATGTAAAATTTATTAGCTCGATAAACAAAAGCGATTGATTTAATAGAGAAGGAGATATTACATCTATATTCAAAATAAAGGATTGGTTTAAAATAATGAAAGATTAAGGTTACATTTTTTTCGTTTATTAGTATAACATAACTATTATTGTCACATAATTTCACATTTTTGTCATCAACTTCCTTATAATAATTTTTAAATTTATTATATTCTTTGGTATTTACATATGGATATTATTCTTATTATAATTGCTATTATTTTATATTTATATTGCTTTATTTATATATATTTATATATTTATTTATTTTTATATTTACATATTTATTTTTTTATATATTTTTATATTTTTATATTTTTATATTTTTATATTTTTATATTTTTATATTTTTATATTTTTATATTTTTATATTTTTATATTTTTATATTTTTATATTTTTATATTTTTATATTTTTATATTTTTATATTTTTATATTTTTATATTTTTATATTTTTATATTTTTATATTTTTATATTTTTATATTTTTATATTTTTATATTTTTATATTTTTATATTTTTATATTTTTATATTTTTATATTTTTAGATTTTTATATTTTTATATTTTTATATTTTTATTTTTATATTTTTATATTTTGATATTTTATATTTTTATATTTTTATATTTTTAAATTTTTATATTTTTATATTTTTATATTTTTATATTTTTATATTTTTATATTTTTATATTTTATATTTTATATTTTTATATTTTTATATTTTTATATTTTTATATTTTTACATTTTTATATTTTTATATTTTTATATTTTTATATTTTTATATTTTTATATTTTTATATTTTTATATTTTTATTTTTTTATATTTTTATATTTTTATATTTTTATATTTTTATATTTTCATATTTTTATATTTTTATATTTTTATATTTTTATATTTTTATATTTTTATATTTTTATATTTTTATATTTTTAAATTTTATATTTTTATATTTTTATATTTTTATATTTTCATATTTTTATATTTTTATATTTTTATATTTTTATATTTTTATATTTTTATATTTTTATATTTTTATATTTTTAAATTTTATATTTTTATATTTTTATATTTTTATATTTTTATATTTTTATATTTTTAAATTTTTATATTTTTATATTTTTATATTTTTATATTTTTACATTTTTAAATTTTTATATTTATATATTTATATATTTATATATTTATATATTTTATAAATGTTTACATTTATATTTAAATATTTATTGTTAATAACTATTAGGTATTACTGTATTTCAGATTTTGTTTTTCTGTTTTTGTTATAGCAACAATATACGGTGCTTTTATACTTGAATCCCCAATATAATCTTCGTTTCGAAGTCAGCCTAAATGAGTTCGTTTCGAAGTCAGCCTAGAATTAATAAAAAAAATGGAAATGTATACTAAACTTTAAAACAATTAATAGTTATTTATATATCTAGAACGATAAGTGAAACTTTAAAGTACGAGGTAGTTGTTTACTAGTGAGTACCTTCAAAAACACTTTTCGTTTGAGGTAAATACAAAATTTTATTTCATACTGGAAATTTATTAAAATAAAAAGAAATGAGTTTTAAATTTTGCTCAAAAAGTTGAACTTTAACGTCCTTGTCCTAGTACTTTATAAAATTTTATAAAGTCCTAGGACGTTAAAGTTCAACGTTTATGGTACAAAAAGTTAAACTTTAACGTCCTAGGACTTTATAAAATTTTATAAAGTCGTAGGACATAAAAGTTCAACTTTTTGTACCATAAATAATCCGAAAAATGTCGTTTTAGATATCAGTATGAAATAAAAAATATTATTTTTAATTGTAGTGTAAAAGTATTAATTTATATGGCTAAAAGTTTTTATAAAAATCAATAGTTGTATGCTAGAAGGTAACCTATTAAATAAAACTTGAACGGGTACCTGATTAAAAATAAATAAAATTCTTTACCTGTTTATGAACTAGTAAATTACTAACGGCTTGCTCGTCCGTCATCCAATAAAATTTAACACGTTCAGTTGGAGATGGTGGCAACAATCGCAATAAATTAATAAGTGAGAGTTTTTGTGTCCCAATCTATATTTTTGAAACAAGAAAATTTTGTATGAATATTTCAATTTACAAGCAAATTGGCGAATAACCTTTATTTCTGTCGGCTGCCATATGTAACAGTTTTTTCGGAGCTTTTGACAATGTTTATTTAATTTTTGTGTTGATCCAAATGTAAACTCAAAGTCAAAAACAATCTTTCGTTTTTTAGTATACTATCTTTTTGTTGAATTTAACAATAAATCCTGAAAATTAAATTGAATTATAATAAAAACAAATAAATATATGATTAATATAAACATGTAAATTTTTGATTAAAATAAACATGCAGTGCTTAGAACCCGAAATCTAAAAAATTGTTCGTTCAAATTCTGCCTTTGAAAATTTAAAAGAATGCATAAATAATAAATGGGGACCACTTTTAAACATGGGATTATTTATATTTTTAAGATAATTTCAATTTATAATTATGATTATAATTTCAATTAAAAAATCTCAATCCACATAAGTGTTTATGTTGCAGATTTAAAAGTCGCGATATATCCATTAAAATTGTTGTGAAATCAATAAACAACATTATTGATTCACAATAAATTATAAACAAACAGAAATTACAAGTTAAGTAGGCTATCAGTTTCTATATGCTATTCTATATATATAAAGGTAACACATAATAAATAATTTTTAACTTACCAGAATAACCATAATCCGCATATTCAAAATTTGTGCAATATATTTCACAATATCTGAGTTTTAAAAAAAATTTCAATTTGCACTGTTACAAATAAAACCACTAATTGTTCTGTAAATTGTTCGGTTTTGTGTAACTAAACAAATAAATAATTTTTCACTTTCACTTTCTACACGTGTTTGATTTATAATGAAAACAAAATAAATCTCTGTAATCGTTAGAAGTTAGAATAGTTTATATCTTAAAAATATAAAAGTTATACTCAGTACCGTATTAAAAGAATAAGTTAATATATTTATTGTATACCTGCTTTTATTAAAAACGGTTGAAACAAAAATAATTTATAAGTTGACATTATTAGATAAATAATTTTAGATTATCAATTTCACCCATAGTATTTAGTTTAAATAAATATTTTGTATTAAATTAATATTACTTTTGTTTAAATTTTGTTAATATTTTGCAGTAGCATAAAACTAATCAGAAATCGTTTTAAATTAATATGAAAAATGTATTTATTTGTTCCAAAAAAATATAAAACTGTCTTTAATATAAGTTTTGTATTAATTTTATAATAAAACTGATAAAGAGATCATTAATAATTTCATAAAATATTAAATGAATAAGAAAATTCATATTAATAGCTTTTATAGGAATCAAGTTATTAAAAATAATACCCAAATTTTTAACCGTGTATTTAAACTATGGATTTAGTAAATCACCAATAAATTCCATATATTTTAATAAAAATTCTATTTTACGGTTTACCAATTACATTTTTATAATCCATTTTTGACATATTTTTAGTGTGAACAAAAAGTGACTGATTAAAATAAACTTAAAACTTAAAATCTTTTCTATGTTAATGAAGTATGCTACAATACTTTTTGAATGATTATTAAATACGCCACAATGCTCCCTCGCTAGACTTAAATTAGGGATTTTAGTCGATGAATCTGACTGGTGGTTTAACCGTTCTGCCAGAACTTGTGGTGGTGGTTTTGTGGTCAAACGTTACCTTTTTGCTTTTACTCGCTGTTGCATTATTTGATGTAAATCGATGGGACTGTTGTGCTTGATCATAACAGTCATTCTGTTCTTGGTCCAGTGATTGACGGTTTTGTTACGGCGTATTTTATTGTTGCTGCAGCTGTTGACATTCTTGTGCTTGATCGTCGCTCTTAAAAAAACTGGTTTAAGACGATCTACAGAAGTTTTAACTAATCGTTGATTTACTTTGATGACAAAATATTTGTAAAAACGTTTCAGGACTTCGTAAGGCCCGTCATATAGTTGTTGCAACGCTGTTTTTACTGTATCATTTACTGTTGATCTTAGCCTTAGCAGAATTATTGGAATAGTGTTAGCACATTTTGGTGTTTGATGGCACATAATAGAGGCCTTAAGTGTACGGTGCCACCTTTCGATTAAGCTGTTTGACTGTGGATGGTAATATGTGGTTTTCAACTGTTGAATTCCTAACGTTTTTGTGAGTTCGCTGAATAAGGTAGATTCAAACTGTCTGCCTAAATCTGTAGTAATTCGTAAAGGCACAACAAAACGTGAAAATCAATGCACAGTTAGATTACGTGCTATAGTTTCCGCCGTAATGTCTGGTGATGAAATGGCCTCAGTCCATCTGGTGAATCTATCTTTAATTGTAAGACAGTAACGGCTTACACTGATTGTGGTAAAGGTCCAACTAAATCGATATTAATATGTTCAAAACGTTGATTTGGAGGATTATATGATGAAACTAATGATTTGTTATGACGGCTAACCTTTGATTTTTGACATGCAATTTTTCACGAATTGTTGTATATCTTTTTTCATATTTTTCCAAACATAGCGTTGTTGAATTAGTTTTTGAGTTGAATTGACACCTGGATGTGATAAACCATGAAGTGCGAAAATAATCTGTCGTTGAAAACATTTTGGTAAGTAAGGCCGAATGATGTCATTATTGATTTGGCAAAAACTATGTGATGTTCAGGGGCATTTAGCTTGACTAGCTTCAATGAAGAGCTTTCATCTTTTTTCAGTAGAATTGCTTTGAGATCATCGTCGTTTTATTGTGCTATAGCAATAGCTTCGAAATTAATATTGTTGCCGTGTTGAATTTCATTAATGCGTAACAGGAAATCTGCGGTTATATTGTCCAAGCCAGATATATAAAATCCAACGGTCGTATTCTACGTGGTGATGCTTTGTTGCGCTTTTGCTTAAATGCAAAAATTAATGGCTTGTGATCTGTATATTTGGGACACGGCCTTACTTCGATCATCTGTCTAAAATATTTAACTCCCAAATACATCGCTAACAGTTCGCTGTCGTTTGTACTGTATTTTTTTGGGGTGTCAGTTAACCTTTTAGAAAAAAATCCATGTGGTTGATGTTGACTGTCGATGATTTGGTGAAGTACTGCACCAAATCCATGATCTGAGGCATCAACACCTAACGCTAGTTGTGAACACGGTGATGGATGTACTTACAGTGCTGAATTAGCCAGGTCGTTTTTGCATTTTGCAAAGGCTTCAACTGCTGCTTTGTTCCAAATAATAGGAGTTTTATCATTTTTTTTATTTCCTGAAATCAAATGTTGTAAAATTATTTGGTTGTTCACTGCCTGTGGTATGAATCGCCTATAAAAATTAATCATGGCCAAACATTTTTTTAACTCCATTGCTATTTTTGCTTGTTCGAAATTTTTGATGCATTCGATTTTTTCAGGTAATGGTTTAATGCCTTCTGCATTGTTATTTTTCCAAATTCACATTTGGATGCATTTATACATAGATTATATTCTCGTAGCCATTGAAATACAAGACGAAGATGCCGGTGATGTTCTTGCATGCCATTTGAAGCTATGAAAATATCGTCTATATAAGGAAATACAAAATCAAGACCACGTAGTGCTTCATGTATCAACAGCTAAAATGTTTGAGCCGCATTAAATAAACCGAAAGTCATGTATACGAACTCAAATATTCGGTATATTCGGTGTTCGGGATATGCTCAGGTTCTATTGGTACTTGATGATAAGCTTTTTGTAAATCTATTTTGGAAAATATTGTTATGGCATGTAACGTGTTTGAAAAATCATAAAAAATTATTGATATCGGTCTGGAATGGTAGGTGGCATTAAGTGCCCGGTAATCACCGCATGGCCTCCATGACCCGTCTTTTTTCTTTAACATGTGCAATGGCGATGACCAGTTTGATTTTGATGGTCGACAAATTTCTTGATGGAGTAAATATTCAAATTTTTCACGTGCTGCTTTCAGTTTATCTGGAGACAAACGTCGAGCATTGGAATATACAGGCTGCCCCTAGTTTGAATTTGACGTGCGATGGAAGATTTTGCTGGCCGTTTGTTTACGGAAAAGTTATGTCATTGAAATCTCTTAACAGAGTTGAAAATGGATCATAATTATTAAATGTTTTAATTGAAGAAATACATGAATTAATAGTAGTTCCTGTTGATTCGAGTGAAGTATTTCTGTCTATTAATCGATTGTGAGTGGCATCTACTAATAGGTTGTAATACATTGTTTGACACACTGAAAAAAAAATTGAAGTTCATGACAACCTCATCTCGAAGTTGGCAGTTGGTTATTCATGCAAAGAAAAATTATTTGCAAAGAATTTCACGTTGATTGGGACAACTACACGATAACATTTTCTTAACAACAGAATGAGGTTTATTTAAAATATAAAGTGTTATATCCAATATAACAGTAGTTGAATTAAGATAATAACTATTTCACTGAAAAAAATTTTCTTTGGCCTTATATCATGAATTTTTCATTTTAAAGTTTAAGTATTTGAGATTAATTGAATTATAAATATTTCGTGTGATTGTCTCAACTTCATCGATTTATAATTGTAGAGTTGTTGAAGCAATTTCGTAGTTTGATTCGCCATATGTGACCGCATGGTGAGGTTGAGACAATTGCATTTCGATTGGAAATAGGACATGTTTTTTTCAGTGCATCTGCTATTGTAAAGATCCATGGAAAATTTCGACGCAAATTGAGGTTTACAATAAGATGTTTTTTTCCATAAGTTGAATTTGCTGCAAATCCATTTGCTGCAAAAAGTTGGTTGGTTGGAGATTGTTTTTGTGTTCTAGTAGAAAGATTTTAGATACAACGGAGATATTGGCACCAGTATCAATTAAAAACTGTGAATTGTTGGTGGTGTCATAGAATACACAAACGGTTGATATCCGTATACTTAAATAATTTGTTGTTGTGAGATGTGGACTGTGTGCTATCTAGTTTTGTTGAGATATTTATGTTTTCATCATCAAGTTTATTGACAAATATTGATGCATTGCTGTCAGTAGAGCCGGCAAAATTATTGATATTTGCTGAATTTGTTTGCTGAAGTTGCTATTTAGAATGCGGAGTATTAAATGTGCATGGTTGCATATATGCCATAAGAGTGGTGGTACTAGCATGTGGTTCATTTGATGGTGTACTAGATCGCGGTTTATTTGCACGTGTTTTAGATCGAGAGTGTGATTGAGACCGTTGCTGTTGACTTTGTTGTTTACCTTTAAACAATTGCTGAACCTGTTTTCTAAGTTCAATGATGTGTGCCTCTATATGCTGTGTACTCCCCGATGATTGCTGATGCAATACTTGTGGTTGTTATTGTAGGCTCACGGTACTGAGTGGCATTCCCATTGAATTAATCACTGCATCTGCATTTATAGCTCTGATAAACTGCCAGATGCAGCTGCAACGATTGTATGGGCCTGTGGTGGGAGTCGACTCAACCATAAGTTTTTGAGCATATACTCATCGGTTTCTTCATCGACTTTACGTAGTTCATTCAAAAGATGATTTGGTCGCCTGTCATCTAGTTGAATACTGCTTATTAATTTTTGAAATTTTTGTTGTTGTGTATCTGAATAAGCAGCTAGAACTGCTGTCTTTAAAGGTTTTTTTTTTCTTTTTATACGAAGTTAAACATGTTTAGTGTTAGCTTCGAATAGTTTCTCAGCTGGCGGTTTTTTTACGATCGAAACAACTTGATTGACTATTTTTGTTCAAGTAAATCTACTACGACATTGAATTTTGTTGTATCTGACCATATATTATTCACTTTAAACCATGACTCCAGTTGTACAAACCATGTTTCAACTTAATTCGCATCCAATTTTGGCATTTGTACTCTTGATGCGAGGGCCAAAATATCTGGTTTCGCTTTATCTGAAGCATCCTCCTCCTTTCCTGGCATAATTTAATTTTTTATAAAATAATTATATCAAAACTGACTATAGTAGAATTATTTTGCCAGCGAACACAAAATTTGTTTGTTATGCGCATATTGTTTGCACATGCGCATATTGTTTGCACATTCAGTGTCTCGATTAAAATATTAAAAAAAACTATTAGGGTCCCATGGAAATGGATAAAAAAAACGCATAAAATTAATAAATTACTATTGAAATTCAATCAATTATAATAGAAAACCAAAAACTAGTAAAAATATTAATGATTTTGTAGGAAATGTAACCAAATTTTGATAATTAAAAATAATTGTAATAAAAATAACTACGCCTATGGAAACAAATATCACAAAAAACAAATGGTACGAACTAGAAGTAGAAATTTAACTAATATAATTGTTTTGAAAACAAATTTATCCCAAAATAAATAATGCATCTCTGTTTTACTTTTTGTCTCATCTGTTATCTCTTGCTGCGTCCTATCTGTCAAAAATTCGCTGGCAAAAAAATTCCACTATATGTGCGTTGCAAATGCAAAAAAAAAAATTTCAAAAAAAAAAACTTTGAATGTTTGATGAACACAGTTAATGTGACTGTATGTGTTCATAGAATTTGTAGAAATGTATGACGCTAAAAAATTATTTTCATAATTTCTCTCTAAAAAGTACACTTTGCTTTAATTGTCCAGCGTTGCGAAAGCTGTCAATATCAAAGCAGTTTAGATAAGTTCATATCGTAACCGCTGTCAATTACTTATCGTAACTGCTGAAGTTTTGGCCTCAAATTTTCTTTTTTAAATCAAAGTTTTAGAGAGAAATTATGAAAAGCACTGTTCGTAACTCGTGGAGAAAGTAAGTTATTTCAGAATTGGTGAATTGTTTGCACTCGCTATCGCTCGTGCACAAACTTTCACCAATGCTGAAATAACTTACTTTCTCCACTTGTTACGAAATGTACTATTCTAGAATTTCTCAGCAATGTGAATTATAATGTTTTGTTACACTGATCACTTTTTTAAAAAAAAAATGTTTAAAATTGTGTTGTTTACATCAAATACAAAGCACTTTTCACCATTTAGAGAAAGTACTTTTGCAAGAAAGGGTTTTCCAGCCTAATTGTTCGATTTGATAAACGCGTGGTAAAATAAAAATGGCAATGTTAATTCAATTATGCACGGTATAATTTTACGAAAATGCACTTAATTTATTAAAGCTTAAATTGTTATAACACTGAGTGTTTCAATATCGGTGGTCACCAATTATGGATTTAGTAAACTTTGACACGAATAAATTCCATATATTTTAATATATTTCATAAACAAAATAAAAATTCTATTTTACAGTTTAACAATTACACTTTTGACATATTCTCAGTGTGAACAAAAAGTGACTGATTAAAATAAACTTAAAACTTAAAATCTTTTTTATGTTAATGAAGTATGCTACAATACTTTTTTGATGATTATTAAATACGCCACAAAACTTTCTAAATCTGAATAATATTTTCGATATGTTCTGATGAACATCTTAGGCCAATCATCAATTCATTAGTTGTAAAATTGCTGATTCTTTAACTGTTTTTCCCAGAAAATTGTTGACGCATTTTTGCTTTAATATTGTTAGATAACATTTAAGCGATCTCGTCCGATGCTGTTATCAATGATAGAACTATTAATAATATCATCGTAGTGAGCTTACTGTCCAGAAATATTTTGTTAAGCTTTAGGTTCTTTAAGTAACGAAATTTTTGTGTCTTTGGTAAATTTGTGTTATCATTCAAATTTAATATGAATTTTCTAGAAGGGATAATTTTCTAGACAATGATGGCTTGTATATTTTACGCCAACATTTGACGTAACTGAGTTGCAGGCTTGTTTTAGAAAATATTTTAGACGTAACTGAAACTCAAAACTAAGCAATCTTTTTTTTAGAAGAGTAATACATTGTGATTCATTTTCAAACCAAAATTCAAAGTGATAACCGCTGTTTTCCTAAGAGTAAACTGCAAACCGTCAAGGAAGCTATGAATAAAAAAAATTTAGATGTTTCAATCACAAACAAGAACATTTTACATCATCTGAGCTTAATATTTTAATAAAAAAACACTATTGAATGAATGCAACTAAGACTGTTATCACAAACAATTATGTTGCATTTAATTGAAAATTTTATTGTCTATAAAAACAGAAGAACGACACATAATTATAGTTTTCCTTAGTTTGATTTAGTTTCTTTCTTAAAACCACAAAACCAAATTTCTGTTTTACTTAACACAACAATATGTGTTTTATTTTCTAACAATTTAATTATAATATACGTATATTGTAAATAGTTTCAAATTTTATTTCTAAATTTAACTATTGTAAAGAAAACGTCCAATAAAGTTTTTACCGATTTTTTCGAAGAGGAAAACTCTGTCATCATACAAATTAAAAGATGACCATAAATTTTCTAAAAAATGTTTTTGAAAACAGTTTTACTTCATCTTAGTACATTACTGATTTGTATTTTTTGCTTTTGTTTTTTCAAATGAACCAAAAATTAAAATAATATAGTTTCATTGGACAAATAATATAAAAGTTGTTTTTCATCGGTGTAGTCCAAACAAATTAAAATAGATATTTAAATAATGTTTAAATTTTTTATATTAAAATTTAATTTTTATATTATTACAATTTTTAAAAATTAAAAATTGTATATATATGCCTTCCTTATAATATAGCTTTACTGAATTTCATTTAATTTTTTATGCACTACAAATACAATTAAAATTTTAATTTTATTGTTTTTGTTTGATGAAGCTGAATTGTTAATTTATTTCAGGGTTATTTACGTAATTATTTCAGAAGGTTTCTAGAACTGCTACAATATTGTAACGAATTTATTTTAAATACTTAGGGCATCCGTTATAGTTTAGAAAGACTGCTTGGACTATTTGATATTATTATAGGCTAAACATGCAACAAATAGATAGGCGAAAATCACGCTCTAATTTTGTTTTTTAATGTTTTTCCTATAAACAACTCGATAATATTAGGCCAGTACAAATAGTATTTGAACAACAAAAAAATTCGTTACAGCAATCTGACAGCGGGATATTGTAAAAGAAGATATCGTAAAAGAGGGAAAAATAAATCGAACCGACAGCCGCCATCCGGGGTTTTAGGGGAGTTTTTAGGGGTGGAAAGCAGTTTTTCATGATTTCTGACTAAACCGTGCATTCTATAAAAAAAATTGCAAATAAAAGATATAGGGAATAAAAAGATCTACAACTTTTGTACATACCTTTTGTATCTGACAGCGGGATATTGTAAAAGAAGATATCGTAAAAGAGGGAAAAATAAATCGAACCGACAGCCGCCATCCGGGGTTTTAAGGGAGTTTTTAGGGGTGGAAAGCAGTTTTTCATGATTTCTGGCTAAACCGTGCATTCTATAAAAAAAAATTGCAAATAAAAGATATAGGGAATAAAAAGATCTACAACTTTTGTACATACCAAATACCATTTACCCTAACCTCAAAATTTTTCGAAAAATTGCGAGAAACCGATTTTTTGGATTTTAAGTTTTTTCTTTCACAAAAAAAACTTTATGAAGCTCAAACGTTGACAAAAGATACCTCCATTTATTTAAAAAAAAAAATAAATAAAAAAAATTAAAAAACACACTTTTTGAAAAACGAACTAAAAAGTAGAAAATAAATTTTGCATTAACACCAGCGTTATGTCTTTTATAATTATATTTTCTTTGAAATTGTAAGAAGAAAAAATATTTAAATGGTATTTAACACATCTTAGCATAGATGCAAATATTAAATTTTTGACTAATTTAAAATGCTAATTTTCGATTGACAAACAGTTTTTCGTACCTTTTGTTACCTTCAGATTTATAAAGTTTTTTGCTTTAAAAGTTTTAGAAATACGTACTGACTGCTTCAACAAACTTGTCTTTTCAATTTGGGATCCATCACATAATGGGAAGTTACTGAAAAATCAATCACAAAATTCCACTCATCAAAGCTCTCAAGAGTCAAGTTAAATAAAAGTGTGTAAAAAAGGCGGTATTTTTTCGAACGGAAATATTTAGAGGTTGTTGTTAAATTTAATTTAAAAAAAACAAATTTGTAACTGCGATTCCTCTTAAAACTACGCCTCTTGCAGAGTTCTGTTTTTGCTCATTTACTCGTAGTTACGTCTGCTTTCGATAAGTGTTAAAAAAATGGCGGAAATTGAAAATCCGAAACCTTTATAACTTTTGACCCCCTCATTTGATGAAAAACGTGTTCTAGACAGAGTTGTGAAAACTTGACCATTTTTGATTTTCCTGAAACTTGGCACATAAGTAGTATGGACAAAATAAAAAATATGACTTATTGTAAAATTTTTTTAAAGTGCATAGTTTGAGCATAGGGGGCACCCCAACATGCATGAAAAATGAAAAATCTGCCAATCCGATGTAACTTTGAAATTAAATTGCTCAAGAACGGCTATACCGATTTCATCAAACTTTTTTTGTTTGATAGATGATTAATTAGGCGTTTGAAAAAAAATTAATTTATTGTTTTTATAATTAGTTTTTAAATAAAAATATTAAAAAAACTTTTTTAAAGATGGCGCTAGGGTTAAAGATCAATTGGGATTTAATTAATTTTTTTTCTGAAAATAGTTCTATTTTAACTCTAAAGTATATCAAATTTACAAAGAGGCATTAATTCGTATTCATGAGATATTTAATTTTAACGATTTTTAGTCATTCTAAAATTCTAATTATTCATTATTTTTTCGAACAATTTTTATCATCAAAAAATTTTAACCACTGAAGTTCGAGAAAATAATGAACAATTAGAATTTTAATCGAACTAAAAATCTTTAAAATTAAATATCTGAAGAACACGAATTAACGCCTCTTTGTAAATTTGATATATTTTAAAGGAGGGTTAGAACTATATTTTAAAAATCAAAAAAGTTAAAATTTAATTGATTTAAAAATTTTTTGTTAATGGAAGTTGTTTGAAAAAATGAAGAAAAATTCGAATTTCAGCCATACTAAAAATCTTTAAAATTAAATATCTCAAGAAGAAGAATTAACGCCTCTTTGTAAATTTGATATATTTTAGACTAAAGATAGAACTATTTTCAAAAATAAAATTAATTAAATCCCAATTGATCTTTGACCCTAAATTTTAAAATAAGTTGTATTTTTTATTTTGTCCATACTACTTATATGCCAAGTTTCAGGAAAATCAAAAATGGTCAAGTTGAAATTTCGACTTTTTCACCTGCGTAGATCACGTTTTTCATCATTTCCGCGAATTTTTTTTTCATAATAAAGATGCAGAGGATCTAATCTTTCTATTTATTTGAAAAAAAAAAAATCAATTTGTTTAATATTTATTATAAAAAACTAAAAAATAATCAAAGGGGGACCCAAGATAAAATTGAAAGTTTGATCCTTAATAACTTTTGATCCTTTCATTTCCGCTATTTTTTTTAAAATAAGGATGCAGAGGACCTAATCTTTCTATTTATCTAAACAAAATCAATAAAAAGTTGATGGGGATAAAACGATAAGTATAACTATGACAACAAAAAATAAACAATTTTTTTGATTGGATTATAAAATTTTGAATTTAAGGTTGCTTTTATAAAAATTTCTACTTTTTATTGAATTTCTTTTTATTGAATTTCTATTTCTATTTCTACGATCGTGATAATTTTTTAAGGTTAACTCTAATTTTCTTATATACAACTGAGTGTTTCTGATTTTTAATTTTTTTTTTCTCCAATTTAATTTATTTAATTAAAGAAACTCTATCATGCAGATTTACATAATGATGGAGTACCTTCTTGTCTACTTTGTGGAAGTGATGATGGAAAGCTGATAGCTGTCAAACAGCGCACGATTGCTTCTCTGATAACATCTAGCAGAAACAGAAAAGACAACATATTCAAAACATTTCAGAAAATTTCTGAAGCACACGTCCACGACAGTTGTCGAGCGTCATACACCAAACCCAGTTCAATTCCAACGGCTGAAAAAGATAAGACCACAAGAATATCTGATGGTAAAAAGGTTAGAAAAGAAGCACTTCATTTTGATTTTGAGAAGTTTTGTTTTTTTTTGCGTTGAAGCTTGTAACAGGAACAGCGATTTTCGTGCCATTAAAAATAATGAAACAAATCAAAATATTTCATGTGCTTTGAGAGAAAGGGATGTGTTTGATGCGTTTCATAAAACTTTGCATGCTCGAATGGAGAGTATAAAAGATTCAGATGAAATTCCCACTTGTTATCATAATAAATACATAACAGCTTTTTATAGAGTTTCTACTACTTCAAGCGCGGGTCATCCTACCAGTAGAACCACAAAAAATTTCATAAATCACTGTATTGATTGTATTAAAAGAAATCCAAGTGAATGCCAATTTCTCTCAATGATATGAAAGAAACATTTAAGATGGAATTCCAACATTCGGTACGGTACAAAACAAATTTAATGTGCACTTTCAGGGCGATGTCGTTTTTACTTCGATAAATGGTGATGTGGCCATCACATTTAAAAAACATGCTGGGAAAGAATTGAATAAAATGTGGTATGAATCGCGATTGCAAAACATAGATGATGAAAAAATGAGATTTGTTGAAATGGCTGGTAAAATAATTTCCGAAGACATTAGGTCACAAATTTACGATAAAAAAAATTATCAAGTGTTTAGTGCAGAAGAAGAAAGTAAATGTGATGATGTTCCTGCCACGTTGCTCAAATTTTTAAATATTATCACAAAGACATACAAAAAGAGTGAAGAAAACAAAAAGTGCAGCAGAAGATTAGCAACGATAGCCCATTGTTTGATTTCATCTGCGAGTCCACGATCTCCTTTTTTATCTCCTTTTTCATTAAGCTTATCTGCAATGCTGCATAAGAAGCACGGATCAAGAGATACGATTGATTTATTAACTTATCTATAGGATTGTGTTCGTCATATAATGAAACTTTAATGTTTGAGGTTTCGATAACAAACGACCCCTACAATCACACTTTTAACGAAGATGTTTATATTCAATATGTATTCGACAACGCCGATCACGACGCATGTACCATAGATGGAAAAAATACATTTCATGCAATGGGAGGAATCACGATCGCAACCCCAGCATCTACGGCTACTAAAAAAAACAATCCCAAAATTAGATAAAATTCCAACGTCAGTGGAGATCGGTTGTCATGGCTTTATCGAACTAAAAACTTTTGAAAATAATCAATCGGAGGCTTTGAAAGGCGTCATTATTGAAAACAATTTTTCAAATACAGACCAAAAATCAGTGGAAATGCTGGCCGTTGGCAGATTTTATTTGGATATATTCTAAGTCTACTAATATCAATACCAAAGGATGGAACGGTTTCATGGAGGAAATTTACGTTAACGGTCGCTATGAAAAAATGAAAATTATTCCCCTGCCTTTTGTAAACAATCCTCCAAGTAACTAAAGCGCTATTTACACTGTTCTATTGAATGCTGCGGATGATAACAGGCAAAACCATAAGCAAGAGACTTGCTTTGTTACTTACGATCAGCCGGTTTACTTAAAAGCTCGTAAGTTTCTAGCTTGCGAAAAAAATAAAGATGTTAATTTGTTGTCCGCGATAGAGGTTAGACTTGGTGGATTGCATACACTAATATCTTTTTTGTGAGCAATTGGTTTTATTATGGATGGAAGCGGTATAAAGGAGGCACTCTGTACTAAATCTGTCGAAAACTACTTATTGGACATGCTTACAGCAGAGCTGTTAGAGGTCATATTTTAATACACGAAGTTTTATCGAACATTGCCTTAGAATAATTGAAATTAAGCGAATCTGGAAAAGAACTATTGGATAACCATTTATTTGATGTGGGACACGAAAATTTTTTGGATGGCATGGGAAAAAAAGAATTAGTGGCAATAAGAGACAAAATATTTAAACCATTTGGAGGAAATAAAAAAAGGGGGCCCACAGCCGAACTTATGATTCAGTACATGGAAATGATTCAATCGGTAAAAGATTTTATAAGAGCAGAGCGTTCAGGTAATTTTTTTTGCACTTGAAATGCGTTGAAAAAATGATTCCTTACTTCCATGCGAGTGGTCATTTTTTATATGCAAAGTAAGCTCATCTGCAGGATATGCAAAAGTTGGAAACGACAATGAGTGACAGTAAATATGCACGGTTCGTAACGAGTGGCATTTTTACAGTACGGCTTTCTTGCAAATTCCGGTCTGAAATATGGTCTGGCATAACTTTCGAACAGGTTTTGATGGGGTGCATGCGTAGCCAAGGAGTACTAACACACGGCCTTGGGTTTTTGCAAAGTGTTTTGAGTAAATTCATTGCTACAATGATTGTACTTGTCGAATCATCCAATATCATGTCAATTTCTTCTGGAGTAATTGGTGGGAATTCTATCAACTGCCACATAGCCTACGTAATCGGAAAAAAATTGGCAGGTTCAATAATTGGCAAGGACTTCGGCAGCGTCAAATTCCAACGTAAGAACAAAGTTTTGTCGAAAACGGGTTTAAAAAAAGTGTCAAATCAGATTTGTATAAATTGTTTAGGACCGGCAACTCGGAGCACAATAAAATAGTAGTGAATGTTGTCGATAGGGGTTTCCTATTACATAAAGTGGTGTGGCAAAAATCAATACAGTTGCAGTAATAAAAAAAAGTACCTTCAATATGTACGCATTCATTCTGCAGCGAATAGTTATATAAAAGCTTATGGATACCATAATGTTGATAATACGCATACCGCATACGGCCACTTAGATTGTCACAAAAACGATAAAACGCCTTCGACGACAAAAATCAGTGATGGTACTGAATATTAACGATTTTCAAGATCACACTTATTTGCAAGAAAAATTTTTATCAAATGAATGTACTAAAAATAATTTAATACCAATATTATCGCAAGAGCTCCGAACAGCAGAGTTTCTATGTAAACAAGCAGCAGAAGATGCAGATACCCTCATAATAAATACAGCAATTGAAATCGCCACAGATGATAAAATAGTGATAGTTGTTGGGCAAGACGTTGAACTTCTAATACTCTTAAATCAGTTAAATGAGAAAAATTTAGATATATTCTTTCACAACGGGTAATGTTCGCGATTCTTTCTATACATCTAATACCTTTAAAGATTCTTCGAAACCAAAGTATTTGGCATTCCTACACTGTTTTACTGGTTGTGATACTACCTCAGGATTTGCAGGAAAAGGAAAACTAATGTCAATAAAAACAATTTTACAAAATAAAGATTTTCCTCGATTGGCTGATACTTTTTACCAAAACAATGCTAATAAAGAGATGAAAGCAGAAAATGGCACTAAAAATAATAGCATGGATGTAGAGTAAAAAGTATGATTTAATTCTGCATGATATACGGTTTGACATTTATAAAACAGGCACGTTTAAATCAACTTTTAAATTGGAAAAATTACCTCCAACAACAGGGGCAGCAAAACAGCATTGTTTCATAGCGTATGAAATGATCGCAACAGATTGGGGTTGGAAACAAACAGTGGAAGGCATCATTAGGCCAAATATCACAGATGATAGATTAATACCAGATCATCTCCTGAAAGCTATTTGCTACAGCTGCGAAAAGGGTTGTTCGCTCATAAAATGCGGCTGTAGAAAGCATGGTCTGAAATGTACAAACTTATGTTTAAATTGTTTTAATTTACAAAATTGCTCAAATGTTAAACTTCCACAAATTTCCATAGACGAAAGTGATTCGGAAGAAATGGAATCAGATCAATCTACTATAACTGAAACAGTACTCAATGAAACTTTCGAAAACACTGGAGAATCGTTCAGTTTTCTTGAATCGGACAAAGAAGAAGTACAACGCTATGCGAAGAGAGCAAAACCTGTAGATCTACTACATTACCTATTGTATGATTATATTTTGTTTAGTAAACTAATTGATTTCGAGTAAAAAACTAAAATGGTTCTTAAATGCATATGGGAAATGTGCATTTCTTATGTTTTGTTTGATAGTAACAATCCCATGTACGACGATCGTTGAAGCCATAAAAATGCTTTTTTGTTACTTAAATAAACTAAAAGTAACGATACATAACTAGTTTATTCTGAAAAAAATAAATCAACCGTACAATTGTTAAAAGCTCTTTCGCGTCCTCAACAAAACCGTACGTTTTATAACCTTTTAAATGACTCGAAAGTTCAAATCTTTTTTTCGAGATCCCCACGATTTTTGTTCCATCCAAAACCTCCAACTAAAATACAAAACCTTATAATCTTTAAACCATTAATATTTCTAATTAAAAACAACCAAACACTTCTATGTTTTCCGCTCTATTCTTCTCAATAAATTTATTCAGAAGAAAAAACTTTAAAAATTTAATTTTCCAAAACATTTTCCCAGTTTCAAAATAACTTTTTTTTCTCTTAACATAAAATAAATTAATTTACTTTTCCTTCTTTTATCATAATTTTATCGTAAATTTCATTAAAAATTTATCAATTTAACAAAAAAAAAAAAATAAATGTACCCTACCCCTATTAAGAGTTTTTATGTAATTGCTTTGTGGATCCACAATTTTATGATGTATATACATTTTATATTGTGGAATAAATTTTTATCTTAAAATTTTCTATTTTTTTATCTTTTGTATTTTAGAAACACAATTAAATCACCTACTAAATTATTAACACCGTCGAATAATAGATGAAATCGACAAAATTTTTGTTGTTATTTTTGTTGAACATGAGTAACTAGGAAAAACTTAACATGTACAGTCGTTCCAGTAAGAAACTTTTTTTAGAAATTGTTGCACACATCTCGTTTCATTAACAAACAATGTTATCACTCAATTAGCAATAATTATTTGTCTAATGAAATTCTATAAAATCACTCTTTATAAAACCGTCCATGGCTTAACAAACAAATCTCTCTAAGCCTTCTATGTCAATCAGGAAAACTTTATACAAAACCTTAAAAAGAAAAGTTAATCTCCATGAATGAAAAAAATATTTTCTTCCTACAAAAACATAAAACCAAAAACCATAAGAACAAAAAAAAATTTAGGGATGTAAATAAATTGGGTAAGATTTTCAATCTTTTTTTATTCTTAACCTTTAGATTAGAAATGTCTATTTAAAAAACAACAGAAATCTTAGCAAAAAACTGAACGGCTGAAGTTTTGCCTTTTGAGATAGCCTGCAGCTAAAATTAAACATGCTTGTTAGTATTCATTTCATAAGGATATACAAAAATATTTGTTTATTTTTACTTTTAAATTTGTGTCATAGATAAAGGAAAAAGGGTGATACATTTCTTATAATATTATTTTTCTAAACCCTTCAAAAGTTGTTGTTGTTGTTGATAGTATTACCATTAAAAAAAAAATTGTGTTACATTTATTATTCAATTTATTTTGAAAACATTTTTGTCATTTATAGAGGATAAAGTCCTGAATTAATTTTGTACCTGAAGGGAATTAAACTTCCACGTAAGTGGATACTGTTATGCTGAAATCATTTGTTATAAACCATCGGGAGTTAACGAAAAATAATTAACAAGAATTTATGGTACTATGTTATGTACAGAATCAAAAATATAAGAACATATGGGGGCATTTCACGTAAACGGGAACAAACAAAATTTTTTTCAAAATTTTGGGGATTGATAGTACACCATCAGAAAATAGTTCTGGAATTTTTTAGAATCTTTGACCAACCCAAGTTATTATTTTTTCATAAATATTTAAAAAATTTATGAGGGTTGTTTTCTTCCATATTTTGGGGTTTTAAAGTTTAAAATCAATTTTACAAAATGTATGACACGATTTGTAATAATTTTTTAGGGTTTCGTTTTTTATAACGAACCCTATTGGTGAGAGTAAAATGACTTTTTCACATTATATCGATTATCTTGTAAACTAAAAATGCTATGGACCTGAAACTTGAGGTGCATATAAAACTAACCTGTCCACATAAGATGACGGATATAAATAAAACTAAAGTTGTTTTCGTTTGGTTTACAGGGGTACGATGTGAGACCTTTGAGAAAATACTTTTTTTTATAGATTCAAGTAGGGTATCATATAAAAGGGCTTCAATTCAGTTCCTTAAAAATTTATTTTGAAATTTTGTACATCACCATTTTTTGTATAATTTTAAATAATGACATTTTCTTCATGTTTTCTTACGTTGATTAGCTCCGAACGGAGTTAATCGAAAATCTTCAAATGTTTTGGGAGTGATAGAAAAATGAGTAAGATTTTAATAAAAAATATATAAAAGTTTTACATACTCATAATTATATTTATTAAGGGGGTGGAAATGAGAAGGGGTAAACACTATTTAAAACGTGGTCAAGTGGGGTGTGATTTGAAAGAGTACCTAATTTAAAAAACATAGCAATTTTTTTTAGAATTGTGCGGTGCAGTTATTCTCAAAAAAGTGCGAGTTTTCAGAACTCCCCCCCCCCTACGTTTCGACCCTGACTGATTGACAAAAAAAATTGAAAAAATTCACAGAGCTAGGCCATTTGGTATATTTTGAATGAAAATTTAGCGAAGTCTCAAATAATTAAATTTCTGTGGATTTGGGACGGGGTGGAGAGGATAAAAAAAACCTTTTTTGACCCAAGCCAGTGAGGTGTCATTTGAAAGAGCATCTAATTTAGAAAACATTGCTCTTTTTTTTAGAATTTTGCGGTGTACAGTTTTTGAGTTATTGTCAAACAGTGCAACTTTCAGACCATTCGCCCTCCACTACATTTCGACACTGATTGACAGAAAAATTTGTAAAAATTCACAGAGCTAGGAAGTTTGGTAAATTTTGAATGAAAATCATAGCGAAGTCTCAATTGATTAGACTTCTGTGTGTTTGGAATGGGGGTGGAGAGGGTAAAAACCTCTTTTGACCCAAATGTCATATGAAAGAGCCGAATAAATAATAATTTCTGAAATGCAAATTTTTTGTGTTATTGTAAAAAAAATATTTTTAGTATGTAGCCCCCTCACCCCTTTAAATTTCGTCGTTCATTGACCGAAAATAAACCAAATTTAAACCATTTACAAGTTCGTGTAATTGAATGTTTCTTGAGTTACCGTAAACCGCTATGGATAAGATTTAACCTGAAGTAACATCTGTTGTGTCACACTGTAATTTACCCTTGACATTTACGATTAAACTTTTATTTTTTATGCGTCTATGGTTTGGCAATATAATGACTTTACAACATAAAGACTTTACAATATAAAGACTTAACAATTTTTGATATTGTGATCTTTTACATTCACGGAACCCTTGGCGAGCAAATTTTATTCTTACTTGTCTGACTTTTTTTGTTTAATTTAGTTTTGAATATTCACTTTAAACAATTCTTGTCGCGTGATGGAAGTAGCATCTATGTGAGTACTAGGGGGCGTTGAAGGTTAAAACCACTTTCAAAACCAATTTTCACGCAATTCCTTGCGCTGTAAGACGGAAATTTAGGTTTAAAGAATGGATTATAAGATAATCATAGTTACTAAATCTAGATTTGGTGTCAAATTATTAAAATTCAAAATGGCGGCTCAAAATTTGCGGGCTTTATTTTTTAAATTAACGAGTTTTGCAAAACAAAAAATATATTCGTAATCTACGTAAAATTTTAACTCAAAATTGGTATAAGCAAAATATTCCAATACATGATGATTGCCGAGCACAAACTATTTCGAAGCACTGAATGTAGTAAGCACAAACTTTTCCTTTTTTTCAACTACTTCAACTACTTCACTACTTCAACTCGAAAAATCGTTTTAGCATGTTTAAATTCTTTCGTTGGTGGTACGAATTTTTTTGAGTAGCACAACCAGCACAATACAGCATACCCTTGGTTTTCCATTTTTTTTCAAAATGATGGAGCTAAGTTAGAGGATATTATTAGTCAAATATAAAACGCTTACATTCATGTTGCAGGTATCAAACAGGAGATTGGTATTTCCACAGCTTTGTAGTCGCTAAAATAGAACGTTATTGATGGTTTGGGATATTAGAAATCAAAAGAATGATAGATAAATGCATGCTTAGAGATTATTGGAACCCAGAATTTATCTCCAGGATTAAGGGACGAATTATGTTGGTTTATTATTATTTAGAAGTTTGGCATCAAATCTCTTATAAACAGATAATAATAGAATATAAAAATTGAATAACTATCGCATACAATATAGCTCAAGTTAATTAGCAAGTATTTTGACAATTCTCTGCTCATACCCGAGTCATAATTTAACTATACTTTAAAGCCTACAGATTCTACTATTTAGAATTTATAGTATCTAAATATAACTTAACTCAATATAAAAATAACCTCTACATAGCACCTTTAGAAGCGAGTTACCGGAAAAAATCCCGTTTAAGTTGTTAAATAGGCATTAAAAATTTTAAATAAAAATCCTCTTTTGGTCCTAAACAAAATAAAAAAATTTATTAGGTCCTACTAATTCTACTTTATGTATTCGATCTATTTTGTAGATAGAATATTTAGGTTCTAATAAGTATTTTGATACTTATTAGTCATAGAATGTTGTAATATTACTTTTATTTATAAGATGTTTCCTAATCATATCTGCCCTCGATGATGTTTGTTTAGCAGCTTGTCATTATTATCTTTTTTGTTTAAGTACAATAATCGGAATCGATCCGAAAAGTAGTTTTATGAAGATTCAAATGCGATGTTAATGTTGTAGTTGATAGAATTAAAAGGATTTTAAAATATGATAAGCACTTAGTAAGATGTTGATAATAAGCACCTAACTTATTTAGGTGTAAAGTAGTATTTTAAGAATCAATAAACTAAAACTAGATTTTTAAATTTCTAATTAGATGTTAATTAGTATTTTTATAGAATTTGTAAGTGCTAATAAGTTTATCGAGAGAAATTTTTTTTAATTAGATGCAATTAATGATGTAGGTAGAGAACTAAAATAGGTTCGTTTGAAGATGTCTAATACTAAAATCGTAGTTAAAGTTCTAGTCGGATTAATTCTGCATGAAAATAGACTTTTGATCTGCTATTGTAGAAAAATATTACTATTACTTTTAACTTTAGACGCGTTCCATTGAAGATCAAACTCGCTTTACTCTAGCTCGAACAAGTTGTGTAGTTGAAATGCATTTTACTTTTTTATTTAGACCGGTTACAAACATGTTTTGGTATTTTTTATAATAAAATGGCCTATTCAGATCTAAGAATAAGCCCAAAATAATTATTTTCAATAATAATAAAATTGTGTATAGTTATATTTGAAATATTTTTGAAAAGTATATGAAATAAGTTTTGATTTTCTATTCGTAATCTACTCAAGATCTTCTCAAAGCTTTTAGTAGTTGTTTTCTTCTTTTGGAACAGATGTTATTTAATATCCGAAGAAGTCGTTTGCAATGGATTTATTAACGGACAAAACGGCAAGGACAGTAAATAAACTTTGCGGTAAAAACTTCTTCCTTTGGTTTGAAACACAAAATTCAATACATGTTTAAAATTGTATTTATTTTTATATACTAATATTGGAACATAAATATGGTTGTTACAAAGCAGTTCATCTTATCGGATACATGAACGAAATGCTTTGTTTAATTTGTCAAAGGATGGTTTATAGAAATGAAATTCACCACCGGTAAACGTAATTGTATTTGTTGATTGGTCCCATCCAACCGATCACGACAACTAATAAACAATACAACAGCAACAACTTATGTCAAATCGTTTTTTTTGTTTTCCTTTCTTTGTCTCAGAGAGAAATCGTTATATCTTCCCATAGACGTGCGTAACTTTTTCCTTTAATTCAAAATTGTACAGTTATTGCTATTTTTTTAAAATCTATAAGGAAAAATCCCTACTACAAAAAATACTAGTTTCTCCCTCTCTGCTACTGTATAATAAGAAATGAAAAAAAAATAACAATCAATCAATAAAAAATAAATTTGTCCATAACGAAAAAAGTTTGTCAGCAAATTTTCATAATATACTTTGAGAAAATGTACGTAACTTAAATATTTGTTCGTGTCGTTAGAAAATATTGCTTTTCCATTATAAAATATTTGAGATAAATAATCACTGGAAATAACACAATAAATTTAAATTACTCTGCGTTATTATTTGCATTCATTTTATAAAATTTAGCACATCTTTTTAAGAAATTATTTAATATGTTTTAGCAATTAATAGCAAATCAAAATAAAGAAAGGAGAAATTGAATGTGACATATCAGTGGTCACTATTTGTTATGTCTCTCTTCATAAAATTTTAGAGTTATGTTTTCTCTATATTTATATATAATCTTAAGTCCTATTCTAATAAACAATTGAGAAATAGAACCACGAAAATTAAGAGACAAATGCCTACATAATTTTGAAATCAGTAATATCGTCGCTTTAATAATGAAATAACGTATGCCATATATACGTTGTTATTATATAATGGGTGCGCTGCATTCCCCATAAGGATGTCTATAAGGTGGCATTTTAACATTTTCCAATTTTTTTATAACTGGGGTTGAAAATTAATATATTGTTAATTAACGTACATGCAAATTTGAATTTGGTTAAATATTGAAACAGCGTAAATGCATGTACGATATTTCAATTCCTACAGAATAATAACTTGGGTAAAATCAGTGTCGTATACTTTACATACATTACGATCGCCACACGAAATGGTAAATCTAAAATATTGTATAAGCATCATTCATTACTACATGATATGCCGGTTCATATAAATAAAAAATTGTAAGAATATTATGTGTTATTTCAGTAATAATTAGTTTTAGGCTTAATCGTCCTTCCATGCAAAATGAAATAACGTATATGAAATATGAAATAACGTATAAGGTACCTGATTGACTTTTCACCTCTTTTTAGGTAGAAAAGCCAGCAGGTACCAATGTGAAATTTTAATATGTTGTGGGGAAATTAGTCAAGATTAATTGGTAGAAATTTTTTTTCCAATATCTTTATTCATTCAATAGTGCTGCCGAGTTTACGAAAATCAGAAAATCGAAAAATCTTTAAACCCAATTATCTCGAAACTACACTTTTGCGAATACGTTGTTTCATTATTAAAGTGACGATATGGTCTTCTATTTTCTTATTAAAAAATATGTTTATATTTTAAAACAAAACTGTTTTGGAAACTGTCCTGCAATAGTTCTTAATAAGTTCTTCTTATTAACAATCAATATATTGATAAAGTAATAAAACTTAGCTAAAACAACTAAATCAGTACATATAAGCTAAAACAAAACAAATTTACTATAGTACTACTATGACAGTAGAAGCTGTACGCAACATAGCTTCTACAGTAAGGGTTCTGTTTAGTATTTTTCGTTTTTTTTATTTTCCTTTTTGTGTACAAATTATGTAATTCAATGCACTACAAATTGTATGATATTTGGATGAAATAATAAATATCTCGATTGCGTGAACTTTTTTTTATAAATATAAATATGTTTAAAGGAAAGCAGTGCTTCCCTTGAAGCATGTAAACATTAAACAAAGACTGTCAAGAAGTGTGAAATTTGTAACATAATAATGTTAATCTCTTGTTACTTTATTCAAATAACTTATTTGATAAGTTTAATAGAAAAATTAAAGAAAACAAAGTTTTTTATAATTTTCTCTAAGCGTTTGCAATAAATAATATCCGTTGTGTGTATTTGATTTTATAGGACAGAAGATGCTCATTGCTCCGAACAGAAATTCTTTAATATCGGTTACAGTAACATGCATTCCCGATTGTGATTATGTTTTGCCTGTGAGAAAGCACATCCGCTTTTTCCTCAATAGTTTCAATTCATCATAGCCATGTATTGTCAACAAAGTTTTCCAATTGTTCAATACGCTGTTTGTACGTTGCTATCTTCTTATCAAACGTTGTACACACAACAGCAGTGATGAAGCGTGCTTTTGAAACTAGGGTAGACATATTCAAAAGTTTTATTAATATGCATAGAAACCAGGTAGAGACCAAGTAGAAGCAGAATCCAATTATAGTACATTACGATGAAATATTTTAAACAAGAGTTCTTTGACCAAAAAAAATACTGGTTATTTTTTTCAAACAAATCGTATAACTTTGACAATAACAATAGTATATTAAGAAACTAGTTTCATAATCGACGATTTTAACGCACGCAATCTCCCCGCTGCTCAGGTCGTTTTCTAAAGGATAAGTGCGATAAAACGTCTTATGAAACGAGTTTTTTATACTATTTTTTCTATTTTGCATTTTTTGTCTTGAAATTTTAAAAAATATTTTTTATGTTTTAATGTTTTAAAGAAAATTTCTAAAAATTTCAATTCAAAATAGTAAGCTCTGCGTTTCATCATATTTCTATATATTTTTTTGTTGCAAAACTAGCTTTCATAAAATGTGTATTTTATTAAAATATAGTCAATTTGATATTTTGTTATTATTACTAATTATTTTAATTAATTAAAATATTTAACACTAATTTAGATTATTTTTGAATAATAAGATTAATAAGACTGAATCTAACAAAATATGGTGTGCAATTTATGAAATTTTTTTGCTATCCACAAAATTGTCGATCGATCTAGTTTCGAACCGATAAGAACTTTTTATTACACTTTAAAAAAGTATATCATTCTCATCAGGGCTAGCCGACTAGATACACTACCAAAAAAATTTTTCGCTATATAAACCTAAAATAGGTCACTTCTCTAGCGAAGTATAAGAAACCAAAAAACTTTCATAAACATATGATATTAGATTCAGGTTTAGTTAATTTGTTTCTCTAATTGATCACTATTGTTGTTATACTCTAACCAAGTTAGAATTGGATAACAAACTTGTATCGGTAAGAAGAAGATGACCATCTTCACTTGTGTCTATCGACACATTATCTACAATTAATTCAATGAATTATTTGTGATATTACATCACTCCGATGGAAATAATCCCATCATGAATAATAAGACTGAATCTAACAAAATATGGTGTGCAATTTATGAAATTTTTTTGCTATCCACAAAATTGTCGATCGATCTAGTTTCGAACCGATAAGAACTTTTTATTACACTTTAAAAAAGTATATCATTCTCATCAGGGCTAGCCGACTAGATACACTACCAAAAAAATTTTTCGCTATATAAACCTAAAATAGGTCACTTCTCTAGCGAAGTATAAGAAACCAAAAAACTTTCATAAACATATGATATTAGATTCAGGTTTAGTCAATTTGTTTCTCTAATTGATCACTATTGTTGTTATACTCTAACCAAGTTAGAATTGGATAACAAACTTGTATCGGTAAGAAGAAGATGACCATCTTCACTTGTGTCTATCGACACATTATCTACAATTAATTCAATGAATTATTTGTGATATTACATCACTCCGATGGAAATAATCCCATCATGAATAATAAGACTGAATCTAACAAAATATGGTGTGCAATTTATGAAATTTTTTTGCTATCCACAAAATTGTCGATCGATCTAGTTTCGAACCGATAAGAATAAGAATTGAATCTAATATCATATGTTTATGAAAGTTTTTTGGTTTCTTATACTTCGCTAGAGAAGTGACCTATTTTAGGTTTATATAGCGAAAAATTTTTTTGGTAGTGTATCTAGTCGGCTAGCCCTGATGAGAATGATATACTTTTTTTAAAGTGTAATAAAAAGTTCTTATCGGTTCGAAACTAGATCGATCGACAATTTTGTGGATAGCAAAAAAATTTCATAAATTGCACACCATATTTTGTTAGATTCAGTCTTATTATTCATGATGGGATTATTTCCATCGGAGTGATGTAATATCACAAATAATTCATTGAATTAATTGTAGATAATGTGTCGATAGACACAAGTGAAGATGGTCATCTTCTTCTTACCGATACAAGTTTGTTATCCAATTCTAACTTGGTTAGAGTATAACAACAATAGTGATCAATTAGAGAAACAAATTGACTAAACCTGAATCTAATATCATATGTTTATGAAAGTTTTTTGGTTTCTTATACTTCGCTAGAGAAGTGACCTATTTTAGGTTTATATAGCGAAAAATTTTTTTGGTAGTGTATCTAGTCGGCTAGCCCTGATGAGAATGATATACTTTTTTAAAGTGTAATAAAAAGTTCTTATCGGTTCGAAACTAGATCGATCGACAATTTTGTGGATAGCAAAAAAATTTCATAAATTGCACACCATATTTTGTTAGATTCAGTCTTATTATTCATGATGGGATTATTTCCATCGGAGTGATGTAATATCACAAATAATTCATTGAATTAATTGTAGATAATGTGTCGATAGACACAAGTGAAGATGGTCATCTTCTTCTTACCGATACAAGTTTGTTATCCAATTCTAACTTGGTTAGAGTATAACAACAATAGTGATCAATTAGAGAAACAAATTGACTAAACCTGAATCTAATATCATATGTTTATGAAAGTTTTTTGGTTTCTTATACTTCGCTAGAGAAGTGACCTATTTTAGGTTTATATAGCGAAAAATTTTTTTGGTAGTGTATCTAGTCGACTAGCCCTGATGAGAATGATATACTTTTTTAAAGTGTAATAAAAAGTTCTTATCGGTTCGAAACTAGATCGATCGACAATTTTGTGGATAGCAAAAAAATTTCATAAATTGCACACCATATTTTGTTAGATTCAGTCTTATTATTCATGATGGGATTATTTCCATCGGAGTGATGTAATATCACAAATAATTCATTGAATTAATAAGATTAATTAATAAGAATAATTTTATTTATATAATTATTCGTTTTAACTTTCACTGACGTTTGTATGACCAATGTGACCAACCTTGAAAAACAAAACTTTGCGTATCTTAATGAAAGCCATTTCGATACGCATTTGGGTTTCGAAATGACTTTATTTTAGACGCTAAATAGAAAAAAAAATTATGTACTTTGATTGGATTATAAAATTTGAAAAGTAGGTTTTATTATTTATATTTTTAAATATTTTTCTTAGTTTATCATAACAAAAACTAACAACTATTATATTGATGAATCTAAAAAAATAAACTGAAATAATATATTTTTTGTAGTTCAAATCCTCTATATTATTTTTATAGCTGCAAAATTATTAATAGCTTTTTCTTTAAAAATCGACTTAATAGTTAATTTTTGTAGAAACTCCTTTTTAATCGATAATAGTGACAAAGGCTCTAGTCTTGCACTTTTCGTTGAATTTTTTAGCTCGTTTTTAATACGTTTCAAAGTACTGGTTAAATCTCTCACAATAAATTGTGATCATTGTAAGAAAAAGAGTTAATAATATAAAGACCTCTCAATAAACATTGTTAAACCCATTTTCAGATCTATATTTTTATCAAAAGACCGGACTTAAATACTTGATTTTATCATTGTATATTATTAAAAGCTCATTTTTTCATTATTTGGTAAAATATGTAGGATATTGTAAGAAGATATTAGCAAAAACATTGTTTTTAGTTTTGAGCAGCATTAAACATAAAATTCTTTGTAAAAATGCAAGTATAAGTACAACTTTTTCAAAATTCTAAAAATATTTCAAAAATCATAATAAAATCTAAAATTTAAACTTTTTCAAAACTCTAAAAATGTTCTAAAAATGATTAAAAAATCAAAAATTGAAACTGTTTTCAAAATTCCAAAAATAATGCAAGAAATATAACAAAATCAAAAATTCAAGCTTTTCCTAGAATTCTATTAATATTGCAAAAATTATAACTAAATCAAAAATACACACTTTTTTCCAAATTCCAAAAATTATAATAAAATCAAAAATTTAACCTCTTTTAACCAATTTTAAAAATATCCCAAAAACTATTACAAAATTGTTGCAAAAATATTGCAAAAATTATAACAAAATCAAAGATTGAAACTTTTCTCAAAATTCTAAAAATATTCCAAAAATTGATACAAAAACAAAGATTTAAATTTCAAAATTCCAAAAATATTACAATATTAATATTACAAAAATATTATAACATATTCAAAAATTGAAATTTATTTTCCCACTGTTCCTGTTATTCAGAAGTCGTGGAATCTGGAATCACACAAAAAATTACTCAAGAAACAAAATATAAACAGAAATAGACATAAACAAAGCTGTGTATCTAAGAACGAACAAACATTGAACATTTGTTGTTGTTGCTATTGCTTATTACTGTAGAATAAGTAGTCATATTTTGAAGCGTCTACCTAGTGTGAGAAAAAGAGTTTTGTTTGTTTGTTTGCTGGGAAACGTTTGTATTGAAGTTTCAGAAACATAGCTGAATTGTTTTTGTTCTAATTATTTTATTAAAACTTAATGATTTTATTTTAACATTTGACAAAATAGTATTATGTTGACAATATGCGAGCAATATAAAAACAAAGCTTCATATTTATATTGTGTTTGGGTAGACACTGTCTAGTGTGTCTTTACCGACGCTTCGCCACTGCACATCAGTTAGATTTACATCTATATCAATTTACAAATATCCGTTTTAAAGTTCTGTATCAGATTCGTTTTCAGAACGTTCAGAATTTGATATTTCAAGATGCTTTAAGCTTTGTGAAGTCATTGTTAAACAACGACACTGAGAAAGTTGTTATTAATTGTAGGGGTACCATCACCCATCCTCGAATAATAAATGAAAACCTATTTCCCAGCTTTTGATTTTTGTTACCCTTATAATGCTCAATCAGCTGTTTAACACTAGGTCCTGCACATGCTTGATGGTACTTACTTTCGGATTTGATCATCCCTACCACTTTGGAACAACCATACTATATTTGTTATTTTGTTTTGTTAGGTTGGGTTATATAAAATTACAATGTTGAAAATTGAAAGTATTATCCTCTGTCCTGATACTATCCTTTTTATATCCTTTAATCATATTGCTTGCACTGTTTTAAGAAAACTTATTTTCAATTTAATTAATAATTAGGTTAGTTTAAATAAAATAAATGAGAGCTAAATAAATTTTTTAATTAGTTTCGTAACGTAATTTTTGTTATTTATTTTCTTTCTTGCACTAATAAGGACATGTTCTCTCTTGTGCTGTGCTAGCCGTAAATTAAAGGCAGTCAGTATTATATATTTTCAATAGTTTTGTTTCAATCTCTATGATTTCTTCTTGTATTTTGATAACACAAACTTACAATTTTGTCTTTTATTACCGCACGGAAAGTCATAGAACACCGTCATACATTGCTTCTTAAAGAATGGGATATATATCGAATTTGTAGCCACCTCACAAATTACAGTATATGATTTTGTTCCCTTGTAGATGCTATACATTAATACTCTATGGTTAAAGTAAATAGGAACCAGTTATTTCCAGCAAGTAAAGCGGTTCCTTGGGTTTTTGTCAGAGCGTTTATTTTACATCTCTAGACATAACCACATTGCTTAAAATATTTTTCCATATAATACCTTCTCACTTAATTTGTTCATATAAAATCAAAATTCCATTCATTTACGATTAAGTCTAATAAACATAACCATCAACGCTCCTAACAAATTTACCAAACAAATAGAACTCCAGGAAAAAAACAACAACAACAAAAGCTTGAAAACAGCCAATTTTCATTATGTTCGTTCTACTGAAAATTGTATAATTTGCAACATTCTCACTTGACATAAAGAAAATAGAAAAATTGATTTTTATCGTTTAATTTGTATGCATTGTTATAATATTGTTGTTGCTATTATTATTATCATTTTCTTTTAAGTTTTTGTGTAACATCACATTTTTATTATTATAGTTATTATTACACAATTTCCATACAATAAAAGACAATTTTCGACAACAAAAACAGAACATTGAAAATGCAATGTGTTACTCGGAAAATTTCATTTTCTGATATTTTTCTATTATATATTTTAAACAATTTATATTTTTGTTTTTCTTTTATTTTGTTTTTAATGAGAGATGAAAATTTTAAAAATTTATTCTATAAAATTGAGTGTTAAGTTTCTAGAATATGTATTTCACAATTGTATACAACAAATACGGAAAATAATTGTAGTAATAAATTTAATTTATTTATGTAAGAGAAAGGAAAAAATTTAAAAGATTTATTCGAACGGTTTGTACCACATATAATTAAAATAAATAATAAGATTAAGATATCGTAAAAAATTACCACGTACGTTATGTACCTACCAATCTGATATATCCCTCCTATAAGTAAAAATATAACTTTAGTTCTTTGAGTGGTTTCAGCCAATTAATACTGTTTTAATATATTCAATCAAAAGATTAATCTTTATCATAATATTATGTTATAACTCCAATACAATAAACATAACAAAACAAATTCTCAAGAAACTTATAATAGACCAAAGTTTATGAAATCAAAAGCATACGACAAATATAAATTATGTATAACACAACATAAATATTTTAACTAATAATCAAAGTTTAACCATTAAATTTTTATGGCTAAAAGTTTTCAACTCTAATCCTTAGACAATTAATTTGTTTCAACAAAATAATTCAAACATTGTCTTCACTAATAAAACATTAAAGGAATAAACTAACTTTTATTTTATTTTACCACTTGAACAAAATTAATTTATTAAATTAGTTACTTGCTTAATTATTGAATGTTGTTGTCAAATGTTTCTTGAGAATATTATTTTTCTGTTTCTAGATATTGTTAGTAATTTTTCGTTCGCTTTTATTTTTTTCGGTCAAGATCATCAAGCAATGCTCCATAGCTTAACTATCCATTAACACTCTCGAAATTTACTATGTTTAAATAGCAATTAGTCACACCTGTTATTTTGCTTGTCCTTTTTTTCGCAGTTTACGATATTGCCCAACCAATTAAAAGCTTCTCAATAATATGCTAATTGATTTTAGAAGGCATTGACTACTGTTTTGTTGCCAAATCTTGAATTTATCACTTCCAACCCTTTTAAATACGTCACCATCAACTGCTCCAATTTAAACACAAATTAAAAAATATTGTCCTTGAAACAGTAAACCTGTTTCTCTTCATTAATCCATGTTATAAATTTTTATTCTTCATTTCCACCTCTTTGCTTTTCTGCTCAATCTTTTATTAATTTTTATTTTTTTTTCACTGTTTTCCGGTGAATTTTCTTCATTTTCATTTCGTCGAATACAAGGTTTTAATTTCCGTTAAAGTTTTTGTTATTTTTAATTTTTATTTTTTGGCAATTTAATTCCGACAATGACAGCAGACTGATAGATCACGATACCAATATTTTCATTTTTATTTTGATAAGAAAGATGAAAAAAATCAAATGAATTCATGAAAATATTGCAATAATAATAAAAATATTTCTTTTTTCCATCGAATTGTGGCGACCCCAATTTAAAGAAAAAAAAAACAAAATTTCGTCATGATGTGTATATAACCATAGCATCGAAACACTCATCTCTTAATATTATAAAGGGGAAATTATTTTTATATTATCTTAATGCTATGGTGGTGGATAATTTTCAATTACTTTCTTGTATTTATTTGCTTTTGAAAAGAAAAAAATTTAAATTGAAAAATTTATATTTAATTAGAATTTTTCAATTTTCATTATATTTTACTTTGGTTTTTTCTTTTTCTTTTTTCTTGTTGATGGATGAATGAATTTCGGTTGTATATGTTAAACGAAAAGAAAATGATTTATTTATATTAAGCTTTCGAATAAAAAAAGTTGTAAGAGTAAAGTTTCTTAACTGTAATGAAATATGTATATTTAAACAGGAAAGAGGATGAATTGAATGAATTTTAAGTCAATGTCTTGAATAATTGATTTCGTATAAAATTTGCTTGTTGAACATTAGAACTTACTTATGAAGACATGATTTTGATTGATTTATGTAGTTATGTATTAATTTTTATGTAAGTATTTGAAGCTTGTTCTATAAAGATGACCAGCGACTAGATCTATAAAGATGGTTTTTGTATTGCGTTAACCTTTTCTTGTTTGAAAAAATATTTTTTCATAATACGTACACAAAAATATGCTATGCTGTTCTGAAATAAAATAATTAAAAAATATATTTAATGCGCATACACCTAAAATCATATTTTTTTATTCCTCCAAATAGAAGATTTCACCATAAAAAATATTAATAGCACGCGAAAAACTAAATGTTACACATCAACATATTTGCAAGAGAAATTTAAATCTAAAATAATCACGCCATCTTCATTGTAAAGTTTGTAATAAAATATATTACTAAGATTTTGTTCTAAATTCATGCTAAATTAAATTAAGGCTCTCACCGTTCCTGTGGACTTTTGTAGTTGATAGTCTTTTTAAAAGACTAAATCTATTGGAATCCTATTCTCAGGGTTACGCTAAATATATTGTCATACTGGCAATTGGTAAAGACCTTCGCATTCTGGTGGATCTGATGCAAAATTCACTACAGTTGAGTGAGGATTGGTGCGGAGAGCAAGGACTATCGGTCCATCCTTTCAAAATACAGGTGGTCTTATTTACCAATAAGAGAAAAGTGCCTGCAACACCAAGTCTGTCTCTTTTCAGTATGCAGTTAAGCTACTCAGATGAGGTATAGTTTTTAGGCATTATTCTCGACAAAAGATTAAATTGGAACAGTCATTTAACAAAAAAATTGATAGGGCTGTCACTTATTTTTGACAATGCCACCGATTCTTTGGACGTTATCGGAGTCTTAGTCCCGAAATCATACTATGGGTCTACACATCAATCATTAGAGAAATACTTGTTTTTGTATGTGCTGTATGGTGGCCAAAGACGGAGAAACAATGCATCCGTGCCAAGTTAAATAATATTCAGAGAATGGCATGTGTAGTGCTCAATGTGCACCATACCAACACTGTCGTTGGAGGTCATGTTGGGTCTGGCTCCTTTACATCATCATGTGGAGTACATGGCTAAAAGGGCTGTCTACAGACTACATGTGGCAGGAACGTGTGTAAACATATAGGGAAAACGTGCGGTTATGGCTTCATACTTGCCAGATTACGGATAGATTGTCTGAAAATGGATACAAATAGTGACGTCATGTCAAAGTATCTACTTAAAAAAGTCTGTTAAACTGATCATCTCAGAGGAATTTGAGGGATCTTGGTCGGACTGGTCGTTCAGCGAGATCTACGTTTCCTATATGGACGGCTCGCTGTTGAATGGAAATGCAGGAGCTGGGATGTACTTGGAATCAAATAATGTTATTTTTTTTTTTTATTTATTCAAAGTTAGGCATGTTTAGTGTTAATTATAATAAATTATAAATTAACGTCTCTGAATATCCGAAGATACCATGCCAACTAGGGATAAGAATGGAATGCAAATTAAGATTCTCTGAAAAATTTATGAACGTTAACTTTAAAGCCTTGAGGATTAAATTCATCAGGGAAAACCCAGGAAGGTAAGGCATTCCAAAGATGAGAGACTCTGTTGAAAAAGTCACGTTGAAAGGCTACAGTTCTACACCTAATTATTTGAACTGTAAAGGGATGCGCTGCTACGTTTGCTCTGGTGTGACGCGAAAGGTTTGCTGATTTAGGTAAAATCGATTTGATCTCTTCAGAAGCTCGCTCATCCATAATATATTTATAAAATATAGTCAAATCAGCAACATTTCTTCTGTGCTGCAAGGAATCAAGACCGTTAGTAAGACTTGGGTTACCAATGAGTTTAATAGCTCTACGCTGTACAGAATCAAGGCAGTTGAGACTACTCAAGTAAGCTCCACCCCATATGTGAGAACAGTATTCCATGCAGGGACGTATAAAAGATTTATAAACTAAAAGAAGTTGTTCGCTATCGAAAAACTTACGACATCGCCCCAAAAATCCTAACTTTTGAACAGCATTCTTAGCCAGATTAAAAATATGAGAATTCCACTTCATATTATTTTCAATCTCAACTCCTAGAAGTCTGACAGACTCATTCTCTAAAAGATTTTTGGGGCCAAACGTTAATGGAAAAGGATTGGGTGTCGTTATCCTAGAAAAATGACAAACCTGTGTTTTGCTTGTATTGAATTCAACACTGTTAGCAATACCCCAATCCATAATTGTTTTAAGATCAGTGTTAAGGGAATCTATCAACTTTGATCTACACTCACTAAGCGCTAAGGGTGTATATAATTTAGGTGCTTCATGAGACGCATGAAGCGTGCTGTCATCAGCAAAACTATGTATAGGATGAACCGTTGAGTCCATGTAGCAATAAGTAGCAATAATTTTTCGCTTGTTCGGTTTTGTACAGTCCTTCAAGCGAAGGGGTATGCTATCAATGAATGCACGCTCGTAATAACTCACTTGCGCCTGCAGGGGAAATAAATTTGCATCCGTTCGTATAGCTAAACAGATATTAAAGCACTGGTAAGCTCGGAGAGTACTTCTAAACTGTTTAATGAGTCTAAGGAAAAAAAAATAAATCTCCGTAGAATAGCGCAACTCAACAATATCACACTGCGGTGGGTTTCAGGTCCTAGTAGTATTTCGGGCAACGTAAAAACGGCAAGGGCAGCAGCGATTCTGAAATTTTGTTTGCCAGAACCCACATTAGGGTTGTTTAAAAAGTTTGCCTTGTTATTATTAAAGGATGATGTGAACCTTAAGACGAATGCTTTGCGCGTCACCAACAGGCAGACAAAGTAAGATGTTTTTTAGGATTTAAGATAAAAATCTTAATTTTCTTTTAAGTCTGAAGAGGAAAACTCTCAGTTCTTGGTCGGTATCCTAACAGAACATGAACATCTAAGGAAATATCTTTTTATCGTTGAACTTATAGAAAGTTCTTTCTGTGATTATTGTTTTGAAGAAGAAGAAGACTCGGCGCACTTTTTGTGTGTATGCCAGGTTTTCTCTAGTACCAAAGCTAGGATTTTTGGATGCAACACTGTAGAAGCCAGCACCATCAAACTGTGGCCAGTACAGTCGGTCTTGGATTTCATTAACCAGACTAAAAGATTTATGGAATAGTAATTATGAGGCCAAACACGGACACGGCGCAATGGACCGTAGAGTCTGTGTGCCAGGACAAGTTTCCGCCTTGTGCAACCTGTCGATCCTTTCTAATCTAATTTTTTAAATTATGTGCATTTGTTACAAAAATTATTGAGTAACTAGCGCGGTCTGTGTTTCCAAATACGACGCAATAGTTATACAATATGCTATTATGAAACATTGTCTCATTAGGGATGTTCCATTTTCCACATTTTCCTTTACTTTTGTTCTAAAATTCGTTTTAAAGTTAACCATATCAAATGATGGTAACGTGGTAAACTTACGCCTCTATTCACCGCCAGAGTTTTTGTCAGCAAAGAGAATAATTTCAAATATGTTTGCCCAAATGTTTATACAAATTTAAAATTTCTAGCCTAAATGTCAAATTTCTGTCCAGCTTTCTTTAATTGTTTATATTTTGCATGAATCATAATTTCAGTTTTCAGAATTTTTTTAATATTTAATTAATTTTCTTAAGTTTAACAAACTCAAAATAAAATTTAAACTTAAAATTTTGTCAAACTAATAATTTTCTTTTACGTTTCTTAGCAATATTATTTTTCAAAATTGTCAAAACAATTTATTATCAAAAAAAAATGTCGCAAACGTGTGGTAAGAAAGAATTTGACTTGTAGTAGATCAACAATCTAATGCACCTCACATTTAAGTCGTTCCATTTAAAATTTGGTTCGGGTAGCAAGGTTTGACAACTAAACACAAAGAGTTATCTGTGTTAACGTAAGTTGTAATGATAAATATGAAATTTATTTTTGTGCTTGACCAAGTGCCCAAAATAATATTACGATCAAATAAATATTTTACATACTGTTACGATTACAGAAAAAGCTAGACGATTACAGAAAAATCTAGACAATTACAGAAAAATCTAGACGATTACGGTCACTTCCAGGAAAATTAAATCAACAAAATACTACAACAAATTAATGAAATGAATAGTGTTGTTGTTGTATTTCGTAGAACTTGGGTCGACAACATAACATACAGGATTTTATGAATCAAATCAACGTAACGTAAATGAATCGAAATTCTACTATTTTCTCAAGGTTTCTAGAAAGTGACCTCGAATTATCTAGAAGTATTGCAGAAGGTATATAAGCAAATTGCCTCTTGTAGTTTTGAATTATTGTTATTTTAAACCTGCGATAGTGAAGTTATAATTATAAAAGTTTTTGTAAATAAAGTTATAACTGTTGTGAACTGAACGTTGTGAACTGGAAATTTCTACAATAAACCGTTGGAGTTCTGAAGCTGTTGAAAGAATATTCTAGTCAGGAATATTGTTTGCTGTACTGTTTTCCTGTTGTTGTGGAACAATTAAGGTCTTGAATACTTAATAAAACCTGGTGTTTGTGCTTACTAATCAGTGATCGAACTCTGAAGAGATTTGGGAATTGCGTTTATCGAATTGAGAGTAAGGCCAATTCGAAGTAGGTTAGAAAAACGTAACAATACGTATAAAAATATGAGTTGAAGTTAGAGCAAGCGGTTTTACTAACAACTCTAGTTCTAGTTGGCACACAAGATTGTAAAAAACGGTCAAACATATTATTTATCCTATTGGCAGAACAGTGTCTTGAGTTGCAGATATTGTCAAAATAACTAAAAGTTCAACAACTGTTAAGATATTAAAGGAACAAATGTCAGAGAATTTAATCCACAAAATGAAGTTGTAGAAGATTAAATATATAAATTGCTCATCGATATCAAAATTGCAAATTATATAAACTTATGTAAAATTTGGCGTAATCCGTTAGAACTGAAACAAGTTAGACTGATCGTTGCGATCCGTTGGATGTGTAATATCATCATCTGGCTGATTTAACATTTGAAATATTTTGAGCAATCCGTCGAGTATGTAACATGATTTCGATTTGTCGATGCTCTGTAAAAATATCATTCAAAACTTTTCTGGTGTTCAATATTTCCTCTTCCTCTTCCAAAAAATACAATTTTTTTGAAATTGGCGCCGTTCTTTGAACGTAGAACATTATATAAATTGCTAAATTTAGGGTCTTCCCCACACAAAAAACGATCTTGGATGTTCAACACCCCTTTTTAGTATAATTTTTAGTGCTAGATTTGAAACATGATTCGATTTTGTCAGAGGTTTGTGTATTGCAAAATGCTGATGTAATGCTTTTTGGTTTCATCTGCATTACAAAAACAAATTTGTACACATCTTTCAAAGACCGTTGGGATAGTTGAAATTTTAAGAGCACTACATTTTATCTGAAAATTGCTATACCACAGCATTTTTGTGGACATGTAAAACTTATTCTCGATATAGATCTTTAAACCATCTTTTCTGATAGCAATCTTGTAAGTTTTGGAATATCTACATCTTTATATATCAAATTTATACATCTTTTTAGGAATGCCCTTAGGTTACACTAGAATTGTTTTTTCATTGTACAGTTTGCGGCACCCTCGTATTTTGTCAATTCTAAGACGTGCCTCCCTCCGACCAATTAAAGTTGAGAAATTTTGTTTTGGACCTTAAAAAAAAATTTTTATTTTTTGTGCGACACCCTCTCATTTCGTGTCAATAGCCATTAAAAAATTATGTGTGAATATTTAACTCAATCGGTTAACTCTAAGGGGTGCTCCCGGCCACTTAAAGTTGAGAGGTTAAGTTGTGGCCATTACAAAGAAAAATTAAAATTTTTTGTACGACACCCTCCCATTTGGTGCCAATACCCATAAAAATATTATGTGTAAAGTTTGAAATTAATCGGTCAACTCTAAGGGGTGCCCCCGGCCACTTAAAGTTGAGAGGTTTTGTTGTGGCCATTATAAAGAAAAATTTTAATTTTTTGTACGACACCCTCCCATTTCACGTGAAAACCCATAAAAATATTATTTGCAAAATTTGAAATCAATCGTTCAACTCTAAGGGGGCCACTTAAACTTGAAAGGTTTTGTTCTGGCCATTATAAAGAAAAATTTAAATTTTTACGACAACCGACCATTTCCTGTGAATACCCTTAAAAATGTTATTTGCAAAATTTGAAATCAATCGGTCAACTTTAAGGGGTGCCCCCGGCCACTTAGAGTGGAGAAGTTTTTTTGTGGCCATTACAAAGAAAAATTTTAATTTTTTGTACGACACTCTCCCATTAGTTTTCAATACCTATAAAAATATTATTTGCAAAATTTGAAATCAATCGTTCAACTCTAAGGGGTGCCCCCGGCCACTTAAAGTTGAAGGTTTTGTTGTGGGCATTACAAAGAAAAATTTAAAATTTTTGTACGACACCCTCCCATTTGGTGTCAATACTCATAAAAATATTATGTGTAAAATTTTAAATCAATCGGTCAACTCTAACGGGTGCCCCCGGCCACTCAAAGTTGAGAGGTTTTGTTGTGGCCATTATAAAGGAAAATTAAAATTTTTTCTACGATACCCTCCTATTTGGTGTCAATACCCATAAAAATATTATTTGCAAAGTACTTAAATTTTTCTTTGTAATGGTCACAACAAAACCTCTCAACTTTAAGTGGCCGGGGGCACCCCTTAGAGTTGACCGATTGATTTCAAATTTTACACATAATATTTTTAGGGGTACTGACACCAAATGGGAGGGTGTCGTAGAAAAAAATTAAATTTTTCTTTGTAATGGCCACAACCAAACCTCTCAACTTTAAGTGGCCGGGTGCATTCCTCAGAGTTGACCGATTGATTTAATTTTTTACACATAATTTTTTTATAGGTATTGACACGAAATGAGAGGGTGTCGCACAAAAAATTAAAATTTTCTTTTTAAGGTTCAAAACAAAATTTCTCAACTTTAATTGGCCGAAGGCACGACTGATTCCAAATTTTGCAAATAATATTTTTACGGGTATTGACATGAAATGGGAGGGCGTCGTACAAAAAATTTAAATTTTTCCTTGTAATGGCCAGAACAAAACCTCTCAACTTTAAGTGAAAGGGTGCACGCCTTAGAGTTGAACGATTGATTTCAAATTTTACACATAATTTTTTTATGAATATTGACATGAAATGGGAGAGTGTCGCACAAAAAATAAAAGATTTTTTGTAAGGTCCCGAACAAAATTTTTCAACTTTAAGTAGCCGGAGGCACGTCTTAGAGTTGACCGATTAATTTCAAATTTTGCAAATAATATTTTTACGGGTTTTGATATGAAATGAGAGGGTGTCGTACAAAAAATTGAAATTTTTCTTTATAATGGCCAGAACAAAACCTCTCAACTTTTAGTTGCTGGGGGCACCCCTTAAAGTTGACCGATTCATTTAAAATTTTACACATAATATTTTTATGGGTACTGACATCAAATGGGAGGGTGTCGTAGAAAAAATTTTAATTTTTCTTTGTAATGGCCACAACCAAACCTCTCAACTTTAAGTGGCCGGGAGCACCCCTTAGAGTTGACCGATTGAGTTAAATTTTTACACATAATTTTTTTATGGGTATTGACACGAAATGAGAGGGTGTCACACAAAAAAAAAAAAGGTGTTTTTTTAAGGTCCAGAACAAAATTTCTCAACTTTAAGTGGCTGGAGCCACGTCTTAGAATTGACCGATTGATATCAGATTTTGCAAATAATATTTTTATGGGTATTCACACGAAATGGGAGGGTTCCGTACAAAAAATAAAATTTTTGTTTTTAAGGGCCACCCTAAATTCTTTATATATATTAACCAGTACAATCCGTAAGATAAGGAATATGATTCGCTTTCACCGTGGATTGATTCAGTGAATCGTCTAACCCTTTACCAGCTTTGACATAATCCGCTAATTCGGATCACGCCAAAGTTCGCTTAAAGTACAACCAATGTTGGATGTAGTCATCCATTTTGATTTCGCCATTTACCAGTTGTCGAAATTTTACAAACTTATTAAATTTTTATCGGTTATTATCATCCTTGAACACCAAACAGCAGCTTTTGCTTGCAATGTTATTCTTTATGTTGCTTTACAAAATCTTTTCTGTTTCGTGGAGTTGAAACGTTTTTTGCCTCAAAAATTAGACAGTCACAGCTTGACTGATTTTTTTTTTAATACAAATTGAATGCGAAATTATAAAATTTAAAAAACAAAAGAGAAAAATTGATGTTCATTTTTAAAAGAATTGTCCAGTAGTACGTAGTTTAATTGGTAAAATCAGTAGTTTAATTTTTAAAGCCACGTCGGGGTCACTTCGAGAAATACTAATATTTTGTTTATGGAAACTTGCAACTTATTTTTTATTTTATCGTTATTTAACTTATAAGATTATATTACTAATATATATGACAAAGGTTCGGTAAATTAATTAGATTTAATAAATTGAATAAGCAAACTGGATTTTATATATTAATTATATATTTTTTAGCGAGATGTGTTCTCATCGAGAATTTAGATCAACAAAAAGAAAAGAAAGTGGAAATAATTATTTTATATTGTCTTTACTGTCATCTATAAAATCGCAAGTGCATTCCATTGAAATAAACTTGATTTTCGATATTGGAATTTGCGTACATAAATTAATTAATTTATGATGTAGAACTTTTCGAATTATTTTATGACTGAGGGTAAAAATTAATATATTGTTAATTAACGTCCATGCAAATGCATGCGCACATTCATCTTTAAACTCAAATATCTCGAAACTACACGTTTGCGTATACGTTATTTCATTATTAAAGCGACGATTTGATGAGCTAATGTTTAGTAACCTATGAAATAACTGGTTAATTAGCTTCAAAGTATAACGCTTGTAGTGTATGTTGCTACACAGACCAGTAATATAGTCAGATCAGGTTAGAGTATTGTTCAATATTACCCCAAGATCGTGTAGGTCTAACAACCTACAGATAATTTCCGTTCAGAAATAGATTAGGTAGGGTGAAATTTATATTGGTACACCGAGTAATAAAAAGAAACTTTGATTTCTTGACTTTAAGTGACAAACCATTCCTTGAAATTCCAAAGCGATACTCTACTTAAATTGTTGTTAATGCGATCAACTGAAATGTTATTATATGGTCCAGATGTAGTGAGTGGACCATCATCCACACAGAGATAAAAGATGGAGAATTTAATACAGTCAGGCAGGTTTTTTTACAAAGGTCCGTTTCTAGTGATATACCTCACTAGAAACGGACCTTTGTAAAAAAAACCTGCCTGACTGTATTAAATTCTCCATCTTTTATCTCTGTGTGGGTGATGGTCCACTCACTACATCTGGACTATATAACATCACACATACCACATACATCTTTTAGCTATACAAGTTACAGGGGTTGTACAGCACGAAACAGTCCCAGCCTTCCTGAAAAGGAAGCAAAAGTGGCAGCTATCTTACCGTTTGGTGATTTTTAGGAATGGTCTGGCACTTATCATCATCCCAGTACTATGGAGAGTTGAAAAGAAAGAATGGTGTTACAGTTCAAATCTCATAGACTTATTAACTTGGGCACAGTCATGTAAAAAACAGTGGAAATGGTGATCGATAATCATTTACGTACTAGCACTTTGGTAAGATCACCTTTTCAAGATAATCAACACGCGTGCAGAGTAAGAATGAACGTTGTAGAAAACGTACTGTTTATGTTGATTTAAATATTGCGGATTGCAGTAAACAACAAAGCAGTTGCGGATTGTGTCTTTAAGACTTTGATGAAGTTTTTGATAGTACATCACATTATAATATAAAATATTTCAAGCACTGAACAATCCGATAGGGTGAGAAGGAGTAGTGCAATAGGACATTTCATCTGCTTGGAACTCTTTTTGAACTGAGTACAGGGTTCATTCAAAGAAAAAATGAGAGAGGTGAGTTAGTATATACTCACCAGGGATTAGGGTAGGGGAATACACTAGTTCTGTATAGCCACAGTACAGTTTTATGCCAACTTATGACTTTCTTTATGAGATAAATTATGTACATTTAATATATAAAAGTTATTCATCCAATTGAGCCTTCGAATTGATTCAAAAATTAGAACACTGGTAAACATATCATGTGAAGAGTGGCACAAGTAATAACTGCATCTTTTTACGATAATTCAGAGTAGACCGTCAAGGCCTGCTGTTTTTGTTAGTTCGAATTGCTCTTTTATCCACATAATTAATATAGTACCACAGCCTTTTAGTCTTCTGGACATCTGGGTTTTAGCCGTAGTGCGCACAAATTTTGAACGTGTGCTGCTTATACTTGCTAAGTATTTTACCAGAATAAATGTTCATTATTTTGCATAAGATTCAAAATTACCAAAGGCGATTATACTGTCGTAAAGCAAGAGTACCTATTGTTGTGACAATCGCAGATGATTATGTTTTTATGCTAACCTGAAAATTTCTTATCTCATTGTGAGTATTTTTCCTTAAATTGCTTGTTTATTCTGTTTACGTCATCATTCTATGCCCCAGTAAACTCTGTTTATCTATGGATGGTATTTCCTTCATAAAAATATTAAATTTTGTTTTTCTAGTCGTATGGAAGGTTTGGGTGAGTTCGAAGTAGGATCTCTTTTTCTATCTTTGCTTGCTATTTGCTAATATTTTGACTCTCGTCTCTTGAATTTCAATATTCTGTTGTGTGAGTTTCAAGTATTTTTTAGTGAGCCTCCTGGTGAATACTGATGAAACTAATATGGCGTATTAACGTTCACTTGAGATGCGTACAGGTTGCGTGCTATCGTTGTTAAAAACTAGTAGTAAACATGACAAGTATTTAAAATCCATTTTCTACGCTAAATGGATCATTTCAATTTAGTTTTAGAGTTAAATGTTCGCCCTAATCCGCAAGTGAGTTATCGTGAGTGGAATTTGAATTAACGCAAGCGCAGTTGGAACAATTTCGAGTGAACTTCAACTTTGTCTTCTCGCATGGTCACAAGTGGAGAAGGGAGAAGGGGTTATCAATGATCGAACGATCGATTACGTAAGAACATATAAATTAACCATCAAAATCAACAAAATTTGGCATTTTAAAATATATTCTGATTTTTTAGTATGAAATTTTTTTTTCAAATGCCCATATCTTTTTTTTAAGTGTTGGCGCACCTTTGTTTTAATCAATAATTACTTGATCAATAATTAATACTTGTATACTTCATATAATAATTAAAAATTAATTTTTTTATTAATAGCGCCTAAACTAGGATAAGACCTGGAATTGCTTTTATTAACAAAAGTAAATTACAAAACAATTGACGCTTTTGTAAGTTCATACTAAATGGTGGTACAGTTGATCCAATAATCAACACATGTTAAATTGTTTCTAATTAAATAATACAAAAAGTTGATTGACTTGTTGTGAGATAACAAAAGAACCGTTTGGTAAAAGTAATTAGGAGATCAAAGTTTGACATATGTGAGATTTAAGCTTGAATTTTCAGTAAATCGTGAACTTGAGAATCGATCGGTCGTTCAGTGTCCTAGTATTTGGAATTAAAAGATTGAATGGTGGTTATTTTTATGATAATATGTTTAGTTTATAAAAATTTTATTCAAATTTTAAAATAATTTTTATTTGCATATTAATTTTTGTTTTAGGATTAAAAATTTTAAAAATGATTAAATATAGTTTGAGTTAGCGTCACTAATAATTGAATCGGTCATTTCAAAAACCTCTTTAGTCACATTTTTTTCCAACATGCTTTTTTTGCTGAAAATGGTTCCTTAAAGGGAGATGCGTATTCTGGATAAAAACTACGTAAGTCGATAGCGATAGCATTCCTGCATTCCGGCGTAGTACGAGAGGAACCATAGGTAGGGACCCTTGGTTCAATATTTATTCGAGAGAACAGTGGAACAACGATCGTTGGATTATGCCTGAACGCCTTTAAGGTCGTATCCAAATGAGTCTGCAAAAATTGAAATGGGTTTTAACAATCTGTTAAGCAAAAACCATATCCTAAAATAGTAATTTACTTATTTCTTTTTTTTTTTTTATTAATTAGTTAGACATGTTTAGCACACTAAATATGAAATATTCATTATTTAGACTCTTTGAATATCCGAAGATACCATGTCAACTATAAAGGAAGGAGATGAGGAAATGGAAGGAATGGGGATATAGGGATAACTATACTAATTGTTTTAAATGATTATGGACATTTTTTTCAAATGCCTGAGGGGAAAATTCATCGGGAAATGCAGAGGGAGGCATTGAATTTCACAATTTGGCTACTCTATTAAAATAGTCGTTCTGAAAGGACACAGTTCTACAACGAGGTATTTGTACAAAAAATGCACTGAAAAAAATATGTTGGGCTATTCTACAATATGGATTTTGTTGATTGTGTTTTGTAACATAAATTAAAATTAAGTAAAATAGACAAAGCTGTTGTCAAACCTTGACAATCATTCTGTCAATTTTACAAAACAATTACAGAAGATTATACAAACAAAAATTTGAAAGAAACTACCAACTTTTTGTTATCGGTACTAGCATTGTTAATAAATTTGACTGTAAGCCTATGTGGTTGAATTTAAAAGTGTTTTGTCATCGGTTAACACAGATAGCGTAGAAATAACAAATATTTTGATAGTGGTACTAGAATTGATGGTTTATTAAACCTGAAAAGTCTTGGTAGATTCTAAAAATAATTAGTCGCTGGTACAATCATTTAATGAAGAATTTAAAATATTTTTAATCCTATGTACAAGAATTTTTTGTGGATTTAAGCAACAAACTTTGATGAAATAGAGTAAATATTTTGTTGTTTGTATGTTCAAGAAAGATAGAATTCATCAAGAAATGATAGCATATGCAAAATTATTTGTCTTACAATTTATTTAAGCATACGTGTGATTTCAATAATTCTTTAATTCTTAGTTGGTTCTATTAAAGACGCTATATTTTTAATGCTGTAAAATTATAATTTAAAATAAAATAGTTCGAAAACGTATATAAAACTACTTTGTTCAGACTATGTCAACTATTTCAATGATACCTTGAAACCCAAACACCATTTTTTATTGCATTACCTTGACGTTATTGAGCATTCAGGTCCACCGGGGCATTACTGGCCATTTAGATATGAATCCAAACAAGAACCATTTAAGACATATGCTCGCTCAATTACTTCAAGAAAAAACATATGTTTATCGTTGGCTAAGAAGAGTCAATTACAATTTGCGTTGTTCATAAATACGTGAACCTAAACTCAAACTTGTTGTAGATAAAAAGATTGAAGAACAAAAATTACAAATTTTGATTGAAATAAGTCAACATCTTGGGATATCTTTGGATCACATTACTTTTTATAGTGAAGCTCAATTTAATGGCAAATTATATAAAAAAGAACTATTCTTATCCGCTTTTACTGATAAAATTCGGTTCTACAAAATTGAACAAATTGTAATGTTTCTTAATTTGGAAACATTGATTCTTTGTCAAGAAATAGAAGTATTCTCATACTCTAAACATTTCTCATCATATTGGGTGAATCCATCGATATGTAAGCAATGGTTTTTAAAAGATATAACACCATTCATCAGTCCACATCTTAATGTTACATTGCTACCAGATATGAGGTTTATGATTCAAAATAAAGAAAGGTATTAATTAAATATAACATATTAATATGTTTGTTTAATTAAGATTCCCCTATTAAGAACTATTAAACATATATGTTGAATTGATTTTTCAATTCTCCTTTTCACATTTACTTATTTATTACTCCCAAACTTTTTTGTACAAATTTATTAAATCCTGGCACTAAATATAAACTAATTTCTGCTAAAAGGTCTGTAGATTTATTAAAAATATCAAAGCAACCATTCAAAGCTAAGCAATATAAAAAATTACGTGTAATAGCTAGGCAACCATAAAACATATATAACAAAACTGCCTTAAAACGTATTTTGAATAGCCTGGTTCTTGTTATTTTAATTATGGTTAATATAATATACATATGCTTAATTCTTCATGCTACATAATTAACTTCTAAAGCACAGGTATTTTATAATTTAAGTTTATATCATTATCTAAATTGTCAAAAAAATTTGCAAATAATAATTTAAAGATATTTTTTTAAATATTAAAAATCACAATTTATATTTAAATATTTAATAGCTATTTATGTAGATACATATATCTGTATTTGATAGCTTTGTTAATTTAATATTTAATTAAATTTCAAGATCATTTCTTATATGTAATTCATACAAATTACAATTAATATTTATGAAAACAAAATTAGAAATAATTTTTAAAAACGATTTTTTAACTTAGTTGTAATAACCTATCAAACATAAAAATATTCACGCAAAAATACGATATGAAAAATAATAGTCAGGAATATACAACATATTATCTAAGTAATGATGATGAAGATTATATTCAATGCGCTTCAACCTTTAATAATTAAGAAGCTTAGGCTCAAGAATTGAACACGTTGCTTGAAAGTTGGGACCTAGTTCACTTGCTGTCTTATTTTAAAGGTGAACTTCAATTAACCTAATGTTAAAATAATAATTATGGATAAATCTATTTTCAGAACAAAATATATTTGTTGATCAATTAAAACGTCTGGAAAGCGAAGTAATACCAACTCTTCTTAAGCAGTTTAAAATTATAAATTTTAATCAACATTTCAAATTGTGGAGACAAAAAATTGATATTAGTCCCACTTTTTCGGTTTCACAAATAAACGTAGCTTCAACATCATCAACATTACCGCATTCACTAGCGAATACCATAACTTCATCATTTGTTACTGCACAAAACTCAGATTTAAGTCTCCTGGATGTTAAACGAATGTTCTCAATCAAAAAGGATTTTAGAATATTACCAAGCAAATTAAAGGTTACAAGAGTCCATCAGAGAAATTCTAATCAATACCGTGGTAAACTATTTTTTAGAAATTGAATGATCGAATGAAGAATAAAAAATATACTTCAATCTAATATATGAAGAAAAACTGAATTTGAATGTTTTGAAATTATATAATGAATATATATGTATAATACTTTTAAATAAACGGAATGACCCAAATTAAACGAAACGATTTTCCGTTTTTATTCTTTTGTGTATCCCTTTTAGGAACAACTAACAATTTTAGACATGAAAAGTGAATTTTCGAGCAATTGAAAAAAATACTACTAGTTTTATCTTTATGATGTTGTGACATTGATAAAAATAAAATGTACTTAGATAAATTTGTATGTAAATAAATGTACTTTACTAAATATTTTGTATATTTTGACAAATATTATATTTAATTTAAAAGCTTTATTTAATATTTTTAACATTTTAAAATGATAGCAAATAAATAAGCCTTCAAAATAAGTATCAATTAAGTTATCGTTTCAAATGCAGCTTAAAAAGCTTTTAAATTAAGTATAATATTTGTTAAAATATACAAAATATTTAGTGAAGTACGTCAAATAGTTAATAGTAATAACAAAATATTTAATAAAACGAACTAAACATTTAGTACAAATAATCTGACAACTTTTCCATTCCAATAAACAACTAATAGAATTGACCAAATAACTGATTAATATGACTAAAAATATGCTCTATATAACAACACGGTCTACAAAACAGTTAATTGAAACACCTAAATCTAGGCTAGATGTGACAAAATATTTCATTTATTTGACCAAATTTCTGGTAATTTGAACAGAACATCTTGTAACAAATCGGTAGATCTGATAAAAAAAAACGGAAGATCTGATAAAACTATTGGCAAATGTACTACAAAACATACTGAGCTGACAACGGATTTGTAAAAAGGATCGAATACTTTGTAGAATTATCACAAATATTGCTCGAATAGAACTACTATGGGTATCAATTGTACAATTTTTTTTATACTTTGACAAAAAGGTTTTGTTCGACTGACTAACTACAATCAAACAAAATGTTTTTTCCCAAATGCAACAAAATGTTTTTTAAATTGACAATATATTTTGTATAGTTAAACAAACAGATTTGTCAGTTTTATGAAAATGATTTAATTACTTTTACCATTTTATGGTTGAGCTACTATTGACAATTATCTAGTCAAATATACCACATTTTTTGTATATATTACTTAAAATTTTTTTCAGTGTGGATGGGATAACTCGGCAGCTCTTGTTTGTCGATTATTCTGCGCACACGATGGAAGGATATTTTGAATTTTCTTAGAGGAGAATTTGCTAAAGTTATATTTATAGTAGATTGATAATTCAGCCACATTTCTTCAGCGCTGGAGTGAATCAAGCTGGTTCGTTAGTTCGGTATTACCAATCAACCGTATTGCTTTTCTCTGTACAGAGTCTAGACATTTTATTGTTGACTGACAAGCACCTCCCCAAACATGACAGCAGTACTCCATACATGGACGAATAAAGGACTTGAAGATTAGAAAAATTTGCTCGGGATTGAAATACTTTTTACATCGACTCAAGAATCTTAATTTTTGCATTGCAGATTTAGTGAGGTTGATTTTCGATACTTTTGGTTTAATTGATGCTAATGTGTATATATTTTAGTTTAAGGCTGTTATGATCTATTTAAATGTTCATAGTTTTGCCAAAGATCAGAATAATACAAATCTTTAGTATTGACACTGTAAAAACCCAGAATCAATTGCAAACGACATTATTATCGGTGGAAGCGTTGTAAAGGGTAGAGCAGCCGTCATTCTGCTCTCCCTTGAGACTCGTCCTCTTTTCGAGAATTCGTATTATATATGAATTATATGTGAATAATGTATGAATTATATACGTATTATATATATGAATTAACTCTATCCTATTCGTATTATATATGAATTAACTCTATTAATAATTAAGAATGATGGAGAATATGACTATGTACCATAAAGATATTAAAACATGACAAATTAATACATGAAAATGTTAATAAGATTATTTTTAAGTATAATTTTCAATAATAAGCAATAAAAAAATATGATTACTACGATTGTTTTGGTTAAATTTTTTACCACTAACCCTATTTCTTGCTAAAACAACATAAGTCAAGAACTGTTTTTCAGGTTTTTTTCATTATTTCTATTAATAAACTGTAAAGGTTATTCGCTATTTTAATTTTTTACTATTCAAATACTAAATTAAACATAAAAAAGTCCATTAAAACTCATTTGTTTGTGTATGAAACAGTTTTATTGATTTCCGAAAAATTCTAATTGAGTGACTTATACTGCATTCACAGCGACATAGCAAATTAGTAGATGTAATTTAAATCAGTGCTGTAAACACTTTTTATTTTAAAATCTTGCAACTAATTTGATATCTAGGCTTACAACCATTACAAACGATTCAAATACTTACGATTCAAATTACAATCTACGTTTTAAACTTATATTAAATATGCCAAGATGCAAATTATAATATACTATCTACTAATTTGCTATGTCGCTGTGAATGCGGTATTATGAGGTTTTTGAAATGACCGATTCCATTGTTTCATACAGGTAAATTATAAATAGTTTTTGAGAATAAAATATTTATATATTAATATTAAGCGTTTAAACCTTTCTAATTATATGATTAAAATAAAATTAGTTTTTTAAAATGAGAGACTTCTTATCTAATTACTTACTCGAAATTATTTATTAACATACTGCAAACATATAAAATTTGCAATTACCGTTTCGTGCTTGGTTCTGTTATTTCGGATTGTTTTGCGAAATTTATTTGCAACACTCAAAGTGCTATACAATGTGTTTAATACATCACCGTTTTTAATTCATAGTATGTGTTCCCTTTTATAAATATAAAATTCCAAAAAATTATTGTTAATTGAATAGCAGAAACAATCGGAACTTAAAAAGCAACAAAAATTTTTTTAAATTATATATATTTCATTTAAGCAAAATGGCAATAAATAACAAAGGACATGCTTCTCCACATAACATAAAAAATGTATTATGATATAGCTACACAAGTAAAAGCAAAATAAAAACTAAAAATATAAAGTCCATTTAAGCTATTTGTAGTTTAATTTTATTATTTATTTATTTATTTTTTGTTTGTTTGTTGTTGTTTTAGTTCCGTTTAGAGCTTTTGATGCATTTTAAGTTTTTTTTGTTCCCTTACGTCTTATATTTTATATAAAAGCACTTTAAAAAAATAGAAATACGAGAACGATAACTTTAATCAAAATTAAATTGAAAAATATCCAGACTTAAGCATCATCGTTAGAAATTTTTTAAGAAGAAAATTTTACGAGAAGTGCTTTCGTAAAAGTTGATAATTTTGAAATGTTTAGCAAGTGAAATTGGGTTTTTTTGATGAAAGAATAACATGATGTGATGGTTGGACAACATTTGTACCGTTTGTTGTATAAAAAGATTAACTATCATTCATGATTAAATGTCGACAAAACGTTTGCTTTTTTATACAATACATCCATCCTTTGTACATTAAACCATTTCGTACCAATTTATTTTTTTATTATTTCTGAAATTGAGATCTTTTCTGTCTTAAAAATTTAGTACCAAATAATTCCTAATATGATGAGTTATAAAATGATTGATGTACATCAATTTAAGGTACAAAAGACAAACTGTGTTTGTCAATAATCAAATAAAGAAATGTTTCAAAATTGACGTGAAGTATTTGTGAAAAAATGTTTTGTTGAATTTGTCAAAAATGACAGATGTCATTAAAATCAAATGAAAAAAGAAACATAATGTATCTTAATATTTTTGTACAAACGATAGATGAATGATTGAATAATAAGTTTTGTAATTTGAAGAAAAAAAAACAAAATTTTGTAATGATATCATTTCACGGTTTCAAGACTGTGACTGATTTTGAGTTTTTATCAGGCTAGTAAGAGGGTTTGGATGAAATGTAGTACAGAACACGAAAATAGGAGGTAGAACATTTTTTTCTGTTATAGGTCTCTTATAGGTCTCTGATTGTATATTATCCATTGAATTATGGAAAATTAGAGGGTCCAGGAAATTCATGTCACACAAGTCATGAAATTTAAATTATTTCTCTGGCAAAATATACATTATTTTTCCAAACGACACAACTTATTATACAATCTTTCACTTAATGATAGAGCGAAATTGGCAAAAATTTCGACTAAGTCCGTTTCTGACAAACATTTTTACAGTGCCATTAATTCCGTAAATTCTGGTATGAAATCTGTTACCTTTCGTATTATTTACGGTATTTGTGAATATTTTCTCCTCTTTATAAAACAAACTCGAATTTGAAGTCAGAAATTTGTAAAATTGGTTGCAATCCGTTGTGTGTAGAACTCATTCAGATTAGTTAATGCTCTTTACCTCAACCTGCATGTTGTGAACTGGATATGTATATTATATAATGTTATATAATGGATCTTGAAACTTTTTTCACCCAATAAGACAATAATTAATTTTGTACCAATTCGAAGTCATCTGAAATCTTATTAAATTTGGCATTATTTTGTGGAATCATCATTTGGATCCCAATTGGCCAATTTTTTTCACCTCATAGGCAATTCTGAATCATCCTCTTAAGTCTTAACAATTTAAAATTTATTGCCAACCGATTTGAATTTTTAGAAGATTTTAGTAGTGCAGCCATATAGACTTCACTCTGGCTTTGTATTTTTCTTCAAGGCTCAAGCAGTTTGAATCTAGCATCAAATAAACAATTGGTAGCAATTGGTACAATTTATTGCATGTTAAAAGCATAACAATTGTTTTGTTCTGGAGTCATTCAACGCCATTTTTCCATTTTGACGCAATTCGTGATACGAATTAAGTGATACATCAAATTGACCTTGTCTTGTGAACCTTATTTACTCGACTTTAAATTTTGGAGATAGTTATTTTAATGTTGCTAAATGAACAATTGGACTTAATTACTGTTGATGAAACATTACATAATTCAAAAAGTAAAGAATGACGGATAGCTTATAAAAATAAAGTTTTTGATTCGCCTACACATTAAAGTGTTATTTCATTCCTGTAATTTGCGGTCGTAAAGTGTCACTTTTTACCCCTTTATTTTATTGTTTCTTTATGTTACGTTCAAAAAATTAAAAAACATTTAAATTTGTATAAATTATATAAAAATAAAATTTTTTATCGAAGCAACCTTTCAATTCAAATTTCATAATCCAATCAAAATATTTGGTATTTTTTTTGTCATAGTTATACAATTGGTTTGAAAAAATAACAAATATTTTGTTCAAAGGATACTTCTTCAACATATTTTCATTTCAAAATTTATGCAATCTTTTTTTGATTTAGATCAAAGAATTTTTTAAAAATATTTTGATGACGGCGAATAAAAAATAAACGCACAAACGTACTATTTTGGACTGAATGTGCAAATCTCGGCTGACGCAAACTCCACATGCGTCCCGTACTATTATACGTTTTAGGTAGTTTTTGGTAGCTCCCGAAGAAATTCATTAAGAATAAATCAGGGTTAGAATTTTTTAAGGCCAAACTTTGAATTGAACTGACATATGAATGTAACCGTTGTGTGAGATCATTCCTATTTAAAAACAACTGCAATACCGATCTTAAAACTTAAACCCTAAACCGGGTTTTGATGGAGTAACTCCGCAATATGATATCGAGTTTTGACTCGGTATTGAATACCCTAGTGCCATAAATAGGTGCAAATGAATAGTGTCATTTATTCTGCGTCGCCATTTCAAATGACTTGTTCTGGAATCATAAAATGGCAAGGACAAAGAGCTAGAAAACGTAGCTTTCACACAGTTAAAAATAAGCAGAATTTGTAATGCAAATTTCAACACATATAGGTCCTATGGAAGTCTAAATTATAAAACAATGCAATGCTTGCTTTAAAGATAAATTTAATGTTCTTTGCATTAGCAAATTATTTTCAAACTTCTTCTATTTCTATAAAAAATAAATTATTATGTTGGAGTTGTACTAAAATTTGTAGTTTTGCATTATAATTAATTTTAATGCAACATTTGCTTTGCAATTCAATAACAACTTGCTGTACATAACCCATATAGTAAAGCTTGTATTATAAATTGCAGTAACTCATTCAACTGTGCACAATTGATGCAACAAATAACCCCCATTTTAATCATCAATCGGCTAATACAAATAAAAAGTTCGTCCAACCATCGCACAGTGGGATTTGTTCATATAATGTTTGGCAAAAAATATAAGGAGTGCTCGTAGAATGTTGAAGTTTTGCTCTGAGTCTTTGGTTAGCTCAATTAAGAAAAATATAAAGTTTCATCAAAATTGGCCACGCCCACTTTTCACCGCCCATAGAACCCAAAATTTATTTTTATGCCCAAAGTTTTTGAAATTTGGCACAGAGCCTTTTATTACCTCAATTAAGAATAAAATAAAGTTTCATAAAAATTGGGCACGCCCACTACCCACCGCCCATAGAACCCAAAATTTTATGATTTCATGATTTTATAAATTTTATGATTTTATAAAAGATCATTAATTATTTAAACTTTTTTTTTTTTAATTGATAGTATGGAGTCTTACCTTTCATTTTATTATAGCGGGAGCACCTAGCACGACCGAGCAACCTTTTTTTTCTTCCAAGGAAGTTTGCAATCACGGCACATTATAGAACAAATTTTATTCTATCATATCTTTTAAACCATATGAGCGAACTTTATAATTTTTTTTTTAAATACGCAGAAAAGGGTATATTTGAAAATAATCACTATTTAAATTAGAGCAATAAAGTTATCTTACGTACAAACACTATAGAAGTGCGTAAACAATTTTCAATATTTTGGACCAAAATTTACATGTGACTTTACTTCATTATTTCAAAGACAAATAAACTTTTTTTTGGGATACAATTTATGGATTCTTCATACTGAATCAATTTTCTACAAAACTGCATCATTACATTTTTAAATTTTATGTGTCGAAAAAATTACTTATTGCACAAAAAATCCCACTGTGCATCGTACCGTCAGATTGAAAATCAAATTCGAATTTTTTTCAGTTTTTATTTTTCTAACTTATAAACTTTTTCTAACATTATTTTGTGTATTATTATTTATTACGACTAGAAGTTATATTTTATTTATAAATAATATTCTATAAATCGCGAAAAAGTAGAAATTGTTTATAAAAAAATTAGAACATTTTGTTTTGAATTAAAACTGTTGCTAAAATATTTTTCTTCTTCTATTAGTCGACTTTTTAGTTTTGTTGGTCAAATTTCATCCTAAAATTACGGTATGAAATGAAAAAGAAAAATAATTGAAAATGATATAAATAAAGTGAATAATATTGATATTTGAGCACAACATCCCTCCACCCTTACATTATCATTTTTCATATTTTTAGTTGTTTTTTTTATATTAATTCATTTTGAGTGTGAATTTTCTTTTAAGTTCGTTTTTCTACATTTAACTGTTATCTGTTAAAGTAGAATTTTGCTTAAATTATCAATTCAATTATGTATATGTTGTGAGTTTTTCAAATTTTTTTTTGATTTAATAATTTTTTAACTATGGAAAGATGTTGTGATCAAGATTAAATTTAAAAACCATTAATAAAGAATAATATTCAACTATATTTATGATTCAGATTAGAAGATCAAACCAAATAATCATATTATGTGAAAATTATACACCCGTTTTTTTTCAGTCTCTTCTGCAAAACGAAAAGATTTTATTTTGAATTTCGATCAAGCAGAATATTTTACATTTTACAAAACAAGTCATAATAGATAAAAGATAACCTTTAAATTAATTTCCAATTTTTAAAATATAAGAAATATTTATGTAAGAAAAAAATTCGATCTCTAAAGATTTTCAACAAAAAAATGAATTTGTTGTGCCTTCAAATCGTTTCATAACCCACTATATTGATACGCTTCAACCATGATAAACTGCAAACTCAAATAACACTGAAAACCAGATCGATCAAATCATAAAAATCCAATTAATCTGATTTTCAAAAACTTAATTTCTCTTTGTATAAGAAGGACAGTAACAAATGGAAAATGGAAATGTTTATATCCGTTCAGGATATTATATCAGTCAACAATATCACCTGTCTACTAATATTTTGTCATCCATAAAATCTTTGTTCAAACATAAAAACCAGAACATACATTTATGGTTGTAAAATTATTTTTTTTTTCCTCATATTCGGGTTTAAATGATTCTAAAATATACATAGATTATGTAGTTTTCAAGGGTTTAAATCTGTATGTGGTGTTTGTGATATAATTCAGAAATGAATCGTTTTTCTGATTGGATATGTTAGTGATATAGACTCGTTGGTTCGGGAGAAGGTAGAAATAAAACATAAATTTTTCGTTATGGTTTATTTGGTTTAGTCGTACCCAAATTTGTAATTTGTTTTGTCAAAACGAAATCGGAAGTGTATTTATTCAAATGATTTAGTGAAATTGTTTTGATTTGAGACAAGGATTTTTTGTCAGACGTAAACTCAATGCAATCATAATGGGTCAATGGTTTTTAAATATTAGTGGTGAGGCAATTTTTTTATTTTTCGTTTGCAATTTAGTGACACAATTTCGATGCCGAGCAAATGATAATTTTTGGTGAGTTGATTAGGATATAAAGCTACAGGATACAGACTTAGCACTATTATTTGATAATATTTTAAAAGTAGTTTGTCTGGTGATGCAGAGGGCTTATTAAAATACGTGCCAAACATGCGTTTTGGCTATTTACCGGCTCGGAAAAATAAAACTACAACGGTGGTATAAGAATATAAAAATTCTTGTAAACATTTTTTTGTAGAATTATACCAATCATCCAATCTAGTACAGAAGCTAACATTTTTGACATTAAAACTCTGAGAGGTGTTCTTAAAAAAATTGTCTAGAACTCGCAACTAACGCTGAATTTAATTCTATCAATACTGATTAGATCGAACATTTTGGCGTCTGATGCAAGTGCCACGTACAGTAGGCAGATAAAGTCCTAAAACCTTGTAATAAGGTTTCAAATTTTAATGAACTTGTGATTGTTTTTGTCTTGCTTCTGGAAAAATTTAAACACCCTGATTAATGAATTTTTCATTAAATATTGTTTTCCAGTTTATAGTAAACTATAGGTATTTATGAACCAAGGTTGTTATAAGGATTTTAACGGCCTGAAGGCGATATGACCAGCCCGAGGGATTCATATTGCCTGAAGGCCGTTAAAATCTGATAACAAAAGTAGTTCATACAACGATTTATTTTTCATTAAATGTATTAATAATAAATTAGAGTAATTAATAATTATTGAAAAAAAGTTTCATTTTGGTTTCCCTTCAAATAGGTTGCTATGAAAAAATATTTTGATTTCTCTCTAAATGTACATATTTATTTATAAGTAGTTGCTAAGTAGTCTTTGAATTTTCGAACAGCTTCAATCGTGTTAATAAAACAATTTGTTTAAAATTGGTTCCTGTCATATAATATTAAAAAAAATATACGAAAACTTAAGAAAATATGGATTTACCAGATCTTGTCTCACAAAATGCAGCTAAGGCCATTGCCAACTTTCTGCCAATCAGATCCAAGGTCAGTTACGACCAGGAATACCGCCTATTTATAGAATGAAAGACCCGGAATAATATTGCAGCTATAGATGAGACCGTCATGTTGGCGTACTTCCAAGAATTGGTATGTTCTTTAAAGTCGTTATATATTGCACTGTAAGCCGTATTTATATTCCTTTTTTTATTTTTAGTCTGAAAAATTTGACCCTAATTCACTCTGTGCAAAATACTCGATTCTGAAAACCACTTTATTAGTTAATACCAATGTCGATCTTAAAAAATTCAGCTGAAAGGCAATGGCCTTTCTCAAAACGAAGTCGAAAAATTATGTAACAAAAAATACAAAGTGTTAGAACCGAACCATATCCAATGTTTCATTCAAGATGCCCCTGATAGTGATTACCTTCTGCACAAAGTAGTTATTTTAATGGGTGTGTTCCGGGCCTTGCGGAGGGATGAGTTGACGAAGATGTCAATAGACGACATTAAAGACAAGGGTTTCTGTGTAGTTGTTAAGGTACCTTCCACCAAAACTGGCCCCTCGTGAGGGTTTAGTATTATAGACGAGGATAAAATCAGGGCCTTACAAAAAATCAAAAAATATATGTCTATAAGGGGAGAAAGGGCTTCCAAACGTTTTTTTCTCAATTATAAGAACGGAGAATGTACTGAACAGCCCGTGGGAAAGCACACCTTAGGCAATGTTCCAGCAACTTTCAATTTATAATTTTTATGTATATTATTTTCACAGAATATGATTTTCTATTTCTATTTTTCAATTCATTATTTTCAAGTAAAATTTTAACAATTTTCAAATTTTCACTGTATACAATTTTTTTTCAATTTCTAATTTTCACTGCATATAATTTTTATGAATATAGTTTTCACAAAATATAATTTTCAATTCCTCATTAGAAATAGAAAATTATATTAAAAATTGAAAATGGCACTACGAAGGTTCGAGTCCATCCGAAAAACGTAAAGGAGAAATGAAGTTTTGTTTGAGAAATATTCAACCATAACTTAGTATTGAAAAAATTCAAATTATTTCCTGACTTATTTGAGTTTATTTACTCATAAAAATTTAAATTTCCATAATTTTGTCTACATACAATGGGTCATTCTTTTACAAACCGAACACCCATCGGACCGACACATTTTTGATTTGGCTGGAATTTTTTTTGCAGGTTTTATATCGAAAAAAAAAGATATACGTGTTCGAGGATTTTTTTTTTGGAAAATATAGCGGCTCAAAATTGTGAAAATTTCATGATTTTTGGCTTGACGAGTTATTTTCAAATATTCATAACTTCGGTTCTGGTAAAGATAGAAACTTTTAATTTGTTTTATTTTAAAGTTAAAAGAAAAAAAAAATAAAATTAAAAAAAGTTATTAACAAATTTCTATTGTTATAAACAAATAAAATGTTCAAATCGATCTTTAGCCCCACCCACGAAATGAGTTTTTAGTGTGACCATCGTATTCTACGTTTCATTTCCTATAAGAAACGTATTTTTAATTAATGGAGAAATGATTTTTACTGTTGGAAATAAATTAATTTATCGAGCGCGGGACGACAAAAAATTTCAATAATGGGTCATTCTTTTCCATACCGTACAGTTTAGGACAAAATTTGACTAAGACATTTTTGATTCAGCTGAAAAATTTTTTACGGTTGATTTAATATAAACAAAAAGATATACTTGTTCGAGGATTTTTTCGTTTTTTAGGGGAAATAGATCGGATCTAAATTTCGAGAATTTTGTGATTTTTGGCTTGAAGACTTATTTTCAAAGATTCATAGCTTCGGTTCTGGTAAAGATAGACACTTTTTGTCTGTTTTATTTTAAAGCATAAAGATGAAATTTACAAAAAAACTGTTATATATAAAAACTACAGATTCCTATTGTTATAAACAAATAAAGTATTAAAGTCAATTTTCAGTCATTACCTAAGAAAAATAAAGAGTGTTTAGTATAGCCATCGTATTCTAAGTACAATTTTCAATGAAAAACGTAGGGGGAAGTGGGGATGGTATAAACAGTTTTTACTTAAAGCTCAATAACTTTAAAACCTTAAAACATTTTTACTTAAAAACTGTTTCATTGTAAAATTTCATATCTTTACTACAAAAGACTATTTTTTTTAATTACGTAACTAAACATTAAGTATAAAATTTTGAATTTCAAAAAATTTATGTTTCTCGTTTAAAGTATCCCCACTGGTGGGGCACTTATAAACAATGAGCATTTTTGTATGGGGCACATATAAACACCCAAAAAACACCACAATAAAATTCATAAAGTACCTTTTTTAAAATTTTTTATTATTTATTGTGCTTCAAACAATATATATAGGCATATAAAATATATATTTCTTTAAAAAAAAAACAATATTTTTCGATTGTTGTAAAACCTCAATAAATTCAGGTAGAAAATTATAAAGAAAAAAGCAAAAATTCAATCTCATCGTATGTTTAGGTTTTGCAAATCAATATCAAAAGTGAAACGGGAAACCACACGTATACCATATAACCATACCATGCTTCCCATATAAACGCGTTTATACTATCAAAATTTTTTTTGTTTATATGTGCCCCACGTGGCGATTTTAGGGTTATGTTTTGAAAAAATATTCCAAGATCTAAAATTTGGCTAAAACAAAGAAATATTATGTTTCATGAATATTTCAGCTATCAAAACATGTTGGAATATTTTTAAACATATGATGGTAAAAAAAGTTATTCGAGTTTTACAAAAAAAAAAAAAATTTACTTTTGGGTTGCCGAAACACCTATTCACCAATAACTTTTGAACAAGACTGACTTCAGCTGTCAAATTCTCCTGGTGTGTGTAGTCGATCGAAGCGACATCTGTGATATTTTTGTCGAATTTTTTGATTGATGTTTTGTGAGGGAAATTAAAACTTTTTACAGTTGCCCCATGTTTATACTATCCCCACTTCCCCCTATCTTTAATTAATTTTTTTTTTTTAATAAAATGTGATGTGTAGTAGGCATTACAATATGTGTCACAACAACACATAAAAACCTTTTAAGACCAAGGTCCCACAACAACATGCGTTCTAAGGATGTTAATGGACGCAAATCTGTTTTTTTTTGTTTTTTTTAATATTTTTTGTTAAATAATTGACAACTAAACTATAAATCCTATCACATATAAAATATGACATAGGCCAATATTTCGTGATAGGATAGGGAAAATAAAAATAAAATAAGAGATAAAAAGCAAATTTGTTTTAAAAATTTGCAGGAACAAAACTAAAATTGGTTTGCCAATAGTCCAGCTAATGGCATAATCCTTGATTATGGGACGCAGTATATTTTTCAATGATTAAAGCTCAGATATATAGTTATATGAAAGCTCGTTTCTTCGAGCAAGCTACAGCGTTCCAGCATCAAGGAATATTCATTAGCTAAGATTGAGAGTGCTACCGTTGACTGGATACAGTTCATCCGCCAGCACCCCTAAGATATCACCTTGGCTAGTGATATCTCACTGCTATTGCCAGTGGTATGTGATATCTCACGTTAACTCATGTGCCAATAACAGGGACTGGAGTGCGCGGGGTTGTCACACCCGTGGATAAAAAAAAATTAACAAATTAATAAAAACTAATCCCTCCATGCGTTCCAAATAAATTAATTTTTCCAGCGCGGAACGACAAAAGTTCATTTGTATTGTATGAATCACGATAGAACCAAAAATGTTTCCAAGGGATTTTCTTTTATTCTCTGTTTTATCTGCTGTTTTTCTAGTATGGAACAGTGGATAAATCAATTTGTTTTATTTTCTTGACATGCGCATAGCAGAATAATTTTGTTTTGAATTTGTGATTATTTTTGATTTTAAATTTGTGCGTTTCTAAATTTGTTGATATAAATTGCTAGTAAAATAATTAATATTTTTAATATAATTTTAAAAGAATTAATTTAACTTTTCAAATAAATTTTTTTAATTAATAATAAAATTTATTTAATAAAAGAGTAAAAGAAAAAGCATTGTCACTTTTAAAAATATTGCTATAAAAACAAAAATACAAAAAATTCTTTTCGTGTTCATACAATCGACGAAAAATAATATCTCGGATGAAGGAAGATATAACTTTATTCTCGGATTTTTGTCTATCGATCGTTGTTCATACAATCGGCCCTATATACAAAAATCCCTATATAAACGCATAGCCGGATAAAAAAAGCTAAGGGGCCAAACCTGGGTCTAGCGCACGCCACAGCTTTTGGGGGTTGGGACAGACTTGTCGGGCCAGACTGATGTCCTGGAACCAAGTCTGGCAAATAAGACTTGAGTCAGGGCTACCAAACCAATTTTTTCAGATCTCTTTTAAATGTGTGGAAAGAGTTTGTGGAAAGATTGACATGTATGAAAATAAAGAAAAACATAATATGGCCTGCACATGTTTACAATGCATTAGACTGGTTAATAACGCGTAATATAATAAACTGAACTTTGGTTCAGTCTAGGCATTTACAACTGGCTCAGACCAAAGCTAACTAACTTAGACTTGGCGCACCAATACTAGCTTAACATTGGTCTGTTGTTTAATAGTGGCAGCTCCTGCACGGGCATAATTCCATCATACAAATCTCCATTGAAAAACATTTTCTCTAAAAAGGAGTCTATTGAAAGTAGAGAAATTCAACTTAAATAAATAAATAAGTGATGGTTAAATTAAATTACACCTTAAATTAGAAATGGAAAATTATATGCATTGAAAATGTGAAATTGAAAGAAAAATATAACTAGAGAAAATTATATTAAGTGAAATATAATTCTCAATTTCAAACTTTCACTAATTATTTTTGGGGATTTTTTTGGTATTTTTTTCACTAATTATTATTTTTTTTAATTTCTACTTTTTATTGAATATATTTTTCACTGAATATAATTTCAATTTCCAATTTTCACTGAATATATTTTTCACTGGATATAATTTTCAATTTATAATTTTCTCAGAGTATAATTTTTGCTGAATATGATTTTCAATTTGTAATTTTTGCTAAATATTTTTTTCACTGAATAAAATTTTAAATTTCTAATTTTCACTGAATATAATTTTTTTGCAATTTCTAATTTTCACTGGATATAATTTTCAATTACAAATTTAGGCTTAAAATAGTTTTCTATTTATAATTTTCACTAAATATAATCTATTTAGAATTTCCACAGGATATAATTTTCAAATTCTAATTTTCACTGAATATAATTTTCATGGATTTTTAAATTAAAAATTCAAATCAGTTTTAAATTCAAATATTTTATGTTTGTACTTAAATATTTTGTAAAAAATTTTTATTGTTAAGTGTTTATGAATAATTATGATGCACTTGAAAATGCCACCATAATTGGCGAAATATCGTGATTAAATTAAAAATATTTAATTGATTAAGAAATAATATTTAAATAAATCCAGGCTGGAAAAAGGTGCAATTGAATTTTTAATTCAAAAATCCAAGAAATATTTAGTTCTGGCTGGTGTACAATCAACTTTAACAAAATATAAAATATAATCTTCAAATAATAATTTTCATGTAATATATATTTTTCTTTTTCCTTTTTACTGAAGAATTTTCATTTCAAGTTCTCTTAATATTTTTTTTCAATTTCAATTTTCTCACTAAAAAGTTTTAAATTTGTAATTTTCACTGAATGTAATTTTCAATTTCTAATTTAGTTCTAATATAATTTTCAATTTTAAATTTTTACCGAATGTAATTTTTTTTCAATTCCTAATTTTCACTGAAAATAATTTACAATTCCATATTTTCTGTGTAAATAATCTTGTATTTCTAATTTTCACTGAATATTATTTTCAATTTGTAATTTTCATTGAATGTAATTTTCAATTTTTAATTTCGTCTTAATATAACTTTTAATTTTAAATTTTTACTGAATATAATTTTTTTTTTCAATTTCTAATTTTCACTGAAGATAATTTAGAATTCCATATTTTCGCTGAAATAAATCTTCTATTTCTAATTTTCACTGAATATAATTTCCTATTTATAATTTTCACCGAATATAATTTTTGCTGAATATAATTTCCAATTTATAATTTTTACTGAATATTATTTTCAATTTGTAATTTTCACTGAATGTAATTTTCAATTTTTAATTTTGTCTTAATATAATTTTTAATTTCAAATTTTTACTGAATATAATTTTTTTTCAATTTCTAATTTTCGCTGAATATAATTTAGAATTCCATGTTTTCGCTGAAAAATATCATCTATTTCTAAGTTTCACTGAATATAATTTCCTATTTATAATTTTTTTAGGATATTATTTTTACTGAATATAATTTCCAATATACAAGTTTTACTGAATATTATTTTCAATTTGTAATTTTCACTGAATGTAATTTTCAATTTTTAATTATTTCTTTATATAATTTTCAATTTTGAATTTTTACTGAATATCATTTTTTTTTCAATTTCTAATTTTCACTGAATATAATTTACAATTTGATATTTTCGTTGAAAATAATTTTCTTTTTCTAATTTTCACTGAATATAATTTTCTATTTCTGATTTTCAGTGAATTTAACTTTTACGAACATAATTTTAATTAAGATTAATTAAAGATTGTAAGGATTATTTAAGAATATTTATGATTCAAAAACTTCCGTTTTCTTTTTTTATATTCTCTTCACCAGTAAGAAAAAAACTTGTAATAAAATAAAAATTTAACGAAGCGATGAATATCATACGTTTATTTTAAAAAAAAATGTAGAATCGTCTGTTATTGCTTATTACTATTCTAGTGTGTTTTAGCTTGAGGTTATGTTTCTACAGTTATTGTTTGATAACTATGGTATGAATTACCATAGCATAATATGCAATAACTTTAACTTTCGTGGTTAAAAAGAAATTGTATGGCTCAGTTAACTGAGGAGAACGATCAATTTATACTAAATTAAATACATTAATTCCATAAAAGAGTAAGGATTTTTGCAAAAGGGTAAGGTAAGATATAATCACCGAGTTGGATGAATTTTTCAAAATCAATGTATTTTCTTCATGCGATTATATTTTATCTATAACTCCACTCTGTGTAATGTACATCTAAATTTATCTTATTCACACAAAACCACTCAGAATTCAAGTTCTGCAATATTATTTTTTACGATTATAATTTTCATTGCTTCAAAAAATTGTGAATCTTCTTTGTCTTTTTTTACACTTTCATAGCCCAACATAAAACAACAAATATTGTTTATACAAGAAATATTTTTTTTTATTTTGTGGTTATGTTCAACTTGAATAAACACAGATAGTTTTCTTTTAATCTTGGAAGTTTTTTTTGCTCTGTATTTTCTTTTCTTGGACACTACATCAACACCAGACGTTGTCTTTTTTTAAGTAACTCGTACCATAGTTTTTATTTTGTTTTCATTATTTGAATAAAGTTTTATGAAGAAACAGAGTGGAAAATGTTCTTTTTAGAGTGATAAAAAAAATTGGAATAGGGGTCTGGATGATTTGAATAAATATTTGTTATAGCGATCACGATTGCTCTGTGAGAGTTTTTTTTAAATAGATTTAAGCAAACCTCAGTTGAAAGATGTTTAAGAAACATGCAAATAAAATTTTATTGTTGGATCTCATGTTTATAACTCATTTAACTTATTTTACTTAACATAAAGGCTTTCATCTTTATTTATACAAATAATGAAATTCATGTCTAAAAGCATTTTGTTGATGATGAATCCGAAATGTACCATACCATGCTTCCAAGAATTTTTTGTTTTAATGAAATTCTTAAGTCAATAAAATTCTCGAAAACTATTTTTTTATTAATTTTAATCAAAAAGAACATTTTAATTTCAAAAATAAAATTATTTAACATTTGTTTCATCAACTCATAAAAACATGATGAAAGGACAATGAATTTTCAGGAAAAACCACAGAATCGATTCAAACAACAAAAGCAACATTGAATATCAATATTGAATTGTCAAATGGTAAAATTTATTTATTTAATTTGAAATTTGTTCATCAATTAACTACGAACTACACCAATAAAGTATTTTAATTGGAAAATTTTATATTTCATTTAATTGTTCAGTTACTGATTGATCAGATTCTTTATTGTTATATGGAATTCAATAGGGAAAATGATTTTTTATTGTATTTAATAAAATTTAGTGTTATAACAGTTTGATGAAAAATAAGTTAAATGAATTATTTGTATATCTATTGTTTACCGATAGCAAAAAGATAAATAAATAAAGCAATGAGAATTGCCTTACCGTTCAATTCAACATGGAAACTTAACAGAATAACTATTATTACAATTTTCTGTAATACAAATAATGGTTTTTACAGCTCGATGTTTAAAATTTAAACCAAAACAAAATTTAAATTTACTGAGACTAAATTTCAAAAAAGTGTAAATACCTGTTTCTTCCGTTGTCGTATTAAATATCACCAAAATCTTACAAAATTCTACAAGCAAAAACCTAAGCAAAACAAATAACTAAAATTTCCATAAGGTATTTATTTTTTATTTGTTTGTTTTTTAATATCCAAATCGTGTCAGAAAAATCTCTGTTTTCCATTTTTTCAAAATAAATATTCTGCTTAAAAAATTTTGTTGGTAAATATCATAAATTTGAACGCGTCTGCTTATATCAACATCATAAAATTTCTACCTGTTTTTCAGTTCGTTCATTAATTTTTCATTTAATGTTTTTTTGTGTTTAGTTGGTGTTAGACTGCCAAATTACTACCCTCTTATCTGATTATCAAAAATTCAAATATGTACAACTAACTACAAGTAGTTTTATTATTATAGAAAAGAAAAACATTCATGCTTTTCAACTTTATCTTTTATTGTAAACCCTAAATATTTTCATTTAACTTAATTTTTTTGTCTGTTTTTGAATCTTGATAAATTTCTATTTTATATTTATCCTATTTAACTTCCTTTAGGTTAGTTTATTTATTATTATTTTTAGAATATAGAAAAAAATAGAATTCTTGTTGGCTATATAGGATATGAACTAGGAAGAGAAAAAACTGAAATGAATTTTATTTTCTATCCGAAATTTCTATACATTTATGTACAATAAACGAGCTTTCAGTTTCGTCTAAATTAAATATTATGAAGGGTAGCAATTTTCGTTTTGTTTATGAATACAAAAGAGAGTAAAAGCAGAATTTATTTTGTCCAAAAGTTCCTAAATGGAAATACAACAAAAAAAAATTATTCTGGAACAAAAACATGGAAAATGTCGTTGATTGTTTAATAGGATATTTGATTTATGGTAATTGATAATTTTGAACTTTTAACAGTTTTATTTTGGTTTGTTAAAGTGGTTGGTTATCGTTTTTTTATTTTGGAAGGGTGGAATTTTTACCGACGTTAGATGTTTTTGAAATTTATGTTGTTTGTTTGAATAAATTTTTGAAATTACAGGTTTCAGAAATTTCAATTTTGTCACTTTGGTTGAAGTTTATCTTTCTTTCTAGTGTATACTGACAGAAAAACCAATAAATTTTAAATCTGTGAAAATTGGTCATATTCGTTGATATAAGATTATTGTTCAGTTCTAGATACTCTAGAGCATTACCTCAATAGCGATCATTTTGTAAAAAGCCAAGTAACAGTTGGCTTAACTTGAACCTAGCAACACATATGCTGACAAGAAAATAAATTCTTTTAGCTTACTTCATAACTTCCAAGATTTCGTTGAAGTGAATATTCGGTAAATACATATACGACGTTTTTGGTGTTTAGTGCGTTTTAATTTCCTAGAGAACGAGATTGACAGCTGTGCTTGGCAGAATCAAAATCCACATCTGTTTGATTGTTAGAAGCAACAATGTCTGGCTTGTTAGGGTTATGGTTTGTTGGATCGTGTCATCTTATACACCATGTTGAGATCTTCGGAGACTCTCTCTAGATCAGTGATTGTTGTTAAGTGTGCCAAAAATTTGTTTTTTATAAAAATTACCCTTTTCTTGTGCCAAACAAATTTCGTCAAATATACTCTGTATTCTTCTATATACAATTGAAGTACTAGATTAAAGGTCAAGGAACAGATCAATTTTAAACGGTGCCTGTCTAGTTATTTAGCTTAATTTGTCATATATGCGTTGAAAAAATCAATGCTTACTAATTTTTCTTGTTTTATATCAAAAATAGTCAAAATTTAAAACATTTCGAATTTTATTAATTTAGTTTAATCCTCTCTGCACCATTTGAGCTAGATTTTTATTAAAGTCAATTGAGCATGTTTTTGAAATATCATTAAACGATCAAAAACAAATGTCATATTTTTTAATTGTTCCTCAACCTACAAATAACGTGAACATAGTGTTGACGGCAGTTTCTTCAAGGAATAGCTAAAGATATTAATGTTATTCATTGAATAAATTTTCACTCTAAAAGAAAAGATAGTTTATGATTTTGTAGAAGAAGAAGCTTATACTTCTATAGGAGTAAGTTTTTTATTCTCAAGTAATCAATTAAATTCTGTCTAATAAGTACACCTCTCCAATTTTTTTTTGGAAAAAAAAGTTTCTCCGACAATTTAAAAAAGTCAGGCAAGGCATGTTTGAGCTTTCAAAATCTCGAGAAATTATATTTCCACATTTTTGAGATTCTCATTTCTCGAGAAATATTGACGAGAATCTCGAAATTTAACAAACCACCATACATAATTTATTATTTGTTGCCGATTCAGTTCTATAACAAAATAAATTTGTAGCTGACAATTTACTATTGAATTAAAATATGAAATTACGGGAAACAATTTCCAAAATTATATAGCTTGTAACACTTTGTATTTAAAAACTCGTCAGTGTGCAATAATATTTTGCAAAATAATATAAAAGAATTGAATGAAGAGAGAAACGAGTTGCAATTACTCCTGCATTGCAAGATTAGATGGAATTCTATTGAAACCATGTTTGAGCGAGTCAAACCAGATCTTGAAGTAAAACTTCTTTGGCTACTGTGGCAGGTATTACTAAAAATATTAAATGTAAAATAAAATAAATATATCATATTGAAATAAACCTCTAATTTGATATTTCAACTATGATAATAATTGAATTGACTTTGTAATAGATTATGTAAATATTGCTTTTCATAATACATTTTGATAATTATATTATCAAGAAATGCAACTCTAAATTGCAATATGACATATTTATTTAATATTTATTTTAATCTTTTTATTAATACCTGCCAAAGAAATTTATTTCAACCGCGTGCAAAGATTACACGCACTTATTTTTATATTTAACAAAACAAATTCAATCAACATAAATATTTTTATTTAAAAATAAACTTTTGAAGAAACGGCATATTTTTAGTCATAGAAAATTATGTACGACCACTTTGAAATCTATAGCAACATAATACAACTCAAACTATACAAACAGATTAATATGTTTTGACGAAATCGGCTAAAATACATAAAAATACCAGTTTTTCCAATTTTCAGAAAAATGGTATTTTTCACACCATAGAAAATTATGGGACCCTCTCAAAATCAACCCAAATAGAATACAATTTAAATCATCCAAATTAAACGAGCCGTTTTTGAGAAATCGATTAACAATTAACATACATAAAAAACTCACAATGAAACATAGAACCTCATCTTTTTTTAAGTCGGTTGAAAGCTATAACAATTCAAAACATATATTTAAAAAATAACGAAACTCAATAATTGAGTTTCTATAATCGACAAATCCAACTCATATAATATTTAATACGAGACTGAATAAAAAAAACATAAAAAAACATAATGACAAATAAATGACACACAATGACAGTCCACATAATCGAATTGTATCGTTTATTTGCCGAATATACTATTCGTTTGCCTTTTTCATTGTTTTGTTTGAATTTCATTGTTATTTAAATTTCTTTTTTCAACTTTTGTGTTTATTTTGGAATTGTGTGCATGTATGTGTTTAAGATTCAAAATCAGACTGTAGTATGATAGAGATGAATAAATGTGGTTTTATTTCTGTTTCAAAATGTTATTTCCGTTAAAAATTCTCATAACGCGCCTAAAGAAGTTTTACTTCAAAAATATTGTTTTGGACTAGAAAAAAATCCACCTTTCATATGACAGCCCACCCCACTCGACATAGTCAAAAATAATTTTTTTTTCAAAACTTCCACTCTCAACCCCCTCAAACTAACATTTGAAATGATGAGCCGATCGCTATAGTTTTCATTCAATCTTTACAACATTTTCCATGACCATGGATTTTTCCAAATTTTTTCTGTTGTAATTATCGAAGTTAAGGGGGAGGGGGCAAAACATTTTTTTCACATAACTCAGAAACTGCGATTCTGAAAATTACAAAAAAATTCTTTTAGACTAGAAAATATGAACCTTTCATATGACGCCCCACTCGAAAAGGTCAAAAACATTTTTTTTCTAAAATTTCCACCCACAACCCCCTCAAAATAACATTTTTCAAATTTTTTCTTGTGTAATGTTTGAAGTTAAAGGGGAGGGGGACAGGAAAAAACACTTGTTCTTAGCAATATCTAAAATACCAGTCGAAAAATCAATGAAATTTTTTGACATATTTTGATCTTTTTCGATTTTTCTATACCAAACTCGATTCCTTACAAAAAACTTTTGTTTAGCTATCTCCTTATCTATTTTCATAAAATGTAGATCAAAACAAATATTTGATTTTTTTTTTAAATCAGTAGGCGTAGGAAAACACATTTAAAATCTGTAGAAAATTTCAACTTGATAGCACTTACAGTTTGTAAGTAAATCGATTGTGTAGAAATTCGGACGGACATCGAAGTCTCACCAAAATAACATTTATCCTCTTTCAAAATACGGAGCCCTAAAAGCTAAAGAACTCGAATTTGAATTTCTATTTCATGTTCCAACCGGTCGTAGAAACTTGTATCTTAATTGTTGCAATCACGACAAATTATAACGACTATTTATGCGATTGAAATGGAAATACCCGACACCTAAAGAAACCTTGGAGTGCTTTCCCTGAAACCTTCTTCAGTGGCACGCTAGTTCAGTTGATAGAACGTCATATAAATAAAATCTTAACATTATCTTAATAAAATTCTAACAAGCAGAGCTGATATATGCGCTGTAACTCTTATTTCAATTAACGTTTAAGGAACATATTTTTGTTAGAATGTCGAATATCATATATCTTAGGAACATGCAATTTTCCATACAAATCTAATCTCGTCTATATTCATATAGTCTTGGGACTTAAGTAGCGGCGAACTACTGTTTTTCAGGGGCGCGTGGGGTGGGGAAGCATGTGAAATTTTATTGGTGATTGTCGGATTGTTCACCAGCAACAGCCCGTCCACGTGTTCTTTTAGGCTCTGACTCCACTGTCAGGCTAGAGTGGTGTCCTGGATTCCAAAAGTAACCAGGCATACATGTTTGTGGAACTTCTTACTTTTTGTCATCATTCGGTCCTGTTTTATGGACTAACGTCAAAAATACTATATCTGGCCCCAAGTTTTTTATTTTCGAACCACTAAGAAAATTTAATTTCTTGAAAGTTTATCATTTCTTATAAAGGGATAACATAGATAAACTACTAGCAACTGGGTGCGTTAAATATGTTTGCAACTGTTATTTTTTTTATTTTCAGTGTTCCATGAAAATTTCAAAAGTGCAAAAAATGAAACTGAAACGATTCTGCTTCTGCGACGGAATAGAGCAGATACGACGAAATTGGTACTGTTTGAGTAGATTGAGGCATTTTTACCTACTGGTTTGTTATTGCTTTAATTTTTTTTTGAAAAATTGGTCAACCCTAGTAGTTTTTGGAAGGTGGCTATGAATTTTATTTTTAATCGTGAGATTTAATCGTGACATCAGAGTTATTTTAAGGTAGTTGATATACAGAGCAAACGCAGTCAATAAACTTCAAAATAATAAAAACAAAATTGCTGTGTTCGATTTATTCAGCTCAAGTTTATATATGATCTTATTGCAAAATACTGTGACATATGAAATAAACTTAATGTAGAAATAACAGCCAAATTATTGAAATGGATTATAAAATTTAGCATCAGCTTCTTGGTCAAACTGGGCTTATGCAATTTATTTATGTTCGTTACTGCATTGCTTAAGCCTATATCTGTAACTAAAAATCCTAAGACTGTATGTTTCTCCAATATCATCTTTCTTTTTTAAACTAATATCAAAAACACCTTCATGATTGACAAAAAGTACTTAAAAAATACTCAATCATCTTTGGGAGACTATGTCAGCCATATTTTTAAGCGTGCCAATTCTCGAACGCATGCCACGTATTAGTAATCACTGCTCTGGATCATTAAATTAGGGGAGTGACAAAGAAGATGTCTAGATACTTTTACTGTATAACTTCGCTACCTTCTCCATAGTTGTACCATTGCAAGACATCAAGAGAGTATACCTTTCCCAATAGACATCAGGAAATCCATAGAAAAACTTAACATTAACACCCACTGCTGACACTAATATTTTATTAGCTAGGGTGATATATTAAGGGTGCTAGTAGATGAACTGTATTCAGTCAACGGTAGCACCTTAGATTATACCTATGAAATTTTCCTTGCTGCTTTTGTTGTTGTTATTGTAGCGATGGGTTTGGTGCTAATCCTCTGGCTCCATGTCCAGGTTCAGGAAATCTGCTACTGTCAATAATTTCAGGTTCAACTATATGATGACACGTTATTGCTGACTCGAAGAAACGAGCCTCCATTAAACTCTGTGTGTGGACTTTAGTCATTCAGAAGGATAGTAGATCATATGATCAAGGAATATGCCACGAGCTGGATTATTGGCAACCCAGTTTTAATTTTGTTCCTCCAAAGTTTTAATTTAATTTTTGCTTTTTATCTCTTATTTTATTTTATTTTCTCTATCCTTTCATGAAATATTGGTCTATGTCATATTTTATATATAAAGATTTGTGTGATGTTGTGACACATATTGTATTTCCTTCCACACAGCCCATTTTATAAAAAAATAGATTTCCAACATTCGTTTTGTAAGTACAGCACAAACCTAAACCAGAACAAATCTGTTTATTCCGATTCACAAACGATTGATCAAACCAACTTTCATCACTCATATAACGAACTGCGCAAAGTTAGCAAATGGTTAAATTGATCCAAAATAAACTTAAAAATTATCAAAATAAAAGGTGCACGAAATGTGCAAAGACCCGTGCAACATGCACATAATGTTTGTTGGGTTTTTACATCTTTTTCCGTAGTAACATGAAAATTGGTTCATTACTTTTAAAATATAATGTAAAATGCCACTCACAAATAACATTAACTTTAGTTGATACATAAATACTTGTTGTTTACATCAACCTGTAAAAGCAATTTATGTATATAACTTATACATTTACTTTATTGTATATATATCAAATATTCTTGCATATAAATATCTGTTTGTTAAGCTTACAATTAAATATACTTTTATCGTTCAAAAAGATTAGTCTTGTTTTTATTTACAACAGGTTATGAGCCCAGACACCGTAAAATTAAAAATAGTGAAAATTAATATTTTTAATTAATGTCTAAGGTCAATCGTGCGAACTTTTAATAAATTATAAAACATTATATATAAAATTATATTGGTGAAAAGTTTAAATAAATATAGTGTGAGACAATAGTGTAAACCGTGAATATATAGTGTTCAATTTAACTATACATATATATTTATTTATCTGCAGTTAACTTTTGTTAACAATTTCATTAATTTTATACTGTTTCTTTTATTCATCAGATCATAAGCTGTTTATCTTTAAAATGGCTGCACATTTTCTAGCAACCATACCAAAGTTGAAGGGTAGAGAAAACTATAGCACTTGGGCTTTTGCTATGGAGAACTACTTAATCATCGAAGGCCTAGAAAAATATTTTACCATCGATGATGATGAGACTAAAAAGGGAAGCCAAGCTAAATCTAAGATTATTTTATCGATTGAGCCATCCAATTATTCTCATATCAAAGATGCCAAAACCGCGAAAGAAGTTTGGAGCAAATTGAAGATATTATTTGCAGATAGTGGTTTTATTCGGCGGATTAGTTTGTTGCGTGCTTTAATCACAACGAAACTTGAGAATTGTGATTCAATGGAATCATACATTTGTAATATTATTGAAACCGCACAGAAACTAACAGAAACCGGTTTTGATATAACGGATGAATGGGTTGGATCATTATTGCTAGCGGGATTATCGGAAAAGTTTTCACCGATGATAATGGCAATTGAACACTCGGGTATAACCATAACAGCTGATGCAATTAAATCAAAATTAATGGACATTAAAGTTGATAATAATGACAGTGCTTTTATCAGTAAAAATTTTAAAAAAGGAAAATTTTTTAAAAATAAAGGTCCAAGGTGTTATAATTGCAACAATTATGGTCATTTCAAGGACAAGTGTCCAAATCCTTCAAAATCTGTAGTGAGTCAAAAAGCGTATGGTGGAAAAGCAAAAAATAAATATGTACATGCATTGAACGCAGCATTTTTATCAGGAAATTTTAATAAAACCGATTTGGGTACATTGATTTGGGTGCTTCTTCACATATGACGCTTCACCGTGGATGGATCAAGAATGAAAAACAACCACCGTTAGATGAAATTCTGGTTGCAGATGATACGCGCTTACCTGTAGTAAGCTCAGGTGATATTAATATAAAAATTAAAACAAATCAACAAATTTTCGATGTCAAAATATGTGATGTGTTATGCATTCCATCACTTGTAACTAATTTATTATCTGTCAGTAAACTTATTGAACAGGGTAATTCAGTAGAATTTGATAGCAGCGGTTGCAGTATTTTTAATATTAATAAACAATTGTTGGCGCGTGGTGAATTAATTAATAACATGTATAAATTGATTGGAAATGTTCAAGGTTGTTTAATTGTACAAAACAGTAATGCAAATCTATGGCATCGACGCTTGGGGCACATCAATTATAACAGTTTATCAAAAATGATGAATGGTGTGGTGGATGGAATAAATTTTTCTGAATCAAACTACAATTCTATTGTTTGTGAGCCGTGTTGTGAAGGAAAACAATCCAGACGTCCGTTTAAGAATTGTTCCAGGTCGAAAGTTATTTTAGACATTATTCATTCCGATATATGTGGTCCGATGAAAAATATGTTCGTTGGTGGAGCCAAATACTTTATAACGTCCATCGACGATTTCTCTCGAAAAGTTTTCATATATTTTATAAAATCGAAAAGTGATAGTTTCGAGAAATTTAAAATCTTCAAAAATTTAGTGGAAAACCAGAACGAGAGAAAGATTAAGGCATTCCGGTCTGACAATGGCACCGAGTTCTGCAATAATGAATTTCAACGTTATTTCAATGAAAATGGTATAGTTCATCAAACAACAAATCCGTACACCCCGGAACAGAATGGTTTAGCGGAACAGATGAACCGAACTATCGTCGAGAAATCAAAGTGTATGTTGGCTGATGCTAAACTCAATGTAAGGTTTTGGGCGGAAGCAGCTAATACTTCTGTGTATCTTATAAATCGATCTGTTGCAGCTGGTTTAATTGATAAAACGCCAGAAGAGGTTTGGTCCAAACAAAAACCAGACTTAAGTCACTTAAAAATATTTGGTTGTGATGCCATGGTGCATATTCTCAAACAGAAACGAACCAAATGGAGTCCCAAAGCACGGAAAATGATATTTGTTGGCTACAACGAAGGTTCAAAAGGTTTTAGGCTAATAGATCCTAATACCTTTAAGTTAGTTGAAAGTCGAGATGTCAAATTTATTGAACCTGTACAGCAACAGAATATCATATTGCCACTGAACAATGAATTAATGGAACCAGATTCAGTGGGGGGAGCAGAAGCCGTAATAAATGAAACCGAAATGGAAAGTTTTGTAGAAGACTCTGAAGAAGACACGTATTGTGAAGAAAATGTTTCGGATTATATACCAGATATTGAGATTTCCAAGAGTGACAATGAAATTCTTAGAAAATCTAACCGACTGGCAACAAAAACGAATAAATATGCTGCAATGTGTTCTAACTATGATTTAAATGTTAATAGTCCAGATCCAGATACTGTTGAAGAAGCATTGAGCGGAAACTATAGTACGTACTGGAAGGAAGCAATGCAGAACGAATATGATTCGTTAATGGAAAACAAAACCTGGCAGTTAGTACCTTTACCCAATAATTCTAGATGCATAAAATGTAAATGGGTATTCAAAACCAAAATTGGCGATGATGGAAAAGTAATGCGATACAAGGCCAGATTGGTTCCCAAAGGCTGCTCACAACGTAAAGGAATTGACTACCAAGAAACATTCTCACCGGTAGTTCGGTACAATTCCATTAGATACTTGATTGCAATTGCTGCAGAAAATGATTTGAGAATCACACAGATGGATGCAGTAACCGCGTTCTTGCAAGGAGATCTAACTGATGAGGTTTATATGGAACAACCGGAGGTGTTCAATGATTGTACAAAACGTGTTTGCAAGCTGCAAAAATCGATATATGGTTTAAAACAAGCAAGCCGCTTATGGAACATTAAGCTAAACAATGTTCTGATTGAGGCGGGGTTTAATCAATCAAAAATAGATTCGTGTGTTTATTTCAAATTAAATAATAAGCTAATGATTTTTGTTGCAGTATACGTAGACGACCTGATGATATTTTCCAATGATGAATCAATGACAAATGATCTCAAAATATGTCTAAGCAAACAGTTCAAGATGAAAGATTTAGGTGATGCGAGTAATTGTGTTGAACTGCGTATCACTCGATGTCAGAAAACTGATACGATTTTTCTTAGCCAAGAAAAGTATATTTCTGATTTATTAATAAAATATGGAATGAATGAATGCAAGCCAGCCATAACACCTGTAGATTTTAATCAGAAGTTAACGAAAAATATGTCTCCAAAGAATGCAGATGAACGAAAACAAATGGAAGGCATTCCTTATCAAGAGGCAGTTGGAAGTTTGATTTATCTAGCACAAGGCAGTAGGCCGGATATAACCTATGCTGTGAATAGCGTTAGTCGATTCAATAATGATCCTGGTGAGGCACACTGGTCAGCTGTTAAACGTATTTTTCGATATCTTAAAGGAACCTGCACTGCAAAAATTATGTTTAGGAATAGTTCGAATTCAAAATTAGTAGGCTATTCTGATGCAGAATGGGCAAGTGATACAGATGAGCGGCGATCTTGTACAGGATATATTTTTACCAAAAATGGTGGACCGATTTCTTGGAATAGTCGCAGACAACCAACTGTCGCTCTCTCAAGTACCGAAGCTGAGTACATGGCACTAGCCTCAGCAACCCAAGAAGCAATTTGGTTAAAGCAATTTGAAGAACAATTTTTTCCAAATAATGATGCGATTGAAATTTATTGTGATAGTCAAAGCGCAATACATTTAGGTGAAACGGATAGCTATCATTCAAGAAGTAAACATATAGATGTACGTCATCATTTTCTTCGCGAAAAAATTTCAAATAATGTTATAAAACTTAAATTTACTGGAACTGATGAAATGAATGCTGATATATTGACGAAAGGCGTGACTGGTATAAACCACAAAAAATGTGCTATCGGGATGGGAATCAACTTTTAGAAATAAGAAACAAATTTGAAGTCAATTTTTTATATTTGAAATATAATAATCTCAATTTTTCTTTTGAATTTTCATATTGTATAGTGATTTATTTTACATAGTAGGGGTTGTTAAAATATAATGTAAAATGCCACTCACAAATAACATTAACTTTAGTTGATACATAAATACTTGTTGTTTACATCAACCTGTAAAAGCAATTTATGTATATAACTTATACATTTACTTTATTGTATACATATGAAATATTCTTGCATATAAATATCTGTTTGTTAAGCTTACAATTAAATATACTTTTATCGTTCAAAACGATTAGTCTTGTTTTTATTTACAACAATTACTGAAGACTGTAGTGTCGCAACGAGCATAATCTTTTTTATGCGGACAAAATAGTGATTTTTTTCTTCCACCCCCACCACCTTTTATATTATCGGACGATATCATTGTCATCCAAATTTCCATCTTTTGTCAAAGTTGTTCCAATCGAGATGCAATCTTCCTAAAAAGTAAAATAAAATTAATATTTGTATAAATATAAATTTTGTTCAATTATTATCATACCTAACACTACATCATCAACGACTTCTTTTTTCTCTTTCAAACTGCTATACCAAACAAAATCCAAACGGCAAAAATACTAATACTAATGAATCTGAAACTAATCATTAATCAGAATCTTAGTACTTTAAGATACCTAATTTGTCCGAGCTGTTGATTGTGGTTGACACTGAAGATTTGCAATCTACAACAATTAAACTTATATAGTTTTGAATTATTCCATGTAGATTAATACAACAATTTGTAATAATCTTTCAGTGATAATCTGAGTAACGTATCGCGTTGTATCAATTTGCATGGAACTAAAAGTAAATTTACTATGTAAAATTTTGAAAATTTTAATAACAAAATAGAAAATTACAAAAAATATATTCATAAAATGTAAACAATAAAAAAATTTTAACGTTTGTCAAAATCATACAGTGGTGAACCTCAATATATTTCCTCATATATTGGGGAAATATAATTTATAGGAGAATAAATTTGCCATCTATCGGTAAGCATTTATTGAATACTAAAGTATCGAAAATGCCAAAAAAGGAGACTTACTCTTGAAAAATAGAGAGGGACCAATATATGAGGGATATATATTGAGGCCCACCACACCAAAAACTCGATTCTGGTGTAAATTTGGAAACAAAAATTTTATTCAAAAATAATGCTGTCATAAGAGTAAAAATTACACAATTTTCGTCCATTCAGAAGTCATATTAATATGGGATAGAGGTCGTAAATCATATCTATATGTTGTTGTGACACCTGTTGTAATGTTTATTACACAATACTTGTTATTTTAAAAAACTGTTCTAAATTCTAACTTTGATAACTTTGTCCTACTGAAAATGCAGCTATTTTCGTTTGCTAGATGGCATCGTTTAAGTGAAGAGCTACGACATCGGACAGCTTTTAAGCTTGTAACATGCGTTCTTAATGAATAAACACATAATGAAATCGCTAAGTCTTTCTGAAATTTGCTTAGCATATTAGTTGGATGGATCTAAAAATTGACCACAAAAAATTTGAAATTTTTGTATTGCTAGGTTCTGTACAGAAAGGTAAATAAAATTAATTTTTATAAGCAAATCGCAAATTGTTGTTTAAATAATGGATTAAATTTCTAGATCTTTTGTAATTTGTTTAGTCGTAACGATGCTCGATCTTGTTTTTACCAAAATTTAAATATGTTAGCATAAGTAAACCAGGCTGCGTTTATATAAAATTAAACCATGCTACCGAATGATATTATTCTATTTTATTTGTTTAAAGTAGTTTAACTCAATACTTGTTCCAAGAATAATGATTTTTCTTGATTTCAAAATGCTCAAATATATTTTATTTTCAAGAAATTCTTAAAACTAATTCGGAAAATTTATTTTTAATATAGATTTGTAAAACAAATATTACTGAAATCACAGTGCAATAATTCTATTTTTTAATGTACATAAGTAACAGTAAAAAAACCAACAACAAAAATTAAATTGTTTATGCAAATCGTATTTCGTAAACGTTAAAAATTTTAAAATAAAAACAAAAAAAGTTTAAATTGGAAAAACTGGATTAAGAGTAAAATAGGAAAAACAGGAAAATCGATGAAAATTGTATTTCAGTTGTATAGTTAGGGATAAAAATGTCTGGTGTCTGTGTATTGAAATGGGAATCATAGTTATTACATATGTGGACTACCGTTATATCAGACGGATGTTTGAGTTATTACAAGCATAATTCAACGACTAAATAAAAACAAGACTTGCAAACAGTTAAAAATGGGATGGGAATGCTTTGATAAAAAATTTATAAAAACACAACACATTTTCCTCCACTTGTTTTGTTTCTCTTTTCTCCATTTCCTAAAAGTTGTTTTAATTTGTTATGTTTCCCGACCGCTATAAAGTTATACAATTTGCAAACAATCTTAAAACAAGAAAACTAAAATTATTTTAAATTAAACTTTTTGAATTATATGAAATGTATTCATATACATATCCGTAGAATATTTCTATATTCCCTTTAAAGCCATAATCATTATCTTTCATAATATCTATTAAGACAAAAAAAATTTAAATAATTTTCACATTAAAGTATATCAACTCAACACAATGGGTGGGTGTTTTGTTTGCATTTCATATTTGCATAAATTAAAATTTACAACAATATTTTTACTTAGTTTCGTTAAATCTCTCTTGTTTTTTTAAATAATCCTACGCCTGTGTTTGTATTTTATTTAAACTTAGACGTTTGTAATTTGGTAACCTTTTGTATACGGGTTGTCCTTTTTTTAAATAAGGTTTGTAGATTTCATGATGGTAAGAATTGGCCTCTTTGGGATTGAACTTGAAATCACACTTGTGTTTTTAATTGTTTATTATAAAATTAATAATCGTTTCGTTGGTTACACAACATCACACCAGGCAAGCAGGTGAAGTGCAGAAGCCCATTGTTGCAAATCGAGTAACACAAATCTTAAGAATAATTATTTTGTTATGAATCTGTTTTTCTATCTAAAATCCAACAACATAAATAACATTCCAGCATCTTGAACGTCTACTTTTAATCTTGGACATAAAATACATTTTGCCTTTTTCCCATCTTTCATTTTGATTTTAAAGAAATTTAAATCTAGCACTTACTCCACCATAAACAAAATTTCAATTTTCACTGACGACATACATTAAAAGAGCTAAACAAAAAATATAATATGTAAATTTAAATGGAAATACGAAAGAAAATGCACTTTTCATTTGCCATTGTTGTGTTTTGTTTTGTTGGTTTTGATACAAAAAATAAATTTTAACTTAAATAAAACTAATGCTAGCAACAGATGAGATTTCCATGGCTTTAATTTTATGTTAGGTGGCCCTGATCCGTGTTGGACTGGGTTTGGGAAATGTTTGTCGGGTTCTTAAGGTTTGTAATGGGTTTTTGTATAATTCGTTCATTTACCATTCAACACAACATTGTACTGCCGTTAAAATTAAATCAACTTTTTTGCGATCGTCATCCTTTCTTATTTATAATAATATAATAAATCAAAGGCGAAAACTTTTTATTTTGCTGTAACTTTTTCAGTTTATTCGTTTGTACATAGATGAAGGAATAAAAAATATACAATTAAAATAATGAGGGTTTTCAGGACATTTTATAATTATAAGTTATTTGTGCATCTATTCTATTCATTAGATTTACTTATTCTATTTTTTCGTTGTGCAAATAAATTCTAGATGAGACAAATTATAGCTTACAGAATGAGTAAATAAACGTAAAAAAATAAATTTAATGAGATATAGAAGGCACAAAAAGAATGTAAAAATAACTGAATAAACAGAAAATGTTTAATATAAAAGATAGAAAGTTTTGTATTGTAATTATAATTGTGTCATTTTAGGATTCGTTGTAAGCCATGAAAGGCTAAGGTAGCAAAACAAAATTCTACAGAAGTAACTTACATATGCCAATTTGAAAATTTTGTTTCATTGCAACTTGCTAGACCATATGTTTGCTATAGCGCATACACATTTCTATGTGTTTGACAAATATTACGCTGCTAAGAATGTAAGCTCTATTTTTTCAAGCTTTTTGATAATAGACAAAAGCTTCACAAGATCATATTTTACGTTACCAAGCTTTACGTGCTGCATGCAGAGGTTGCATTCATCATACTCACATTGTGACACGGCACTGAAAAAGTATTAGTTTTTACGCTGGGTTGATAAATTTTTTTATTAGTAGTAGTTTGGTAGTGCTTACTTGCCCAACCTTAATTTTCAATGGATTTTTTGGATACTATAAATGCTAAATGTAAGCAAGTTATGCCTGTCAACTATCAGGAGATCTCTGAATGATCTTTTATTTCGTGGATCGATGCGCAAATAATTTTAAGAAGGTGTTTTGGGGTTTCTAGCCAACAAAATATTCATTAAATTAAATATTCATTTGACTCCAGCATTACCGTGTTTGTGCTTTAATTAAATTTTCCCAAATACGTGTACCAAATTGAAGGTTCTTCTATTGAGCAAAAGTTGGTTAAGGAGCACAGAATAACAATCATGTACTTTCGAGGAGTCGGGCACCTAGAATGTATTCCGGCCATACCCGACTTGTGAGCTTGGTTCTACCTTCTCAGCCCTTTGCAAATGCTGAAATCCACACAATAAGTTTTTAAAGGGGACTGAATCGAAGGTGCAAAGAAAAGGTACTCTGACGACAAAAATAAACAATGGAAAAACAAAGGCCATCACCACCACTACATCCAATATGATTATTTTAAATTTTTAATAATAAAATGTCACTTATCCTATGTTTCGTCCTGATCCCTTTCTTCATACTGAGTTAAATCTAACCCCTCATATCCAGTGGTGTATTGCCTATACAGAATAAGTACCAAAATGCTTTAGGTTTGTTTGTTATGAACTGTTTAAAATATTTAACGAATTGTTTAAAATATATAACCCGAACATAGCGAGCGGCGATGCTTAAAACTGCTTGTTTTTTAAATTTTCAAGGTCATTTACATGTACTTTAAAATTACGGTTTAATAGAATTTAATTCAGCGATTTTGAACCTTTTCCAAAATTATAAAAATTATAATAAAATCAAAAATTTAAAATCTTTTAAGATTCTAAAAATATTCTAAAAATTCTTACAAAATCAAAAATTGAAACTTTTCCGAAATTCCAAAAATATTTCAAAAACTATAACAAATTCAAAAATTTCCATGTTCAATTATATATACGTAAACAAACAGCTAAATTTTTTTTTCAAAAAATTATCTAAAAAAATAAATCAAATCATTTTTTTGACACACTTGACAATATTTTTTGGACAAACTTATAATTAGTGTTTCTAAATATCCGACCTGTTTGATTATCCGGATATCGAATACATAAACAATAAATTATCCGGATAATCCGGATATCCAGATAATTAAACAATAAATAAAATATGCATTTTATTTTGCGAACTTTTAAATTATTTATGTATATTTTTCGTGTATCTATATTAGCTAATTTTTATATATAGTCACAAAATAACAGAAATAGTCACAAATTATATAATAAAATTATTGATAAATTTAATTAAATTAATGAAGTTATTGATGAATTTTTAAAAATGCATATTGTAGAAAAAAAATTGCATTAATTATTTAAATGTCTCAAAATTGAGTCGAGTTCTAATTTTTGTCCTGGTGAGACCAGAAATTGAAATACGCGCTCCGTTGCAGTCAATGTAGAAAAAAGAATTTTTTCAAAGAATTTTTTAATAAAAAGTGTTGTGTTATAGGAATTACAATATGTGTCACAACAACTCATAGATACCTTTTAAGACCTAGGTTCCACAACAACATGCGTTCTGAAGTGTTGACGCACGCTTTTTTTAAACTTTCGTGGATTGAATGTCCCCGAGACTATTGATTCGTGCAAAGCCTTCCATTTATGCAATGTACGAACAAAAGAAATCCCACTGCATTCTGTCACTATAACAGTGAGTAATTGCAGCAGTGACTGTTGACTGTTGACTGTTTGCACAAACCGATTGGCGAGTAAAACGGGGTAAGAGAATATATGTTTGAGTAATAATGGATCTGATTTCGTTCGAACACTTCTGATATGTATAAAAAACAACGAGATCAGCAACTGTTGTACGACGGTGTTGTAGGGAATCAAGATTTGATGTGAAATCTCGATCACCAACAATTCGCATAGTACGCTCTTGTACAGAGTCAGACAGAGTCAGGATGGAAACAGGTGCATCGCCCCAAACTTGACAACAATACTCCATACAAGGACGAATATTGGACTTATAAGTGTGGAGTAATTGATAAGGAGTGAAATAGTTAATTACTATTGAGGAGGCCGATTTTTTTGACGGGTTGTTTTCAATCGCCATTATATGATCGTTCCTGAGTAGGTCATTGGAAATTGTGACTCCCAATAGACGAACGTTTTATTGTTCGTCTATTTGATCGTCACACATACTAATTGAAATATCATTGGCGAACTCTTTGATCTACAATTAATAGCTGTGTTGATTTAAATTATTAAATTAAAGTTCGGGTCCGGTCCGGACCCGAAAACCCCCCCTTGTGTGCGTCCCTGCATTCATGACCCAAAAGTGAAATTCTTACCCCTATTTTTTGGCATTTATCGACGTTTTAGGTCATAACGATTCCAAAAAAGAAAAAAAAAATGTATGTCGTGCCGGCCCTCACAACCGACGAAATCTAGAAAACCGCAGAAGGAATTTTAAAAATTTTGGTTTCTCAAAAAAGGTATATTTAATAGTAAGAGCTCGATGTGCTCGGTAACTGTACCGGGAGTGTGTCAAAAAATCATCAAGTGTGTCAAAACAAGGAAATATGCATAAATATTTTTTGCTTAAAAACGTTCATTTTAAGTGGTAATGAGTAGGAACAAAGAATGTGGAGAAATCTTGATGGTCGGGATTGGTATGTGAGATCAAAAACTAAATTTTTGCATTAGAAGTTTGTCACAAAAATGCTTTCAAGTGTGTCAAAAGAAAGATTTTTATTTATTATTTTACCCAGTTTTTTGAAAACAAATAAAATTAATTATATGTTTGACTTGAAATTTTATTACTATTATTGAAAACTATGGCATTATAAGTTTGTCAAAAAAATATTGTCAAGTGTGTCAAAAGAATGATTTTTATTTATTTTTTTGGAAAAAAATAAAATTAGTTATTTGTATGAAATGAAATGTAATTGAACACGAAATTATTATATTTGAGAATTTTATTGCATTATAAGTTTGTCAAAAAAATATTGTCAAGTGTGTCAAAAATGTTATTTTTATTTATTTTTTTAGCAAATTTTTAGGAAAAAAAATTTAATTATTTATATGCCATGAAATGTAATTGAACACGAAACTGGACATGGAAATTTTTGAATTTATTATAGTTTTTGGAATATTTTTAGAATTTTGAAAAAGTTTGTATTTTTGATTTTATTATAATTTTTTCCATAATTTTAAATTTCCGGAAAAAGTTGGAATTTTTGCATTATTTTTGAAATTTTTAAAAAAAGCTTCAATTTTTGATTTTGTAAGAATTTTTTCAATATATTTAGAATTTTGGAAAAAGTTTGAATTTTTGATTTTATTTAATTTTTATAAAATTTTTGGAATTTTTAAGGAAATATGAATTTTTGATTTTGTAATATTTTCTCGAAACGCTAAATGAGAGGTTTTTGAGTAGTTTGCTAGGTGTATCATCTTTTCACTAAGTTATATTAATTTATGGTCTGTTATAATTTTCCGGCAAAGTATTAATATTTCATGTTTGTGTTGTAATAAATTTCTAAACATAGATAAAAAATACTTGTGTTTTAACAAAGAGTTATGTTTGATATACATCGCTGCCCAAAACTAAAAACCATGTCCTCATAAAAGTTTTTCGCCGAAAACTATATCAAAATCCTTAACCCAGACCAAAGTCTCGATATCTCAGAGACTTGAGATTTTAGTCCCTTCATATTTTTGTATTTAATTGATTTAGATTTATACATTTGATAATATTTTATAATTTTTAAAGGCCCAGTAATGGTTGCCAGTACTCAGTCACTGCTGCAATACTTGTCATCATTATTGGTCCGTTACTGGGACAGTTATACAACCTTCTACAGCTGGCCCACTAACGGACCAATAGTGATATTGCTTTTTTGAAGTAAAACTTCTTTAGGCTCGTTTTAAGAATTTTGCAAGGGAATTACGAAAAACGAATATAACATTCGGCAAATATACGATACAATTCAATTATGACACACATATAAATGTCGACATATAAATGTCGGAAGTAGTCATTTGAACAGATATATAACCATATATATTCATCTCTATCATACTACTGTCTGATTTTGAATTTTAAACATATACATGCACACAATTCCAAAAAACTTATGTAGAAATTTAAACACAATAAAATAGAAAAGAAATTAGAAGTAAAAAAGGCAAACGAATATTATGTTCGGCAAATATGCGACAATTCGATTATGTGTACTGTATTTTTTGTGCGCTTATTCAGTATCGTATTAAATGTTATATGAGTTGGACGTGTCGATCTTAAATTTAAATATCTAATAATATAATATTCGTAATATTTTATTGAGTTTCGTAATTTTTTAAATTTATATTCTGAATTGTTTTAGTTTTTTGAAGTAAAACTTCTTTAGGACTGGTTATAGTAGTCATTGTAGTCATGGTGGCCATGGTGATCATGGTGATCATGGTAGTCATGGTGGTAATAGTGGTCATGGTGGTCATAGTGGTAATGGTGATCACGGTGTTCACGGTGGTTATGGCGGTCATGGTGGTCACGGTGGTCATGGTGGTCATTGTGTTCATGGTGGTCATGGTGGTCATAGTGGTCATGGTGGCTATGGTGGTTATGGTGGTCATGATGGTCATGGTGGTTACGGTGGTCATGGTGGTCATGGTGTTCACGGTGGTCATGTTGGTTATGGTGGTCATGGTGGTCATGGTGGTTATAGTGGTTATGGTAGTCATGGTGGTAATGGTGGTCACGGTGGTCACGGTGGTCATAGTAGTTATGGTGGTCATGTTGGTTATGGTGGTCACGGTGGTCATGGTGATCACGGTGGTCATGGTGGTCATGGTGGTCATAGTGGTCATGGTGGTCATGGTGGTTATGGTGTTCACGGTGGTCATGATGGTCATGGTGTTCACGGTGGTCATGATGGTCATATTGTTCATGGCGGTCATGGTGGTCATGGTGGTAATGGTGGTCATGGTGGTCATGGTGTTCATGGTGGTCATGTTGGTCGTGGTAGTGTCATGGTGGTCATGGTGTTTAGAGTTTGCATCCCGGGCTTTCCCGGGCGGGAAAAAATATTTGTGTTGATTGAATTTGTTTTGTTAAATAGAAAAATGAGTGGTGTAATCTATGCACGCGGTTGAAATAAATTTCTTTAGCTACTGTGGCTGGTATTAATAAAATTATGAAATATAAAATAAATATGTCATATTGCAATTTACAGTTGCATTTCTTGATAATATATTTTGCAGAGTGTGTAATAAATAGTAATATTTACATAATGTATTACAAAGTTAATTCTATTATTACCGTAATTGAAATATGAAATTAGAGGTTTATGACAAATTTGCTAAATTTTTTGAAAAATGCATCAATTGTTGTACCAATTGTTAAATTAAGTGGACATGTATTCATCGTGAAATTTAATTTGTAATACGTTGTAAGACTTTGAAAAACATGTAAATATGGCTTTTTACTACACATTGTTCCAAATTATATTATCAAGAATATTAGAAAGAAACTCTAAATTTCAATATGACATATCTATTTTAGTTTTGTAAATAATAAATTTTTTGGTTAAAGCCAATAAATAAAACAATATTTCTTAAACTGTTTATCCAACAATTGTTTCGGTTTTCAAAAAACCATCTTCAGGGAGAACATTTAATAAAAAATTCGGATACAAAAAATAAACAACAAATTGACACATGAAAAACTTATTATGAAAAACTAACAATCGAAAAAGAAAAAGCTTACTATATAAAAAATAATGAAAGAAAATACAAAACAATAATACAATGAAACAAAATTAGAAAATAGAAAATGTAAAGTAGTAAAAGCTCCAAGATGTTTAATTTTTTAATTTTGTAGAACAAAATCGTATGTATTATGAAGAAAATCCGTATCAGTTTGTATATTCATACAATTATTATGTTGTTTGATACGAATCATTTCTAAAATTCTTCGCTTATTTAAATTTTTTTCTTTATCCAAAATTTTAAAATTTTGCAGGGGTAGATTTGTACGGCAGCTTTTTTTGTGGTTAGATAATGCACTCATATTGTCATTATTATGTTTTTTGGCGTCGTTTAAATGTTGTTTTATACGTTTTCCCAGATATTGTTGTGTTTGGCCAATGTACGATTTACCACATCCACAATCTGCTTGATACACTAAATTGGATTCAATATTCATTGGTATTTTATCTTTTAATTTTGAAAAAATAGTATTATATAAACTATTATGAGATGTTCCTACAACTTCAAAGTTATAGTTTTTCAACAAGTGTTTTATTTGTTCGAAAAGACTTTTGACATAAGGTATAGTCATGTAAATTTTGTTGTTATTCTTCAATGTTGATTTTTCCAAGACAGTGTTTTCATTACTATAAATTTGTTGATTAACTAATTTACGTATAAAATTCTCTGGGTAGTTATTTTTTTGAAGAGTTTCAAAAAGTAAATTAAAATTTTTGTTATGAAATTTTGGATCAGAAAGGCTCAAAATTTTTTTAACTATAAGTGTAACGGTGTTTCTCTTATAAGATTGTGGTAGCCATGAATTAAAGTTCAAATATCTACCAGACCATGTTTTTTTATGGAACCAATCAGTTATTAATTTTCCATTACTTTGCCGATGTATCATCAGATCTAAAAATGGTAGGCAGCAATTAATTTCTGTTTCAAGCGTGAACTGGATATTGTTGTTAAAATTATTAAATTTATTGAGAAATTCTTGTACTTTGTCTTTGGGACAAGCAGTTAGAATGTCATCCACATACCTAAAGAAAAAGGGTGGTTTGAAGTTCATATCATTTAAAACATTTTCTTCAACATATTCCATTATCAAATTAGCACAAGATGGACTAACAGGTGAGCCCATTTTACTACCAAAAATTTGCTTATATGCTTGTTGATTATATGTGAATTCACAATTTTTCAAAACCATTTCTAATCCTTCGATAAATTGTAACTTTGTTAATTTAAGTTTGTTCAATTTTTTGATTTCCATCCAGTTTTGTTTTACAATTTGAACAACAAGATTACTGTCAACGTTTGTAAATAAAGACACGACATCTAAAGAAATCAAAATGTAGTCATCAGGAAGTTGATATTCACCTAATTTTTCTTTCAGATCTTCTGCATTTTTGATAAACTTGTTAGTTCTTCCCACAAATTTATTTAAAATATTAGACAAAAACGATGACAGATTGTAAAGCGGTGTTCCAATAGAACTCACAATTGAACGAAGAGGTGTACCAGACTTATGAACTTTAGGTAAACCATATAAACTAGCAGGGACACCATAATAAGACCTCAACCACTTTCCTTCATTTACAGATATTCGTTCTTCAGTTTCCCAAGTCATTACCATTTTATTGAGATGTTTTTGAATACTGGAAGTTGGTACTTTAGAAATTTTCAAATAAGTTGTATCATCTTGTAACAATGTTTGTATTTTAAAGTCATAATCACTTTTTTTCATAACTACTGTGATATTTCCCTTATCAGCTTTTAATACAATTATATCGTCATTTACAGTCAGAAAATTTTTTGTATCTTTTAAATCATGAAGTAATTTTAATTCCTTATATGTAAGCAATTTTTTATGGTTGTGTTTATGTTTAAAGTTCGTTAATATGTTCACAAAACGATTACGTAAATTTGACCTTGTTAAATCATCAAATTGATCTTCACAATTTAGAAGAACACTTTCAACACCACACACAATCTTATCGAAAGGAATTCTTTTTGGAATAACAGGAGGAGCAAATTTTTCTCCGAGTTTCAAAACATTTTCAACATTTTCTGGTATTAATGTATTTGAAAGATTGACTAGCCATTTGCCATCAGATAAGGCAGTAAAATGATTATCAGCTACAGTTGAGTTTTCACGGTCCATATCAACAATGATGTTTTCTCGATGATTTACTAAATTTATTGGTTGTGGTCTTAAAAGGTTGTCAATTTTTCGACGATGATTAATTTTGATTTCTTCAAAAATATTTTTAAATTGTTCTTCTGCCCGATTAAAGATCAAAGAAGAAAGATCAGATGGTATATTTTCAATTATATAATTTCTAAAAAATTCAATTTGTTTCTCATGTTTTTTAATCATGCCAAAAGTTTCAGTAATTTCACGACTGAGAATTGTGAATAAAAAACGTTGTTCTGCATTTTCAAAATTTTTTTTGTCTATTTTTGATGTGTTCTTGAGACGTCTATTTTTTGGTAAAACACCTTATTTTATTTTATATTTAATATTTTTAGTAATACCTGCTGCAGTGGCCAAAACAGTTTTACTTCAACAGCGTGTAAAGATTACGCAGTTCATTTTTATTTTCTCTGACTCATTAATGGCAGCCATTTATTGCCCGATGTTATCATCCAATAAAACTATGTTAACGGTCGAGTAATAGTTGGCAGTACAATGAGTTATGGTTGCCAGTATTCAATTGTTGCGTTACTGGTCGCTATTATTGGAGTATTACTGGACCAGCTCTCCAAGCTTGTATATTCCTAAGTTCCATACCACTTATACCTTCTAGTAATTAGTGTCCGAAGTTACATCCAGTAAAATTATGGTTATGGTTCAGTCATGATCGCCAGTACTCGGCCATTGCTGCTACTCGCCAGTATTGGACCATTACTGGACCAGTTGAACAACCTTGTACGGGAAAGGATTATTATTTGTTGATGTGATTGATGCTATCTTCAGTGAAGTATCATCAGCAGAACGATGTGATCGCAACCAACGTTTTTATATAATCTTCTGATTTTAAAAATTCGAGTGGTGGGCCGTTTGATTTAATTAAAAGTAATATTGAAACATGTTATACTAAAATTTGCAACATTAAATAAACTAATTCTGAATCCACTGCAAGTATAAATAATTCTACTGTAAGAAATAATTTCATTTGAATCTTCTGGAAGAATTCGACCCTTATTTGCTATTTAATCCTTGCTCGATTAATACAGGGTTTCTCAATAAGAACATAACAATTATGTATTTAAATAAAACACAGAATAATTGAGATATCGAGCTGAAACTTATTTCATTTACAATACATATGTAAAATTTAAGAATGGGATTTGATCTCGGCTATATGACCACTGCGAGTACGTTTGCAGTGATCGATTCTTTGAATCTAATTTTCCAAAAAATTGGATTCAATTATACCCCCAGTATGAAATCCATACCGTCACTTTTTGTGGATGAAATGTAGTTTCTTAAAGCACTTTGGGGGTTTGTTGCTGACCAAAAATGCATATTTTGCTTGTTAACAAAGCCATTTAGCCAGAAATGAGCTTCATCGATGAAGATGATTTTTCCATGAAATTCATTATTTTCTTCAAACTTTTGCTGAGCCCAATCAAATCTTGATCAAATGAACAAGAGGCTTCAGTTCTGGAGTTAATTTGATCCTGTAAGGGTGTAAGCCAAGATCTTTACGTAAAATTCTCCAAAATGTGGTTTGAGAGATTTCCAATTCCTGTGAACGGCGTGGAATCGACTGCTTTGACTAATTTTGAACTGAAACTCTTATGGCTGCGAAATTTTCGGTACCTCGACTGGTGCGTTGTCTCACTGGCACAGAAACATTCAATAGTGAATATGTTGACTCGAATTTATCCAATATAGCACGCACAGCCTGTCTGGTGGGACGATTAATACGACCGAAAATTGGAGTAAGCGCTCGTTTGATTCTGATCCGACATTTACTACTACGGATGAGAAAGGTATTCGCCGTCCAGGCGGGATCAGGACATGCCTATAGTAGGGAAATCAGGTATGATTTCAAATAGGGGTCGGCTGCATATACCCTATTAGAACGTACCTTATTACCCCATGATCTGGCCTGGATCATAATAGGGCATGCCTGAACAAATTGCCGGGATGGAAATATTTAGATTTTATAGTTTTTGTTTTTAATTTAATTTTAATCACCGAAAAGTTTATTTTATTTTATTAGATTCACGTTGCATACATATACAGTTAACTTTACATTATTTTTATACTAGAAGATCCGGTGAACTTTGTACCACCTACAATTTATTTGTAAATAATATTTGATCAGCGATTGCCAATCCCAATCGAAATTCCACCACCAATTCATTGAGATTAATAAAAGTTGCTGCATAGGTTGGTTTGAATTTTATTTGGCTATTAAACAAAACTATTATTTATACTTATTCAAACGAAATTATTATTGCTATTATTCATTACTACACAGGAACATAATCTTTTTTATTTTATCTTAAAATGATATGATGAACAATATTTTTGGCCACTGAGGCAACTTGAAGGTTTTACAACCCTTGAACATGCAACATATAATTGGTCATGGGAAAAGCACGGATCCAGCCTATAAATTGACATTATTTGACCTTGTGACTTATTAACAGTCATTGCGAATGCCAAACCAATGGGAAATTACAAACTTTTAAATGAAAAGTGCGAGTCTGAAGGGATAATTGAGAGCCGTGTTAGAAGAACAATTACACGTTAAAACTTGCCATTTAAAATAGTTATAGTTTAAAGTAGATGTCGTACCATCGCATTGCTTTAGTGTATTCAAATTTCTAAACAAAATGATTGGTGAAACCAATCTTCAATCGCAAATTATTTAGTGGCATTTCAGTCAAATCCCATGAATTCAAGAATTCAACAGGAAAGTTGACATCTGACTCAGGATCGTGTCAGTCGATCAACAGTGTCAATCGATTAGAATGAAATTTAATTGCCAGGCAATATCTGTTTTATTATATCGTTAATTGCGCCAACATCTATAATATTTGCGCCCCAAATAGCTCGCTCACGTAGCCAGGCATGATTACTTTAATGAGTTTATAAATTTGGAAATATCCTTTCAGTCAAAGCATCTTTGGGAGCCACCATTTTGCAAACATTGTCTTGGAATCGGATGCATGGTGTATTTTCATGAAATTTAATTTTTCCATTTTTACATTCTCAGAGCAAATGTTGTTGAAGGACCGAGGTCTGTAAAGGTAGCTATGTGTTGTTGTGACACATATTGTAAGGCATATAACACAACACTTTTTATTTAAAAAAAAATATGTGGCACGTGGAATGATCGGTAATGTATGTTTGAAATCACTGGTAAGCAGCAGTAGAGCACCACCAAAAAGAATGGTATTATTATTGAGATTTTCCAGCGTTCTATCGAGAGTTTCAAGTTAATTCTTATGGGCCATAAAGCATTAATCCCAGATAATTTTGAGTTTTTTCAGAACTTCAGTCATGCCTAAATGCTTCCTTATATTACACATTGCGTTTTGATTTTCTGTAAATGTTCAATGGTAACTTGATTGCTGAAACAATTCTCAACGCAATATGATTTTGCGATCGAACGCGCCCAATTCTCCGCATGGAGGGATCAGTTTTTATTGTTTTGAAAAATTTTTTATTTTTGATCTACGGGTGTGAAAATCCCGCATACTCCAGTCCCTGCTATTGACATACGAGTTAACGTGTGATATCACATACTGACTGCGCTTGAACGATAACTGTTTTTAATCGAACGCGCAAACTTAAAAGAAATGGATGAATGGAAACAAACTTTCAATTTAATGCACTATTTCAGAAGTAAATCACAACAGTATCAACTAAACCTTATTTGGATGCACTGAGCGTTTATATTATAACAACATTTATTACACCAATAGAAATAAAAAATGAAGAAAAAACAACAAAAATGTCTTGTTTCATAGAAATATTATTTAATTTACAAATATATATATATAGATTTCAATAACGATCTAATTACCACATATTTATTTTAATTGTAATAAAAAATGTCTTTAAATTTTAATTAGTGTCTTTTAATTTATAAATTTTATTTAATCAAATCTTTAATGTTAAAAAACAATATATTTTATTTAATATTTACCAATCTGTACGCGTTGATCTTCAAAGGGAAAGTAAATTTTAGAATTTTTGACGTAAGAATCAGTGGCGTCATTTCACCAAAATCTTGGGGGGGGGCGAGAATTTAAATGACATAAAAAGATTTTTTTCGTAAAACATAACATGCACATTTTTATACACACATATATTTAAAAGCATTTAAATGCATCGACTTAGAAATAAAAAAAAAATGCTTTTTAGCTACCTTGGTCACTCTGCTAGATCTTTGTCTTCTGGTGTTGTTTCATTGAAGCGAATGCTGCAAAGTTCTGCAAAATCCCTTCATTTGTTAAAAATAATTTTAAATTTAGTACCATCTCTGCATTGTTTAAGCATCAAGAAAGTAGTTTTAATTAAAGCGCTTGTGCTAGAAATTATTATATCTTTGCTTTGTAGCTGTTCAGAGAGTGAATTTGTAAACGACAGCAGATCGTGCAGCATAGAAAAAAGGATGGTTTTTCTATACGATCCCAGGCATCCCGGGATTTAAAATTTATGAGTCACGTAGTCCCAGGAATCATAAAACACTACGAGATTGCAATCCCTACGTGACTCCTCTTATGTCGAATCGTTTTTTTGTTTGTTTTCCTTTATTTGTCTCAGATAGAAAGAGTTATGTCTATCCTAAACTGACCAGAGCCAAATTGTTAAAATGTGGGACAAAATGCAAACATTCTTCCAAATACTAACTAATTAGAATTTCTATTGCGAGAAAGTGGGACGGTGAAAACATGCTAACTAGATTGTGCATAAATTTACTATTTAATGCTTTCCTTTACTATTTGTTTACTATTTAATTCTACAAAAAATTCTTTTATTTTAATTGGACATTTTTCAACCGTTAGGAAATGTGCTTACAGTGGTTCGTACATTTTCAAAATTCTTTCTAGTGCTGGCATTACCGCCAGCCAGCAAGTTTCACTGTATCCAATAAGTTGGTTATGTTTGACATTACTTTTGCCGCAGAACTCCTTCAACTTAAACCAGTAAAGACAGTAAAATATCCAAATTTTTTTAACCCTGCCATTTAAATCCGCAGCACTTCTTATTGCATTATTTAGAATACGGGCTGCGAATCCAATACCCAATACATTCTGGTTCAAAATCGAGTTTAGCTTGCTTTTAAATTTTCACCCCTTGACGTGACACCACTAAAATTGGTGTTCGTGTTATCAGCGCAAATTGCAACTAGCTTTTTGCCAATGTTAAATAACAACAAGAAAACAAAATAACAACAAAACTTGTTTAAGCTACTGGAGCTGGCGGCTTATAGCAACGCTTTTTTATGTTTATCTGTATCTATATGTTTTTTAATATCATAATGTTCACTGTTAATTTGCAAATTCACTCCGACTGGTAATACAATAAACTTTTGCGTCGTTATATTTTGATTTCTTTATTGAGAAAAAAAATTAGAAATTAGAAAGTAATCATTTTACTTTTGAGCTACATAGTTAAAGTGTGTTTTAAACAGAGTTTGAAACGCTACTTATATCACTCTTTTACTTTGTTCTTTCAGAGTGCTTAGCATAAAAAAAATATAACACTCCCACACAGAGGAGTGAAAATAGTAAAATATCATTCTTGCTACTAAATTGAAATAAATATTTTCTTTCAAATACTCAAAACTTTTATTTTTGCTTCAAATTTGATGCTTTCCTACGTAAAATGCTTCGAATGGTTCGTTCAATTATTCATGTATTGTTAGAAAAATGAATATAAAGGATGACTAATTTTGTTCTTTTGCAAATCGAATGAAAGAACAGGAAAATGTAATCTGCTCCAAAGGAGTAAAATCCAAAAAAACAAAAATTTTACTCTTACGAGTAAGAACGATATTCCAATTATGAACATTTTAATTTTTGAATATTATTTCAAAGGATTGAAATGAGTGCTCGAATAAAGTAAAATTGTAAACTCTGGTTTGAAAATTTGAATGTTTATGAATTTATACGGAAACTGCGTCTATTTAAGTAAAATATTTTGTATTTTATTTTTCATAATATACTTTCGATCTCTCGTATATACACCGGGGAGATGTTTCTATAAACAAAGAAACCTTTTCGCTGAGGTAGATGTGTTAGACATCAAAATATATTTGCAAAATAAAATGTAAATTATTGAAGTGAAAAAAACTGAGTTTAGTATTTCTATGAAAATTATAGTTAAAACACTATTTAGTAAAAAAAATATTGCACTGGTTTGTTCTCTCAATATAGTTAAATCAACATATACATAACATCATACAAACTGCAAGAAAAAACTGTGAAGCCATTGCTTTGACTAAGATATTGCGCAAACTGTACGTAGGTAGATATAAGGTTTTTTGATTATTTCGATAATGCGGGCAAATGTGGGGGAAATATTTGTTTCGTGGGACGCTTCGTGGGACAAATTTCTCCGTGGGACAACGCAACGAAATGTGGGACATTTCCCCGCAGCGTGGGACGTCTGGGCAGTTTACTACCCATAAATGTGCGTAAATTTTTCATTTGATTCAAAATTGTACAATTATTGCGAGCTTCTTTTAAATCTATAAGAAAAACCTACCACAAAAAAATAATAGTTTCTCCCTCCTTGTGACTGTATAAAAAAAATGAACAAAGATTGACGTTTAGGATACGTTTTAGATTTTATTATGACCAACCAAACATTTAATTTTTGCTATTTTATGAAAATAGCGAAATGAAATTTTATGAAATTATAGTCCATATAGCGAAAAGAATTTGTCAGCAAGTTTTCATAACATATTTTGAAAATATTTACATAACTTAATTTGTTCGTGTTGTTAGAAAATATTGCTTGTCCATTATAAAACATTCACTATTATAAAATCACTGGAAATAACACAAAAAATTTAAATTACTCCCGTAATTATTTTCATTCATTTTATAAAAATTAGCACAACTATCAAAAAAACTTTACATATGTTATAGGATTTTACATTCAGAATTGTTTTTAATTTATGGTTTTTAAAAAAGTTGTAAAGTTTGTACAATATGATATTGATAAAAAACAGGGCCAAACAGTCAGGGTTCTCAAAATAAGTGGGGCATGGAGGGATCAGTTTTTATTGTTTTAAAATTTTTTTTTTATTTTTGATCTACGGGTGTGACAACCCCGCGTACTCCAGTCCCTGCTATTGACATATGAGTTAACGTGAGATATCACATACCACTGGCAATAGCAGTGAGATATCACAAGCCAAGGTGACATCTTAGGGGTGGTGGCGGATGAACTGTATTCAGTCAACGGTAGCACCCTCAATCTTAGCTGTGAAATAATCCTTGATGATGAGACGCTATTGCTTCCTTGAAGAAACGAGCCTTCATATAACTATGTGTGGGCTTTAATCATTAAGAAAGATGGTGCGTCACAGGATCAAGGAATAGGCAACCGGCTGGATTATTGGCAACTACATTTTTGTTTTGTTTCAGAAAATTTTTGTCAAAATTTGCTATTTACTTTTTAATTTACTTTTATTTTCTTTATTCTATCATAAAATATTGGCCTATGTCATATTTTCTCAGTGACAGGATTTTTTGTTTAGTTATCCATTCTTTAACAAAAAATATAAAAAAACAAAAAAAAAGGAAGATTTACGTCCATCAACACCTTCGAACGTATGTTGTTGTGGGACCTTGGTCTTAAAAGGTTTTTAAGTGTTATTGTGACACATATTGTAATTCCTACTACACAACACATTTTATTAAAAAAAATAATTAGGTTGTGTTCTCCTGCATGTATTTACTTTTAAGTTTATATATATTACCAATGGCCAATAACAATTAAAATTTGAATATTAAATACTACACTATGAACTCTCGAGGAGCCCTATACTAATGAAATGTTTTGTTTCCTCTGGCTCAGACACGAATATCTTATAAACAAAACACAATCGTTCTTCTAAAAGCGGTAATGCAGCGCACCTTATAGTACGATAGAATTTTGTCAAAATACGCACCCACGGCGTTTTTGGAAGAACGATCGTGTTTTGCTTATAAAACTGATTTCATCAGAAGATTAGAAGCAATACGACCGCCTTTCGTATCGGCGGCGCTCTAGTCCTTGATACAAAGGACGATAACGGTTTGAATATTGCGGTGAACTGTACTTTAGTCGGGCCAAAATAATATGTAACGTAATAATTATATTATCAGATATATTTCAATTAATAGTATGCGATAAAATTGGTATATTAGTTAAGTAAATCTTCTAAAAATTAGACGAATTTACAAAATAACAGTGCATTGAAATTTTTATGGTGTATAGTTCTACCACGATTGGATGGTTTTATTGACTCGATGTATTGAATTATTGATAGTATCAGATTCTTGGGGGGGGCCAATGCCCCCCCCAGCCCTACCCAATTGACGCCCCTGGTAAGAATTGATTGCTCAATAAAAGGAAATTTATTCTATAGTTCAATGGAACTAAGAATAAATAAGGTTTTTATCGTTTTTGTATAGTCGAGACATAAACCAACTAAGGTAAAATATCGTTCGTACGAATTGGCAAATATTTACATTATTAAAGTATTTAAAATTAAGCAACTAAAAATTGAAAATTGTGTTATGTATTTCATTGTAAATTTATATATTTTTTTATTGCTATTTATTATTAGAGAACATAACATACTGGCCCCAAAAAATATATAAATTTTATGATTATCAATGTTCAGTTTTATGCAGAAATATGATATAACTTTCAGGAATAACTTTTATAACTTTCAGAAATAGTATATCATATTTAATATTTTCAATGTTATTAATTTTAGTTATAATTTATAGGCAAGGCAACATATAAATTCAATAATATAGTGAAATTCTGTGTATGTTTACAAGTGTATGCAGTTTTTAAGAAATTCATTAGTGTTAAGTAACAGAAATGCTTTGCCAAAACATAAACTATTTCAAATGTATTCTAAATTAAGCTAGTTTATACTTATATTAGTAGTTAGGTAAAGGAGTTAACTTGACTATAGGTCTCTTGAGTTCTCCTTTTGCTGTTTTAATAGTCGCCACTCGAACTAAGCCATCTTTTCCTTCATGAAGTTTTTTAATTCGTCCAAGAGGCCAGCATAACTTTGGAACATTATCCTCTTGAATGATGACAAGTTGATTTTCTTCTAAGTTTTTCTTTCTTTCTTGCCATTTCTGCCTTTGATTAAGTGAAGTTATATAGTCTCGTGACCAAATTTTCCAGAAACCTTGTACGCGTGTCTGGATATTTTGCCACTTTGATAATCTAGATGTTTTAATATGATCCAAGTTTGGTTCTGGAATAGATGTTAGTGGTGTACCTATGAGGAAGTGAGCAGGAGTTAAAGCATCGTATGTTGATGCATCTTCAGAAACTGCACATAAAGGTCTTGAGTTTAATACCGCTTCGATTTGATTAAGTAGCGTTGTTAATTCTTCAAATGTAAGATGTGTTGTACCAGTAGCTCTTCTAAATGAATTGCCTTCACTGACATACACACGAAGAGTGCTATATATCCCTTTGTTATTTTACATCGGCCTCTTGCAGTTTTTTCTTTCAAATAAATTGGACCAGCATAGTCAACACCAGTATACAAAAATGGACGTCCAGAACTGACTCGAGCTTCAGGTAAATTTCCCATGAGTTGTTGGTTTGATAATTTTTTTTGTTTAAAGCAGGAAATACATTTGGATGTTTGAAATGTTACCATATTTCGACAATTGAGTACCCAAAACCTTTGACGTAATATACTGGTTAATAGCGATGATCCGGGATGTAAATAACGTGTATGGTACTCGTTTATAATGTATTGACTTAGCACATGATTTTTAGGAAGTATTATGGGATGTTTAGTATCAAATGGACATTTGGATTCTTCAATGCGTCCACCAACTCTTAAAATATTATTTTCGTCTAAAAACGGTGTAAGAGACTTCAAAGGGCTGCCTTTTGAAACATCTTTATTTTTCTTTACATCGTTAATCTCTTGTGAAAATGCTTGTGACTGGGCCCATACAAAACATAAATTCTCGGCAAATTTCAACTCGTCCACGGATACAGGAGGAATCTTAACATCTTTACTGCTCATTTTTGAAAGATTTTTCCTTGAACTTAAATTAGATATGAATCTGAAAATATAACTTATTATTCTTTTGATTTTTGAAAACTTTGATATTTTTTCAAAGAGGTTAGATATAATGTTCATTTTAATATTAGTATGAAAGGTTTTTATAAAGTTAGGTCTTTCTTCTAAATCACTAATATTAATATTTTTCACTTCATCGTTCACTTTGGCTGAAGGCCAACACTTTTCACTTTTATTAAGAAATGTTGGGCCATTCCACCACATACTGGAATCAGCTAGTAAAAACGGTGATAAACCACGAGAAGCAAGATCTGCAGGATTTTCCTTTGATGTAATATGCCTCCAATGTTGACGAGGAAGGAAATCTAATATTTCAGATGTACGATTCCCAATGAAGCATTTCCATCGTCGAGGGTGATCTGATAGCCAGTGCAAAACGATTTCAGAATCTGTCCAAGCATAGATATTGTTGAAATGTATATCCATGGATAGATTTATAAATTTTGCCAGACGACAAAGCAGTACAGCTCCACAAAGCTCCAATCGGGGTAACGAAACTTGTTTGATTGGAGCTACTTTTGTTTTAGCGGTAATCATGCGTGTTGTTATAATTCCTTGGTCATCTTCGCATCGAATATACGCCGCTGCACCATATGCTGATTCTGATGCATCGGAAAATATGTGTAGTTGTATATTTCTTTTATTTTCTGATGATGGAAATAATAATCTAGGTATTAGAATTTTCTCTATGTCAGACAAACAGCTTTTCATTTCAATCCATTGTTTCTTTATACGTTCAGGTAGTTCATCGTCCCAATCTAATTTTTGCAGCCACAGAGACTGGAATAGAATTTTAACTGATACGGTTATAGGTGCAAGCCATCCTAATGGATCAAAAATCTTAGCCGCTTCTGATATCAGTGTTCTTTTCGTTGCTTTTTGATCAGGAATAGAGGCCACTTTGAATGAAAAATAGTCTTTAGCTGGATTCCAAAGTAATCCTAAAGTTTTGACTGTGGCACAATCATCCAGTTTAAGTGGTTCAATTTCACGATCTGCTTCTGGAATTATCTTTATAAGATCATGTGAATTAGACATCCATTTTCGTAATTTAAAACCACCCTTGCTTAACATAGATGACATCTGTTGAACTATATCCTTTGCTTGGAGTATATTATCGCATCCAGTTAACATATCATCGACGTAAAAGTCCTTTGTTGCGATTGTGGTGGCTAACTGAAAATCTTTTTCATAATCCTTGGCAATTTGATGCAATGTTCTAATTGCTAAAAAAGGAGCACTGGAAGTTCCATATGTCACTGTTGATAATTTGTAGTGTGTTATTTCATCAGATGAGTTATTGCGCCATACGATTCTCTGAAAGTTTCTGTCTTCGTTGTGCACCTTGACTTGGCGATACATCTTCTCCACATCTGCAGTGATTGCTATTCTGTGAAGACGAAACCTTAAAATGATAGTCATTAAATTTTGCTGAATCGTAGGTCCAACTAATAATATATCATTTAAAGAAATACCACTCGCTGTAACACAAGAACCATCAAAAACAGCGCGAAGTTTTGTAGTAGTACTAACGTCCTTCAATACAGCATGATGTGGCAAATAATAATGATCCGATGAATCAAATTCACTAGTTGGAACCTTTTCCATATGGCCCAAATTCTCATATTCCTCCATAAACTTGCAATATTGGTTTTTAAGCTCGATGTTTTTTTTTAAATCGTCGTTCCATGGCACAAAGTCTTACTTTAGCAGCGTGAATGGAACTTCCCAGAAGCTGAGGCGAATCTTTGAATGGAAGTTTGACAATATATTTTCCATCTTCATCTCGGTTAAGATTTTGAATATAATGGTTTTCCGCCAATTGCTCAGAATCGGTATATTGAGGAGGACTATAAACTTCTTCTAACTCCCAGAATTTTTGTAATGCCTTTAACTCATCTTCGAAATTTGATGTAACCGTATGAAAGGTTTTCCTTGGCTGTCTATCCATATCATTTTTTGAATCAAAGCGGCCACCCAAAATCCAACCAAATATTGTGAGTTGAGCACATGGATGATCTTTAGTTTTAATTTGATCTGGAAGAATAATATCAAAGAATACATCAGCACCAAGGATTCAATCAATTTCACCAGGTGTGTTATAGGTGGGATCAGCTAATTCCAATTCTCGTACTTTAGACCATTTTGAGTCATCAATCTTCCAAGATGGCAATAATGACGTTAATTTAGGAAGTATTAAAGCTTTAATTTTTAACAATGTATTCTTATCATGTATTGAAGTAATTTCCAGCTCCACTAACCCTTTTGTTACACCAGCTTTTTTTGCGGCAAGTCCGTCAACAGAAACACAAGCTTGCTTTCGTAGTAGTCTAATACGCTGCACACAAGTTTCGCTGATTAGAGTCGATTGAGAGCCAGAATCGAGTAAAGCCCTAGCAGTGTGAATATTTCCTGAAGAATCACTAACGTGTAATAATAATGTTGACAACAACGTGTGCGAAGGATTTATATCATTTACACTGCGAGAGGGAGAAGAGCAATTAAATTTTGCGTTTTTAATATCAGATTGGTAAATATATTTTTTATTTCGCGAAACCGACACTGAACCCGAAACCGAACTTTGTTTATTTTCACTAACCAAATCAGATTTATGATTACATGTTGGGTTGCTTTCATCAACGGTGAGATTACATAGTCCCAAAGCGACTGTGGTGTGCGTATCAGCAGCATAGTGGTTTGAGGTTGAAGGTTGTTGATCATTCGTAGATGTTCCATCTTTGATATGCACTAGTGTGTGATGTTTCTCTTTGCAGAAAAAGCATTTTAAATCCATAGTGCAAGAACTTAAATCGTGGTCTGGTTTCAAACATAGATGACACAAATTGTTTTGTATAACAAATTGCTTTCTTTCCTGCGCCCCGAGTCTCTTGAACCGAAAACATCTAAAAAGAGAGATTTGAGATTTTTATATCAACACAAATTCATCATATACATATATTATTTCACAAATTTAACTTAATTAATTCACAGATTTTAAATCTATTATTCGTCAGCAGACAGCAATAACAACTGATCAAATGTTATAAAAATATAAAAAAAAAATCAAACTATGTACATATGTAAATAAATTCAGTACTTTTACATATGTAAGTATTTTGAATTCACAGCACGCAATTTTTATCATAAGTAAAATACAAATGATGAAAAACGTGTTCCAGACAGAGTTGTGAAAACTTGGCCATTTTTGATTTTCCTGAAACTTGGCATATAAGTAGTATGGACAAAATAAAAATACAACCTATTTAAAAATTTTTTTAAAATGCATAGTTTGAGCCACCCCAACATGCATGAAAAATGAAAATTCTGCCAATCCGATGTAACTTTGAAATTAAATTGCTCAAGAACGGCTTTACCGATTTCATCAAACTTTTTTTTGTTTGATAGATGATTAATTAGTCGTTTGAAAAAAAATTAATTTATTGTTTTTATAATTAATTTTTAAATAAAAATATTAAAAAAACTCTTTTAAAGATGGCGCTAGGGTCAAAGATCAATTGGAATTTAATTAATTTTTTTTTTGCAAATAGTTCTATTCTTACTCTAAAATATATCAAATTTACAAAGAGGCTAAAATTCTTGTTCTTGTGATATTTAATTTTAAAGATTTTTAGTCATTCTAAAATTCTAATTGTTCATTATTTTTTCGAACAATTTTTATCATCAAAAAATTTTAACCACTGAAGTTCGAGAAAATAATGAACAATTAGAATTTTAATCGGACTAAAAATCTTTAAAATTAAATATCTGAAGAACACGAATTAACGCCTTTTTGTAAATTTGATATATTTTAAAGGAAGGTTAGAACTATATTTCAAAAATAAAAAAAGTTAAAATTTAATTGATTTTAAAATTTTTTGTTAATGAAGAAAAATTCGAATTTCAACCGTACTAAAAATCTTTAAAATTAAATATCTCAAGAACAAGAATTTTAGCCTCTTTGTAAATTTGATATATTTTAGAGTAAGAGTAAGGATAGAACTATTTTCAGAAAAAAATTTATTAAATTCCAATTGATCTTTGACCCTAGCGCCATCTTTAAAAAAGTTTTTTTAATATTTTTTTTTAAAAATTAATTATAAAAACAATAAATTAATTTTTTTCAAACGACTAATTAATCATCTATCAAACAAAAAAAAGTTTGATGAAATAGGTATAGCCTTTCTTGAGCAATTTAATTTCAAAGTTACATCGGATTGGCAGAATTTTCATTTTTCATGCATGTTGCCCCCTATGCTCAAACTATGCACTTTAAAAAAATTTTAAAATAAGTTGTTTTTTTTATTTTGTCCATACTACTTATATGCCAAGTTTCAGGAAAATCAAAAATGGTCAGTTCAAATTTCGACTTTTTCACCTGCGTAGATCAAAATACATGAAATAAAAATACATAAAATAAAAATAAAGCACAAATTTAATTACAAAATCTAATCACTAATAATTAATTACTATTGCAAAAACGATATTTTTGTTTTGTTTTTGCACACTTCAGTAATTCTTGGTCGGTTTTGGCAGTTTCATAAAATTCGCTACATTTTTCTCTAAAATTAAAATAAACAAGTAGCTCTGCCTTAATCAATTCAATAGAAGATCGATTACGCTCCTCTCTCCATTTTACCCCTATTACGGAGAACGCTCGCTCAGAAAATGCTGATGATGCAGGGATACTTAAAAAGAAGGAGACTCATATTTTTTTAGTTGTATATTCGTTAATTTAAATATGATTTCCAATTAGAATTATTTAAATAACATACATACGGGCGCTCGTATAAAATTTGGAATTTAAATTCGAAAGCTACAAGGAAAAATATGAGCATTTATATATATTTAGTTTTTTGACTCTGATTCAAAAATTGCATTAAAATTACAATAAAAAAAGGACATTTTAGCTTAATAAAGGACATTGTGTCACACAGAAAGTGGAAAGGACAAAATATAAAAAAGAAGGACTGTCCTTCCCAAAAAAGGACGGTTGGGAACCCTGATCACAACAGTATCAACTAAACCTTATTTGGATGCACTGAGCGTTTATATTATAACAACATTTATTACACCAATAGAAATAAAAAATGAAGAAAAAACAACAAAAATGTCTTGTTTCATAGAAATATTATTTAATTTACAAATATATATATATATAGATTTCAATAACGATCTAATTACCACATATTTATTTTAATTGTAATAAAAAATGTCTTTAAATTTTAATTAGTGTCTTTTAATTTATAAATTTTATTTAATCAAATCTTTAATGTTAAAAAACAATATATTTTATTTAATATTTACCAATCTGTACGCGTTGATCTTCAAAGGGAAAGTGAATTTTAGAATTTTTGACGTAAGAATTGATTGCTCAATAAAAGGAAATTTATTCTATAGTTCAATGGAACTAAGAATAAATAAGGTTTTTATCGTTTTTGTATAGTCGAGACATAAACCAACTAAGGTAAAATATCGTTCGTACGAATTGGCAAATATTTACATTATTCAAAAGTATTTAAAATTAAGCAACTAAAAATTGAAAATTGTGTTATGTATTTCATTGTAAATTTATATATTTTTTTATTGCTATTTATTATTAGAGAACATAACACATACCACTGGCAATAGCAGTGAGATATCACTAGCCAAGGTGACATCTTAAGGGTGGTGGCGGATGAACTGTATTCAGTCAACGGTAGCACCCTCAATCTTAGCTGTGAAAAAATCCTTGATGATGAGACGCTATTGCTTCCTTGAGGAAACGAGCCTTTATATAACTATGTGGGCTTTAATCCTCAAGAAAGACGGTGCGTCACAGGATCAAGGAATATGCAACCCGCTGGATTATTGGCAATTATATTTTTATTTTGTTTCAGCAAATTTTTGTAAAAATTTGCTATTTACTTTTTAATTTACTTTTATTTTCTCTATTCTATCATAAAATATTGGCCTATGTCATATTTTGTCAGTGATAGGATTTTTTGTTTAGTTATCCATTCTTTAACAAAAAATATATAAAAAACAAAATAAGAAAGATTTACGTCCATCAACACCTTTGAACGTATGTTGTTGTGGGACCTTGGTCTTAAAAGGTTTTTATGTGTTATTGTGACACATATTGTAATTCCTACTACACAACACATTTTATAAAAAAAAAAAAAAAATTATTATTGAGATGAGGAATGTTTTGCCAGTGCTACCTGCTCCGTCCAAAAATAAAAATCCACCTAGCTGTGTTGCAATTGACAAATGAATTTGTTTATATATATTTTTCGCCCAACCGTTTGCAGTTGCTCATTATTAGCAACATAAGTACACTGAAAGAAAAAATTGGTCACAATAACCGCTTTTGTGCCAATCGAACAATAACCTAAAATTCGACTGTTGTTTCTTCAAATTTTTGAAGTTTTTGAAGAAAATACAACTGACAAACAACTAATGAAAAGTGTCGCACTGCGACATCAGTTATGGGAGAAGACACGCATTCCCCTCGCATGTTTCCCAATAAGACAGTCTCCAGTTATGACAGACACAACCATGTTGATATCTCTGTGATTTGTTTATATCCGTTAATCAAACCTGCAGCAAACTTCTGTAATTGTGAAGCAGTGAAGTGATAAGTTTTTCATCACTTCACTGCAAAAATAACTATAAGTAAGTGAAGTCTTAAAACTAAAGTTAACACTGACTTTTTGTTTGGCAATAAAATGAAATCGTTTCGTTTGTTGTTATTGACATTATGTCGAAAAACACCATAAGGTCAATGTTATTTGATTTTTTAAAACTGCATTTCTAAATTAAATACAGATTAATTTTTCAAATATAATTTCTAAAATATTTATATGTTTATATACGTTTAAATTGTGTTAAAAGTTAAAATAAGGTTAAAATAAATATTTAATTTTATGTATTTTTGAGGTTTGACAGTGCGGCGCTTGCTAATAGATTTTAGGTAGATTTCATATAAAAATCTACCTATTGCAATGACCGTCATCTCGGAATTTCGGAAAAATTTTGATGCCAAACGACTATATATGTAAAGCGGAGACGGAAAAACAAAAAAAAAAAAATTATATATATATATATATATATATATATATATATATATATATATATATATATATATATATATATATATATATATATATATATATATATATATATATATATATATATATATATATAACGATATGAGGTATAACGGAATTTAGCGGCACTCTCACGGTCGCATTTTTTGACCTAGACCAAAAATTTTTTCTGAGCGTGTTGCGGCAAACAATCTCTTGGATAAGTTTGACAACTGGCCATATCCGGGTACAGGTTAAGAGTCTAGAGCCTTAAAACTGTCAAAAACAAAGCGTTATAACGGCCGTTTGGGGCAAAATATGTAAACAAAATTTATAAATATTAATTATTTGAACATATTTCTATCATTTTTTAAAAAGCCAGACATCTGCAATAAAAGGTTCTTTAGCTATCTGCAATAAACTGTGTGAAGTACAACATCATTTAGCGGCACTTTCACGGTCGCATTTTTTCACTTACGCTAAAACTATTTCCTGGGTATGTTGCGGCAAACAGTCTCCTAAATATTTTTGACAACTGGCCATATCGGGGTACAGGTTAAGTGCCTAGAGCCCAAAAACTGTATAAAATAATGTTTATTTTTAAAGTTAGTTTAATACTTCTGTTTTTAATTAGTATTTTTTATAAAGTAATCTGATAAATCCGATTCTAATTGCACACATAACTGTCTGATCCCGAAATCTACCTATTTCTAGCGGATATACCTGCCGTTCGGACTTTTTTAACACTCAAATCGCATATAGAATCGCAAAAATGGTAAAATGATAAAAAATTAATGATAAAATCGAAATGAGGAATTTTGTAACACTTCACTACTTCACAGTTACAGAGTTTGGCTAGAGTGGTCCAGCATAGGACAGACCTGCATGTGGTTATCTGTTTGAAGATGTAGATAGGAGTAAGATGGAATAAAATTTCTAGTTCTGCCTTGTCGATCCACTTACAAACTTATTCGCTATCGCTAAAATCTCCACTTCTCCAGTCCCCACTTTAACAACAATCGACAATTCTGTTGATCCTGCTGTCGTCAATATTCTAAGGAATTACAAAAATTTGACTTCTGCAAGTGATCTTGCTTTACCGGTCAAACATAACGTTATACACCTTATCCGAACTCGCGGTCCTCCCATTTCTTCAAAGTACCGTAGGCTAGCTTCGGACAAATTGGTGATAGCCAAGACCGAATTCGATACCATGCTGGCTCAAGGTATTTGTCGACCTTCTAACAGCCCATGGTCATCTCCTCTCCATCTCGTCCAAAAGAAGAACGGCGAGTGGAAACCTAGCGGTGATTACAGTGCTCTGAATAATAGGACAACTCCTGGTAAATATCCTATCCCTCATATTCAGTATTTTACTCAACAAATATATGGATGCAACATTTTCTCAACTTTTGATCTCGTTCGTGCTTATCATCAAATTCCTATTGATGAACACGACATTGCTTAAACAGCAATGTCCACACCGTTCCGACTCTTTGAATTCGTTCGAATGACATTTGGATTGCGAAACGCTGCGCAATCATTTCAACGGTTCATGCATTCATTACTTCAAGACCTTGACTTTTGTTTCATCTATATTGATGACCTCCTTATTGCTTCTAAGACTTGGATCACCTCACGCCGGTCTCATCATCAACGTTGAAAAATGCAACTTCGCAAAAACCAACGTTGACTTTCTCGGACATTCTATTGATTCATCTGCAATCAAACCTACTCCTGAACGTGTCGATACGATCAACAATTTCGATCGTCCAGAAACCGTTAGGCAACACCTTCGTTTTCTAGGTATGATCAATTTCTACCGTCGCTTCATACCTCACGCTTGTGGCAATCAAGCCATCCTTAATGATTTTCTTAAAGGTTCTAAAGAGAATGACAAACGAGTCATTCAATGGTCCGAAGACGCCATTCAAGCCTTCGACCTGTGCAAGCGGCAACTTGCCGAGGCAACTACTCTTGCGCATCCCTCGCATACTGCCCAACTTGCGGTAATGGTCGATGCTTCTGATAAGGCACTTGACGCTGTAGCTCAACAAAATTTTAACAATTGTTGGACTTCTCTTAGTTTCTTCTCTGTTCGACTAAATGAGTCATAACAGAAATACAGCGCTTATGATCGTGAACTCCTTGCAGCTTACTCTGCAATTAAACATTTCCGGTATCTCCTTGAAGGTAGAACCTTCACACTTTACACCGATCAAAATCCTTTTGTTTATGCTTTGTCGCAGAACCCTGCCAAAGCAAGTCCTCGTCAATTCAGGCATTTAGATCTTATATGTCAATTCACGACTGATATCCGACACATCTCTGGAATTGAAAACGTAGTTGCAGATACATTTTCTCGTATCGATCAACTATCAATACCAGAATGTATTAATTATAACAAAATTGCCGATGCTCAGTTCGATGACTGCGAACTAAAAGAATTAGTTGACACTAGTTCCACACCTCAATTCCGATCTTTTCCGTTGACTTTTGGACAATCTTCGTCTAAAACCATTTTATGCGATACTTCTTCTGGTAACGTTCGCCCATATATACCAAATCAATTTCGTCAATCTGTTTTCAATAGCCTACATAATTTATCCCATCCACGGGTTAACAGTTCCGTCAAACTCCTTACGGATAAGGCCATTCGGCCATCCATTAAAAAGGACGTTAAACAAATGGCAAAAGCCTTGCTAAAGGCAAACCTGGCTTGCCAAAAGGCAAACATTTCTAGGCACACACAATCTCCTTTGGGTAACTATGCCCCAACTTCACAACGATTTTCCAAGATACATATGGACATAGTTGGTCCACTTTCTACTTCTCAGGACAAACGATATTGGGTCACGATTATTGACCGCTATACTCGCTGGCCTGAGGCCATCCCCATCTCGGATATCACAGCTGAAACGGTAGCCTCAGCTCTCTATTCTAATTGGATCGCACGTTTTGGAGTTCCTTCAGTAATCGTCTTTGATCAGGGCTCCCAATTCGAATTCAATCTCTTTAGTGAGTTGTCTAAACTCATAGGTTTCGAACGCAAACGCACTACTAGTTACAATTCTAAATGTAACGGTTTAATTGAACGTTGGCATCGGACACTCAAATCTGCTATCATGACTTACGACAGGACAAACTGGACAAGGTTATTACCTTCAATCCTACTTGGTTTACGAACCACTTTTCGTGAAGATTTCCAATCTTCATCTACGGTACTTGTTTATGGTACGCAAATTCGTCTTCCTGGAGAATTTTTCAGCAAAAATTCAAATTTCATTCCACAATCTGACTTCGTTTCACAATTGAAACAACATTTCGATTACTTTCGTCCCATTAATGCATCAAGGCACACTTCTGACAAAGTTTTCGTTTTCAAAGCCATTGATTCTTGCTCACACGTCTTCTTACGTACTGACTTAGTTCGTAAGTCGCTTCAGCCTCCATTCGAAGGTCCTTACCTAGTCATTAGTCGCGATGAAAAGAACTTCGTCATTGATCGCAAAGGTCAACACATTCGAGTCTCAATCGACAGGTTAAAACCTTGTTTTAGGTCAGAATCTGAAAATATCTCGACTCAACCTCCATTGTCTTCTAGCAAAAATCTTAATCGCGCAGACGAAATACCGTCTTCTACAGACAACGTCCAATCTTCTTCTTCGGACACTTTCAAGTCTTTACCTCCACTTCCACAGAATTTGGGAAACACAACGCAAACGCCACTAAAACGGCTAAAAAGGTAAAATTTAATCTAACACCGCAAACGTTCACCTTTAACCGTTCCGCTGCAACTACCCGAGCAGGTCGAACTACCAGAACTCCTGCTTGCTTTCTTAATGCTACGGCATATTAAATTCCCTCTCTTATTTTTCATATCGTCCCATCTGCAATGGCACTAGGGGGGAGTATTGTGGCGAACACTGCTAATTTAATTTTTACAGGTTTTTAATCGTAATCACATCTTCTTTTTTATTATTTAATTTTAAAAAACAATCCAAGAACTCATTTAAAAAAAATAATAGAATTCTCTAAAATTTTCAATTCTAATGTCGGAGTTCTTTAAAAGTTTAAAAAATTAAATTGAATTTTAATACGGGTGATAACTGATTATTGATAATTTAAATTATTTACATTTAGTTTGATTTCGGAAAGTTTTTTGATATATAAGAAGTTCGTTAATTATATTTATTTTCCTTGGTTGTTAAATTTAATTAATATTATAAAAAATCTATGTACATATTTGAAAAACAAGACACTCTCAAGAAAATATGATACACATTAAAAGAATAATTATTGTCAAATTCTTTTTTATTTAAAATAAATTTAAAACGATTGTTTAAATATTTAAAAGAAACATAAATAACCTAAATAACTAAACTAGTTTATTTAAATCAAATTCTAAGTTACTGAGATTGAAAGTGGAAGTTTTTATCGTAAATGAATTTTCTCATTTTGGTGTAATTAGTAATTTTGTGCTTTTATTTATGGAAACATTAAAAATCCATTTTAATTTGTTTTTCCTACATGCAAAACATTTCTTGTAATTTTAAAAGTTAACCGTAGTGAATTGTGTCGAGTTTTTTTTTGTAGTAAGAACTATTAGTCGTGCTTATATAATATATACAGAAAAGATACAAAATAAAACAGTAAAAGATTTTATCCACGACTACTAAAGAATATATACTTTCCATGCGTATATCTTTCATTGTAATTGTATTCATTCCTTTCTATATATCAAATTCTTTTTTTATTTAATTCATTCCGCTTGATTTATTCAAAATTCCCCTAACAAATTAAAAACTTGATTTGTTGGTATAGTAATATAAACAGATAAAACAAGAACAATACATATAAAATAAACAAACATGTTTTGTTTTCTTTTGTTTTATATTTCATAAATTTATTTCAATATGGCGATATTAACTTTTACAGGAAAACTTGAATGAAATTATTTGAAATATTTGTAGTCGTGGATAAAATAGTATCTTGTATTCGCTTAGGATGAAGGCAATTCTTCACTTGGATGATTCCCTCCACTCGCTACGCTCGTTCCGGGAAACTTCATCCTCGTGAAGAATTGCCTTCATTCTAAGCTCATACAAGAATCTACTATTCTGTTATTGTTGATAAAGTTACGAAATAAAAAATTAACAATTAAAATAGTGCATTACTGAAAACTGAATTGTGAATGCGTTTTCTTTTCCTTTCATAGAAATTTTCATTATAAATAAATAGTTTAAAGTACAGTACAGGCTACATAAACTGAACAATTTGTTATATGTAAGCTTAAAAAACAAATTTAGTTCATATACTAATATTAACACATCTAAACGTAACATCTCATTTGAAATTGTGTATTACTCGATTACAACGGTATTACATATAAACAAAAACAAAAATATAATCACGACAAGAATTAAAAAATTTAAAGTAACAGGATAACTGTATGATTTTTAGGTAGATTTCATATAAAAATCTACCTATTGCAATGGGCTTCATCTCGGAACTTCGGAAAATTTTTTGTGCCAAACGACTATGATAAGCGGAGCCGAAAAAACAAAAAAAAAAAAGTTTATATATATATATATATATATATATATATATATATATATATATATATATATATATATATATATATATATATATATATATACATATATATATATAAATATATATGTATAATGTATAATGTATATATATATATATATATATATATATATATATATATATATATATATATATATATATATATATATATATATATAAACGATATGAGATATAACGAAAACGACCGGCACTCTCACGGTCGCATTTGTTGAGGTAGATCAAAAAAATTTTCTGTATATGTGTATTCTAATAATATCTTAGACAAATTCGTGAATCAGGAAAATCCGACATGTGGTTAAGAAACTAGAGGCTTTTTTCTGAAAAAAATTGATTTTTTAAAACCGTTATAACGGCCGTTTGGATACTAATATTTCAAAAAATTTAACAAATTTAGAATCTTTGGAATCTTTTTTATCAATTTGTTTTAAAAATAGACCTCTGCAGTTAGAAGTTCCTGAGTGAGTGGCTCCAACAAAAAAGATTGCAAAAAAAAAATTTTTTTTTTAACAACCGGCACTCTTATGGTCGTATTTATAAGGCTAGATCAAAAATCCTTTTCTTAAAATGTGCGTTTTATTAATATCTTGGACAACTTCGTAAATCAGCCCAATCCAACACATGGTTAAGAAACTAGAAGCTTTATACTAGAAAAAAGCTCTGTTTTTTAGATCCGTTATAACGGCCGTTTGGATTCTAGTATTTTTAAAAACTTCATAAATTTAGAATTTTTGAAACCTTTTTAATCAGTTTCTTTCAAAAAAAAGACCTCTGCAGTTGGAGGTTTCTGAGTGAGCGACTCCAACAAAAAAGCTTGTAAAACACAAAATGCGTTTGTATCAACCAGCGCTCTCACGGTTGCATTTGTGGAGCCAGATCAAAAAACCTTTCTTTAAAATGTGTGTTTTAATAATATCTTGGACAAGTTTGTAAATCAGAAAAATCTGACACATGGTTAAGGAACTATAGGCTTTATACTAGAAAAAAAGTGTTTTTTTTAATCCGTTATAACGGCCGTTTGGATACTAATATTTTTTAAAACTTCATAAATTTAGAATCTGTGGAAACATTTTAATCCGTTTCTTATAAATATAAACCTCTGAAGTTAGAGGTTTTTGACTTGTTGGCTTCAAACAAAAAGCTTGCAACAATCCCCAACTACAATTTCCAAAAACCTTATAACAGTCAATGTCAACCTTATAACAGTCAAAAAAATAAAAGATTTGTATAGAAGAAATAAATTTTTTTTTCTTAGAAATAAACTATTTTGATATTTTACAGTAATTGCACGACATATGATATAGAATAGGTTTGTGTCATAAATTGTCACACACATGTTCTGTGGTAGATTTGATATTTGTTTGTTGCAAAATTGGATAGATATAATTTTGCTTATAGGTAGCTAATTTTCTTTTTAAAATTTGTTCGATATCTGTTTTAAATTAGTTTGTTTTGTTTAAACTAATCTTATACATCAGATTCTACTGGCACACAAAACTGTCTGATCTCGAAATCTACCTATTTCTAGCGGATATACGTGCCGCTTGGACTTTTTTTGATTTTATTTTGATGCAGGGATAGTTTTATTTTTATTTTATATGGTTGCATTTGATTTTAGCGGTATGCAAATCTACTCAAAATTTTCAAAATAAACACGGTTTATTATTAAATATTAGTTATGTTACATTCACCAACTCGCAAGTTGAGAAGTAGTAGCACAACTACACCCTTGGATATTTTGTTGGATAAAGAAGATGTTGATCAAGTCCAGCCGCTTGTTTTAAACGCTCAGAACACGGCTAAAATTACACTGTCATCGGTTTATAATGATTTGATGGCTTTGAAAGAGTCATCGAGAGTGTTTCACTTGAATCTGGAGGCTAATTTGAACAGTATCAGGAAAGAAAACGGCGAACTTAAAGTTATGGTTGGTGAGCTGCATGTTGCGCTTGAAAATCTTAAAGCAAATTGCAAGCCGTTCTCAGGTGTGGCAAGTTCAAAAGATTCAAGAACATCTGTGGTGGTTGAGTTACTTGTTCTGACGCATAAGGTGAAGGAGGCGGTAAATAAAAACATGAAATCTTCTAAAGATATTCCTGCTTCTAAGTCTTCAAAAGATATACCTTCTTCTAACAACACCCAATCTGGATCCAAAATTGTAAGCAAATCAAAAGGATCTAGTATTAATGTAGGTGCTTCTGAACCTTTATCTACTGGTTCGGTAGAAACTGGGTATAAAAGCTCTTCTGAAGTGATAATCGGCAGTGGTATGCTAAATACGTCACTACGGACAGTTCAACCTCTCAAATGGTTGTTTGTGTCTAGGTTGCATAAGGAAGTTAATTATGAAGATGTTAGGAACTACATTAAAAGTAAATTTGATATTGAAAGTATGGTACTAATGCAATTGAAACCTAAAGGTGATGATGGTAACCGTGGCTATGTATCTTTTAAAATTGGTGTTCCTGGTAGCACATTTGATTTAATGCTTGTTCCTGAAGTATGGCCTGATGGTGCTCTGGTAAAAGAATTTACAAACCGTGCAAAATATGGGAACCGTTTTTTACGCCCACGCTTGACTCAAGAGGGCTTAAAGTAAATCACAACATAAACGATGGTCATCAAAATGTGAAAGTTATTGGATCAAATGCTTCTGATAATTCTTATTCAACTTCACTTAAAATTTACTATCAGAATGTTAGAGGCTTACGTACAAAAACTATTCAATTTTCCTTAGCTTTAAGTGACAATGATTATGACATTGTTGTTTTAACTGAAACATGGCTTTCTCCAGATGTCTTTGATTCGGAACTTTTTTCTAGCAACTACCTAGTTTTCAGGTATGATCGTTCATATTCTCGAGGCGGAGGTGTGTTGATTGCATTAAAATCTGACTTTATTTCCAAAAAGATTGATTTTGTATCACCATTGGACTGTGAGGCTGTGTGGGCTAAACTTAAAACTTCTATAAGGAAATTTGTGATTGGAGCTCATTACATTCCCCCCAGTTCTAATTTCATATTTTATTCTGAACACTGTAATATCATAACGTCTATTGTTGAATCTATTGGCGATGGTACAATAGTATTGGTGTTCGGCGATTTCTACTTACCGTATATATCTTGGCAAATGAATTCTAATAACTTTCTACCTAATAATAATCTCTTTGCTCTTGAGTCTCATTTTGTAGACTCTTTAGCATCCTTAGATTTGAATCAAATTAACGGCTTATTTAATTCTCGTGGTCGGTTATTGGATTTAGTTTTTGTATCCGGGAACTTCTTTGAATCATTGTATAATTTGGAGGAATGTCATGAATGTTTGGTTAAAAACGATGAACATCATAAGTCAATTCTTCTATCAAATGATCTTGGTAATATTGAATTTGTAAGTAATGTTAAGAGTTCGTATTTAAACTTTAATAAAGGTGATTATATTAATTTAAATTTATTTTATGATGATGTTGATTGGTTAGCGCTGTTTGATTTTTGTGATTTGGATCTTGCAATGGAGAGATTCTACGAGGTAATAGCTCTAGGAATTGAAAATTTCATTTCAATTTGTGCAGAGTGTCAATCGAAAACAAATCCATGATCGGATAACGCGCTTCGGCGGGCCAAAAACCGTATGGATCGGCTACGGAAACAGTATACAACCCGTTTTCATTTATCTAGCTACTGTGCATTTAGAAATGCTTGGCGTGCCTTTAAAAAAAATGCAACGATTAAAGTTCGTAAATACGTAAGTAAAATTGATCTAGGAATAAACAGGAATCCTAAGAAATTCTGGTCTTTCATAAATTCGAGGAAAGCATTTCTGGTTATCCTCGATTTATGAAATTCCGATCTCAAGAGTCTGAATGTTCTTGTGTAGTAAGTGAAATGTTTTCAACGTTTTTCTCTTCAAACTTTTTACCAGTGTCTGAATCGTGTGAATTGTCTGAATCGTTATCTGGGTCCGATGATCAAGCTATTGCTAGCATTGGTTTCATTAGCCTTGATGTTAATCAAATTTGTGAATACCTTTGTAGCCTTAAATATAATCATAATTCTGGTCCCGATAATCTACCTGCCATTATTTTGCGCAACTGTGCTTTTTCTCTAGCTTATCCCTTGCAATTGTTATTTAATAGATCACTTGAAGTTGGATTTGTTCCCGCTTGCTGGAAGTCTTCGTATGTCATTCCGATGTATAAAAGTGGAGATAGATCATTAGTTGAAAACTATAGACCCATTTTTATTCTTTCTGTTACCCCTAAGTTGTTCAAATGTATTGTTCGGGATATATTGGTTAAGGAGATTGGAAAGTGTGTCATTCCCCTGCAACATGGTTTTTTTCCTGGCAGATCTGCTACTAAAAATATGATTGAATTTGTTGAATTCATTGTGAATACAATAGAAGAGGGTGAGCAGGTTGATGTAGTATTCACCGATTTCAAAAAAGCTTTTGACAGAATTGCTCATGAAATTGTAATATCTAAGTTGCGCTGCGCTGGTGTTCACTCTGCCATGCTTTTGTGGTTAGCTTCTTATCTTGAAGATAGAATACAAAAAGTGAAATTAGGGGATCGTATATCGTCTGCGATAGACGTTACTTCAGGGGTGCCACAGGGTAGTCACCTTGGACCTCTACTATTTTTAATATTTATTAATGACGTTGGTAGTTGTCTGATGCACTCAAAATTTTTGCTGTATGCAGATGATATGAAAGTATTTGTTAAAATAGATACATTAAATGATTGTAAGCTTCTTGAACAAGATTTAAACCGTTTTACTGTATGGTGTCAACGAAACAAATTGGAACTTAATATTGGGAAATGTCGAGTTATGAGTGTTTATCGGAAGAAAAATCCCATAAGCTACGCATACAATTTTAACAGTACTGTTATTGAAAAAGTGAAAGTGCATAAAGATCTTTGCATTCACCTTGATTGTATAGCCTAAATTTTATTCAACATACTGAAACAATAATAAATAAAGCCAATGCTATGCTTGGATTTATGTTTAGAACATGTAAAGATCTCCGAGATACGGAAAGGATTTCGTAGATGCTACGTTAAAAACATTGTTTTTTTCATTAGTTCGATCACAATTAGAATATTTATCTATAATTTGGAACCCACATTATGTTGTTCGAGTTAATCGAATTGAACGCATTCAACGGAAATTTAGTCGCCGAATTTGTCGTTATTGGCTTATTAATCAGGAGTATATCCCATATTTAGAACGTTGTGTTCAACTTGATATTCTAACACGTGTTGTAGTTTTTATGATACAATGATGTAGATAGTTGCAACAAGCAACCAAGTTCACAATTCCACGTATATGAAGTTTATCAACTGAACGTTTTTTTCAGAATTATCTGTCCAAGCATTAGCTTTTAAAAAAAATTTGGGAGCGTTTTCTATCATGACCACTATTTTTCAATCTAATCTATTCTAAAAGACCGATAAGCATTATAAGTATAACCCTATCATATGGAAGTAATTTGTCCATGAATGATTCCTTGACACATAGATTTAACCATATCTTTTCAAACTTTTACTGTTTTATTTAATTGTTAAAAATTTTGAGAAACACTTAATCAAAAAGCTAATTAATAAATAAATGTTCGATTGATAAAATAGCTGATAACTAATTAATTATTTAATGAATGGTATTTTACTATTTAAGAACGAAACATTGAAAAGCCTTGAAACCGTTATATCTATTGTATCTTCTCCAAACAAGAAATATTTCTAATGAAGTCACAGTTGCAATGAATGAAGGTTATTATGTAAATTAAATAAAAAATGAAATTGATAATAGGCGATTGCATAAGCCACAAAAAATCATACCATCAACTCATGGATTACTAATATCATTCAACCGTCTGAGTTTAGATATGGTAAGAACAACCGGTTTTACCATGAAAATACTATAACAATAGAAATACTATTGGATGCAAACTATGCAATAAATTTGCGCTAAGTGTTAATGAATGGCGAGGCGAACACAAAGATTACCAATAATTTTTATGAACATGTTAATGATGATGAAAACAAATACAACAACTAATTAGGAGTATAAATAGTTGTAGAGTGCATGATTTTAAATTAGTTAACAATTTACTGTTAAAAACAAATAATCAAAATGAAATACTTACTGGTAGGTTTATTTTCTTTTGTTTCCTTTTGTGAATGATTTAAGGGCAAAATCTAAATAATTTTCTTCAACTTTGTGTTTTTTAGTTTGTGTGTCTTACAATTGCTACAGCATCCGCCACTGAAATAGCTCTCCGTGTTCCAGCCATCCTTAGACAAGTACAACAATTGAATCCAGATGGTTCATACTCCAACTCTTTTGAAACAGAAAATGGAATTTCACAATCAGCTCAAGGAGCATTAAAAAATGCTGGAACTGATAGTGAAGCTGAAGTTTCACAAGGAGCTTTCTCGTATATAGGACCTGAAGGTGAAAAAGTTGGCGTTGAATATGTTGCTGATGAGGGTGGATATCAACCAAAAGGATCCCATATCGCACCAATTCCACCACTAATATTACGTGCTCTTGCATGGATTGCAGCTCATCCTCCAAAACCAAATACCATTGAAAATGGTCGTTATGTCCAACAAAATTAAGAAAATTTTAAATTATTTATTATTATATTTTAATTTCAAAATTTCAATAAAATTGCATGTAATTTTCTTCCTATACTTGGTGTAGAATTTCTGTATTTTGTAGTAGAAATATGTTTAAAATAAGATTCGCACAATTTTATACCAACCACAATTCTGATAAAATCAAAACACTGTTCCACCCAGAAACTAATTAATTAATTAATTATTTTTATTTCATACTGATATCTAAAACGACATTTTTCGGATTATTTATGGTACAAAATGTTGAACTTTAACGTCCTAGGACGTTAAAGTTCATCTTTTTGTACCATAAACGTTGAACTTTACCGTCCTAGGACTTTATAAAATTTTATAAAGTTCTAGGACGTTAAAGTTCAACGTTTATGGTACAAAAAGTTGAACTTTAAAGTCCTAGGACGTTAAAGTTCAACTTTTTGATCAAAATTTAAAACTTTTTTTATTTTAATAATTTTCCAGTATGAAATAAAATTTTGTATTCACCTCAAACGAAAAGTATTTTTAAAGGTACTCACTATTAATTTCGGCCTCGGCTAGACGCCTCGGCCATAAACAACTAGCTCGTACTTTAAAGTTTCACTCTTCGTTCTAGATAAATAAATAACTATTTAAGGATTTAGATACCCATGGCATTGAATGGCTTTATGAATGCCGCTTACAAACTTGAGCTATGTTTGGCAATTTAATCAGAGTTAAATAAAGAACCATAAAATGGGGAAATCTTTGGCCATTCATCATCAGTCCATTTTGTCTAGTGTCTAGCAATGTTGAATAAACTTTTATTCAATTCCCCTGGCTGACCAGTAACAGGAACCTGTGAAAAGAGACTGGCTTAAATTCGCATAGGATCTTGATGAAACTTTGGTATATATGATCTGGGCTCACTTAAAATTGGAAGATCTGGATTTAAGTAGAGTAGCTATAGGAGTTCTAGCGCAAAAATACGGGTTATTTTTTATGGAGCTCCAATTTTGCTTTTTCCGGCATCTTGGATTTTAATACATAGAAAGTGGTGCCCTCTCCTGACAAATAGCCAGATTAAGGTGTACTAAATGGCTTGCGTCTCGGAAACCATGAAATTTAAGTTGCTGCGGACAGATGTGTTTTTAATATTGTGTATATACCCAGGTAGTACGTAATCAATTTGCAATAAATACGGTATCGATTACATGTAATCATTTAGTCGAAACATGTTTCGATTTAGTTTCGATACTGTATCGATTACATTTAGAACAACGTGTTCGCCCTAGCAAGCGAATATGTGACCAATACTAAATCGAAACTGTAATCGATACCAAATCGAAACATGTAAACGAAACTTAATCGAAACCTGTTTCGATACAAAATCGAAACTACTAGTGGCAATGTTATCGAAAGTTTAGAGTTATTTTTGTTTGTGTTAATTTAAAATATTTGTAATAATTTTTATTAATAAATTTATTTATTATAATATAAAAAACATTTTACATATTTTTGTTAAATCTAATTACAAAATCTTAAAAAAAAATATAAATGTGAATGTGAACCTGAAATGAGAAAAAATGCCATTAAAATAAATAGTATTTAGAATTATAATTATATATGTATATCAAAATGTGAACCTGAAATGAGAAAAAATATCATTAAAAGAAATATTTTATAGAAATATATAGATATATTTATCAAATCAATAGATGCTGCAACTTCAAACTATAGGTTATGTTATATGATGAAAATAAAATTAAAATAATTGTAGATAGAATGCATATTTTCTTATATGTATATAAATTAAAAATGTACTTACTGTTGAAATATATTATATTATATTCACAATATTTGAACTTTATATTTTGTTTATGTCTGTTTAATTTATCAACAAATACAATGTTATGCGCGACTATGTCTATGAAAGATATATGTGCAATTTTAAATGTCAAAACGCCATATTTTTGAATCAGAGTTAGATGACAATATACATTAGATATGCCTCTTTTTCTCCATTTCGAAACTATCGATTACAAAACGATTTCGATTACAGTTTCTTGCCTGGGTAGCACTTGTTACCTTACGCAGAATAACTTGAAAGTTAATTAATAAAAAAACTCAAAGTTTATTTTTAGATGTGTTTGTATATTAATTCTTCTTGAATGAGTTGTGAAAATATATTCTTGAAGTATAAATTTAATAAATACTGATTGTTTTTCTAAATATGATTCGTAGTTATTGTAAATTATAATCTGCGATTTTTTTGTTACGAGGTTTCAAAATCAAGAACAGAATTGTGATACAAATGAATTGATGATGTTTTTATAGAGAGAAAATGAGTAATAATTTTTTGATCTTTTTATTGTAAAAGTTTCACGTGAAAAGCGGAAGAAATTATTATTTCATTTGTGTTCATTTTTTTACTATTATATATTATTATTACTAATATTACATATTATTATCACATTGTCTATAATTAATCTGTATTCTATTCCATTGCCATTATTTTATAATGCTGCATGGTAAAGTTGTATAACTTTCTTTAATTAGAAATCATTTATCATCATGGGAGCTTAATACATTTTAGTCTGAGCAAATGAGCTTACAATATGTTTTTAGACTGCTCTAAAAAAAACACAAAGTAAATCTAAAAAATATTTTATAAATACACAACTCACAATTTTTTGTAAGTTTAACAAAAATATTGAACATTACCAAAAATTATTTAAAAAAGGAAAAATTTATTTGATTTACAAATAATTTTCGGATTTGAAGGAAAAGAATTTTGTAAAAGTGACTTTTATTTTTTGAGTGTGAATCAAATTCTGTGAAACAACATTTAAATTAATTTAAATAAATTTTTTCAAAGTCATTTTTAGCTAAAGAACGTAAACTTGTATTCAAATCAACATATGATTTTAACCATGGAGATTGATCAAACTGCAAAATTTTATGAATTTTGGTTACCTTCAACCCAAACTTCAAAGCTTGCTTAAGGGCGATATAATGATTATTCACATTAAATAAAATGATTATTTTTCAGGATTGTACTCTTTCATATATTTATGGTTAGCTTTCGAATAACGTTTATTACACTGACTCAAGCCACCTTTTATAACACGCTCTATAAACATTAGCATATCAATGTCTGTGAGATCTTCCAAGGGTTCTTAATATATTTCAGATTATAAAAAAAATTCAAAAATAAAGAAAAATATACGACATGATTAATAGTAGTTTAATCAATGAGTGAATAATGAAGTAGTTTATTCTCAAGCAAAAGTTTAAAATTTGAGCGAGGTACGAGCGAGAGCCTATGCATCAGCGTTTTCAATAAATTTTCTTCAAGAAAATATTGAAATCATATGATTTCGTTCTTTTCAAATGCCATTATCGGATGCAGTCACTTACATCGGTTAAAATGTTCACCTTATAGAAATCCATATTCTGAATCAGTCGCAAAAATATCGCTTTCAACATTTACGTTCATTATTCCACAGACATCAATAAATTTCCAAATTGCTCTGAACAATGTAAACATTTCGTAAAACGGTCCTAAACGAATTAATAAATTATCACTCTAATTTTTCTGTAAACTGTACTGTCATGGCAATTTTTGCGATAGCTAAGTCATATATGACATAATGCAAGGTTGTTTAATTTCTGCATCAATATTTTTACTTTGTTTCATCGTTTCTATTACAGCGTATACATTTGTTGGTGATCCATTAATTGGTGTCCCATAACAAATTTTTTCTTTGTTATCATGTAAATTTTTATTTAAATAATAGTCAAACCCACCCCACATCGACTTTTTTGGATTTTTAAGCCATGAGCCCCAAAGCATTCACAAAAACTTTTATTTATTAATTATCTTTAACCAAGTATGACAAAGTAAGTGAAGTTTTCTGTATACTTTTCTCATTCTCAACAATAATTTGGAGATGATATCCATCGTATCATATAAGGTATCTTTATACCAGTTGCAGTATCGATAGATATCGAAATATGACAGCTGCAATATGAAAGCGGCAAAAACGGCCATATTTATTTATAATATCTACTATTTGCCTGCTACTTGTCAGGCTTTTCAATGTCATCCCCAAAGTTATATGTGTTTTGGTAAAGTTTTAAGCCAATATTTTTTCATGATGGGATAGAGGAAATAAAAATAAAATAGTAAAGGACGTATGCTAGTCAGAACTGCGGGTCGTAACCGCCGGCCATAATTACTCCGGCCAAAAATACACATAACACAGATAAACATGTCACCCGACCGGCATGTAAATCTTCAAGTTTACACTAAAATAAGTTTTTAAAGAGATCAATATTCTGCTGAATATATTCTCATATGTTTTATTTCTCATTAATCTGACATATTTAAACCCAATAATCTTATACATGGTTTGTTTATTTATCCGATTTTACTGTTTTTTCGTTAACACTTTTTCGTACGACTTATATACCAATATCTATCCTTTATCATCATTGTTTTTGTAAAAAAAAGTTTAGATTAACAAACTTAGGAGAAAAGCACCTGGGTCATTTTCATTTTCGGTTTTTTCCTTTATTTATCTTTTGTTATTCAAACAATCATCCTATCTAGGTACTCTCCTTCAAACCATTTTCATGTAATAGAAAAACGAGAAAAAAAATCTTATCATTATTTCTGACTTTATAATTTAAAATTATATTTTATTTGGAAACTTAAACTTTTCTTAAATTTCCGAGAGCTTCTTTGTTGTATCTTTTAAAAAAAGGAGATCTCAAATATTATGTATATTGCAGCAAAAAAAATTTAAATATTTAACCCGCCAGCAGAATAAAATATTTTTTAAAGATATACGGAATCAAGAAGAATGTGAAAAATTTGATTTAAGATTTTTTTTGTTACACTCCTGACATTTGGTATAACAAAAACAACTCAACATTATATTTTTTATGTCAGCTCGAGACTCAAAAAGTGAGATGCAGAATACGGAATATTTTTATCATACGTTAGATAAAATATACCGAATGTGAAAATGATGCTTGCTCTAACGGACTGTTGTAAGATTGTTATTCAATCTAAAAGTGATTAGACTAATCGTGATTACTAGCAATAAAAAGAGAAAGAATATCTGTCTGCTGGACCGATTGGACTGAAAACTACTGGACCGAATAAAAAATTATTTATTAAACATCTAGTTTTGGTCTTAGATCTCGATTACTAAATTGTAAGTGTGTTATAAAAATTTATTTTCACATATACAAAATGGCGGTGAGCTGCAAATGAACAATCGTTATCAAGCTCCCAACAGTAAGTTAGGCTGAAGTAGTTTGGATTTCTTCACTGAAAAACTTGTTAACCCAACGTAGCTGTATATTTAAATTGTACGATGCCATTTTTCAATCATACCGTTGCATACTGTATACAGCGTTTATGCAGATCAATGTTTATGCACGTCAATATAATGTTGTCCCAGATGCACCCTTCTCGTGTAGATCCAGACTATACAATATATAAGAAGAAGGGTTGGGGTATTTTCTTTCAATAGACAGAGAATTTTGTCTCTTGGCACTACCCCAATATTCTTAAGGTGTTTTCTTAGTTTACAATGTTTTGTAAGAACCCTTGTCAGTTTTATCAGGTTGCTTTTACTCAACCTTGAGCACATTACTACTCTCTTTTGATTAAACGGTCCCATCAACTCCTTGAACTGGCTTAGCCAGACTGTTCCAGGTTTTGGTTTTCCATCATAATTACTTCCCTCATTTTTTCCTCTATAGCTATTGTCCCAAATCCACAAAAGAGCTACGGGTGACAAAAGATGTTAAAGTACCTCGCTTTGCCAATATGTCAGCTTCTTTATTACCTTTGATCCCCTCATGACCAGGATTTCTAGTAAGCTGTAACTTTGTTACTATTCCCAAGTTTGATTAGCTTGCTAACACACTTTCCAACAATTTTGTATGTGATGGTGTATGAGCTTATGTATAACGCATTAACTGCTGCTTAGCTGTCCGCCAAGAAGCCAATTCTCTTTTTCGCATATTTTATCCTAAACTGAAGTCAGCGTTCCTTTCAATAGCACGCACTTCAGCTTAGAAGACGTTTGGGTAGGTGCCTATGAACTTGAAGTCTTGAAGTGTCTGGTTTTTGTTCCAAATACTCCACCCCTCTATTTTGGTTTTTGAGCCATCCGCATACAATTGGATTACATGGAATAGTGTGTATTGACTGCTCTACCCCGCTTTTTTACACAACTGCGATGTATTTTCCCTATCAAAAATGAGCTGCCTAATCATACTGTGCTTAGGAAACATAAGCAAGGAATTCTTCCTTGAAAGACTCTTGATATTTAGACTTGATGATAGTTCCCTTTCCCATACCCTAAATGCTGAATCTCCGTATGGTTTGGCTCATAACGTGCAAGTGCAGTAGAACTAATCCTTAACAGTATCTCCATTGACGCGGTAGAACATCTTTTTATTGGCCCATTGATGTTGATACAGGCCAGCTTCTGCACCTTTTCCAACTTTGTCTTCACTGCGTTAAATTGGTTCCTTTGTTCCATGTGACTGCTGCGTAAGTGATGGTTGGTCTCACTATCATGGTATACATCTACCTTAAGATGTTGTTTAATTCCCAAGTTTTATGCATAGCATCAGAGGTCTTACGGCTTTGCTTAACAATGCTTTCATTTCATGTGGTTTCTCCACGGGAGAATTATGGGGCCCTTGATGATGATAGGTTTCATGCAAAGTTTTCTTTACTTGGTGAACAGGACTACCGTAATTTTACTCAGATTGAGTTTTAGTCTCAGGGGTGCACATGCACCAGGGACTAAAACTGGGACACCAGGGACACCAGCATAAGTGCAACAGGAGCCTATCAAATTCTGTCTCATCTGTACAATATAATGACAATGTCAACCACGTACCCAAGACATTTAACGCCTTGGTTACTCAATACACCACAATTTCATCCACCACCAGGCTCGAAAAGAGCGGTGGCAACTGATAACACCTCTCCTTGCCGACAGCCCTAGTGGTGCCAAGGCCAAGTTCTCAGCATCTCACACTCAAGTCAGTTATGGTGCTGTCAACCTTTTTCTCATTTAGAACCTTCTGGACTGCTCCATATTAGGTGTTATCAAAAGCTCCTTCAATGTCTAGAAAGGCACACATAGCTTCTTCTTTGTTGTCAGCACCTTCATTCTTTCAGGAACACAAACAGCGCAGTTTCCCGTTGATCTGCACGTTCTGTACGTGTGTTGACTATCTTACAAAGGTGATCTCACCAAGGTATTGCTTCGCATGAAAAGAAAGATTTTAAACTGATGGGTCTATGGTTCTTCGGATGGGTGACATCTTTCTCACCTACTTTTCTAATAAATACCACTTTTGTCGTTCTCCTTGCTACTGGAATGTGCCCAAGTGTCTGACTGCTCCTAAAGATGGAGATGCAGTAATAATTGTTTTTGCCCCTTCTGTAGGAGAGATGAAACTATTTCGTTCACTCCTGGTGATATGTACGTGTGGAAAGCGTCTATGGCTCACTTAATACGGTCATCCTCCAGTCCTCGGGGGTTGGTTTTTACTTTTATTTCTTACTCTCGTCTCCTGCACACGTGCAATTATGTCTCCCGAAAAGTGTGTTTCTAGAAGAAGAGCAGCTCTCCGCTACTCATTTTCCATATGCGTGCCGTCCGGCCTTCTCAACGAAGTTTTATCTCACCACCGTCCCTTGCCAAAGCTTTATGCAGCCTAGCCGCTACAGGCGTTGCAGAGATATTATTACAAAAGGTTGTGATTCTGCCCTTCTTTGGCCTCCTGATTTAATTATTGTAGGTGGTAGCCTGGTATTCTTTTTCCGGTATTGATTATTCCGGCGTGGTATGGTGTTTTACAGTCCTCCTAACCGATACTAACTATAGATTTTTTTAGATTCTACTTAGATTGATCCCACCTTGTATTCCTGGGGTTCCAAACAGGGGGTGATTCCTCTTTCGTACTATCCAGTTCAAACAGAATCATTCTATGATCTGACAAGGAGTGTTCATTTGAGACTCTCCAATTCTTTATGAAATGTCCAACATTGATACTTACTACCGTTAAATCTTACACTTCCTGTCTTGCCCTCGTGACAAGAGTGGGTGTGTTCCTGATGTTCCTGATGTTAAACACGCTCAGGTTTTCATTAATAAAAAACTCTAACAGAAACACACCTCTCTGATTTGTATTCGTACTTTCCCATGTGTTGCTGTGAGCGTTTGCATCATACACAATGATAAGAGGCCAATTCTACTTGTTGTAATATTCCACCAGTCCCTGTACCTCTGTAAGTGGTATGAGTACCACATAAACTGTAAAGTATGCCAATGCTATCAATAACTGGTGGCTAATGCCTCCGGGTAGTTGATGTGGCCACCAAGTTCCTGGTAAGAAAATCTGAAAGACAAATATAATTAATGTCTCTAGGTGAGTTTGCATTAGTATCCCATACTACCTTAGCCTCGTTTTTGGGAATCCAGGGCTCCTGTATCAGTGTGATTTTTATTCGTCATAAAGGCGAATAGAGAAGAAACTGCGGGTCCCCAACTTCTTTTCATAAAATGTTGATAAACTGTTAATTTTAAACGTTGACCATAACTGCAAGTCGAGCTGAAGATGAAGGATTAGCTTTAATTATTGCATTGCACAAGCAGGTGTCCTTGCAATAAAATTTTACTATTTTGCGTTAATCTTTTAAGAAATTATTTATGGAAATGCTTGGTACAAACAATCATAGCTTTATGGGTTATTTAATCAATTTTGAGGTATCTAGAGTATAATGGAGAACTGGGCCCATTGAAAACACCAATGGATCAGTAGAGGCAGGCCACGCACCTAGGTAGGTTGATAGCCCTGAAGCTAGTTCAGCATGTGGGTTTGAGGAAGGGTACCTGCCTTCCCATCACAAATAAACAGTGTGCGCTCATTCCGAAAATTATGCGGGTCAGAAACAAAAAAAAAGTGAGACTCTGGCGACCCTCAACGACGAAGAAGGATGGTAACGCCTTCTTCGTCGTTGAGGGTCGCCAGAGTCTCCTTTTTGCACTTTTTTTTGTTTCGTCACAAAGACTCCATTATTAAGTGATATTATTTTAAGACATTAGGTAAGATTAAAGGCCAAACAAATACCAAAACATAGTAAAACAGTATAAGAAAGTGACTCACCCCATGATTTTAGCAGATCTAACTTCTCTCCTCCTTTATTCTTAGCCTATTATCATTTGCGTCTTTTTTTTTATTAAGGCGTTCATGCTCCATGCAGGAGCGTTGCCAGGCTAATCAGCTTCGAATATTCACCATGGTCATTCGCAACAGCGACATAATTACCATGGCAGCCGATTTGTTTAAGGTCGTTTATTACGTCAGTCTCCCATTGTAGTCGTGGTCTACCTCGCGTTCGCCCACTCCCTGGGGTACTAACGTACCTTTTTTCTAATCATTCCAGACTGCGAATTAGCTCGTAGAACATGCCGAAACCAAGCAATCTTATTAGAACTTATACACCTTATTATATCAGGACCCTCAAGAAGGTCTCTGATCTCAAAGTTATACCGGGTTCTATACTCTCCATCGTCTGTCTTAAGTGGACGAAAAATGTAGCATAGGATCTGACGCTCAATTACAGATAAATGCGATTCGTCATTTTGTGTAAGGGTCCACGTTTGTGACCCATACATCACAACCGGTGTAATCAATGTCTTGTATAACTTGAGCTTGGTGTTAGTTGATACATACGGTGATCCAAGGAGAGGTTTGTAAGTATGCTGTTGTTTGAGTCAAGCATTGATCCCAAATATTTAAAAGATTCAACTCCCTCAATTCGTTCATTGCCGCACAATAAATCTTTCTTCTCAGCCTCCCTTGAAACATTCATATGTTTGGTTTTATTGTAGTTAATTTACAGACCAATTTTTCTAGCACCACTCTCAAGCAACTTGAAAATCTCACTCATAACAGCTTCACTTCGGCCGAGGATGACAACATCATCAGCGTAAGCAATCATCTGTACTGAGTTTATTGACAGGGTATTGTTATTAGTCGGTAGTTTCTTTTGACGGCACACATATTCCAAGGCTAAATTAAAGAGTATAGAAGAGATAGCATCACCTTATCTTAACCCGGAGTCGACTTTAAAAAACTTTGATATTTCGTTCTCTACTCGTACACAGCATTGAGAGTTCTGTACTGTCATTTCGCATAGTGATACCAGTTTACCAGGAATTCCCATTGACACCAGAGCAGACTATAGAGTCTCTCGTTCGAGAGAGTCGTAGGCCTGCCTGAAATAAATGAAAACATGGTGCATAGGTATGTTGAGCTCTCGGCACTTTTCCAAAATCATCCTTATCGAGAAAAGTGCATCGGTGGTACCTCGGTCCCACCGGAAACCAGACTGATATTCTCCAAACAGTTGTTCAGCAAAAGGATTGATTTTCGATAGCAAAATGTAGGAAAAGATCTTATATGCTGTGCAAAGGAGAGCGATTCCTCTGTAATTTGCACATTGTAGGCGATTACCTTTTTTATGAATTGGTATCAGCATAGCTGTGTTCCAGTCCTGTGTCATGGTTTCAGTCCTCCAGATCATTTGAACTAGCTCAAACAATCTTAAGGATAGAGTTTCGCCACCGCATGTCCGATCATTTCGGATGTTATATCGTCGAAACCAGATGCTTTGCGTTTTAATTTTGACAGCACCGCTTCGAATTCCTCTTTGGTGGGTTCGTCTACATGTACCTTTGACGCACGAATAAGCTTTGCTCATCGCCCGACTTTTTGCTGGTCACTTAAGTTGAGAAGATTCTCAAAATAAGCGGCCCAAGTATCTAAAATATTCTTAAGGTCTACTTGTAGCTCACCATCTTTGTTTTGAATAGCAGTCGATCTAGTTTGAGGGCCTTCTTTAATGTTTTAACCAGTTGAAAGAAGTTACGCGATTGATGTTCCTTATTGAAGCTTTCAATCTCCTCACACTGTCTCTTCCACCATTCTCTCTTCGTTCGTCTACATGGCTTTGTAACGGCTTGTCTTGCCAGTTTATAGTTCTCCTTCGTGGACCTGGTTTTGCGTCCTTGAAGACACTTCAGATAGCAATCTCTTTTGTATTGAATAGCGTCAAGACATGCTTGATCCATCCATGGCTTCTGGAAGTGGTTTTGTGGTGGTCCAAGTATTCCCTCAGCAGCGCTTAAAACAGCATCTTTGAGCAAATACTATGACTCATCGACGTCTCCATTAATGGTTTCTGATTTTTCTAATGTTTCGGCAATATGGTTTTGATATCTCTCTTCTGTTTCAACATTCTTTAGTGATGAGATGTTAAAACGTTTCCGTTTATTGAATTTCGGAATACTTGGATTTGGGAAGTGGAACCTTATTTTAGCACACACTAGAAAGTGATCACTTCCAAAGTATGCACCTCTAAAGGAACGCACATCCAAAACACTCGAGAAGAAACGTGCTGTAACTAGCACGTGATCAATTTGATTTCGAGTGTTTCCTTTCGGTGAGACCCAAGTCTGTTTATGTATCGATCGATGGGAAAAGAAAGTACTGGCAATTCTCAAATTATTTGATAATGCAAACTCAGTCATTCTCTCACCATTATCATTCGAATTCAAATGCAGGCTGTTGGGACCCACCACATTTCCATAAGAGATATCTCTTCCAACCTGTCCATTAAAGTCACCAAGAACCATAATGAAGTCGCGTGTTGGTGTTTGTTTCATAACCTCTTCCAGTGCTATGTAGAAATTATCCTTCTCGTCGACGGTCTTAGCTTCAGTAGGTGCATGCACGGCAATAAGAGAAATATTGTTATATGTACCACGTACACGTAGGTAGCAAATCCTCTCACTTACCGGGATGAATTTCATCACGGCTTCTTGTATGCGTGCTCCAACAAGAAAACAAGTTCCGAATTCTCTCCGAGAAGGATGACCGCTACAGTATAGAGAATGACTATCCGATTGTTGGCTGTCTAATTTCTTGTAGAGTAATAATATCCATCCCATACCTCTCAGCCTCTGTTTTTAGACTTATAAGAGCATCAGGAGCGCTCAGGTTGCGCACGTTACACGTTCCGATTCGGTAGTCTGGTCCTTTTTCACGTCCAGGTAAAATTCTGTTTTTGTCCGGTTCTGATATTCTTTTCCAATTTCCAAATTTAACAAATAATTTTTTTCCGGGGTTAGGTTGTTAACCTTAGGCCCAACCCAAATTGTCGTGAATGGGTCCGTTCTGCATCTTAAGGTTACCAGAAACAACCTTTTTACACGTTTATATAGCGAGCCACTTGATCCAAGACAGACGCCCGCTCCAAGCCGCCCCTAACATGAAGAACAGACGCTTGAGTCGCATTGGTTTTAAGGCGCCAATATGCCGTGATGTATCATCATTGGTTAAGCAGTTCTTGCTCTGCTTGTCTCCGATACACCAACCAAATTCTGTCAGCATTACCCAGGCAGCACGGCGTGGACGTCGAATTTCGGATTTCGCTACCCGGCATCTTTTTTTTTTTTTTTTTTTTTTTTTTCCTTTATCTCCATTTAGGAGCATAGGGCGTCTACTAGACTGGACCATCTGACTCTGTTCGGGGCAATCGCTTTCAGTTCACCCCATGTCTTGCCGATTTGTTTTGCTTCAGCTAGCACCGTTTTCTTCCACGTCATGGGTGGTCTTCCAACTCTCCTTTTACCTTGTGGATTCCACTCTAGGGACATCCTTGTTATATCTTTAGCTGGTTTCCTCAGTGTATGTCCTATCCATCTCCATTTCCTTTGTTTTATCTCGGACCCAATGTCTTACTGCTCTGTCTGTCGTAGAAGTTCCTGGTTACTGATGGTGTTCAGCCAGAAGCATTTGATCAGTCTTCTCAGGCATTTGTTCACAAACACCTGTAGTTGATTTGTGATCTTCTTTGTGTGTTTCCACGTTTCACACCCATATAGCAGTACTGACTTGACACATGCATTGAACATTCGTAGCTTTGTCTTTCTTGACAGGACGGATGCATTCCAGATCTTGTGAAGCATATTGAACGTATTTCTAGCTTTTTTAATACGCTGACTGATATCTTCTTCAGTCCCGCCTGTTTTTGCTACAGTACAACCAAGGTACACAAATTTGTCGACTTCATCCACTTGTGTATTGTTGATGGTAATTGGTGTTATCGTTTTGGTGTTCAATCTCATAGACTTTGTTTTCCTGATGTTAATGTTGAGACCGACTTCATGTGCAAGGGCTGATAGCTTCTGTATTTTCTGCTGCATGTCCGTATGTGTGTGTGTAAGTAGACAGATGTCATCTGCGTAGTCTAGATCATTGAGCCGGCTTGTTGTGTTCCATTGGATTCCATTTGGACTTGCATCATCGAGCTTTCTCATGATACTATCTAGTACTATCAGGAATAGTAGCGGGGATAGTACACAGCCTTGTCTCACTCCTCGGTGGTTGTAGTATTTATCACTTTGCTGTCCTTTGTATTGTATTCTGTTTCCAGCATCCCGATACATTTCTTTGATTAGATCAACTATTTGCTTCGGGACGCCCATTTCACAAAGTGTCTTCCATATCGCGCTTCTGTTAATTGAGTCGAAGGCGCGTTCGAAGTCCACGAAGAGGAGATACAATGGCGAATTCCATTCATTTGATTGCTCAATGATGATACGGATTGTGTTGATATGATCGGTACAGCTTCTTCCTGGTCTAAAGCCGGCTTGTTCATTTCTTAGTTTCGTGTTAATTGATGGAGATATTCTTTCGAGAATGATCATCGCTAGTATTTTCATTATTGTGTTGAGCAGAGATATACCTCTCCAATTTTTGCATTCCGGCACCGGCACCCGGCATCTTAACAACCTAAAATAATTTGTGTTAGTTGCGCCAAACTAGTACTAGTGATCGTAGAACGGTGATCCCAAAATATAACAAATCGTTGAACGACACTCAGCCATAGTCATACCATAATAATCAACAATAATAATTAGCAATAATCAGCAAAAGTAAGCCATAATCAGTAATAATCATAAATTGTTGCAAAATCAATGTAATTTTTGCATCAACTGAAATGGCTATTGTTGAGCAACAATCATAATATTTTTACGAGTACAGAAAAATGTAGACGATTACGGTCACTTCCAATATTGTTTGCTATATTGTTTTCCTGTTGTTGTGAAACAATTAAGGTATTGAATACTTTAAAACCTGGTGTTTGTGCTTACTAATCAGTGATCGAACTCTGAAGAGATTTGGTAATTGCGTTTATCGAATTGAGAGTAAGGCCAATTCGAAGAAAGGTTGGAAAAACCTAACAATATAACAATGATCAATAATCGTAAATTGTTGATAAGTCGATGGAATTGTTGCGCAAAAAATAAATGCTAAGGCGATTGTTGAACAAAAATCATCAAATATTTGATCAGTAATAATCAGCAACAATCATGAATTAATGTTAAATCGATGGACTTATTGCACCAAAATGCTAGGGCGGTCGTTGAATCTATTTAAGATTTATGTTTACTGAGGTAATGGAAAAAAATTCTGCACTAGTAGAAATTATATACTCAGTGTTGAATGCTGAGCAATTGTTGAAGGTGTATATGATTTATGTTGACTGTGGTAAACAAAAAGAATGTCGGCAATTGTCGAACTTGCCGGAAATATGGTGAATGATGAATTTGATGTTTTATAATTTTCCTTTGGTATATTATCTTTCCCTTCGATCAATGATTTATTAATATTATAAGCAGCTTCTTCTGAAGTTCGAATACAGACAGCTATATTCTTGCCTGTGATACAATTTCTCAATACTCTTCCATGATAAACTATAAGAAATAAAAAGTCTTATTCCAAACAATGTATAAGAACATAAATCCATTAAGGCCCAAAAGATTTATACCTATTTTCACTTTAACCATTCCACTTGTTTTTTATTTTGTTTTGTTGTAAAAACCACAAGGCTTTAAGATACTCAAAAAAACTGTATTCCGAAAATAGCGCGATATGCAAGGATACCTTTATTCACTCAACTTCATTTGAAATACAAATTAAATCCCGTTGCAAAAGAAAACCAACAGCTCAACTTTTAGTAAAAATGTTTATATTCTTTGTTTATATATAATTGCAAATTATTTTGACGGTAATTTAGAGAACCAAAGACGCCGTCACACCAGACACTAACCTTAACATATGTATTAGTTTATAAAATTAAATTCACCCTTTTTAATAACTAACATAATAAGACCATACAACTAATCTTACCGTTTTTTTTATTAATAATTTTAACTAAGTTTAGAAAACTAACTGTATCGTGGGCAGTTATTAATTACACCACACAATATTTATATATATAAAACAACATAAAGTTACGGTTCTCTGTTCGTTCTTCCTTTTCTTGATTTCACGCATTTATTATTTGTAAGCATTTATTATTTGTTTTTATTCAAAATAAATTAAACATTAAAAAACCCACAAATAAATTGTTACAGGAAGAAACATAAAATTCCATTATATTCTAATTTTTCTATTTAAATTTTTTTTTCACGAAAATGAAACACCCACCTCATTGCAATTATCTTTGACAACTTGCCAATATTATATTTATAACTCGTCCAAATCACCAGTTAGATTCTCGTATTTATAATTATTAAAAAAACATCGAAATTGATGCGTTCGCATTCTATGTTTCAATAATTACGAATATTATGGTTGGGAAAAAATGTAAAAAGACACAGTCGCGACTGATAAAACATCATCATAACAAAAGATAAAACTCAAATATTCATATGTGTGTTGATGCTTTTAATTCATGTTAGCCAGCAAAGAAGAAATTAATAGGTCTTGGTTTGATGCAGAATCAAATTTAGCAATTTTGATTTTTTTGACTGGTTTAAGAAGATGCTAAGGTATTTGGGTCCAAAACCTATGTGCATCGATGTATTTTGATGCTATGAACTGCCAAAGTGAACATTGTTGGTTTTCAACAGCCGAAAATAGGGCCATTTTATTGAATGCGGGGTGTTATTTAGGTTAACAAAAGCAAGTGTTCAGCAAACTTATGATCCTAAATGTTTGTTGATAACTTTCTAGACCGTATTGAATTTTTAATCCAGAACATTTTTCATTATTTTTGTAACAAATTTCTGAAAAAAATGTCAATTTCAGAAATTATGCTGACCGTACTCCAACCCAAATTTTGTATATGAAATCATAAACAAAAATTTTTTATCCCGACAACAAATACTTTCTGTTGGTTATATTTTCAAATATCATACTTATAGCAAAGCATGAATGTATTGCGGAATGTGAAAACTAAAAATACAAAACTAATCTATATACAAATAACTTTTCCTTTTAAGTTTGTTTTAAATTTGCAACAAAAGGAAAACAATTTTAAATATTTTATAGCCCTTCGGCTATCAACAAGTTTTAACCAGAAAAGTTTTTCCTCTTCAATACATTTTTTCATCGATAACAATTTTCTATACGTTTTTTTTTTCTAACTAATGTATTCATACCAAATTATTTTTTTTTTCTACTGTAAATTTATTTTTCATTTTGTTCATCTTGTCAGTGAAAATGCTTGGAAAATTTGATTTATAAAAAATATAAAAAAGGAAAAATATGCAATGGAAAAAGTTTTTCTGTTGATTGTTGTTGTTTTAATTCTTTTATGTTTAAATTGAACATTTTGTCTGTTTGAACTTGACATAACCATTTTGTAAGACAAACGAACATAATAAATTCAGTTTTTATTATAACTTTTATTTTTGATCATTGTCAGGATAATTAGTGAAAGTTCAGTGAATTGTGAAAATCTATTATTTATTGTTAAAGTTTGTTTATATACAATAGCAACGGAAATGAATGAGAAAAACATTTTCGTTTTGTTTGATGAAGTTTGGGAAGAATAAGTTCAACAATTAAATCGATTTAAGTAACTTCAAACACATATATTATATAAACATTAACTTTTTAAATGTCAAATATGCAGATAATTTTAATTTACTTTGTCAGAAGTGCCTCATAAAAACGGAAATAATAATAAAATAAAGCAAAGACTACCGAACCGAAAATAATATAATTCTCATAAAACGCTAAAAGTTTATGTAGTTAGTATTTGAAATAACACTTTTTTTTCATTTCGACGAACAATAAACCAAAAAAAACTTCATCTAAAAAAGCTTATTGAGAGGCAAAAGTTTTACAGACACATAAGTTTTAATCAAATTTATACAGCAAAAAAAAAAATTGTATTGTTAAATAAAAAAAAATAAGAAAAAGTTTATTTATGTTTGAGTAATCACTCTGTCAGGCGGAAAATCGATTGACGTTGGAAAATCATAGAAAAACTAAATGAAAATGCAAAATTGGTTAACTGTATTTTGTTTGTCTCATTGTTTATGTCATTTCGATATCCTTACGGCAACTTGTTTTGATATAGTTATGAATAGCTAAGCAAACCGTATATGTGATATTATCAGTATAGTATCAAAAAGTAGCTTTGATCTTTGATTGCATTGAGTATGTATGGAGCAACTTTAACAATTTGTATAAATTTGTTAAAAAAAAGTCAAGCTTAAAATTGTATTTTTGAATTAAGGTATATCATTTACCATAAGCTCACGTATTATCACAAAAAAGTCAATGTCAAAGATGGAGAGATTAAAATTTTTGGGTCATCAAAAATTTACGCTACTTAGCATATTTATTAAATATATATGTAATATATATAAATATATAAATCTAATGAAATTCTAAAATATATTTTCAGATTTCCGGTTTATGCAAATTATGACATTTGATCATTCTCACTCTACTGTCATACATTAAAAAAAATAATATAGAAGTTAAACTTTAAATTATGGTTAATTTATTACATTCCTTTGCTTTGTTAGAATATGTGCATGAAATACATTACATTCTATAAATCAAACGAAATAACGATTAGTAAGATTCAGACAATTTGCTCAATACAAAATGAGCATTAAAACTTTTTACGAGTTTTAGATTTTTTTGCATATGTATTAAACTCTAGGTAACTGTTCACGCATTATCGTGAATTTTAGGACACTACCGGAAGAGTCAAAATAATCTTGAAAACTAAACGAAACAAACAATTTACCAAAGTCAACAAGATTTAATTCGAATGAAATAATAAAACATTTGAACATATTTTTCAATTAATTTAAATCAGTTGTTTTGTTGAAAATACTGGAAAATTCACAAAATGTTATCACTATCTAAAAATAAAAAGAAGGATTAATGCCCAATTTCTTCACACAAAGTTAAACCTCGGTTAAATCTAATTCGAGTTTAACCCAAGTTTAATTACATAATTGGATTTCTTCGCACAGAAAAATCTCGAGTTAAATTTAACCGAAGGTTAAATTTAACTAGTCATTTGATCACCAGTTAAATTTTAACCTGCGGTTATTTCTACCATGACGCTTGTGTTTGGTGGTGTTGTGCTTAGAAAGGAGCGTTAAACAACGTTCAAATGTAAAAATATAAAGAACATTGTTACGTTTTTCTAACCTTACTTCGAATTGGCCTTACTCTCAATCCGATAAACGTAATTCCCAAATCTCTTCAGAGTTCGATCACTGATTAGTAAGCACAAACACCAGGTTTTATTAAGTATTCAACTCCTTAATTGTTCCACAACTACAGGAAACAATACAGCAAACAATGTTCCTAAATAGAATATTCTTTCAACAGCTTCAGAAACTCCAACGGTTTATTGTAAAAATTTCCAGTACACCACGTACTAGACCACCACCACCACCACAAACTATAATACTTATTAAAACAACAAATAATAATTTTTCTAAATAAAGTAGAGAAAATTCATGAAAATAGTTTATATATGTAATAATATAAAAATCTGATATCAAAAATTGATATATACAAACAGAGTCAGAAGTTCTTTTTACATGGACTTCTGATTGTAAAAACTAAAATGGACTTCTAAATCTGATTGTATAAACCATAATTGAAAAACACATCAAAATTTTTTTAAATGAACTTTTATATTATGTAATTTTTAAAATGATTAAAAAAATGTACATTAGTACAAATATTTGTAATGAAGCGCTACCTCGTTGAATCTCAACGAAGTGGCATAGAAGGTCGCGTACCTAGCGAGATTATTTTTTTGCCCCTGACTAGTTGCAGCCCATGGGAACGAGTAAGAAATCCTGCTAACTCAGCACAAATAAACGATATAGTACGCGAGAAACATGAGATAATAACGGATATGAGAAAAAGCAAGTGAAATAACTAGACTCTGGCGACCCCCAGATACGAAAGAACCACGATCAGCACGTCCAACCCCACATTCACTCACATACTCTCACACTCTCACGCCTCATACACTCTCGCACCCTCACACACATGCACGCTATCACCCATATCCACATCCATGCCCATAAGTTTAATATCTCAAAATGTCCATCCTTCACTTCCATTTTAACATCCAATCACATAGAGCTTTCAAACATTTTATGTTTGAACCCAGAAAAAAAAACCCATGGCGGTATTGAGGGTGAAATTTGTTAAACCACCATAACGGTGAAGTAATTTTAAATTGATTTGAAGTTAAGGTGAAAAGTTCCCGTAAGTGATTGAATTATTTAGTCGATTATTGTTGCAATGAGTTGACTTCATATATCATTTCCTGAAAATAAATGGTAACAAATAATGCACGTTTTCTAAAAGTAATAAAACTTAAATCCCGCACAGTTACAATTTGGAATGCATAAACAAAGCTAGTAAGAAGTATCATTTGTTTCTTTCACTGGAAATTGTTTTCAGCTATCGGTTTCTCAGCAGGAAGTCACATAATTGTATAATAGATCCATTTGCTGATTATAATAGCAATAATATAGAATTCTGATTCCTCCTACAGCACAAGTTCCAGGCGGTATGGTGGAACACCCGGTCACGGTAGAAGATCCCATGCACAATATAGACGCTTCCATACTCAAATGATTTATATGTCCAAACCAATACCTAGATCATCATTACCAAATACTATTACCATCAATCAATTATTTACGCAAGGTCGACCATCTCAACAGCGCTTATTATTAACCACCTTTTTTTTAAATTAAATTAAATTTATAATACCAGAATCTACAAATAACGGTAGGTCCTGTTTTGATGTGACGGAAACAATCGAATATACACAGGTTTGACTTCTGAAATAAATCAAATTGAAGGTAGTCTTTACGACCTTTGATAACCGTAAACATCGTTGATGCGTGTAAAGAAACTTATTTAATCTAGCACATTCGCCTCTGACTCATGCTCATACTTATCCACATTCATATATTCATATACACACACTCATACACATACATACATACACAACCATACTCATTCATGCATATTAAAAATAAGACTAAATATAACTCACCCCATGTGGTGGTGGACCCCACTCCTTCGATCCGGCTCTGCCTTAAGCGGTCATCGTTTTAAGATTTGTAGATCTTCAGAGAAACGTATGTCATCGATGGATCACGATGATGGAACTAAAATATCCACAACTTTCAGCCAATCATATATTTTCAATCTATCAGGTTGACGTAAAAATATTCATATCCTTGATGAGTCTCGTTGCCGGGATTCACAAAAAAAAACACCAACCAAGTAAACCAAACAAATACTCGCTGGCTCCTGCTGTCGTAATTTTCATCCAATCTCGGCTCGTTGGAAATTTAATAAGCAATACATAAATTTACGTATTTGAGTTAAATGCTTGACAATCGAAATATAAAACTGAACTCAAAAATTCTTTGGCAAGTTTCACTTTCTCCTCAGTAGTAATAACAGTTCACAAAACAATGTTTTGGCATCAACATTTTTATTTACAAACATAAAAAAAAGTAACGCGAGTTCCCGATACAATTATCACACAGTTCTATTGGTTTAAAATCAACAAACAAATTTTTTCTTTAGATTTATTACTTATTTTCGGAATCGTATCACCTTAGAACTAATCATATCTAGATTATATAAACTAATAATTATCGAAACTTATATACATTGATGTAGATACAAAAATTCACATGGAACGAGACAAAACATTGTTCTAATTAATTTAATTCTAGTGAAAAATAAATAAAATAAAATAAATTTGTTGATTATTAAAATTATTTTCACACAGCCGAAAGAAATCTAAGTTGACTAGCCATTGACTAATTCTCATTACCGATAACAACATGAGCTGATTAAATTAATGATACTAATTTCTTTTTTATAATCACTTCATAACACGATACGTGAACAAAGACATGCAATTCGTTAACACACTCACTAATAATTTTTGTTTTTAGCACGGACTTATTAATCCTTATTCTTCTTACCATCCCAAAACAAAAAAAACTGAAATCCAAAAGGAAAAAATCTGTTTTTCCAGCTCCACATGTAAACGTCAAAAAGCAATCAACAGCCGTGAGTTTTCTTCACAAAAATAGTCGACTAAGAGCGTTTACATGCGTAGCAAATTTTTTGTGTTTTCTTTTAATTAACTAACGCAGCACATACAAATAAAAAATTTTTTCATTTTACTAAATTGAATTTTTTTTTTGTTTTTGTTTACAACACAAACATATATAATTTTTCTAAATTGGATCTAATGAATTGCGCTCATAAAAAATAATTGAACTAATTGAACTAAACAAAATTTTACTAGAATAAAAATTTCACTATACTTAATTCTAAAGGAAAAAACGTGAATTCAAAAGCAAATCCATTAGTTTTGATATTCACGAGAATAAAAAAAATTCGCAAGACACAGAAGCTATCAATTGCGTTCTATTTATAGTCTAAAAAAATGGTAGCAATAACTGGTAGCTCGTTTTAATAATTAAAGAACCCACAAAAATCTTCACCAATATCTTGTACTAAAATTGGAGAATAATTAAAAACAGAGACTCTTGGAAATCACACTTACTAGGGAATCCACTAAGAAATATTATCACCACCGGGCAACAGAATTGAAGGCTACAACAAAATTTATAGCAATACTGATTGTAAGATTTATATGATGTAGCGTAACTTATTTTAAGATGATCCTCCAGCAATTAACGAATACAAATTGAATACCGGAAACCACACTGGAAAATATTACACAACTGTTTAATAGTGATTAACGTTCCTTATCGGAAACCATTGTAGGTGGCAATTACGGTTTGAGTCTAAGAAAAAACCAATTATGAAAGTCTCCGCGAATGCAAACCCGATGCGTATGAGAAAGCAGCGAATCCACAAATCAGGGATCCACACAACGCTTCGCCGATCAACAGACTACGTCATAACATATTCATCGCATATTAGCGGCATTTTACAGCGTTGCCGTCCCTTAACTTTGGATTTACTAACCATAGATTTGATAAACGTCTACTTGAATGAAGAAAGCCGATTTGAGTCTAACAGCCGGTTAAATTTAATCTCAAGCTAGTTAATCTCAAGTTAAATTATGAAGAAATCGGGCATAAGTAGAATATTGCTTATACTTGCTTGAATATAATTATCTTTAAAAATCTCAGCTGATTCCAAACTACGATATTTTGCCAAATTTAGTTTCATTTATGTATGTGTTCTATAATATAAAAGGCTAAGTTTATCTTCTATCTATATATATAAAATTGAAAGTATGTATGTTTGTCGTTTATGCCTTAATAAACCATTCATCCGATCATCATGAAACTTTGGGAAGTTGTTGTGCACACTTACGCATATGTAACAGTAACCCCAGGGCCATAATAATTATCCTAAGGGGTTCTGCCTAAATGTTGATAATAATTTAATTTGATTTTTCTTTAAATATCGTTTTATACGGTTAGATATCTTTGATCAATTTTTTGTTGAACATAATTTAATGAAATTGAAAAATGAAAGTATAATCTGAAACAATTACATTTGTATATCAAAACTATATGTACATATTTGAATTAAACACATAATGATGTTACATATTTTATCATCTACACTAAATATGTTATTGGTTTGCAATTGTATGTAATACATGTTTCTTCAACTAAGAAAGATAGTTGATAACAAAGATTAAAAGCTCAAAATTACGAAATGGAATTCGCACAAATACTATACAAAAAGCATAGCTTATGTATAATCAAACATGGATAGCAATTATGATAAACAAACAAATAAAACATGTGGCCCTTAGCCGGCCATTATTATGTGAAAGGATTTATTATTAAGTTTTCCATTCTTTAAGAAGAATATAAAAAAAAATTGCATCCATCAACGTCTTAAAAAGCATTATGTTGTAGAACCTAGGTCTTAAAAGGTTTTTATGTGTTGTTGTGACACATATTGTAATTCCAAATATGTCACATATTTTGAAATTGCACAAACTTTTTTGAACTTCGGTAAAAAAGATGATGAACAATGTCATTGAAGCTACAATTTTGAGTGGGAAATTCGAAGAGGAAGATGTAGTGTTGCCACAACAGACATGCCACGTATTTCAATGATCCCAACAGATTCAAACGTTTAGTTTCCAGTGCAACTCGCTTTTGCAATTACCATCAACAAAGCACACGGACAGTTACTGCAAGCATGTGGACTAGATTAAGAGAATCCGTTCTTCTCACATGGAAAACTGTATGTGGCTGGCGCGTTAGGAAAACCTTCAGATTTATTCGTGTACGCATCAGAAAGAAAAACAAAATCATAGTATACCCACAAGTACTCGAATAAATAAATATAATCAAAACGACATTTTGAAATTCGTTTCATATTAAAATAAATAAGTAGCAATAAACATGACACAATGTAAATTGAATGTTATCTTCACGAGTTTTCTCGAGTTTTCTTTCTTATGAGGTAGCGGCAATATGCGACCGATGTTAAATAAACAAAACTTTTACGCTATTTGGTGTAAAAAATAAAATTTTGAGAGATTTTGTGAGTGATTAAGATCAAAGTAATTATTGTAATTCATTTGAATTTTGTAATTTGACAGCATTTTTCATTTTCTCTCAGAAAAACTTCTTTAGAACAGTTTTTGTGTTTTTCGTGTCGGGTACAAATAAAATGCAAGGGCACTGTGAAAATTTGTGAGTCTTTTTTGTTCTGTATAATGATCTATATAGAGATGAGTGATGAAAAACCTCTACTAATTCAACAAGCCATTTAAATTTTTTTATAGCTCGAAAACTTATTTGATCGCCAATTTTTCATATATCGAACTGATCAGCTAGAGTACTGATTATTTTTCATTCATATTTTTAAAAAGAAAAATTATAAATTACGCTATCATTTCTCATTCCCACTTTTTGAAATCATTGCTACTACGTCAACTAAATGTCTGTGCACAAACTTTATTTATAAGCGTAGCATAGTACGCCGGGTCCTGCTAGTTATTTAAATAAAATCTGTCAATATAATTAAGAATAAATACTTACCAAATCAATCTTTTACACAATGTCACAATGTCAAATTAATAAGTTGGATGTGTTCGGTAAAACATTTGAGGTAAAATTAAACATACACAGTAAAAAAAAAGTGCAATTTTACATCTTTTCTTTACTACATGTATGTTGTAAGAAATTAGTTTTCCTGTAAAAATACACATATATGAAGAAAAAAACAGTACTTTTACACGTACGAGTAGTTTTACTACCTATTATTATTATTACAATAATGTTGCTATGGTTATTATAGGAATTTTACACTGTATTGTAGCTAAAATTCAATTAAAGTCATAAGTATACAACGAGTAACTACAATTACATCGAAATATCACTCAATTTGTCACAGCAAGTGCAATACAGCAGGCACTTACAGTATTTCTACTAGGGATGGAAAGATTTATAGAAAAGTCGATTCTCGACTCCAACTTTTATTTTATAAATTTCGATTCCAAGAATCGATTCTCCGACCGAAAAAGTCGATTCTTTCGATTTTAATCGATTTCTATGTTAGAAAAACTAGCTTTGGTAGAATTAAATTCAAATTTATATTTCATATATTATTTCATACATTTATTCAAAATAAACTGAAAAAAATTTTAAACAATCATTTTATGAAAACCACAAATTTTCTGCAACTGATCTTAAGAATAGTAGCATATTCAAATGATCAGGCGCTAGTCTACTTCGCATCTGATTTGCAATCAGACCAGTATGTGAAAATAAACGCTCACATGGTGTTGATGTTGCTACTATTGTTAAATTTAAAGTGTTTACCACATTCACGACATTTAACCTTTGAGCCGTTATTCACTTTTTTATAATAAATCCACACAGCACTCGGTGCCATTTCGTATAATCGTGTATCAATACAATTATTAATATTAAAAAGAAATTATTTTAATATTAAATATAAGGTTATAAATCTGTAGGTGAGAGGTAAACGACACCAAGTCACATTTTTAAAATTTTACAGGAAAGCCAAAAAACTGTTTGAAAATCACAAACCCTGTTATACCTCTATTAACTGCTACCCTTACCCCGAAAATTTTTTTACTTTGTAATTTATTTTTAATTTCCATGATATCAATAATTAATTAAATTACGTCATATTATGTAACGGTTATTTGTTAAAAAGGACCTAGTGTGCTTTACCTCACAATGATGGATCTTAGTATTTCCAAGTCCCTTGAAACATACAGCACCAAGTCCAAGACAATTGTACATAAAAGGTGTTTCCAAAAATAATGTTAAAGGCTTTTTTATAAACTTTACTTCAAAATATACAATGTAAGTTTAACGTAAAAAACGTTTAAAATTGTTTAAATTTTTTAAGAAACTAAAAGAAAGCCGTTAAAACCTAGACACATTGACTATGTGGACTTGGTGGTATTTACCTCTAAATACATTGTTGTCGTCTACAACACTATTTAGTCATAAACAGAACTATGTACACTTGATGTTCTTTACCTCTTAAACATTTGGAGTTGGTGTCAAAATTTGTTCACTTGACGTTCTTTACCTCTAAGGGCTCTGGGCTTGGTGTCATTTACAATTGTTCTATCTCGAAAACTATACTATTTAGGACTCAGTGATATTAACCTCTCGGTAGAGAACAAAATCCTGACTCTAACAGTATAAAAAAACGTATTTTGAAAAAAATGTGACTTGGTGTAGTTTATCTACAGAAATATTACTGTGTCTAACACCACGTCACCACCACTTATGATTGACTAAATCACTGTCAACTGTGTATGACTATAGTACTAAATTCGAAAGTCGAATACTAAGAATCGATTCTTGATCGACTTTGAAAATTAAAACTCGATTCTTTATATTCGATTATTTTAACAGAAAAGTCGATTCTCGAGTAGAATCGGAATCGACTTTTCCATCCCTAATTTCTACACATTTAGTTTGTATTTATTCTCTTTTTTATAAACACAAACAAAAAAAGTAGGTAACACTGTGTACTTCTACCTAGATAAACATGCTAAAAGTACTCAAAAAATAAGTAAAAGTTCATACATATATATAGCAATAGCACTAACGGACTGCATTTCTACACATAATTGTGTACTTTTACTGTGTTATGTGTAGAAATACCGAGTTAATCAGATCATTGCCACCATCATGCAGTTTTCACTAAACACTTCAAACGTGTGGTAATAAGTATTCCTTTCGGTTTTAAAATGTAGTTTTTTGTCGGCAAAAATTGTGCCGGATGGAAAATCTTTCCTATCCACCTTCTTTCCATTCGTCACATTTCCCCATTCTCTTAATTGGATTTCATTTCAAAATTATAAAAAAAAAACCCGTCTTCAAAATTTATCTCAAATCTATTTGTTTCATAAAAATTGGTTGATATCTTACAAACAATAAAATTTGATGGAAATAATATTTGCATTGTATTACATTGCAAATTTATTACACAAAACTAAGGTAAATGAACTAATTGACGACACATGAATTACGTTAAACTAATTAATGTGTCGATATTAAGTTTCATTAACCTTGGTGTGTAAGTAAATTGAATTTTATTTGATTGTAATTTGAAAACCAATCAAATTACAAATTTTATTATATTTTTTTAATTAATTGGCAAAAATTTTCCAACAATATTTTTTACTAATTGAATGAAAATTTTATTGGTTTAATCGGGTAGTCGAGTCAGGAATTCTGAAGTGAACAAATGTTTCACTTGGATTCCTTAGTAGTTAGTAAAGTTTGTGTTTTGGTGTCGGTATAGTAAGTCGAGTTAAGAATTCTGTAATGGACAAATGTTCCATTAGAATTTCTAAATTTTTTTTTGTAGTTTTGATCGGTACCGTTTATTAGTAATTTTATAAGGTTCTGTTTTGTTAGTGTTGTGTTCTGTGTTTTGTGTGATTTCTTTTAACTATATAAATGATAATTACAATCCATAATAAATTTCACAATAAAACGATTTTTAAGAAATATAAAATAGATGATATAATATAAATGTGAAGTTAAAATTTTGGATCTTAATCCTATAATATAACAGAACAAAGTAAAATTAATGATTCACAATTAATCGTTGTTCTCATAATACGAGTCTAATAGTCCAATAATTAGCTATTACTCTCGATAACCATTAGTAGTTCAGTAACTAGTGTCCTAAAGTTTAGAACCTTTAATTTTAATTCTACTGTAAAATGAAAACAAATGTTATAAAATAAAAGTATAAAACTGATTGTTACGAAGAAATGTAATGTCTCTTATTTATGAAGTAAAAGATAGAGATTGGTTAACCTGCGGATGAAATAGAAAGTATTACCACTTTTGTAAGAAACGGAGGTAATTTTGCAACGGAAAGGTGGAATAAAGAAGAATATCATAACAACTAAACCTTGGTGCGGACAATACCACCCAATCGAAACTCAAGATATTGTAAGGTATGAGTTTTTATATTTTAGTTTTTTAGCATTAAGTTAGGAAAATTAATGTTTAGTATACTGTTTTTTTTGTTTTTTTTTGTAGAAGTATAAATTAATATGTGCTAATTTCAAATCCTATGGTGTGAGATAAGATTCGTCAAACCTCCGGGGTTCCTTTCCATCCCCCCTCCCCCTTCGTGTACATGCCCTGTTAAAATGAATTGCGTTCCCATTTTTGTTTTCTCAACCGTCGTGGTTTTGTTGTATTATCTTTAGTATGGCAGTCCTTTACATCGAGATGCGTGTAGCCAAACCCCACCCCCAGTCTGAGCAAAAGTCGTGGAATGACTGCCTGTGGCTACACAAAAACGCATCCCGATATTTGTTATATTTCCGGCGGGTTATTTTCAGATATTCGGTTGGGTGAAAAACATAGTTGTAGACGTTTCAATGTCCCAATTAATTTCAGTTTCATGGACAATCTCCTGTCTTCCGATGTTCGGAGACTATGTCAATCACCCAGCATCTTTAATCCCAGCCTGCCGGTTATAGCTGGCGCCCAAGCTAATGGCTCATTATAGGCCAATCTAATTGGTTTCTGTAATTTTAATATTATGTATCGTTTTGCATGAGATTTCATGTAATCTTAGTTTATCTCCATTTAAAAATTTTCAAGTTTTTCTAAGCAATTCATTTTCAAACAGGTTTGTATTTAGTGACTTCGCATCATGAATTCCATAGATTGTAGACTTCGTGATGTTAGGTAGTCGTAAATTCCGGTAGTACATTATAGTTCGGTTTTACATTCTAGTGTAGCATCGCATTGTGTTATCCGTCGCGTGAATACATAATGTTCGTTGGGCTACACTTATCGTTCGCTTGCAGTGTGTGTGACACCACGATATCTCAGAACTGATTGATTAGGTGTGTCAACACAACTGTACGGTATTTATTGAAGGCTTATACTGTGTGATGAAGATCACTGTTCGCGCACTTACTTTGTCCTCTTCGATGTTTTGATCGGTAGTGTCAGTTCGGACAGAGTTCTCCAGTCACATTATGTTGTAATGTGTTTGTACCTACGCGCACTTACTTTGTCCACTTTCAGTGTTATGATCTGTAATGTTAGTTGTAGTACATTCGTTTCTCAACAACTTTTTATCCGCCCCAAACCAAAGATTTTGTTTGTTGTGAATGATGGTTTTAGCGCACCAAACTTGTCCACGTTAGTGTTTGATCAATGGTGTTAGTCATAAAATCATCCTTCTGAGCAACTCAAATTTTTGCGTTTTCTAAAATCTTAATAAATATCGGTTCTACCAAAGCCCACCCTTATCCTTTCCTTATATACCCAGAATTTGTCAATCTTACCTCACACCTATTTTCTATAAAATTCAAATCTCAATTTTAAATAAATAATTAAAATAAATTCGTTAATGTTAAAAAATTTATCTGATGTATTATGTTATGTTAAATTTATAAAGGTGTATGATTATATTGCTGATAATATTGTTATTGTTGTTTCGTTAAGTTATTGTTGTCAATATAGTATTGGATTATTTTGAGTTAATTTTGTTGAGTTAATCTTACTGTTCTTAGGTAATTGTAGTGTAAGGTTTTGATAGGTTAAGAGAAAACTCTTGTAAATTACATCAAATATTGAAATAATATATAAAAATTTTTATAGATTAAGAAAATAGTTAAGTAGCTGCAGCATAAATAAGGTACATATATAAAAATAATTGTACACCAAAACTTCAATTATTCATTGTATGTAGTTCTATTAATTAATGATTAATGATTACGTTACAATCATATAGCAATTTAATTTTAATTTTTTTTTTGTGTTTTGATGAAATTCAATCTTAGTTTAAATAGAAATTTAAATTGTAGTTCTATTTTAGGTAGATTTCATATAAAAATCTACCTATTGCAATGGGCTTCATCTCGGAATTTCGGAAAAATTTTTGTGCCAAACGACTATATATGATAAGCGGAGACAAAAAAACAAAAAAAAAAAAAAATTTATATATATATATATATATATATATAAACGATATGAGATATAACGAAAACGACCGGCACTCTCACGGTCGCATTTGTTGAGGTAGATCAAAAAAATTTTCTGTACTTGTGTGTTTTAATAATATCTTGGACAAGTTCGTGAATCAGCAAAATCCAACACGTGGTTAAGAAACTAGAGGCTTTTTTCTGAAAAAAATTGATTTTTTAAAACCGTTATAACGGCCGTTTGGATACTAATATGTTCAAAAAATTTAACAAATTTAGAATCTTTGGAATCTTTTTTATCAATTTGTTTTAAATCTAGACCTCTGCAGTTAAAGGTTCCTGAATGAGCGGCTCCAACAAAAAAGTTTGCAAAAAAAAATTTTTTTTTGAAACAACCGGCACTCTCACGGTCGCATTTATAAGGCCAGATCAAAAAACCTTTTCTAAAAATGTGCGTTTTGTTAATATCTTGGACAAGTTCGTAAATCAGCCCAATCCAACACATGGTTAAGAAGCTAGAGGCTTTATACTAGAAAAAAACTCTGTTTTTTAGATCCGTTATAACGGCCGTTTGGATTCTAATACTTTTAAAAACTTCATAAATTTAGAATCTTTAAAACCTTTTTAATCAGTTTCTTTCAAAAAAAAGACCTCTGCCGTTGGAGGTTTCTGAGTGAACGGCTCCAACAAAAAAGCTTGTAAAACACAAAATGCGTTTGAATCAACCGGCGCTCTCACGGTTGCATTTGTGAAGCCAGATCAAAAAACTTTCCTTAAAAATGTGTGTTTTAATAATATCTTGGACGAGTTCGTAAATCAGAAAAATCTGACACATGGTTAAGGAACTATAGGCTTTATACTAGAAAAAAAAGTGGTTTTTTTAATCCGTTAAAACGGCCGTTTGGATACTAATATTTTTAAAATCTTCATAAATTTAAAATCTGTGGAAACATTTTAATCCGTTTCTTATAAATATAAACCTCTGCAGTTAGAGGTTTTTGACTTGTTGGCTTCAACAAAAAAGTTTGCAACAATCCCCAACTACAATTTCCAAAAACCTTATAACAGTCAATGTCAACCTTATAACAGTCAAAAAATAAAAGATTTGAATAGAAGAAATTATTTGTTTTTTCTTAGAAATAAACTATTTTGATATTTTGCAGTAATTGCACGACATATGATATAGAGTAGGTTTGTGTCATAAATTATCACACACATGTTCTGTGGTAGATTTGATATTTGTTTGTTGCAAAATTGGATACATATAATTTTGCTTGTAGGTAGCTAATTTTCTTTTTAAATTTGTTCGATATCTGTTTGAAATTAGTTTGTTTTGTTTAAACTAATCTGAAACATCAGATTCTACTGGCACACAAAACTGTCTGATCTCGAAATCTACCTATTTCTAGCGGATATACGTGCCGCTTGGACTTTTTTTATTTTCTTTATGATAATAATTAAATAATAATAAGTTCAAGGTTAGTTTTGTTACATATTATATAAAAATAATTTTATGAATTGTTTGTTTGCAGTAAATTTTATTGCAATATGTTTTGTATGTAGTTATATTTGAAAATTTTTAATTAGCTGTTAAGGTAATTTTTTTTATGTAATTGGATGTTCCTTATATAATTGATATAAAATTATATTGTTCTACGAAAATATATTATCTTTTTAGGCAAGTCATAAATTTGTCATACATAAAAACAATTAGAATATTATAGGGATATTTAGTGTAGGTCGTGTTACCATTTAGTATTTGTTTGTTGTTGCTAGTAATTACGTAAAGTGATTGAGTAGTTTTGTAATTTAATACTATTTTTTTTATGATTGTCATTTGTTTTGCTTTATTTTAGATTCTTTATAGGAATTATTCATTAGGTCAAATATTGTTCGTTTTGTTGAATTGAAATTTTTGTTGTTTGAATTTTAATTTGTTCTTGGTAAATTTCATACGGTATATAGTGTTTTTAGGTAATTTTAACTAATTATTTAATTGCATTCAAAATTTAAAACTAATTTTCACGTATATTTTTTAATCTCTTTAATTTTACCTAAACCACACTCACACGCTAACTTACAACGAGATCAGGAAAGCGAAAATGGCTAAGAAAGTAATCCCCGAGCACTTGATGGCGGATGAATTGCAGGTTGAGTGTGAGGTCCGATGTATTGATGGTCACACAATTATCGAAGAACTTAAAAACCTCACCGTTTGTCTTTCCAAAGAAGCAGATGGAAGTTTAGCTCCTCCAAGTGAAATACATTTAACAGCTTCAGAGTGTCCAGAGGAAGAGTTTGGTATTTGTGCTTCCAAACTTGCTACTCTTACGCGTGTGCTGAAAGATACTGTCGCGTTGAGTGATGACATGAAAATTAATACGTTAGAGATTGCAACTTCGCGTGTTTGGCATATCCGAGGACGGTTAAATCGTATGAAAAGTTTCAATGGATCCAAAGCTTGCTCGTTGTTAGAGTGGTGTGACATGTTGTCAAATGGTTTACAAGAAGCTCTTTTTCAAACAAGCTTCCTAGAAAACCAAGTCGTCACAATCCCAACCCAAAACAAAGTGCTGGACAAATCTCAATCAGTAGATGAAACTGCCGAACCTGTCCGGAATACGGCAGGTGTAGCTAGCCCGTATGATAATAATATCCCAAATGGTTCCGCCATAGATAAAGTCACCCGCCTCTCTCTCTGTTCTACATCAGAATTAGTCATAACTGCAATACCAAGTGTTTCACCGACGAGCGAGAAAATCTGCTGTCAAGAATCTAACGTGATTTCGTTCTTCCAACCAGTGATAAACTGTCCCAGCCTTACGAGCATCAGTAACGCTAGCTCTTTAAATCAATTAACCTTGCAAGAGCCAAACAAAATCTCTCGTAATTCCACTAATGAGCTGGATGTTTTATTTTCCGAGAATTTCACTATGAAAAAGCGCCATCAATTAGAATCATTTATTGGGCTTGATGATCCACATGCCAAAACTCTAATAACAAATGTTTTGAAACGCCCATCTTTCTTTCCATGGCATTCCAAAAAAATAAATGCAACTAATTTTCGAAAGAAACATTTTCCAAATAACAAAATCCGTTTCTGTTGCTATAAAATATTGAGCAATCGGATTCGATTAAAGAAAATTGCATGGTTATATTCGAATAAAATTGAACGAGCTCAGTATTGTTTATTACGGCTCATGTTTTTAAAACAACGCTTTTCATCGGACAGCTTCGCACATAAGCTGTCGAAAATACACTTTTCTTCGAGAAATAATCAGTTGATAATCTCTGGAGTCGTGAAAACGTACAAGGAGTGGCGACCTGGGTGGTCGTGTTAATAAATTCTCTTTCCTGCTTTTCTTTATTTGTTGGTTACTATATTTCAAAACATTTTTTTGTTTTTCTTTCCAACAATTTTACAATCGTTTTATTATTTAAATTCAATTTTTTTCGGCACTTAATTTGGCCTAAGTCGGTCACATTCTTATTCATTTTGTTCTCTGCGTTTCAATTGTTTCCAAATTTTTAAGTGCCAATTTTATAATGTTGTTATGTTGTTTACTCACAAGCTGCACATTATCTTTACATATCGTTCCAACCGAAATTTTATTTTATGAAAGACTTCTCTTTGGTGTTATTGTAATGCCCGGGCTATATGAGAGCTCTTATCTTTCAGGTCGTGTGGTACGTCCCCACGATTGTGCCGGATGGAAAATCTTTCCTATCCACCTTCTTTCCATTTGTCACATTTCCCCATTCTCTTAATTGGATTTCATTTCAAAATTATAAAAAAAAAACCCGTCTTCAAAATTTATCTCAAATCTATTTGTTTCATAAAAATTGGTTGATATCTTACAAACAATAAAATTTGATGGAAATAATATTTGCATTGTATTACATTGCAAATTTATTACACAAAACTAAGGTAAATGAACTAATTGACGACACATGAATTACGTTAAACTAATTAATGTGTCGATATTAAGTTTCATTAACCTTGGTGTGTAAGTAAATTGAATTTTATTTGATTGTAATTTGAAAACCAATCAAATTACAAATTTTATTATATTTTTTTAATTAATTGGCAAAAATTTTCCAACAATATTTTTTACTAATTGAATGAAAATTTTATTGGTTTAATCGGGTAGTCGAGTCAGGAATTCTGAAGTGAACAAATGTTTCACTTGGATTCCTTAGTAGTTAGTAAAGTTTGTGTTTTGGTGTCGGTATAGTAAGTCGAGTTAAGAATTCTGTAATGGACAAATGTTCCATTAGAATTTCTAAATTTTTTTTTGTAGTTTTGATCGGTACCGTTTATTAGTAATTTTATAAGGTTCTGTTTTGTTAGTGTTGTGTTCTGTGTTTTGTGTGATTTCTTTTAACTATATAAATGATAATTACAATCCATAATAAATTTCACAATAAAACGATTTTTAAGAAATATAAAATAGATGATATAATATAAATGTGAAGTTAAAATTTTGGATCTTAATCCTATAATATAACAGAACAAAGTAAAATTAATGATTCACAATTAATCGTTGTTCTCATAATACGAGTCTAATAGTCCAATAATTAGCTATTACTCTCGATAACCATTAGTAGTTCAGTAACTAGTGTCCTAAAGTTTAGAACCTTTAATTTTAATTCTACTGTAAAATGAAAACAAATGTTATAAAATAAAAGTATAAAACTGATTGTTACGAAGAAATGTAATGTCTCTTATTTATGAAGTAAAAGATAGAGATTGGTTAACCTGCGGATGAAATAGAAAGTATTACCACTTTTGTAAGAAACGGAGGTAATTTTGCAACGGAAAGGTGGAATAAAGAAGAATATCATAACAACTAAACCTTGGTGCGGACAATACCACCCAATCGAAACTCAAGATATTGTAAGGTATGAGTTTTTATATTTTAGTTTTTTAGCATTAAGTTAGGAAAATTAATGTTTAGTATACTGTTTTTTTTGTTTTTTTTTGTAGAAGTATAAATTAATATGTGCTAATTTCAAATCCTATGGTGTGAGATAAGATTCGTCAAACCTCCGGGGTTCCTTTCCATCCCCCCTCCCCCTTCGTGTACATGCCCTGTTAAAATGAATTGCGTTCCCATTTTTGTTTTCTCAACCGTCGTGGTTTTGTTGTATTATTTTTAGTATGGCAGTCCTTTACATCGAGATGCGTGTAGCCAAACCCCACCCCCAGTCTGAGCAAAAGTCGTGGAATGACTGCCTGTGGCTACACAAAAACGCATCCCGATATTTGTTATATTTCCGGCGGGTTATTTTCAGATATTCGGTTGGGTGAAAAACATAGTTGTAGACGTTTCAATGTCCCAATTAATTTCAGTTTCATGGACAATCTCCTGTCTTCCGATGTTCGGAGACTATGTCAATCACCCAGCATCTTTAATCCCAGCCTGCCGGTTATAAAATCTATTGTTAAGTTTATAGTAAAATGTTTACATGTTTAGTATGTTCGTTCCAAACAGTAGATATAAGTATTTATGATAAACATGTGCGAATGCACAGATTTATTAAAAGTGCAAAATTTTGTTGTTATTTTTGCCACCAAAATTTTTCTACATATAGTTCATACGCATCACATAAATACAGAAAACACCCTGCTACAATAAAGTGCAATCCGTGTAATAAAAAAAAATGTTTAAGAAAAAAATATGAAATTAAGTGCAAAGTGTCAAGTTGTATTTTCGTTTGTAACGATGAGATTTCTATAGTGCGACATGTACTAAGCCATTTAAAAAACAGTCAAAATTCTGTACAATGTCCACTAGCTTCCTGTGTAGTGTATTTTAAAAATATGTGGTCCTTTAGATCACATTTAAGAAGAGTGCATTTATTTCAGTTTTCTGCAAAAGAACATATACAATCAGAGCCTGATGGTGCATTAAGGGTAGCTGATACTGTTGCTTTTGAACACAGTTGTGATAGTATACCAATATCTACACAGCCTCAGACTTTAGATGCCATACCATTTGAAGGTCTACACTTTAAAGACTTGTTTTTGCAACTTAAAATAAAACACAATGTACCAGAAAGTGTTATAAAACTAATTATTGATCAGATTCACCAGGAATGTAATAACTGTAAGGTGTCATGTACAGCAGAATTAGAAAAAATCTATGTTAAATATAGTTTACAAAAAAATGTTATTGAAGAAATTGAACAAAATGTTTTAACCAAAATGAATGTTAAAGCTGATGATATCATCGGTTCTACATATAAGAGAAATACGTTTTTTAAAAAAGATGCATATTTTATCAAACCTCTTTCAGTATATTTAGGTAAAAACAGAAATCATATAGATTGCTATTATCATTACATTCCGATACTTGAAACATTGAAAATGTTAATTAATGATAAATCTGTAGAAAAACAGATATTCACTGCACAGACACCATCTGTTAATGATATATATGCAGATTACACAGATGGTTTAATTTATCGAAATAACATTTTTTTTAACAGCACAAGACTAGAATTGATATTATATATGGATGCGTTTGAAGTTTGCAATCCGTTGGGCTCAGCTAAAGTTAAACATAAAATATTAGCCGCATATTTTAACTTAGGAAATATTTTGCCCCATAACAGATCAAAAGTGGACAATATTCAACTTGTGTTTCTTTGCAAAGAATTGCATGTTAAAGAGTTTGGGTATAATAAAATATTCGAAAAATTAATAGGCGATCTCAAAATTCTTGAAAATAAAGGAATTACATCAATAAATGGTAATATTCGCGGTTCACTTATAGCTATCTGTGGAGACAATTTGGGTGCACATCAAATAGGTGGATTTTTAGAAAATTTTAGTACTTCGCAATATTTTTGCAGATATTGCTATACTACAATGAATGAATTTAAAGCTTTTGATAAAGTACACGTAAAATACCGCTCTCCTTGTAGTTATGCGAATGATATAAAAGAATTAACTGATTTTGAGATACTAAATTGCCGAGGAATTAAACAAAGTTGTATATTTAATGAACTTAAATTTTACCATATTTGCAGCCCAGGTCTGCCACCGTGCATTGCACATGACCTTTATGAAGGCATTGTTCCTAAAGATTTAAATTTGTATGTTCAATATTTTGTTGCAAAAGATTACTTCTCTTTCACATTTTTGAATCAGAACATGCGTTACATTGTATCATATTTAAAGTTGAATACATCTTTACCAGAAATAAATAAAAAAACTAAGCGGATTCCAGGCCATGCACATCAAAATTATATATTTTTGGTAATATTTCCGTTAGTAATGCTCAACTGCAGAAATAGCTTTAATTATGATGACCCAGTTTGGACACTGGTTCTCGATCTTTTACAAATATGCCAAATAGTTTCATCGCATTCTATGTCATACAATCAAGTTCACAAACTTGAGTTTGTTATAAATCGTTATATTCATTCGAGGAAGACGAATTTTCCAAGTGAAAATTTAATACCGAAACATCATTATGTGCAGCATTATCCTAGTTTAATTAGGAAATTTGGCCCATTAAGCAAATTTTCAACGCTTAGATTTGAAAGCAAACATCAATATTTCAAAAAAGTTTTGAGTAATGCTAGAAATTTCAAAAATGTTACCAAACTTTTGGCCGAAAGGCACCAATTATTTCAAAGCTCACTAAAGTCACGGTTTACTGACACAGTAACTACCGATACTGTAGTTGATATTGACAAAAATAATAGTCACAACAATAACACAGACGAATACAGATTTCAAACTAAATGTGCTAGATACAGAGATATCCAATACGATCTCGGTTCTTTGCTGCCTATATTTGTCAATGAATTTAATACAATTGTAGCACTCAAAATTAACTATATTTTTGTCAAATCGTGTTATTCTGAAATCGCATTTTATGGCGATATTTATTCAATGGAATTTGAACATACTAAAGGTGTATTTATTGTAGAAAAAGTATCTGATGATCCAATGTTAATTAAATATTCAAATTTACTGTCCCCTTTCCCTATACAAACATATCAGCTTCAAAATAAAGTTTACGCGTTTTTGCAGCACAGTATTCCATATTTGATCTAACATAAAAAGGTAAGATATAATATTTATTACAAAGAAAAAAACATTATTTGTTCTATTACAGATGTGCATAAAATCATTCAAAGAGAACATAGTTATTGTAGAATAAGTTGATTTATTATAGAAAAACTGTCTCATGAACTCATTTAATTAATTATTCAAATAAACGTAGAAACTAAGTGTATACGCATCTCGCAACATAGCTACCATCATATATAAAGTAAAAAGGTAGATTACTATTTATTGCAAAAAAAAGACAGCATAATTAACTTGTGATATTACAGATGTCCAGAAAAGTATTCAAAGTATGGAGCTCCTCACGGATGATTAAAAAGGCATTTTGTTGCGAAATTGATGTTAATGCAGTTATACAAAAAGGTAAAAATAAATAAATAAATATAATAACAAAAATTAGTCACCCTTTTATATTTTTATAATTTTACAATTTAATATTATTTTAAAGTACAATCTACTACATATTTTTATCTAGTTTTCATATTATTATATTTTACCAAAAAAAAAAATAAAAACCAAATTTTTAGACTTTTAAATCTTTAGGTTAGCTTTTAAAAATTTAAATTAGGTAAGCTTTTAAAAATGCAAAAATTTAAAGTGAAAAAAATGTAAATATATAAAAATGTAAAGGGGTTGTGAGGGAAATTATAATAAATAAATAAATACTTTCATAATTTTAGCAAACGATGTTGGTATAGCAGGTAATATGCTTGTACTAGAAGAAGATGGTACCCAAATTGAAGATTCAGAAACGCTTGAGTATTTTGCCGAAAAAGTACTTCTTTTATTAGATGAGTACAGTGAATGGTTACCGGCAGTAAGTACTTCAGAACCACAAGCATCGACGTCAACTAACCCAGCAGAACCTAAATTATTATTAGAAAAAAATTCCAACCTTACACAATCAGAAGAATTAATTCCAATCAATAATGAACTAATACTAGACCAATCAATAACGGACCATAACAGTAGTTCATAAAAACTATAGTGTGGTATTTTTAAACTCGCCAACTATTCCTATTGCTTCTACGAGTGCTGAGGCTTCTAATATATATGTAAACATTCCTGCACATTGCGAAACTGATTATATTAACTCTTATCCATCAGATGACACATTGTCAATGTCGAGTGGTGCATTATCTTCAACCTCTACTACAAGCAACATTGGATTTAGACAATCTAAAATATTATTCAATAATTTCAAAATAAATTGGGACAAATTGCCAAAACATATTACAGATATGTTTGAAAAAGAAGAACCAATAGGAAACTATTTTCAGGATTTCATACATTTTGTCATAGATGATATGCGTTCATTAGCATTTTACATAGCAGTACCGATTTTTCGACAAGTTGCACAGGAAGCTATATCAAAATTTCCTAAGAGTCTTGGAATGGTTAGTGAAAATGGAGAAATAAATACGGAACCTGTAAATTTAACAGCCAAATTTGTTTATCACAATAATTATTTAAATAGAAGAGGGATGAAAAGGAACTTAAACACCGCTGGTAGCCCAAACATAATAAAAAAATTAAAATCTTTAAAGGAAAGTTGTCCAAATTGGATAAACGAATCTGACGAAGACCATGACTCCTTAGAACAGAAAAGGATATTCTTGAAAGAAAACGCTTCAGTTTCAAATTTAAAATCGTGTGAGCTGGAAAAAATTGAGCTTTATTTTGCAGAAACATATAGTATGCAAAGAAATTTTTTGAATAATGTTGAAAATCCTCCAACGATAGCGGAAATCCAACAAAAATGGCCACATTTGCTTTTACCGAGTTTTGCTAAAAAACACTTTTGCAAATTAATAAATAATAATGAAATTATTATATCTAATATTGAAAACCAAGTAGATGCTATTATTGCTTATTCAAAAAAAAAACAAAAGGGCAGGCCTGAATAAAATACCTGATGAACATATAAACAAGCAGTATGCAATGCTACTGATATTGACAAAATATTTTAATGAAGACATCACTTACTTATTGAAAAAATTTCCAGTGAGCATTACCTGCTAATTTTATACTAAATATAATAAAATAATTTTTTTTTTATTTTAGATGGGTATTAAAATAGATGAGATTGAGCCAGTCCATAATTCCCCATGGGTTGCTGCATTAGGTATGACGAATCTTTTAAATTAATAAATTTTGTACAGCTTCTTTATTTTCTTTCACTAAGTTATATACTATATTTTTTATGCTATATGAAATCTTAAATTTCTTTAACATTCTTTTTGAATCTGTATATTTTTTTATTTTTCCAGAAATTGACCCAGAGAATACCATTTATTATATCTTTGTTGAAAAAAGAAACTGCGTAATGGCCAAAAGATTGCTTGAAGCATTGGAAATCATATTAATATATTTTTTTAATTTTAATATGAGCTATCCAAAAGAAATAAGCCTAACAATGCAGACTTTACAGAATCTAATTGGTGTACCTAATACATTTGGCCGATCAAGAAAGAAGACATTAGGAAATAAGTCGAAAGTATACAGCCTTTTGAAAGCTATAAAAAAAAAGTAATTTTTATTCTTGACAATTTTTCATTTGTCAAAGTTATTGTTCTGTGTTATTCTTGTCTTATGAAAATTACCGCATAAACTTTTTATTTTTTTAACCAAACTGCATCATATAGTTTAAATAATTCTTGTTTAGTTGTCCATAAATTTTATAATGAAATATGCATTGTATATTATTTTTTTTTGTTTTTTTATAATCTAAATATTAAGTATATGTATATGTATGTGTACATATATAAAAAAAATCTAATGCACTAATATGTATATAAAATAAATCTTGAAAACATATCAAGATAAATGAATTCAATGGTTTAAGTTTATTAACGTTTTTTAATACTTTTAATTACTAAAGAAGATTTATTTTTGCGAATGAAGAATTTCTGTTAAACTTAATTTTTGTTAAACGTACAAATATTGTCAATTTCCATAGTAAAACTATATTTAATAACATTTTATGATAGTAACATACAAAATGTATAATCAGTTTAAACCTGAATTAAATTTTTATTAGAACTGAAAATTTTTTATTTCAATTGTCATTGTTTTTAGAAAAAATAATGCACCATTGTAGAATATGTACTGATAATATGTAAATTTTCAAAATTCATAAATTTGTTGCTTCAAATTATTGTTTACCAAAGTGAATGAAAAGTATTTATTTTTGTATCTTTGCGACAGTCAATTCAAATACATAAATATCCAATTTACTAAATGTAAATTTATATTTATATGTAAAACGCATATTAATTATATTGATTTGACTGCCATAAAGCTAAAAAAACACACGTTGCTAAAAATAATTTAAAACAATCACTTTATTTATTTTAATATTAGTATAGTTACTATGCGTAGTTCTACTATGAGGTGCATTATTAATTGCAACATTGAATAGTACTCGTCCTCACCAATAAAGTAATCAGTACTTGTAATAGTTGTACTTCCACTCATTACAGTTGCAAAAATACTCCATGATAGGGTAAGTATGACTCTTCTGAAATGTATTTTTGCAAACAATGCGTGTAAAACCTACCATTGAAGGTAGTACTTTTACATGTAATGTTTGCAATAAATACCATTACTCATAGCATTTTTACGTAGATACCAATGAACATTTACACAGCAATTGTGTTAAATAACATGTAAGTGTTATTTTACTACATTAAACGTTGGCATTTTTTGTGCCAACGTTAATCGTTGTAAAATTCCTCAAAAATTTTTTACTGTGTAGGGTGTGTTTTTTTCCTATATCGGAGAAGATCCGAGAGATATGTTAAACGTCAAAAAAATTATCTGTGTTTGTCAACGTGATTTTTTTTTTAACAGAGTCTCACATCTCTGGAATGCCTTACAGGCGTAGTTTTTTCCTGATAATTATAATCCTAAAAACTTTAAAATCAACGTGAATAAATCCCCCAAAGAAAATTAATAAATACTCCTGAGCCCTAGTTCCCCAGCTAGCATGGTATCTTCGGATATTTAAAGACGTTAATCTATAATTTATTGTGGTTAACACGAAACATGCCCAACTTTGAATTAAAAGAGAAAAGTAAGATTGAACAACAGCGAAGACCTAATCTTGTAATGCTTAGTATTTCTTTTATTAAATTTTGTAATGCTTAAAATATCGTTTACATCCCATTCCAGGTATCCATTGAATAACAATTATTATATACTTCTTGTATCAACTTTTTACATCCTTAATAGCCAATAGTGGTAATATTTGTATTTAATTATTACCTCTCCAGACAAGCGATTGATAAACCTCCAACGCTTTCAAATAAACATGAAAGAACGGCTAATACTAATACTCATTTGGCTACTGCGTTATTAATATTATACTCAAAAAACAGAATTTATTTCGTTTTGATTTATTTTATGCACAACATGAAATAGTTACACTATGATTTTACACTATGATACGGTACTAAGTGGTTGTAAAATATTTCACTTAATATTATACTCAAAACAATAACTTTGGATTACGAAACAATTATTTAAATCAATTTAAATTAAATTAATATTTTCTAGGAACCTAACAATATTTTTATTATTTAACATAATTCTGGTTCCCAGAAGTTTATTTCGCACCAAAAGCTAATTACAATCTGATTTAACCAATTGATTTCTATTTTTAATTACAAATTTTCAATCATTATTTGTTTGGTCAAATACCATCACAAATATGCTTAGCTGTAATTAATACGGCAATTTACTCAACTTAAATAAAATTGTTAATACATTCCAAAAATTGCCTAACACGTCACACTACCCTTCCTAAAAGGTAATAGTTTTTTATAAATTTTCAAAAATTTATGAAAAACTATTATTCATTTAACTTTTAATCAATTAACACAGTTAGCCAAGAAACTTAAAACTAGAGTAAATTTTTTTTTCTACTTAACAAATAATATTATTTATGCTATGCTTTGTGCCATCAAACCTAATCTAATCCTATTTACGAGCACAGCCAACCTTGATCTTGGAATTATAATATAAACGAATCAACAATAAATACGATGCTATAACAAAATAAACATGCTATCATAAAAAAAAAAAAAACAATTAAATAAATAAATAATTATGGTATCCTATAAATATAATGACAAAGCTTTGAATTTTAATAAATTAAAAAATTTTTTTTTTTATATATAACCACCAGAATATCCCTCAATATTGATTTTCGTTTGAAAACTTTAATAGATCATTGGCATGGTAAGTACCCAAAATTCTACCTTCCATGTTCTCCAGTACATACGTCGATGCACCAAGTTTTTCCCGGACCCTACACTTAATATATTTGTTTGCTAGCTTTGAGGAGAAATTATTAGGCGCACTAGATAAATAAAATGATTTTCGACGTACTATCTCTCCAGGCTCGAACGAGATCACCTTTGTTCTCAAATTATAATATTTTGAATATCTTTGGTATGCTTCTTTCAGGTTAGACTTAACCATTTCTCTAATGTCATGCAGTCGATCAATTCTTTCCTTTTGTTGTACTTGTGGATTAACCTCCTCCATATGTCGGGTACCATCTAACTGCATATACCGTCCAAAGTTTACAACATAAGGTGAAAATTTTGTAGAGTCATGTTTGGTTGTTCGAATAGCGCAAGCTATTTTTGAAAGATGGAGATCCCAGTTGGTATGGTCTCCATCAACATATGCCCTAATCGAAGCTTCGACAACTTGGTTTACTCTTTCGGTCGGGTTGTGTTGCGCATGATAAAATGCATTATAAGCAACCTTGACCTTATAATCCTTATTCAGGTTTTTAAACACCTTACTAATGAAGGCCGGACCATTATCCGCAACTACTATTGACGGTACACCATAAACTAAAAAAACTTCATTTTCTAATATATTGACCAATGTTGCTGCATTCGAGTTGCGCACAGCTTTGAGAATACAAAATTTAGAAAAATTGTCAACAATTGAAAGTATGAAACAGTTTCCCCTTTTTGATCGTGGCAAAGGACCAATGAAATCCACTGATATTGAGTCCCAAGGTCCGTCTGCTTTCTTTTGTGCTCCCATTGGAACTTTAACTGGGGAGTTAGAGTGTTTATTAATTTGACATTTCTCACAATTCTGGACATAATTCTTGACACATTTTGCCATTTTTGGCCAAAAATAATTAACTTTGATTCGAGATAACGTTTTGTTTATGCCGAAATGCGCACCAAGAGGTTCGTCGTGAAACTTTTTCAATATCGTACTTCTAGAGTTGATTGGCACATACATTTTCCAGTCAGTTTCGCTTAAACTTAATTTGTCAGTGGAAACACAATGCTTGTAAATCAAGCCATTTTTCAATACAAAATTCGAATATTTCTCCGGAAACATGGATATATTCTCGCGAAGTTGTGTATATTCTTTATCAAGGTGAATATCTTCATGAAGTTCTATTGATTCAACACAACGAGACAGCGCATCAGCAATTACATTTAACTTGCCTTTTCGGTGTTTTATTTCAAAGTGATGTGCACTTAGTTTAAGGGCCCAACGGGTGAGTCTTGAGCTTGAATCTCTAGTACTAAAATTTTTGAGCCAAATGAGAGAAGCGTGGTCTGTAATAACAGTAAATTTGCTGCCCTCTACGTAGGTTTTGAAGTGCTGAATTGCTTCAATAACTGCTAAGCATTCTCGTTCCGTTGTAGTATATCTTCGCTGGGCGGGGAGTAATTTTTTAGACATATACGCAATGACTTTCTCATTACCTTCTTCACCTTGTAGAAGAACCGCTCCTATTCCCACATCTGATGCATCTGTTTGTATCGAGAACGGCTTAGTATAATTTGGGCTGCACAGAATCGGGGCTGACACTAGCGCTGACTTTAATTTTGTTAGAGACTCATCAGCTTGAGGAGTCCAGCCAAAATTCTTTGAGCTGCCTTTCTTTAATAACCGAGTCATAGGTTCAACTAGATCAGAAAAATTTTGGATGAATCTTCGATACCACGAAGCCATTCCAATAATTCGACGCAGTTCTTTCAGTGTTTTAGGGGGTGAAATATTAAGGATAGGTGCTATTCTGTCTGGATCCATCGAAAGGCCATTTTCATCCATAATATATCCCAAATACCGTAACTCTTTAGCACAAAACTTTGATTTTTCTTTACTTATCGTAAAGCCACCAACCTTTAATCGCTTGGAGACTTCCTTCAAAACTCTCATATGTTCTTCAAAAGTTTCCGTTGTAACTATAATGTCATCCACATAGGTAAAACAATTAGGTTCTAAATCATAGCCAATGCACTGGTCTAAAGCGCGACATAAACCTTGAGCCGAATTACACAATCCAAAAGGGATAACGGTAAATTGAAATTGTCCACGACCTGGGACTATGAAAGCTGTTTTGGTTTTTGATTCTGAATCCAATGGTACTTGCCAGAACGCATCAGACAAGTCTATCGAGGACTGATATTTGGAGGCTTGTATTTGACCTAAAATTCTACCGATGTGGGGAAGAGGATAACGATCCTTTTCTGTCACAGCGTTAAGTCCTCTAGCGTCTAGACACATTCGAATTTTGCCATTTGGTTTACGGACTATTACCATAGGATTCGCCCATTCTCCCTTTGCTGGCTCTATTACACCTATTCCTAGCATTCGGTTGAGTTCCAAATCTACTTCCTTTTGTACATGTGGAGAAACTGGATATGGACGTTTGACAACAGGTTTAGAATCCCCAGTATTGATATTGTGTTTTAATATGTGGGTGCGGCCTAAAATTCCGTTTGTGGTTGTAGCGAAACTCGAAATAATATCATTTAAAACAATTTTTTGTTTTTGTGACAGCGCGACTTGTTCATAAGTAGAATTATTATTCTTATTGGTATCATTGACACTTTTAACATCACCACCAATACCCAGATTTATTATTGGCATCACATTTTGGTTCGTGTTAGTTAGCCTAACTTCTTCTACTTCTTGACAATCGTTTTGTGGTACATCAAATGTAGGTTTTATACCAAAGGTTTTCCAAAAATCTATTCCCAAAATTAAATGTTTGGTCATCGATGGGATTACTAGAGTCGGAACAACTTTTATTTCATTGTTGACGCGAAATGGAAGATCAACACGACCCAATGCAAGGTGGATGGTTCCATCTGCAGTTCTAATTGCAGTATTGCTAGGACTACCCTTAAGATTAAAAGATTTCACGATTTCTAAGGCATCTTTACCCAAAATAGTGCAAGAGCTACCTGAATCTAACAACCCGTCACACAGCATACCCATGACTTCAACTTGTAGGTAAGGACGTGGATCATCCCCCAGCTTAACTATTTCCGGCATTATTTCAACCTCAAAACATGCCTTCCTTTTGCAATGACAAACGTTTTTAGAAGTTAAGAATTTGTTCGGAGGACAGAATGGCTTTATCTGCCCCCCTCTTGAGAGTTTTCCGGATTAGGTAAAAATGGGTTTTGCGATTGACTATCCATATTGACGCCAACGACCGCTTTCTTTCTTTTAACACAGTTTGAGCAATTAGATGCACGTACTCCATCAGCACCGCAAGAAAAACAAAAAGTTCTTTTCCGAGGGAATCCACAGCTATGGTGCAAATGACCTCTTTGCTTACAGTTGAAGCAAATTGACTGCAAACCTTGATTTAAATTGGGATTCTTTGGATCACGGCTTCTATTTTGAATGGCGCAAACATCAAAAGAGCCATCACAAAAAGGTGGTTGGTCAAAAGACTGCTGTTGTGATTGGCAAGTACCATTTGGTATACATTCTTCTTGCAACCCGTATCGCAATAGGTCGTTCTGTGGTAAAGAACTATCGTTTAGTATCGATTGGGTGTAGTCTTCAGTTTGAAGGGAAGCAACCTGTGGTTTAAATGTATTTCTTCGCTCCTGATGAACTCTTAGTGTATTATAAGAGTTTCTTGGAAAACATGACGGCTCTACAAGAGATACATCTGAGCTAATATGAAACATACTTCGTCTTTGAGTCATCAGTCTTGATTCGTCAAGTCTTCTGCAAACCGAAATCAAATCATTCAAACTATTAATATTCATCATTGCCAAAGACGCGGCATACTCTGGTTACATATTTCTGCGAACTATATACAATTTGAAACTTTCATCTAATGGTGGATCCGCGCGTGAAAATAGGATTTTCATATCCGTCATATATACCGAAAAAGCTTCATTTGGGTACTGTATTCTGTTTTGTATTTCCTCTCTTAAGAAAAAGTTATAATTTTGAGGTAAAAATTCCCGTTTTATTGCTATTAAAAATTCGGGCCATGTCCTAAACTCATTAATATTTCCCCAAAACCAATGTTCAGCTTTTTCTGTTAACAGATGATGGATATTAGCCAATAATTGGGTTTCGTTCACGTTTTCTCCTCTAGCATATGTATTAATTCTCGTCAAAAACTCATTTAAGGACAGACCGTGACCGTTTCCGCTAAACTTTACATTCCAATGGTGAATAGACAATTTTTTACCATAGTTGCCGACATTAAGACGACTAAACATTCCATCTATGTCACTAAGGCCATTTGATACGTTATGACTAGCATTTGAACCTTGTCTTCCTTTCTCTATTTGGTTTTGGTCAAGAATATTGTTTCGAAAAGGACTCGATAAATTTCTGTCCCAACTTGGACCTGCCTGATCCTTTTTTGACTGAAATAAACCTCTTCCGCGCCCCATTGAAGGTAAGCTTTCACGTGTGGTAATATTGATATAGTCAGGGCCTTCCACATCCTTAGAAGTTGCATCTCTAACAGAAGTGGATTCGAAACTTTCTACTCTTGCTAACAATAACTTGAATTCATCAATACTTTTCACCGAGTTTGGTGACGTGGGTTTTAAACTATGAAGTCTGTTAAGCCAATGAGAAATCCTAGCCTTAGCACAACTTAAAGTATTTTCTTTTGTTGATGGTGAAATGTTTTCCAATGACTTCGAGATCACTATATATGCAAACAACGCTGTTTGAACCTCTGTCAGCGCATCCGTGGGGTTTTGTGGTCTGATTTCGCTTTCTGCCTCGCACTCCTCCCGAATCTTTGCTTTCAATACGACTGCATCAGCTCGTCGCGATCCGGCACGCGCAACATTTCGTATCAACAAATCAAACGCCAGCTCTGTATCGTCTAACAAAGTCGGGTCATATTCATACCAATCTCCCATTTCAACTAAACACACAATATAAGAGAGAAACTCTAAATTATATAAAAATATTATCTTCCTACCTAATAATTTTTCCTCTCGATTTGATTCAATTTAAATTCTAAATTACCGTAATATTGTTTTTCTATCCATCATCTATTAGTAATAAATTTATGTTAATATGTTTTCTTCTTATTCTTAGCACGAAAATAATTTAAATAACAACAAAAACTTAATCCCAAGATCAAAATTAATTCGCTCGCAATCTTGTTTACACAGTTACACCTTATAAAGTTGAATAAATTTTAATAACTCGATCGTAACAGTATCCGCTAATCTTCCTTTCATCTCATCTGAATGTGTTGTTTTCATTCCGGTTTTTGAATCGGCGCCATTTTGTAATGCTTAGTATTTCTTTTATTAAATTTTGTAATGCTTAAAATATCGTTTACATCCCATTCCAGGTATCCATTGAATAACAATTATTATATACTTCTTGTATCAACTTTTTACATCCTTAATAGCCAATAGTGGTAATATTTGTATTTAATTATTACCTCTCCAGACAAGCGATTGATAAACCTCCAACGCTTTCAAATAAACATGAAAGAACGGCTAATACTAATACTCATTTGGCTACTGCGTTATTAATATTATACTCAAAAAACAGAATTTATTTCGTTTTGATTTATTTTATGCACAACATGAAATAGTTACACTATGATTTTACACTATGATACGGTACTAAGTGGTTGTAAAATATTTCACTTAATATTATACTCAAAACAATAACTTTGGATTACGAAACAATTATTTAAATCAATTTAAATTAAATTAATATTTTCTAGGAACCTAACAATATTTTTATTATTTAACATAATTCTGGTTCCCAGAAGTTTATTTCGCACCAAAAGCTAATTACAATCTGATTTAACCAATTGATTTCTATTTTTAATTACAAATTTTCAATCATTATTTGTTTGGTCAAATACCATCACAAATATGCTTAGCTGTAATTAATACGGCAATTTACTCAACTTAAATAAAATTGTTAATACATTCCAAAAATTGCCTAACACGTTACAATCTAAAAACAAGTAAAGAAAGTCTCTGGAAAATCCAACATTCATGAATAAAGCGTAGCAATATTAACAACACCAAATGAAAAGAAAGCAATTCTTGAATGAAAACCAATTACTAGCAGAATAGTATCAGCAAGATTTCAATCGAAAATTATAAATACAACTAGGATACAGTACTATGCACCTACCAAAGGAACAGATGATGCAACAAATCTGATTTCTACGAACAGTTTCAAACAACGATATAGCTAGGGCACATCGAAATGAACAACGACAAGAACAGTATAAGACGAGATGGGAGACCAGAATGACCAAGTTTAACAAAATGCTAAGGAGAGAAACGAATAGAAAAGAGGATATGTAGACGAAACTCTAAGAGTAATAAGAAAACAAACTGAAAACAATTTGTCAGTTAATTTGGTGTATTTTATATAGTATTTTAGCTACATTTATTAAAACAAAATGCCTAAATATGCATTAGAATTTTTAATTTAATTTTTCAATTCGAAAATATATTTTGGATTTTTCTCGGATAAAAACTCCCATGTTCTCTCATACGTGTTTCAGAGTGAGATTTTAACCTTCCTCGTCAGTGCCGTGATTTGAATCTATTGTTGGCAGACACGTTATCCAACTACACCACCGAGATTATTCTCTCAAAAAATAATTAAACCTATCCATTTCTCTATTTAAAGTCGGTCAATCCACATAGTATCTCCCTTAATACGGATTTGGGTTTTAGATAAGAAATGGCTAGGTGGTTCCAGAGCAAAACAAATTTACATTTTGCGGTGAACATTTTTGCTTGTTCACTACACTGAGCACCCAACAAGCAGATTAATTTTTCACATTCAACAGATTATACGAAAAACAAATAACATTAAATAAAACAACAAAAAATATCTAAATGTTACCGAATCCGATCAGGATAGGTTTTGGAGACGAAAAAATTGCCCAACTTGAATTATGTTCCACTAAAACATTCCGACAAATTTTACAATAAATTTGTTCATCTAACGGATTGCAATAAATGTTACAAATGTCTAATGGTTCCAATTTCCAAACATATCTTAATTTGTCTTTTGAGGTGTAATGAAGCGCTTTCTCATTGGCGAACCAATGAGAAGGACCTAGCAGGAAGCGTACCTAGCGAGATTGATTTTCAGGCCCCAAGCTAGCTTCAGCCCATGGGAACGATAAAGTAACCCTGCTACTTCAGCACAAATACAGAAACGTACGCTATTTACGAGAATTGGCAGAAATGGAAAGAAATACAAGTGGAAAATGGAGACTCTGGCGACCCCTTTTGCGAAAGACCCACGATCAGCACGTCCAACCCCCACAATCACTCTCAGACGCCCACACACTCACGCGTCACACGTTCACCCATACATTCGACGACTAACATGCCCCCCCATTCAATCACTGACACGCCTTTTCACACCCATGCACGCCCCTACGTTAATCAAAAAAAAATTAAGCAAACTAAATGTACTCACCCCATGATTAATCCTCCAGTCGTCAAAGTCCTTCGGCCTTAGCCCTCCATCAGTGATGATTCATCCACCAGGTATAGTATTACCAAAAAATAAATTTACATATAATCCTTGAAAGGTTGAGTTGTAATTCAGTATCAGTAGCCAGAAATTTTATACCACTGGTGCGTTGACAATTCGGCAGCCATAGCAAACCAGGTGGTGTAAATATGGGGTTGAAAATATACCAGTATCAGCAAAAATGGTATATAAATAATCAATTGCAATATTCCAAAATATTATAAAAATGTTGCTTTGAAAATACGATAATATAAGCAAAAATTGTATATAAGTAATCAGTTGCAATATTCCAAAATTTTGTAAAACTGTTGCGTTGAAAATACGATAATATCAGCAAAAATTGTATATAAACAATCAGTCGAAATATCCCGAAATTTTGTAAAAATGTTGCGTTGAAAATACGATAATATCAGCAAGAATTGTATATAAATGATCAGTTGAAATATCCCAAAATATGGTAAAAATGTTGCGTTGAAAATACGGTAATATCAACAAAAATTGTATATAAATAATCAGTTGCAATATTCCAAAATGTTAAAAAAATGTTGCGTTGAAAATACGATAATATAAGCAAGAATTGTATATAAACGATCAGTTGAAATATCCCAAAATATTGTAAAAGTGTTGCGTTGAAAATACGGTAATATCAACAAAAATTGTATATAAATAATCAGTTGCGATATTCCAAAATGTTATAAAAATGTTGCGTTGAAAATACGATAATATAAGCAAAAATTGTATATAAATAATCAGTTGCAATATTCCAAAACTTTGTAAAAGTGTTGCGTTGAAAATACGATAATATCAGCAAGAATTGTATTTAAATGATCAGTTGAAATATCCCAAAATATTTTAAAAATGTGGCGTTGAAAATACGGTAATATCAACAAAAATTGTATATAAATAATCAGTTGCAATATTCCAAAATGTTATAAAGATGTTGCGTTGAAAATACGATAATATAAGCAAAAATGGTATATAAATAATCAGTTGCAATATTCCAAAATTTTGTAAAACTGTTGCGTTGAAAATACGATAATATCAGCAAAAATTGTATATAAATAATCAAGTGCAATATTCCAAAATTTTGTAAAACTGTTGCGTTGAAAATACGACAATGTCAGCAAAAATGGTATATAAATAATCAAGTGCAATATTCCAAAATTTTGTAAAACTGTTGCGTTGAAAATACGACAATGTCAGCAAAAATGGTATATAAATAATCAGTTGTAATAGCCAAAATTTGGTATAAATGTTGTGTTGAAAATACGATAGTATCAGCAAAAAAAACTTGTATACAAATAATACGTTGCTATACGGTGTTAATATTTAAAACTTGGTGAAAACGTTGCGATGAAAATACGATGGTATCAGCAAAAAAAAACTTGCATATAAAAACGTTGACAGGCTTTGCAACTATCGCCGAGCGCGTTGAAAATACCATGCACCCCTTCGAATAATTAACGTTGACACGGTTGGCAAAGCGAAGACGATCTCTGCGGATCAGACAACCGTATTCCCCCGATGACACAACAACTCACACAAAGTAACTTCTCACAACAATATCTTAGTATACTCGAGCCAGACAGCTATTTAGCTATTAGCAATTTCCTGTGTAAATCAAACACCATCATAATTTTATATCAAGCCAAAACAGGTATTTACAATTTTGTGTAAATTAAACACAAAAAAAAAATTTTATATCGAACCAAAACAGTTATTTGCAATTTTGTGTAAATCAAACACTATTAACATGTTATATTGAACCAAAACAGTTATTTACAATTTTGTATAAATTAAACACTAATAAAAAGTTCATATCGAACCAAAACAGTTATTTACAATTTTGTGTAAATTAAACACTAGTAACAGGTTATATTGAACCAAAACAGTTATTTACAATTTTGTATAAATTAAACACTAATAAAAATTTCATATCGAACCAAAAACAGTTATTTGCAATTTTTGTAAATTGAACACTAATATCAATACTTTTATATTACTATCAATTTTTCTAGGTTATTAAATGTCTACAACAAAACTCAGCGAACACTCAAATAATTTAGTATCTTTAATTTATGATTTACTAATTTGATAATTGAAAAGCGATTAGGCTAAAATAAGTTAAGATGCAATAATTCTATTCCATTTTATATTTTTCTAATTCCATTCACGCGTGCAAGTCTAGGCAATTCTCATATTCAAAGATCAGATGTGACCTACAATAATATTTAAGTTCGTTACCTGCGTGGCAGCTGACCTTGAGGTTAATATCGCCAAGTTTGAGTTTTTTTTGTTTGTACAACAATGGAGTTAATGATGCACGACACATATAAATTATTTTCTTTTACTTTTGAGGGTTATACCCGGCTTTTTACTTATGCAGGACATTTACAAATCTACCACAATTTTCAAAAAAAAATATCACAGAGTTTAAATCACTATAGGAATAAGCAATTATATTGCTTATTTCCATTAAAAAAAATCACCGGCTACACCGAACGTCAGACTTGGAGAAAAACAAAAACAGCTCATGTCTCAAACAAAGCACGACCGACTGCGAGACGTCAAACGAACGAATGCCAATGTAATAGAATAACAAGGCGTCAACTACCCTGATCAAAATGTAACAGAATTAAGAGAGAGAATAATTTACCGTGCTCATTATATAGTCAAATTTTTAGTCTCGCAATAACTCGAATAAAGTATTTAGATGGGAGATAATTAATTTACATCAGATTTTCAAATTATTGGGAACTTATTATAGTTCACAAAACCGTTTGCTATTTGATAATATTGCATGAGAATAAGGTTGGGACACAGAATATTTCTGACACATCCATAATATTTATAATTGAATCCAAAATGAATTAAATGCAGATGCGATCAATGTTATGATGTTTGGACATTTATTAAACTACACCCTACTATATCAGCACAGTGAAGTTCAGTTTAATAACGGAAGGATTGTTTAAAGCAAAATACTCATACAAAGATAAATCAAATGTTTAACAAAGCAAAAATAGTAATTCGTTGTATGTTGCCGATTGGGAACAAAATACACGTAGCCGTTATGAGGTTTTGAAAATTTCGTTGTTTCATTACGGTTTGTGTTTTAGAAAAAAATTCAAACTCAAGTAGTATGGCGAGAACAGTCGAATGGAAATACAGCGCGCGTCAATTTTAGTGTGTGGTAAGATTAAATTCTGATTAAAGTTTAGCGGTTATACGGATGATGATTAAAGAAAATTATTAATTAACTCAAATCAACCAATACTATATTATATTAATGAATAAATAAATCAGGGTAATTAGTGCCACCTTCTTTCTCCTATACGTTTGTCCGGCTATTGCAGATTTAGTCAGATTTCAAGAAATATAAGGACGTTATGGGTTAAGGAAACTACACGAAACATGAATACTGATGATGAAGGAATGAGAAACCATTACATGCGGTACGGATTAATATAAGGAACAACAACTAAGGAAGCTGCGACTATAATATACCATATTATTCCAGACTATCCATTACAGAGGTGGAAAAATATTAAAAACTAGAAAAGGTTGCTTACATTACATTATAGTACTGGTATATTGGACACGTGTTTCACATCTAACTGATTGCAAGTGAATAGCATTTACATACTCTAATAGCTAACTGAATCAAGTCATTCATATCCACGTCCAAAGGATTTTGTTAAAATTTTGAAATACTACGACAATTTAAAACTTTTCAAGCGTTTGATGTAGAGAAAAATCCACAATTACAACAACGTTTTGCATGTTTATTGCCTAAAACTTCAATCAAGCGCATCATGTTCCACATTCAAATGATTACATAAATATTATAAATGGTTCTGAATTCATCAAAGATGGTAATGAGAAAAATACACAAGAACACGTTTAAGATAAAATGGAGTTTTCTCTAAGATAAGCCCAAAATATATTTTCTAATTGAAAAATTGAGCTTAAATGCTCAAAAACATATCTCCTAGGAATTCCAAAGCTATTTAAAATTTCAGTATAGTGAATTAAAAATTCTAAACAAGTTTAATGCACATACAAATTGTCTTTTGTATGTAGAGAAATATATACATTCAAATAAAATCTAGAACTGAAATATACATTGACTTCATTCCGCTTTATCTACCTTTAAGAAATTTTGAGGCGTATTTTAGATCAGACGTGGAGAACCTGGTGGCAGATTTAGATTTGACGCGTCAAAAAACATTAATGTATTCTAAAATCAATGCGAAATAAAACCAATGCATTTATATGTTTTTTACACCTTGAATTCAAATCGACCACTGAAATTAGCCGTACACGTTTTGACTCCTCCCCAACCTTAAAGAAAACCAATGTCGTTAAAATCGGTTTATCGCTAGGCCTTGGACTTACAGTGTCCGTTCTAGTAGTGGATTTGAATTTATTTTGCCAAAATACATGAACATGCTCATAGAATTTAATATCATTAAAATCACTAAAAATATGTTAAAATCAATAAAATTACCTGAAGATAGGATTAATTTTTATTTTTGGCTAATTCTTTCTACTACAATGCTACCCTATGTAAAGCCATGCTCTTGTACTTGTACTTGTACAAAATTCATAGAATAGAAATCAGTAAATTTTATCTTCAATATTAACGTATGTAGCGTTACATGTAAAGGCGCCTTGTGATAGTGCTCAAAAGACTAACCAACATAGATATATGTAAACCGGTAAAATCAATGTCATCATGGCCAGATTCCAACTTCAGTCTTTTTATTCACATCTTAATAAAAAGGAGTATCAATTTACAAACATATATTTTTTTATCATTTTAGGCTTCTGATTTAGATATTTTCTAAAAAAATGTGGAATATTTGCCTAGCACCGTTTACCAGGTGCCTACTCCATTACCATTGATTTATAATTGTTAGTATTTTCACTTAACTTAATCAGCTAACCTGTGTCCAGCTAACCTAACACAAAAATTACTTATAACAAGCAATAAATGCTTAATATAAAATGGAATGTTTAGTCTAACAACGATAACTACTAACATTAAAAGAAAGAGAGAACAAACAATAACATCAAGACTACTATATTAGGTGTTGAAACCGAATACGTCTGTTGTGTATATCAATTTTAAAACACTTGACGTAATTTAATGACAACTACATAAAAAACTAAGAATTTTCGAAAATCTACAAACAAATGGTTTATTTCGTTGAACCAAATTTGAGTTATTCACTAAGTTTGGCTACAGGAGACGGTTTCCTTTCCATCCGAGGCTCCTTAAGTATTTTCTATAATTTTACATTCCTTCTTTAGAACGTCTTCACTTTCATTTTACATTGTACGGTGTATAGCAGAGAAACTCTGATTGAAAATTTATCTACATTGTTTTGAATAGTTTGAAAAACGTTGGGTAATCTTTAAACAAAACTATGTTCATTTTTAAGATTTTATATCTTCCACTACATTAATTATTTATTCTAGTATGATTTATTACAACTAAAATCATAATCAATAATTAATATCTCATAATGGATAAAATAAATCAATTAGTTTTTATTTATAAATATAATATTAGCTTCCGATAATAAACAATAAATCAATTTACGTGTACGAGATAGTAATTTTTCAATTATGTTGCAAATATGATAATTTATTGATTATATATTTAATTAAAAATTTCACATGACTAGCTTTATTGATTACAATAAATAAATATTTTATCACCCTAAAGTCAGATTATTCAATATTCATAATGTTTGAATATATTTTGATGTTATATCTTAATATGTAGAGGTTGTTAATTATAAGATAATAATCTGTTGTGAAATCATTATAAATGATTTGGAACATGATATGTATTTAGTATATCATCATGTATACAAATTTAGAAATGGTTTGTGTTATAACTGTATCTCCGATACAGTTAAGCCAGGATATGTATTACAAAAACCAGTATGGCCTTTGCCCAAAAAAAAATCTCTAAAATGAATTATTTATTCAGTCATTTCATTTTGACTTCTAGAACAAAGAAAAAGTTATTATGTCTAACATGCAAAAATACCAACAATGTGAAAAACAATAAAAGAAAATAATATTGATTGTAGTCGTCCTTTGTATTAAACTCCAACCAATATATGTATTATACGACCAAGATATTTACTTAGTTCAACAAGCATATTTTTGCAGCAAACGTAGCTGTTTAACGTAGCAATAATATAGTGGTCGTGAAGACCTTCAGCAACTATAATGTGACCCAAATATCCCCCTTCTGGCAATGGCATATATTTACATAGTGGTTAAGTACTGATACAACGTACTGATTTCAACTAGAACATAGATATTCAGCTACGTGCCGACGCCCGTAACAATTCCCAAATTCCACGTATCAATAATATATTATGGAACGAACTCACCCGATCAGCACCGTTTGACCACCTTGTTCACAGCCTCCGAAACAACACAACGATCTTATTTTTAATCCGTTTGTTATATATAAAAATTGAAACTGTACACATATATATTTTTTTAACTATTTTTTCTTTTAATCCCCTTATAGAATATATTTTTAATAAATTTAACACAATAGGTGAGTTTTTATTGTTTTTTTTTGCTGGCCCAAGTCAAAAAAAATATTCGGGAGCTCGGTCTTCAATCTGGAAACAATTAAAATCTGTTGTTTGGTAAAACTTTCATATTCCAAATTTTTTGGTGACTATTTTCGGCTCTGGTTTTTGTCGTGTATATTAATGTATAAAAGTGGGGAAACGAACGACTTATGCAGAGAACATTAATACACATAAAAATAATACACACGGCAAAGCAATTGCAATAAGCAATGAAATCACATAAGAAAAACTTTAAAAAAAAAAAATAGAACCGACTTCAGAAAAAACAAAAGAGGCACAAAAAAGTGAAAAATAACTCAACTGTCGCTTTTAGAAACAAAAATACGTTACATTTTGATTAATTTAATTTAATTATACCTTACTATAGACAAAAAAATTACGCTATTATACAAAGTAACTATATTAAAATAGTTACTTTTTATTATAATTATTATAGTTATTATAGTTGTTATAATAGTTATTATATTTTAAAAGTTATTTGTAGTACAAAACTGTTGGAAATCGGTGCCAAGCCCAAGACATATTAGTCGGTTTTTCGTCAATGTGGCGCCGACTTCGAACAGTTTTGTGCTACAAATAACTTTTAAAATATAATAACTATTATAACAACTATAATAACTATAATAATTATAATAAAAAGTAACTATTTTAATATAGTAACTTTGTATAATAGCGTAATTTTTTTGTCTATAGTAAGGTATAATTAAATTAAATTAATCAAAATGTAACGTATTTTTGTTTCTAAAAGCAACAATTGAGTTATTTTTCACTTTTTTGTGCATCTTTTGTTTTTTCTGAAGTCGGTTCAATTTTTTTTTTAAAAGTTTTTTTATTTTTAGTGTAGTCATAAAGCAAGTGTCGGCTAGAAAGCGTTCTAAAAGTAATAACTTCAAATGCTGGAAAAACTTTCATCAGTGACAATCTATTAATTATGGTTTTGCGATTTTTTGCACAAACGGCATACATATTTCCCGTGATAGAAAATTATTTACGATAACCTTGACAAGTATACCAATATAATACTGCCCAAAATATCCAAACAGATTAATATGTTTTGACGAAATCAGCGAAAATGCATTAAAAATATGGTTTTTTCTAATTTTCTGAATAACGGTATTTTTCACATCAAAGAAACAATTATGAGACCCTCTGGGAATGAACTCAAATAGAATAAAATTTAAATCATCTAAATCGAACGAGCCGTTTTTGAGAAATCGGTGTACATACATAAAAAAAACCCTACAGTGAAACACAGAACCTCCTTCTTTTTGGAAGTCGGTTAAAAACAAGTTACAATTTAAACCAACTACAACTCGGCACAGACATTGGACATATCGATATTTCCTTACAATTAATAATTTCCCACTTTGAAATTTTTTAAAGGGGAAGTGGTGTTGCGAGCACCAATCAACATCATATATTATTAAACCTTATTAATGTTTATTATATATAAATTAAATAAACATTTTTTTTAATTATGTTTTGTAATTGAATTTAATCTTAATTTTATTGAAATTAATTCGCTTACTCTGTGAAATACAGGCAATTCTATTTTTTTAAAAACAAATATTATAAAAGATTATCGTTTGTTTAAAGGTTATCTCAACTGTATTAGATATAACCTATGTTGTTGTAGAAAAGGGGTATTCGAAAAACGGATTCAAGCCCCGTACAAAAGATTGCTTTACTATTTATTATAAATTGGATTTACCTCATGACTCAGTTTTGATCCTAATCTTTATTTATATCATCAAACTATTGAAATTATCATTTATCGAATAAATAGTAGTGTATGTGATAGAATCTCCACTTAACAAGGAATTCAGGCAACAAGGCTTTTGATTTCGAATGATAAAATGCTCAAACGAAAATTTGCCAAAAGGAGCTGCAGCTCAAATACTAATCTAATGTGTGAAATTCTATTTTACTTTTTATTGTATTGGCCAAGTGGTAGCACGCTGGACTTCGAACTCGTGGGAGCCAGGTTTGAATCACCATCTTAGTCAAAGTGTTTTTAAGCAAAACATTAACAACCATCAACACACCTGTTTTCCAATTAACCGATTGTCAACTAATATAGTTGATAAATTGGAAAAACTATGGGCTGATCACTCATTTAAAACTAATCGATTGAATTAAGTTTTCAAGTGAAACACGACCATAAAATTGAGTGAGTTGATGATAATAATACAGGTGAAGAAAATTAATGAAAATTAATCATATTCTTATATTGAATATTTTAGCATCAATTTATTATTTGATTTCCGTTTAAATTTGTTATGGCGTTTTTTAGTAAAGCAATAATAAAAACTTATGTAAAGAATAATAATTATATCTCAAGTATGAGCCAAATTGTTAGGTGAAAAATGAGTAAACAAATTTTCTAAAGTTGAGGCTTTTATCATACTCAGTCATATTTGAATTATTTTCTAACTGAGTTTGAAAGACAATTTAATTGAAATCTATTTCATACATTAGAAATTTATTTACTCACGTAAAATTCACAACAAATAATTTAAGATCTACAACAGTTCAAATACATGTACAAGGTTATTGTCGTATATTATAAAATACTCCTTCTCCATCTTAGTCTCGCAAAAAAATTAATCAAATATAAAACAAACAAGAGTTTCAGATACTATTCCCAATAGAATCAGAAAAATTTTTGTGTTCTTAAACAATCGATTTTCCCATTCTTCTCTGTCTCCTTTTTTTCTCGTCATTTTTACAGCTGCTTTTCATATTTTATAATATGTTAAAAAAAATTATTCTAATATAATAAAAAAATAAAAGTATGAATATTATCGTATATCTCCAAATAAGAGATATATAAGTATAAGAATAATTTCAACCGTATTGAAGCTCGTACGAAGACTACAACGGAAAATTCTTTAGCTCCTAATATTAAACAAAAAAAAAATCATAAATGTTTGAATTATTTTCATTAGATTTTTTGCTTTTCGTTCCAACTAGAACTTTTCTAGACAATAGAAACGAAGGAGTGGCTTTAATAAACAAATGATTGAATTGGGCGGTACTCTAATATCAAGTATTTTTTTTGGTTTTGCTTTTCACTTTAAACTGAAAAACATTTCCATACCATAAGTATATGAAAATTTTAGCGGTCCATTGTGAGAACGGAAATGGAATTATGTTAAAAAAATGTTTCTGAAGTGAGAATAAAATACAAAAACTTTTTCTGAGTTTTTTAATGTAAGTCTCAATGGTTTTCAATGTCATAAATATCAATGATGTTGTGTCTAGAGAACATATATCATGATACATACTTTCTAAATTAAATATTTCTATTTCTTGGAACTTTGTTTTGTGATAAAAAATTTTCTACCATTGAGCTAGTCAGTGGTCTGTTTGTTTGTGTCAAACAGTTATTAAACAATAAACTCTATCGACTGGAAATTTTGGATAATGTTTAAACTTAATCAAATAACGGGTCTAAGAATGCAGAATGCTTTTTAAAAATGTTTGTTTTATACAGAAAAATGGTAGTCGTTTAATTTTTGCCGACTTACGATGAGTTTTGCTTTGATAGATATCTAGAACTTTGTTTCAGCGTCTTTGTTCCATTATTTTTTGTTGTCACCCAACTTAGCCCCGCCATTTTGGAAAAAGTTAAAAATAAAGATTGTGCTTTATTGTGCTACAGCTGTGCTGGATGTGCTACCCAGACAGAATGCCATATCACCAGAGAAAAAAAGTTGGCACGCCGAAACAGTTTTTCGAGCAGAAGTTAGCCCCGCCATTTTGAAAAAACTGAAAAATAAAGGCTATCCTGTATTGTGCTCGAGTTGTGCTGTTTGTGCTATTTAAAAAACAATTTCACATCCCTAATGAAAAAATTTTATAACGCTAAAATCATTTTTTCGCGTAAAAGTTAGCCCCGCCATTTTGGAAGAAATGAAAAATAAAGGGTGTGCTGTACGGTGCTGGAGTTGTGCTAGTTGTGCTACTCAAAAACAAATTTGTACCACCAACAAAATAATTTAAACACGATAAAACGATTTTTCGAGTTAAAGTTAGCCCCGCCATTTTAAAAAAAAATAAAAAAACAAATAAGTGCTGTATTGTGTTAAAGTTGTTCTGGTTGTGCTACTCAAAAAAATATCGTACCACCAACGTTATAATTTCAGCACGCTAAAACTACTTTTCAAATAAAAGTAAGCCCCGCCATTTTAGCAAAAATCAAAGAAAAAAGGTTGTACTGTGTTGTGCTACAGTTGTGCTGAATGTGCTACTCTAGAAGAATCCCTTATCAATAACGAATAAAAGTTGGCATGCTTAAAACGATTTTTCGAGCAGAAGGACATCTTCGAGGAGAAAACTTTCGAGCAGAAGGATAAGCGGAAGATGACCTCACCCTTTTGAAAGACCTGAAAAGCAAAGGTTGTTCTGTATTGTGCTCTAGTTGTGCTGGTTGTGCTACTCAGAAAGCATTGCATATAAGCAATGAATAAAAGTTGGCAGACTAAACCAATTTTTCGAGCAGAAGCTAGCCCCGCCATTTTTGAAAAAATGAAAAATAAATGGAGTGCCGTATTGTGTTAAAGTTGTGCTGGGTGTGCTACTCAAAAACAAATTTCGTACCACCAACGGAAAAAATTTAAACACGCCAAAACGATTTTTCCAGTAGAAGCCCCACCATTTTCCAAAAAATAAAAATAGAAGGTTGTGCTGTATTGTACCTTAGTTGTGCTGGATGTGCTACTTAGGAAGAATTCCATATCACCCATGGTGGTACGTTAACAAAGTTTTTTGAGCAGAAAGCTTTCGAGCAGATTCGAACCATTTTAAAAAAATTGAAAAGCAAAGGTTGCCCTGTATTGCTCTAGGGTTGTGCTACTCAAAAAGAATTACATACTTCTTTAGCGTGCGATACTAAAATTTGGCACGCTAAAACGATTTTTCGAGGAGAAGTTAGCCTCGCGGTCGTTTTCGAAAAAAAAAAAAGAAAAGGTTTGAGGTAGTGATACGAAATTTTTTTTGAGCTGGCTGCTTTGAAAGAGATTATATATAATAAATGGAAAAAACTTTTACGCTAGCATCATTTTTGCTTGTAGGAATCAGTATAAGCATTAATTTATTAGCACTAATAACAAAAGTGACATCTGGTGTCCGATAGCATAAATGAATCTTACAGCCTGTTTTGTATAGTATATAAAATAAGGGAATCACCAAAATATATGCAAATAAAAAAATTGTCTTGACAAAGAAGTATGAAAGAAGAATACAGTAATTCTCACTAAACAATACATGCTACATTCCAGGGGCGCACACAGAAAAAATTCTAGGGCGAGTCCAAAGATTTTTTTTAATAAAAAGTGTTGTGTTATAGAAATTACAATATGTGTCACAACAACACCTACATATCTTTTAAGACCTACTTTTAAGAGATTGTAAAGATTACTTTATTGTTACAATTATTTTAAGAAAGATGAATAAAAAATTAACAAATGTAATAGAATGGACAAAATTGAGTAGCTCTAAAAATGAGCCATCGTTTTGTTGTTTAAATTGTATTGAAATTAACTTATTTAAACCATTGTAAGTAAATAATATTATTTAAATTGGAAATATATGGTAGATTATAAAACTAAAGCTAAAAATACCTTTTAAGACCTAGGTCTCACAAAACATGCGTTTTGAGGTGTTCATGAACGGTTAAACAGTTTGAATGTTTGCACAAACCGATTGACGAGTAAAACGGGGAATAGAATATTTTGAGTTCGTCCGAGCACGGCGTGTTTAAATTTTTTTCCGTAGGTGGTATGAATTTGTTTTTGGGTAGCACACGCAGCACAGCTTTAACACAATACAGCACTCCTTTTATTTTTCTTTTTTTCAAAAATAGCGGGGCTAACTTCTTTTCGAAGAAATGATGTAACCGTGATCAAATTTTTCTGTCAGTGGTGCGAAATTTTTGTCTGAGTAGCACAATCAGCACAACTCAAGCACAATACACCACAACCTTTATTTTTTATTTTATTCAACATGGTGGGGCCAACTTCTGCTCGAAAAATTGGTTTAGTCTGCCAGCTTTTATTCATTGCTTATATGCAATGCTTTCTGAGTAGCAGAACCAGCACAACTAGAGCCCAATACGGAACAACCTTTGCTTTTTATTTGTTTCAAAATGTTGGAGCTATTTTTTGCTTAAACTTCTGCTTGAAAGTTTTCTGCTCGAAGATATCCTTCTGCTCGAAAAATTGTTTTTAGCTTGCCATTCTTTATTCGTGATTGATAAGGGATTCTTTTAGAATAGCACATTCAGCACAACTGTAGCACAACACAGTACAACCTTTTTTCTTTGATTTTTGCAAAACGGCGGGGCTAACTTTTATTTGAAAAATCTTTTTAGCGTGCTAAAATTCTAACATTGGTGGTACGATATTTTTTTGAGTAGCACAACCAGAACAAGTTTAACACAATACAGCACTTATTTTGCTTTTTGTTTTTTCCAAAATGGCGCGGCTAACTTCTATTCGAAAAAATGATGTTGACTTTGTAAAAGTTTTCTGATAGGGTTACGAAATTTTTATCTAAGTAGCACAACCAGCACAACTAGAGTACAATACAGCACAATCTTTACCTTCCATTTTTTTCCAAATGGCGGGGTTAACTTTTGCTCGAAAATTCGTTTTAGCGTCCCAACTTTTTTTTGTTGATAATATGGAACTATTTCTGAGTAGCACCACCAGCACAACCCTAGAACAATGCAGCACAACCTTTGTTTTTAATTTTTTTTCAAAATGGCGGGGCTAACTTTTACGCGAAAAAATGATTTTAGCGTTATAAAATTTTTCCAAAAGGGATGTGAAATTGTTTTCTAAATAGCACAACCAGCACAACTCGAGCACAATACAGGACAACCTTTGTTTTTCAGTTTTTTCAAAATGGAGGGGCTAACTTCTGCTCGAAAAACTGTTTCAGCGTGTCAACTTTTTTTCATTGGTGATACGGCATTCTGTCTGAGTAGCACATCCAGCACAACTGTAGCACAATACAGCACAATCTTTATTTTTATTTTTTCCAAAATGGCGGGACTAACTTAGGTGACATTATTTTTTGATATTCTAAGAAGTTAGCCTGTCTCCTAAAGGGACCAAAATCCGATTTCTCAAATTATAGGCCAATAGTTTTACTATCGTTCCGATTCAAAGTCTACAAGCGTTATATTAATACACCCATTTCAATACTTCTGGAAGAAAATCATTTAATAGCTCATAGCCAATACGCTTTTCGAAACAAAAGATAGATCAACTGCCGGTCTATTAAACTATGTCGCGCATTGTTGGAACAGCATACTTCATAAAGGTGGTGAAATAAACGTCATCGCTTTAGACATCTTCAAGGCATTCGATCGAGTCTGCATGCCAACTTAATCTACAAGCTCGTTGCGTATGGTTTTCTTCCCAATGTTCTGAAGCTCATTCAAAATTTTCTATCCAACCGATACATTACGTTCTCCTTAGACGGATTTTCATCTGAGCCTAAACTAATTAACGCTGATGAACCTCAAGGCTCAGTATTGACCCAACCCTAATTTTTATTTATATCAACGAATTGTCGAAAGTCACCAGCAACCCAATAAATAGTTTTACAGATGATAGTACTATGCACAAGTCGTTCGAGCCCCTTCCTTCAAAAGGTAAAATTTACGAACGAATTAGTCCCGCCCGAAGAGACGTCGCCATAAACGTGAATAAAGACTTAAAAGATGTCGCCAATTAGGGTGACCAAAACCTGGTCAATTTCGACTCTACCAAAACACATCTGCAGATTGTTTCCAGATCAATGACCGAGTTCTCAAAGATATTTTATACAGTATGTGTGATGAACCAATAGGTGGTCGCAATCAACTTTTATTAAAGATACCCACGGCAACTATTTACCAAGGGTTTAAATTTAAATTTAACTACTAAACCATCGTACGGTTATTCACTATTAAAAATGCGAACTCTAGCCCCAACAAAAGATCTCTAAGTACAAAGATAAAATTTCATTTATATGACCATGATGGTCTAAAACAATTAAAGAAATTAAAGAATTTAAAAAAAATTGAATATAAACATACATTTATCTTACTTTAGTTGCCTGCAGTTTGATTTATTGATAACAATTTATTTTTCCATTTATTTTACACCTCTCGCTTTACTTCAGTTAAGTACGTACATAATCTGCGGTTTCTTGCAGTGCTTTACCTTTTCAAAAAAAGCACAAATATATGATATGCATTCGATCCTCTGGAATCATGCTGATTTTCTTCTTGGTATTTGTCAAGAGCACGGTTGACCAAAAGACAATTTCTTGCAGTGCTTTACCTTTTCAAAAAAAGCACAAATATATGATATGCATTCGATCCTCTGGAATCATGCTGATTTTCTTCTTGGTATTTGTCAAGAGCACGGTTGACCAAAAGACGATTAAACATGCAGTGACGTATTTTTGAAACATATACATTCATTTTTTTTCTTTATATTTCCCTTTTTTTCATTCATTTTTTTTTGCAGGTATTTCAACTAACACAAAGGACACGAAACATTATTAAACTTATTTTTATTTACAAAATTTTATTTACTTCAATCAAGGTATCATATTTATGAAATTTTTGGAAACTCAACACAACCTTTATTACCAATAATTTATAAAAACAGCAACGTAATTTTTCTTGTTATAATTTTTTTTCTTTTTAAACTTTATTTCACAATAATAAAAAAAACTGCTTTCTACACTTACAGGTGGACAGACACAACATATATTTTCTTTTTTTTTGTTCTATATTATAATTTTTTTTATTATTCTATTTCGTTTGAACATTATTCTTTTCATTTTAAATTATAACTCACAAAAACAACCGAATAATTTTAATAATTAAGTTTTAAGTACCAGTACAATAATTTGGTTTTAATTTCAAGTTACAACTCACCAAGGTTGATAAATATTTTTAGTATTTATAATCTTAAAAATAACGTAAAAAAGAGAATAATTGCTTGTTGATTCATGAACTCTCCCGTTTTCGTTTTATTTAGCAAAGAGATAAAATATAACAATTAAATTCGAAATAGAGAGAACTTAAACATATAAAAAAAAACTATTATGGCTCTGATGTTTTTTACAGGAAGTCCAAATAATATGTATACTGATTGGTTGGTTAATGGAAAAATGTAATGTGGCCGTATTATACATGAAAAATGGAAATGTTTGGTTGTTGAACAGGAATTTAGTTTTTACTATTAGTTTGTTGTTCTACTTTTGGCGTAGATTTCTTATAAAATGCTACCTATCAAATATCGCGTAATTTGGCGGGCATAACAAGGTGAATGTAAAAACATTCGTTTATTGGGTATCAGAGTTTCAAATGCTCTACTCTGCAACGATCATGTAATGGCGATGGCAAAAAGAGCATCTAGAAAACTCGGCCTCCTCAATAGATGCAAAATATTTTTCTCTCCATACCAATTGCTCCATGTTTATAAGTCCTATATTCGTCCCTGTATGGATTACTGTTGTCAATTTCGGGGTGCTACTTTTGTCTCCATCGTGGCCCTCTTGGACTCTGTTCAAAAGCCGAAAGAATTGGGGGTGACCGAGATTTGACATCAAAACTTGATTCCCTCCAACATCGTCGCACCGTTGCTAACCTCGTTGTTTTTTACAAATATCGTCATCAACAGTGCTCAGATGAAATCAGCAGCATCATGCCTCAAACTTATTTTTACCACCATTTCACCCAGTAATCGGCTAGCGCAAGTAGTCAAACGGTCGAGATCACGCGTTGTCATACTGGCAGATCGCAGAAAGACTTCTTTGTTCAAACTGAATACAAATGGAATAGTTTGCTGGAATCTAAAGTCTCAGGTAATTTCACTCCGCAGAGGTTTAAAAGAAGCGTTCATAAACACCTTAGAGCGCAAGTTGTTGTGGTACCTAGGTCTCAAAAGGTATTTATGTGTTGTTGTGACACATATTGTCAACCTTATAACACAACACTTTTTATTTTAAAAAGAAGGCAGTGTTAAGGACTGCTGATAGAAGTGAAAACTTAAATCTGTGAAATAGCTGTTTTTTTTTTATATCCAATTATTGTAGCATTGCAAATTAAAATTTCAGAATGTTTAAATTAAAGTCATTTAAATTATTCTGGGTTTCACATTTATCAGCATTCCAAGCCACAATTATATTCATTTTTATATTTAAAATAATCAAAACGTATCATATAAAAATTTGCGTCTATCAACACCTTAGAAAGCATGTTGTTGTGGGACCTTGTTCTTAAAAGTTTTTTATGTGTGTTGTGTCACACCTTGTAATTTCTACTACCAAACACATTTTATTTAAAAAAAATAGCGTATCATCAAAGAATATTCCATAACTTAGAGTAAGGAATGGTGTCGTTGATTTAAAAAACTTCATCCGCCAGCACCTCTAAGATATCACTTTGGTTAATGAGATTGCACTGCTATTGCCAGTGGTATACGATATCTCAAGATAACTCATATGACAATAGCAGGGACTAAAGTACGCGTGGTTGTTACACCCATTGATCAACAATTTTAAATTTTACAAATCTTGCTGCGGAAAGCTAAGTAAATTCATTGGTATTAATGTGCATTGTTGCCGTTTGCAAATCACCGTCGGCTAAGTGCCACCATTTCATTTAGCTTATTTATCATGATTGCCATCCATGTTTAATCATACATAAGTTATGCTTCTTTGTATAGAATTTATGCGATTTTCGTCTCGTAATTGTGAGCTTTAAATCGATATAATCGATGTTATCAAGTATCAAATTACAAGTATTAAGTGTTCACCTAATTTTAGAAATATGTTTTACATACAATTCCAAACCAACAACATATTTGGTGAAGATGATAAAATTTGTAACATCATGATGTGTTAAATTCCAATACATATATTTTGATATACAAATGTAATTGTTTCAGGTTATACTATCTTTTTACGTTATATTTAATTTCATAAAAATTATGTTCAACAAAAAAACATTGATCAAAGCAAACTACCGTTTAAAACGATAGTTAAATAAAAAGCAAATTAAGTGTACAGAACAATTTCCCAAATTTTCATGATGATTAATGTATTAATGCATAAAGGACAAACCGACATTTTTTCAATTTTATCTATATGCAATATTTATTTAGCATGATGACTCGAATGTAAATTGCAAAAGACACTAGCAATACAACTTAAAAAAACTGCATTTTAGGTCAATTTTTTAAAATTCGTAAAAAGAAATTTTTATTATTATTTCATGAAAAAAAAATAATTTTAATGGTGTTTAATACAAATTAAAAAAAAAACAAAAATAAAATGTACCACACCAGGAATTGAACTCACGACCTATCAAACAGTTGACCGCGATATCCACATCGCAATTTGAAACGTTAAGAAATGATAGATGTATTTCATATTTAAAAATATTTTGTTCTCTTAAAAATGAGTTCGCGAATATATAAATTTTACTTCATACAAAATTGCATAACGCGGTTAAAGAAGTTTTCACTTCAAAAAAAAATATGTAAATTAAAAATTTTATTTATATATTTGAAATCTGATTTCATTTCATTTAAATTGTATCGTACAAAAATGGTGAAAAAATGGACGTTTCATGTACAAATACAATCACACACACATACATTTTCATTTTAAAACTTCAAAATACGACCACAATCTTCATTTGCCGCAATGACCTTATAAAAAATATTCGTATAGGAAAAATTCCTAACGTATTAGAAAATTCTAGACATAAAAATCATACATCAAATATTAATGATTTTATGCCTGAAAATTCTATGCACATTTTGAAGACATGTTTACATGATTTAAAAATGTCAAATTAAAGCAAATAGGTAAATGACGTTAGCACTCAAATACTTTTAAACTTCAACTTAATTTAAAAAATACACTTGAACATTTAAAAAAAACTTAAAAAGCACTAAAATAAAAATGAACACGAAATGTGCATAGACTCGTGCACCATGCACAAAATGTTTGTCAGATGTGTCACAAATTGTAATGCCTATCACACAACACTTTTTATTAAAGATAATATTAAAGCCGATTAGAACACATTGTAATAAATATTTGTTATATAATTCAAATTATCATTCGGTGATTGATACAAAAGAAAATTTTCTTTTGTAAAAATCCTTTTCTTAGAGTGATAACGATAAAGACAATCACAGCAGGTTTGTTACTTTAACTCTTTTTGAGCCCATCTTTTACAGTTTGTTTGTTTTCTTTTTTATGAATATTTTTGTTTTTTATTTTTTATCGCACAAAACCACACACATATAATAGATATAAATAAAAATAAATGTGAATATTATCCTTTTTTGTAATTTTATAGGTTTTCCTAGAGTGTTTGTTTTTGTGAAAAGAATATAAGAATATTTTTTATGTCACAAAAGCCCGTAATGGTAGAACATAGAGAAGAAATGAGTAAACTTTTATATGATCTATGTTATGGTTTTGTTAATAGATTTATTAGCATCATTGTAGATACAAAAAGATGGAAGGAAAAATGTTTTGTTAATAAATTATTGTTTCAAAAGAAAAGGGCTTTTTTTGGTTTTGGTAAAAAAAATCCTTAAACTTTTCATTTCCCATATTGTATATACAGAAAAATAAATTGTACTTTTAACTTCGGCGTAATTAGTGGCAATTAAAGTATGAATACATTGACACTAATAGGTCTTCAAAATTCCATCTTTCAATATCTATTTCAATATAAAAATTCAGACACAAACTTCGGTTTTATTGAAAGATAAAAAAAACAAGCAAATTAAATTCTTTGGAATTACGTTGTCAACAATCTAAATACTTGTAACTTTGTTTTTTATATCAATATAATTTAATTTGCTAATAGAAAAAATTTCAAAAAGAAATGAAGTCGAGCGTGACATAACTTTCTATTTTAATTTACCCTTCGTCGTCTTCTACTCAGTATACTCAATGGGAACTAGTGCCCATTAATTTTTTTGTTGTTGTCATTTTCATCTGCTTTTTGTTTTCATGTCTGTATTTTTCAATTCTGATCACATTTATTTGATTAAAAAATGAAAACGGAAAATGTACAATAATTTTGTTTTTGTATTTGGTCGTCTAAGATATTGTTGCGATTCTAATTTAACTGTAGACAAATTTGAATGTAAAATTTGAAATTTAGCAGTTTTTTTTAAGAATGAAGTGTTGCAGAGCTTTTGATTTTGAATGGGGGAGATTTTAACGAAATATCGTTTTCTTTCTATGTGCAGTTGAACTAAAGACCTTTCTATAATTAATTCTTGAGTATTCTAAATACAAATAAAAATATTTTAACAGTATTTTTCATATTCAACTGTCAAAATATTATTCTCTAATCAAAATTAATATAAATACATAAATTTATAAGTTCAATATTTGTAGTTTTTTTTCAAGTTGGAAATAAATGTTTTAGAAACATTTTATATCGATGTGAAAGTGGTTTTTTGACATCAAGTGGAATTATCACAAATAAACAACGTAAGACAAAGTTCTTAAACTTATGGACTTTTTTAGAAAATAAAAAACTTGCTGATTATTAGATTTAGAGAAATAAAATTTTGTGATAAATTATTAAGTTTATTGGTGAACTTGAATCTAATAGCAATCATCTTTTATAAAGAAAACAATTTTTTCATCTTATGTTGATGGATTGAGTTCAATTTATATTGATATATAGAAACATTTATATAATTTGGAAACATAATATTTGAGTTGATGGTTAACGATTTGAAAGTATTATGGAGGTTAAGATAAACGATTAATTTTGTTTATAGTGTGGTAGATTAGAGTTAGTACAGACAATGATAAAAAATTATTTTGAAAATTTAACCTGATTTGAATGATATAGAAGTAAAGAATTTGAAATCAAACGTTTGGAATAAATTTTTGGACGTATTATTTTTATACAATTCTTTTTGTTAAAATATTCCAATAGAGGTTACTGACTTGGATGCAGAATATCGGACTGTTTTCGCTTGTACATCATGGTGTGGTGGGGTTATGATGATTGTTAGGAAAAAATTGAATGGACCTTTGTAGTTTAACGGAGATTTGAGGTTCAAACCTCAACATCATGTTTAACATAACTAAACACTTGTAATTTATTTCAATAATTTAGGGGTTTATGTATATCAAACTATAGTAATAAATTTCTGAACAATATCCGTAGTACCAGTTTTAATAATACAATCTTGTAATTACATTTTTTATTTTTCCCCAATAGATCGTATACATATGATTATATTGGTATATTGATTATATATATCACATTAAAATATTAATACTTATCATAATTTATAAAATAGAAACTTAATGTTTATCCGGCTCGAAGGACCATGTAATATTTTGTATTACTAAATTTTGATATATTTATTTTATCACATGAAATGTTGAGTAAATAAACATAAACGTAGAATTTACAATCACATATCTTAAATTCATCTAGAGACAGACAGATGGCGGAATGAAATATTTTAATTGAATTGAGAGGTAAGGAATTCATAATATGTCATTAAAATTGTTTGTTAAATTGTATTAATAAGAGATGAATTGTAGCAAATTTTATGATGCTTTGTATAAATTGAGATAAATATTTTTTGTAACTTGTGAGTTGTTCTTGTTAATGGTTTCGTTTAAGTGAAGCTGTGTGATGAAAACACTGTAGGCCACCCGTACCCGAAACAAAGGAGAAGGTTTATCAAAACAAATTCTTAATGGTCTCAATTTTTTACATGTAATCCAATTAACCCAAAAATTATCATGTAACCAAATTTTCTTTAAAACAATAAAAAAATTGTAAGTTAAATAATTATCATTATATTTTGTACGTAATTTTTTTTCTTAAAATAATTGCGAACATTAAATTTAATTTCGTGTAGTTATTGTAATTTTCCTTTAATGAACATCATAAAAAAATTTCGATTTTTATTATCGACAGTTAATTACGGTTAATTATCATTTAGCGCCATAAAATTTAAAGACAAGTAATTTTAGTTTATTTATACAAAGAAAATTATAGGGAAACAAATAAAATATTCATTTTGCTTTGCTAATTAGTCTCCAGCGACACTTTCCTTTTTCATTGGTAATTAGGATTACGCGACGAGTGATAAGGGAAAAGAATTCAAAAGTAAAATCAACATTTTTTTGTTATCGAATCATGAGACTTTTGTATTTCCATTAATATTTAAAGAAACATCAATATAAAGCCTAACAATCTTGATGTTTTACACTTGAACTTGGACTTGGACTTGGACTTGGACTTGGACTTGGACTTGGACTTCGACTTGGACTTGGACTTGGACTTGGACTTGGACTTGGACTTGGACTTGGACTTGGACTTGGACTTGGACTTGGACTTGGACTTGGACTTGGACTTGGACTTGGACTTGGACTTGGACTTGGACTTGGACTTGGACTTGGACTTGGACTTGGACTTGGACTTGGACTTGGACTTGGACTTGGACTTGGACTTGGACTTGGACTTGGACTTGGACTTGGACTTGGACTTGGACTTGGACTTGGACTTGGACTTGGACTTGGACTTGGACTTGGACTTGGACTTGGACTTGGACTTGGACTTGGACTTGGACTTGGACTTGGACTTGGACTTGGACTTGGACTTGGACTTGGACTTGGACTTGGACTTGGACTTGGACTTGGACTTGGACTTGGACTTGGACTTGGACTTGGACTTGGACTTGGACTTGGACTTGGACTTGGACTTGGACTTGGACTTGGACTTGGACTTGGACTTGGACTTGGACTTGGACTTGGACTTGGACTTGGACTTGGACTTGGACTTGGACTTGGACTTGGACTTGGACTTGGACTTGGATTTGGACGTGGACTTGGACTTGGGCTTGGACTTGGACTTGGACTTGGACTTGGACTTGGACTTGAACTTGGACTTGGACTTGGACTTGGACTTGGACTTGGACTTGGACTTGGACTTGGACTTGGACTTGGACTTGGACTTGGACTTGGACTTGGACTTGGACTTGGACTTGGACTTGGACTTGGACTTGGACTTGGACTTGGACTTGGACTTGGACTTGGACTTGGACTTGGACTTGGACTTGGACTTGGACTTGGACTTGGACTTGGACTTGGACTTGGACTTGGACTTGGACTTGGACTTGGACTTGGACTTGGACTTGGACTTGGACTTGGACTTGGACTTGGACTTGGACTTGGACTTGGACTTGGACTTGGACTTGGACTTGGACTTGGACTTGGACTTGGACTTGGACTTGGACTTGGACTTGGACTTGGACTTGGACTTGGACTTGGACTTGGACTTGGACTTGGACTTGGACTTGGACTTGGACTTGGACTTGGACTTGGACTTGGACTTGGACTTGGACTTGGACTTGGACTTGGACTTGGACTTGGACTTGGACTTGGACTTGGACTTGGACTTGGACTTGGACTTGGACTTGGACTTGGACTTGGACTTGGACTTGGACTTGGACTAGGACTTGGACTTGGACTTGGACTTGGACTTGGACTTGGACTTGGACTTGGACTTGGACTTGGACTTGGACTTGGACTTGGACTTGGACTTGGACTTGGACTTGGACTTGGACTTGGACTTGGACTTGGACTTGGACTTGGACTTGGACTTGGACTTGGACTTGGACTTGGTCTTGGACTTGAACTTGGACTTTGACTTGGACTTGGACTTGGACTTAGACTTGGACTTGGACTTGGACTTGGACTTGGACTTGGACTTGGACTTGGACTTGGACTTGGACTTGGACTTGGACTTGGACTTGGACTTGGATTTGGACTTGGACTTGGACTTGGACTTGGACTTGGACTTGGACTTGGACTTGGACTTGGACTTGGACTTGGACTTGGACTTGGACTTGGACTTGGACTTGGACTTGGACTTGGACTTGGACTTGGACTTGGACTTGGACTTGGACTTGGACTTGGACTTGGACTTGGACTTGGACTTGGACTTGGATTTGGGCTTAGGATTTGCACTTGGACTTGGACTTGGATGTGCACTTGAATTTGTACTCAATCAAGAATAAATTAAGACAAACATCACAACAAGATTTACATTTATTATTTGACTAATAATTTGTCAATTCATTTCAAGATTAACCACAAAGTTTGTTCCATAGCCAAAAATTCTCTCCATTTTCCCATTTTTATTCATTTGTCATACAACCGTTTTGTATATAAATGTAATTATTATTCCTGAACAAGAAATCAAAATGAAATTAAAATAATTTATTCCTAAAATAACATTTTTATTTAAGATACTATTTTTTTGTATTTTGATTACAATTTTTATGGTAGAATAATATAAAAAAAAACTGAGGGGATCCTATAGATAAAATATACAAAAATTTTTTGCTCTACGAATTTGTATTTTCCTTTAAGTGAAGATTAGATATAAAAAAAAGTGAAAAAAGGAATGGTAACAAAAAGATTGATTAATTTTGAAACTGATTTACATGTTAAAATGATTTCATTTGAATAAAAACTGAATTCTATGATTTTTATAAAAGATAATTTGAAAATGAATAATTTAATTTGTCTTCATGCTCTCGGATTAAAAGATTAGTGGGTGTTTGTAACCAAAATTAAATTGAACCAAGAAATGTTCTTAGGAACCAATAAACATTTTTTTTGTGAGATTTTGAAAATTTTCCTTGTAGACTTTGACTGAACAGGAAATAAAACTCTTTTTTATTGTTGCCTTCTGATTTAAATATTCTTTATTATTTGACATCTAAACGCCTTAAAGCTATTTGCAAACGTTCAAAATATTCTCAAATTTATTGTATTTTCATACCCGCTCACAAGTTGTCTTTCAATTAATTATTCATGGTTTCTGTTTAATATTTTCTATTTAAAATTAAACTCGTCTACCACCCTTTTCCTAAAAATCGTTAGTTTATCTTAAAAATTAGTTTGAATGATTTTGTGAAACTTAAGTTTTATTTATCTTTTGTTCAACAAATTGAAGGGAGAATCGAAAAGTTTTACTTGTTAAATGGCAAGAAAATAGTTAATTGACTTTTGTTTTTATTAACGACGTAGTTTGTCGTAAAGGTTAACTGTTGTTATTTTTTCGATTTGCATATATAATGGATGAAATTATAATTGTTTTGTTTTTGGGTAGCACATACGAAATAATGTTGAAGTTTATCGCTATTTTTATTGAACAGTTAATAAAATTAGTTTCTGATTTTAATATAACATCATCATAGAAAACAACTAACAAAGTCAAGTAATAAAATTATAATTGCAAGAAATAATTTAATAAACAAAAAATATATTATAAATTTTTGCTGTATACTGTCAATATCTAAAACCATTTATTTTCTTTTCTTTATAGGTAAGAGTTTAACATCGTTTTCAAGTGTTCATCGTTTGTGATATCATCTTCATATTATTGTTGCACGTGGGTAAAACTTTTTTACAAAAATTTATAAACTTTTAAATTTCTGATAATTAAATTTCTTTATAAATATGCTTACTACACAAAATAAACAAAAAACTCCTTGCTATTTATTACATTCAATGAATTTTATAATTAAATAATTTTAATTATTGTGTGAGGTACCAGTATTTGACAGAACGAGTCATATATACTTCAAATTTATACAATTCCAAGCATAAGATCTAAGAAACACAACTCAAAGCAATAGGAATAGATGTTGTTTTTGTATCTTTATGATCTTTAATGCTGAATGGTTTAAATTTTGTCGAATATTTGTCTTTAGTCCAGTACATAGACTTCAATAAATTGTTATTTATATTTTTTATTTATATATTTATTGTATTTACATATAATGTTTTTCGAATATTTGCTAAATCTTTATCATTTTACACTATTTAAATTTAATAAAAATAAAACCTTAATGGTGATGTTCATATGGATTTATGTTTATCAAATTTTTCAAAGTAGTCATTAAATTTAATCAAACTCTTTGCAATTTTGAGATAATAGTTATTTATAACATAGTAATTTTCCACTAGTTTATAAGCTAGTTAATTCAGTTTTCTAGACTATTAATCAAACAAAATTTTTAGTTATATGTAAAAAAGTACTGAACACCATAAAGAAGTTTTTTTTTCCTTTTTATTTAACTAACTGGTTTAGGCTGGTGAAGCCCATATCACCCTTACATACTAACTTATAAACTACCAACACCAATACTTAACATCTAAATCGGCTCTGTAATTCTAATCCAGTAATTCCATATTGGATTTGACTGGATTCGAACCGTCGACCCTAACGATGTATACACTAGTGTTGTAACACACTCGGCTATACATCGCCTTAAGAAGTTTTATTTAAGATGAAAAACTTGTTCTAGACAGAGTTGTGAAAACTTGACCATTTTTGATTTTCCTGAAACTTGGCATATCAGTAGTATGGACAAAATAAAAAATACAGCTTATTTTAAAATTTTTTAAAGTGCATAGTTTGAGGATAGGGGGCACCCCAACATGCATGAAAAATGAAAAATCTGCCAATCCGATGTAACTTTGAAATTAAATTCCTCAAGAACTATATACTATCGGCTATACCGATTATACCGATTACCGGCTATACCGGCTATACCGATTTCATCAAACTTTTTTTTGTTTGATAGATGATTAGTTAGCCCTTTGAAAAAAATTAATTTATTGTTTTTGTAATTAATTTTTAAATGAAAATATTAATAAAACTTTAGGGCTAGGGTTGAAGATCGATTACAATTTAATTAATTTTTTTTTCTGAAAATAGTTCTATCCTTACTCTAAACTATATCAAATTTACAAAGAGGCGTTAATTCTTGTTCTTGAGATATTTAATTTTAAAGATTTTTAGTACGACTAAAATTCGAATTTTTCATAATTTTTTCAAACAACTTCCATTAACAAAGTTCTAACCTTACTTTAAAATGTATCAAATCTACAAAGAAGCGTTAATTCGTGTTCTTGAGATATTTAATTTTAACGATTTTTAGTCCGATTAAAATTTTAATTATATGTATAGAAAATTTCAAATATATATAAATATTTTTAATTTTTTTAATAATTTAAAATTGTAGCACCAACTATTAACTTTTACTCACGTAATTAATAATAAAACCATAGTAGAAAAATATTAATTTAAACAATCCTTTTATTATTAACTTTTTTATTATCCCTACCGGTTTCGAACTCTGTGAGTTCATTTACAAAGGGTTTACAACTGATTCTAATTTCTAATGATTCTAAATTCTAATTGTTCATTATTTTCTCGAACTTCAGTGGTTAAAATATTTTGATGATAAAAATTGTTCGAAAAAATAATGAACAATTTTAATTTTAGACGGACTAAAAATCATAAAATTAAATATCTCAAGAACACGAATTAACGCCTCTTTGAAAATTTAATATATTTTAAAGTAAGGCTAGAACTATATTTAAAAAAAAAAGTTAAAATTTAATTGATATTAAAACTTTTTGTTAATGGAAGTTGTTTAGATTTTCTTTTTCTAACCCTGTGAAGTACACAACAGTTGACGCTTGTCAATGTTACCAGGAACGTCCAGATTTGATACATTTTCTTATCATTTTTTCTTGTCAAGATGGATTTTATCCTTGTCGCCTGCAGAGGCGATGGCAAAATCGGATGCGAACCCTTTAAAATATTTCCATTCCCACCTCCGTACATCCCCATCTCCGGCTCCGAATATCCTCCTCCTATCCTTGACTTACATTCATGCACTGTAAAAGTACTGTTGCCTTACCAAATTGATAGTGAAGTATATTTCCCGCCTCCAATATGGTTTATATGGATTTTGCATTGATTTTTACTGCATAAGTTGGTCATTATATTTGAACTTTCTAGCTCTTAAGCAATAATCCTGAGTTTAAAACTACAAGAAATTTGAAAAATTTTCGGTAACGTGCCCAGCATGAAGAAAGAATACAAACAAAAGAAGGAGGGCTGTCATGGACGTGGACTACCAGTCTGAGAGATAAAACTTCCTTGAGTTTATTGAGTGATTGTTTGTTATCGCAGTTTACTAGGCATGTGTCTCAGTTTGAAATAAACACCTCCAAACCTGATTTTGTGATCCCAGACTTTCGATATTAGGTCCCGTTACCAATTGACGTTGGTAGCCTTTGTATGTTTTTCAGATTTCATAATCTAATGTCTGCATCTACGAATCCAATTAAACAAACACTCAACTTTACAGTTTGCTATAGTTTTATTTTAAAGATGTTTCGAAAGACTTTAAAATTCTTAAATTACATTTTGAAATTAGTCTAAAAAATTAATATTTACTTTTAGTATTCATACGCCAAGGTTCGGAATTTGTTCACTTTACACAACTACACTTGATGCTTTTAACTAAATAATTTATGAAACAAATAGAAATTGAACATAAACTAAACGCAATAAATTTAGTTAGAATTTAAACAACTTTAGTGTTCTAGAAATTTCTTTGATTAATCCGCCGTTTTCCACATAAGTCGGCAAACTTTATACAATTTTGACAGCTGTCTAAGATCACATATTATTTTTTCTTTTTATTTGACGGCAGGCTAGAGTCACGTTCACGGTTATGTTTTTTATGGATTACGTTGCAAGGCAGGGTTGCCAACACTCCCTCACAGTACATCGATCTATCCTTGGTCAGCTTACCAACATCTGCGTTCCTGACATCAAGTACTGCAAGTTTCACCGTTGGTCTTTCATAGACTCCAGTAGCCGTTCGCATACTTGCTCGTCTGACCTGGCCGTTGTTTCCAATGATTGTTTCGATTATTTTCCTTTCGGCCAACAATTTCTGGGTCTGTTTTCATCTACCACAATTACCACGTCATTTTGTTCTTCTTGTAATGGTTGGTAGATAGTCGCGGATCCATTTCTTCCAGAAGGCATTGGCGTACTACTGGGAGGTCATCAAGTTTTTCTTCAGCACTATCCCGATTGATTCCGCTGGAGGAGCCCAACAAAATGTGATTGCCTGTTAAAACCTAGTCGTCCAGCGCACGTAGGTGAGAGAGCGTAAGTTGACAATATTTTCTACCTCTAGTAACATGCTTCGTAGCAATTCAGCTGATGGATTTATTGTGGGCATTATTTGATTGAGGATACTTTTTCTCCCTCTCATATGAGGACAAACTGGCGGATTGAATATCTAGTTGGTCGTGTTGCTGGTGAATTCTTCTTCTACCTCATTCTACTGTATTTGACCTGTACATGATCTGTACCTGACCCATGAGTTTAATGTAACTCTTAAATTTGAAATAGAATATTTTTGCCAGAGTTCATTGATTACGGTCTCGTAGTTATGATGATAAAATCTGCTGTGAAACAACATTATTATTAATCGGGTTATATTATGTCCTTTGGCCAACAGAATAGGTCGCTTTAAGTCAGGCTTCACTCCAATGGCAGCATCTATCCGACCACGAGCACGAAGCACTCCCTCTTTATCTAAATATGGCAATTGGCTGTAAATAGGGCTAGCTTTTGTCGATTTTATGTATCTCCTCTACCAGGCAATCCTCATTTTTGTTGAGCCTAGCTTTTTCATCTGGATAATTTTCAATCTGTGCTTGCCTATAAAGATAGTTTTCAGCTGATATATATTCTTGTTGAGAAAATGGATCACATTTTTGTACTTGTCTTGGATTTTAAATTGTGTATAAATCGGAAAACAAATGCCTGTGTCCGAAGAAGTTGAATCCAGCTTGAAAATCGTTCCACTTCGATGAGATAATAGTGATATGAAATGGTGAGGCAGATGTGATCCAAGCTCTTCATCAGTTGATATTTGTTCGGGCTATTCGGGTGATATCTTTGGGCTATTGATATTCTGATTGAAGAAGAAATTCTCCGCCACTAAACCATCGGCCCGACGAAGCAAATTCAGGGTTTTTATTCCATTTGGTGGCTTCATCGGTGACGTTTAATTTCGTAGGTACCCAACACCATTTGTTTAGCTCTGTTGACTCCAAAATCGATTACACGGAACGCAACTAACTGTCGATATCTTCGTTGATCGGATTTGAGCCAACATAGTACTGTCTTTGAGTCGGGCCAAAAAAAACGCTCTGATATCTTAATAGAGTATCCCTTCTGAATAGTCTTGGCTAGCCTAACTCCTAGTGTTGCAGCTTGCAGTTCTAGTCGAGGTATTGTGACCATTTTTAATGGAGCCACACGGCTTTTTGCTTCGACTAACGAACATTTCACTCCTATTGCATTTCGATGCCTTAAATCTACAACGACGGTGGTTCGGTTGTAAGTTAACGAATACACGAATGTATCAGATGAAGTACACTACAACATGCCCAATATCTTTTCCACTCCCGTTCCACGACTTAAATTTAGGTTTTTCTGGACTTCGGCTGGTTTTTCGCCAAGAGATTACGTACACCGAATTTGAGATTCAATTTCTCTTTTCAAATCCGCCTTGGTGGTGTGTGAATTTTACGTCGTTAGCGATACGAATGGCTTCCTCTTCGGTGTCTAAGCTGTCTAAGTAGTCATCTACATAATGATTTTTCATGATGGCCTTGACTGATTTTGGAAAATCGGTCTGAAATTCCAGAGCATTTTTATTTTTTAACATATTGTGCACAACTTGGGGAACACGTTGCTCTAAATGTCATTACTTCCATACACGTCTGGATCAGATGTTTTGATCTTCGAAGCCCATAAAAATCTCTGAGCATGCTGATCTGACTCATTCATTTGGAATTGGTGAAACATTTCCTTTATGTCCCTACATATGACAATATTTCTTTCTCGAAATCGATAAGGAAAGGGCGGAAGTGATGCTAGTTGGTCAGAAAACTTTAATAGCACAGAACTTAGTGAGACGCCATTCACCTTTGCAGCTGCGCCCCAAACAAGTTTCATTTTTCACGGTTTACTTGCATTTAATACTGGCAAAAATAAGCAAATACCAAATGAGTGGGTGACTTTGCTGCAGCTCAGCATTGGATAATTTACGGGCATTTTTCAACCTTGGCAACATACTCCTGGATCTGTATATTTAAATTTTCGACCATTGCCGGAGTTTTTGCCATACTTATTTTTAAGCATTCCAGACGTCGTTTTGCCATCTACAGCTGTCGGGAAGTCGAATATTATCATATCTCCAAAGGAGTCCTGTCTTGAACCTATTACCTCTACGACATGATGTTAGCTCTAAAGTTTCATGTGTTCGTTTGTCGTCTGTTGATTCAATGATTTTTCCAAGTACTATCTATAAAGATTCCACTGCGAAGTACGCTTTCACCAGCTGATGAAGCATCTCGTCATGTTGTTTTTCACACGCACATATATGTAAGCTATGGTATTCAGAATAGAGCGATGAATTGACTTCACTGTATCGACTAGTTCCTTACATGCGCATTCGGAATATTGTATTTTTTATCCTGTTTTCTTTCGCTGGCTATTTAAACTGCTACTCGTCTTGATTCTGCTTCCATTTGGTGAGTGTTGGCAGTCCACTCACGGCACATAGGATATGGAGTGCCACTAAGAGCCATTTCCTCAGTCAAGTCTTGCTCCAATAATCTAAGCGAGGAACCATCATCTAGAAAGGCAAACGTCTTTACTTCTTTGTCTTTCCAATATAAGACTATAGGCACTATGCGGAATAACATAGATTGATTTTTAAAATAATGTGTGTTGCAGTTTGACTGGCCTTTATTAATGTTTATTGTAGCCACTGGCTGATTTGCATGGATGTACTTGTTGGATTTCCTGAAGTTTTCATACTCATTTCCTTACTATTGTCCTTGGCTCTGTCCAACTATTCATATACCCTTGCTCGTGTTATATTTTCGTCTACTTTTGACTTGGTGTGTTCACACTGACTTCATCAATATTTTCCAGCAGCTGATATTTGTCTGTAGACACTCCTTTTCTCGTTGCAACGGCGCTACTTTTGTAGCACACGCTCTTTTTCTTATAGCTTGCGCCTTTCCTTGTCGCGCTGCTCTTGTAGCGCACGCTCGTTTTCGTTCGCTCTTCCTTGTTGTGCTGCTCTTGAAGAGCACGCTCTTCTATTAATTTCTGAAGTTCAAGTTGAATCTTTCTTCGCGCTGAAGACGTATGTGATCCGTCAAATCGATCACTGGTAGATGTATGGGTTCGGCCAGATCGATGACTGGTTGATTTATTATCTGATTTATTGCGATATGGGTTTGATGAACCTTTGGTTGGCCTTTTTATCGATTACAAATCCATTAATGATTTTGAATGTCTTTCGTAACGTTAACATAAATAAAATGAAACCATGAATCATATTTGTCGTACATAACCATGTCATTGTTATGCAATCCATCTCAGATTTCGCAGCTAGACTTTTGCATCTCTCCTTCAGCTTCCTCTGGAGAGGTTTTCTACTGTCCTTAATGATGATTGAAATGCATTGGACCTACCCCGTAGTTGATTCTTTTCATTCGTCGAAGTCATTCTAACCTCATATTTTTTTTTCAAGTTCGCCGGAATTTCCAAATAAATTCTTTTCACCAAGAAAAGTAATTGCATAAAAGAATTTTAAAGATTTGTTACCGATTGATGTTGGTAACCTTCGTTAATTTTTCAGATTTCACAGTCTAACGTCTGCATCCCGGAAGTCAATTAAACAAACACTCCACTTTACAGTTTGCTATTGTTTTATTTTAAAGATGTTTCGAAAGACTTTAAAATTCCTAAATTACATTTTTAAATTAGTCTAAATAGAATTAATAATAATAATTATTTCTTTTTAGTATTCATACGCCAAGGTTTGGAATTTGTTCACTTTACACAACTATACTTGATGCTTTTAACTTTTTAACTAAACTATTTATGAAACAAATAGAAATTGAACAATGTAAACTAAACACAATAAATTTACTTAGAATTTAAACAACTTTAGTGTTCTAGAAATTTCTTTGATTAATCCGCCGTTTTCCTCATGAGTCGGCAAATTTTATACCATTTTGACAGCTGTCTCGAATCACTGATTATTTTTCCTCTCTATATGGTGGCAGGCTAAAGTCACGTCCACGGTTATGTTTGTTTTGGATTACGTTGCATGACAGGGTTGCCAACAGTCCTTGAGAACCAAATTCTCTTGTTTCATATTATCCTGAGTATATTCCCAGCCAAAATTGCCACCCAAACAGTTTTTGCTTCACCCCCATAGGTGGTGCTATTTACCATAACAAACTAGTGTATGTATTCTGGCCTTCTTAGACGGATGCTGTTACGATATCGAGTACTATTGGGCCCACTGCTGAATTTCTACTCTTACGAGAGTTCTTCTGCTCTAAAGCTGCCTTATTTTTAATCCTGTGAAGTACATCTTTCAGCGAGAAATCTCAAGTCACACGTGTTACTTCCTTTACTGAGTACGCGACTGAGATAGGCATCCAGTTCGCCTATTGATCTTTAGAAGGTAAAAGGGGGCTCTTACGCCTTTTTATTCTTTTATCTTCTGACAATGTGTTGGACGCTAGAGGTCCTTTCGCTTTTGCATGCACTAGCGGTTGCACTTTCAGATGGCACTTCGCGTTTTTTGGCTTAGAGTTGCGCTCTATTGATTGCTGTTTCATCCTGTACTGCTACCAGCCGTGCTCTCTTGCTTTAATTTTTGTTTGTTTTATTTAATTTTTATTTCCTACATAGCATTCCAACAAGTAAATGGGCATTAACGGTCTACCATGTCAGAGTCGTGTAACTGGTAAATCACACTTGCAACTGGAAGGTATTAAAAGTTTTTCGTAAACAACTGGATTATTTTTGAAATAGACTTACCCTTGGCACCGGTGGAGAGATACCACTTATCCGACCTATTTACGTTTTGATTTGATTTCTTTATTAAATTGCTTCTACAGTTTTTTTAGGGGGCGTGACCCAAACTAGGTAGATTGGGAAACATTGCATTTTTTTTAACGACAAATACTTTAGTTGCTCAACGCTTTATTTTACCACAAAAATATTTCTTCTTTTCGAATGTTTGACATTCATATTTTTTTATTTCTTCTACTTAGCTACTGAAATGAAAACAGTTTGATTGTTTTTCCTAAAAGTCAAGTTATGTGCAATTTCATTTACTTTATTCTTAAATTCTAAACGCACCAGCTTTTACACAATATCTGAACAAGTGTACTAATTTTTAGTACTAATTTTTAATACTCGAACTTTTTAGTACTAATTTTTAAAAAATAATTTTACTTGAGGAGAGTATGTTGTTCAAAACAGTCGAAAAAAAATCAGAAAAATATTATTTAACTGTTAGTTCTATGTTAAAAAGAGGAATTTACTATGTTATAAAAAACTGTTAAATATAAAAAATTCTTTTTTTAAATAAATCCATAAACATCTTAAATTTATGTGATTTTCATAACTGGAAAATTTGTTAAACATTACTTTTTGTGTTAGTTATTAATTCAATTTTTTTATAAGCTTATTTTACTATTTTTTATCATTTTAACATACATATAATTATAACAATCATTTTTTGAATTTAAACTTCAACATCTTAATCTATTATTAATTTACTTTTAACAATTAAGTGGTTTTGAAAAACTTTTTTCACATAGTTTGATTCTTTTAAACATTTTATATGTATACATAAATCTATTTTAAAAATATTTTTTTTTTAAATGTGAATAAGTCAAGGATGAAGTTTTAATCTATGGAAGCTATCACGGTTCCATTTTGTAAGTATTACTTTTATATATTAATGTGTTGTAAAAAGCTATTTGATTTTGTTAAATCTAATTTGCTATTTTTTATATGCAATCGACATTATTTTATTTTAATTTAAACAATTTTCTGCAAAAATCAAACTTCAGTGGCTATGTTACCAAAATATCTAAAAATCTACTTACCCTCTACTACAAAGTAGTACAAACATTAATATAGATATTTAGGATTCTTTGAGTATAAACATAAAAATTATGAATAAACCGCATAAATATTTGGGAAAGTAAAATTATAAAACCAGATGTTGTCAGTGTGCTGACTGAGAAAATTGACAAGATATTGATTTTTCCAATTCGTTATATATTTGTTAACTTTTCATAGAAATTCAATCCATATCGTTTTTATGACTTGTTTTATGAGAAGATAAATATCAATTTCGATTTTTACTGCTTGTGGACTAATTTGAACGGAATAATTTTATCGTGACGCGAAACTATTGAAAGACTTGGATTATGACTTTTCAATGTTAAAAAATTTATCAGTTGATGTAAAAATTTTCAGTTCTTTAGCCCTAAAACACTCATTAATTACAACATTCATTAAAACGTCTTCCAAACAACAGAAAAAAAAATAGACAAATTTATTTCTTATCAAATAAAATATTTATATTCGTTTTTCATCTTTATAAAACGGATATAAATAAAGGGACAAAAGAAAAAAAGTTTTATCAAAATGCAAAGTACTTGTCCTCCAAACTAATTTTAAACAAGAGGATTGTTGTTGGAAGAGTGAAACAGAAGTGTGAAGAAATTTTAATGTGATGACTATGAACGATGAACTTTCTTCGTTCTTAGAAGATTTATGAAAGTAAAAAGTTCTCTTCGTTATAGCGTAATTTGATACGGGGAAACATGAAAGAGTGAGAAATAATATAATATTAAAATTAAAAGTGAGTAGAGCATAAATTAACACTTGTAATATTGTTTAAGAAAAAATAATAGTAGTTTGATAAATACCAAACGTAGTAAATCTTCATCTTGAATTTCGAATAAGCGAAACATTTCTTAGTTGTCTTTAATACTACAATCAGAATAATCGATGTTACTCAGACACCGGTCATTATTCCTTTCAACATGTTGCATTAATCAAATTCTCTTCAGTTATTTGGATCTTCAGTCTCACTTCATCTTAAAATTTAATTAAAGAAAAAAAAAATAATTATAATAAATTAAATTTCATTTCACTGTTAATTCCTATAACATTTTTTTTCTTCGTCCCATAGAAAACATTATTTTTATGATAATTTTCCGCACCAACCGAAAAGACAAAACAAAAAAAAACTGACAAAAGATAAAAAAAAACAAAAATTGAGCAATTACCATTTTTCATCATAAATCTCTCAGAGCAAAAAAAAGAAAATAACGAAATTAAATTCAATTCATTAGCATACAAACAGCCCTTTAGTCATTTCCTTTTTTACAATTATTGTCTATTTTATGTATTCATTGTGATGATGTTCAAAGAAAAATTAATTTTCTTTTTTTATGATTTTGGTATAATTTTCTTTTTCTGCGTTTTTCATTTTTATTATTATTATTATTTTGTCTTAACATTGTGAGCTTTTGTGTTTTTTTATTCTTATATATACATAAAATAAAAGTATTAAATCAATTTAAAGTAACATAATTTTCTTTTTATTTGCTTAAAATTATTCTCTATTTAAACATTAAAGAAAACTCAATTTTTAGGATGACGGTATGATGGAATCTTATTGAAAATTTTCTTTTTCAAGCTTGTGAGGAATTAATCTGATTGCTTATATTGGGATACATTTCGAAGGTAAGTTTTATTAAATGTTTTGAATTATTTAATTTTTTTTTCTCACTCCGCAACTCTTTTATTTTTGTTAATATTAATTCATTCAAGTTTAAAACTTTAGCCTTTTAATTTTAATAACTACCGTTTGAATTTTCTAAATTTAACTAATTTTTGAAAATATTTAGCTAGCATGTTAGATTCCTTAATTTTAGTAACTTTTATTATTCTTCTAAAATTTATTAGTTTAATTTTTGAACTTATCACTTATCACTTGAAAAGAAAAACACCTGCAACTTTGATAACTTTAAAACTTTTCTTGTAATTTGAATAGTAGTTCAGATACCAAGATTATTTAATATACGATGAATTTATTTATTTCAAGCTACTACAGAAAAGTAGTATAACAACATTATTCTTCAACAATAATCATTCGAATAGCAGTTTTTAAGGCACCAATAGTTTATTAAAGAAGCTTTCAGTAATATACAATTTATATCATTATTTGTTATCGTTTTTCGTAAACAACTGTATTCATTCTTGTATTTGACATGTCTGTAAACCATTTAACTTAATCTCTCGAAAAGTGATTTTTTGTGTCATTCTTAGCTTTTGTCGAAACATCATAGTATAGCTTCTTATTACTAGTTCCTGGTATCTATAACTAGGTATCTGATTTCTAATAATTGATATCTGATTACTGGTATCTGGTATCTGGTATTTGGTGTCTAATGTCTTGTATCTCGTTACCGGTATCCAGGGTGGTTATTGTGTAGTGTTATCTCACTAGGTGAGATAAATAGTAAGATAAAAAAATTATGTTTAAATGGTTTCTCTTATCTAAAATAATCGATGAAAGACAAATATTTTATTTCACTTTTTATCTCACCTAGTGAGATACCACTACAAAATAACCACCCTGGTAACTGGTATTTGGTATCTGGTCTCTGGTATCTTTTATTTAGTACTTAGTACCTAATATTTGGTATCTGGTATCCGGTATCTGGTATCTGGTAACTGGTATCTGGTGTCTGGTATCTGGTATCTGGCATCTGGTATCGGGTATCTGGTATCAGGTATCTGGTATCTTGTATCTGGTATCTGGTATCTGGAATCTGGTATCTTGTTTCTGGTATCTGGTATCTATAATCTGGTTTGTGGTATGATATCTGGTATCTGGTATCTGGTATCTGGTATCTGGTATGTGGTATCTGGTATCTGGTATCTGGTATCTGGTATCTGGTATCTGGTATCTGGTATCTGGTATCTGGTATCTGGTATCTGGTATCTGATATCTGGTATCTGGTATCATGTATCTGGTATCTGGGACCTTGTATCTGGTATCTGGTATCTATTATCTGGTATCTAGTATCTGGTATATGGTATCTGGTATATGGTATATGGTATCTGGTTTCTGGTTTCTGGTATCTGGTATCTGGTATATGGTATCGGGTATCTGGTTTCTGGTATCTTGTATCTAGTATCTGGTATCAGGTATCGGGTATCTGGTATCTGGTATCTGGTATCTGCTTTCTGGTATCTGGTATTAGGTATTTGGTTTCTGGTATCTGGTATCTGGTATCTGGTATCTGGAATCTGGTATCTGGTGTCTGGTATCTGGTATATGGTATCTGGTATCTGGTATCTGGTTTCTGCTATATGGTATCTTGTTTCTGGTATCTGATATCTGATATCTGGTATCTGAAATATGGTATCTGGTATCTAGTATCTGGTCTTTGGTATCTTGTATCTGGAATCTGGTTTCTGGTATCTGATATCTGGTAGCTGGTAGCTGGTATCTGATATCAGGTATCTGGTATCTTGTATCTGATATCTATTATCCGGTATCTGGTTTTCGGTATCTAATATCTGGTATCTGGTATCTTGTTTCTGATATCTGGTATCTCTTATCTGTTATATGTTATCTGGTATCTGGTATTTGGTATCTGGTATCTGGTATCTGGTATCTGGTATCTGGTATCTGGTATCTGGTTTCTGGTTTACGGTATCTGGTATCTGGTATCTGGTATCTGGTTACTGATATCTTGTATCCAATATCTAGTACCTGGTATGTGGTAGCTGGTATCATGTTTCTGGTATCTGGAATCTGGTACCTGGTTTTAGGTATCTGGTATCTGGTATCTAGTAACTGGTATCTGGTTTCTGGTATATGGTATCTGGTATCTGGTATCTGGAATCTGGTATCCGAATTCTGAAATTTGGTATCTGGTATCTGGTAGAAAAGTTATTGAAATATCTATCGATCGTGTGAATCTTTATTGGGAAATCTTTTATTCCCTTACAAATTATATTCACAAAAAGATGGCAGCTATTAAAAAAATTATTTGCGTGTCATATCACCAAATTATCATCATCCTTATCAGTATGCATTTACGATTTCAAATACAGAAAACCTAAATAAAAATAAGAAGATATGACGTCGATTATCCGAAAGATATATGTTTTTTCAGAATTTTTTTATTTTAAAAATAGAGTTACACTGACAATCACAAAACTGTTTTTTTCTTTATAGACTTTAATTATTATTCTAAAAACTAAATTTTTTTAAAAATTTTACATACTGATGCAACTTATTTGATTAAAATTTATATAATGTCTTGTTCGAACATTTGATCGATTATTTATAGTGAGATCATCCATCTCTTGTTTCTTTTTTTAATTGTCCTTTACAACGCACACAAATTAAAACTTTTCCTATATCATCTCAATATAAATCGCTGGTCAAACGAGAAGATATTCTTCTCTACAATTACAGACAACCATTCTAGTTTTTATAAATTTGAACAACCGTAACATATCTACATAAAATATTATGACAAAAGCTTTACATAACAAAATTTGTATTATTTATGTAGATAGAAACATGTATTATCAATTGACAATGAGTGACGCATCAAAGCAATTAACTGATAAAATGTAAAAGTTAGTAGTTTGCCCTGTAGCACACATAACTATTTTTATGTTTGTTGAAATGGATTATTTTAAATTTAAGGTTGGAACCAAAATAAAATATGAAACCATTAGAGAATTACTTTAATTATAAATATTCTTGCTTTAAAGTAAGACTCGATCTTGGCACCTTGTTACATCTGATATTACACCCGCATATGGTATCTTGTATAGATCCGAGGAAGTGCATTATAGTTTAGCTTTGACTGAAGTTTGAATGTTTAACAAGTCGATTGGAAGTCGATTGGATTACTCTAATTTGTAGTATTAGCGTGAGCTTTTTTAAAATATTTAAGCTGGCTATGGAGCCGTTCGACTATTCTGTTGACTTTATGGTTGGGTTGTAAACCGTCGTCCGTAGTCTTTGAAAACAATTATTGTTCATCATTTCCTAAAATATCTCCGATTAAAAATTCGCTCCGTGATCAGAAGTCATATTAAACGGTATACCAACTCTTGGACTATGATTGGCAATGAAAGCTTTTGCAGATGTTTGATTTTCCAAAAGGATAGCTTTTGGCTATTGGGTGAAATGATAAATTACTGTAAGGATGTAGTGATATCCACACGATGGAAGTAAAGGACCTGACATATCAAAATAAGTATGCTCAAATCTGTCCAGGGGACAGGTATTTGTTCCAATTAGGAATGAGTATGACAGTGAATAAAATGAACACTTTCTACAGTATTTCCTTAGTGGAATTGCATTTTAATAATTCAAAACTTTAAAATATTTAATTTTATTAAAGTTTTTTAATTATTATGACGGTGCACTTTCTATCTTCGACATGGGAAGCATGTTTTGGAAAAAAAATCTTACGCCAACACTCGACACTCAACACTCTAAATCGTGGATAGGAAAAGCTATGCAGCGAATCAAAAATTGTTTATCTCAGATATGTAAGGACATTGTGCGTTAGTCAAAGTCTTGCATCAAATCGGGTTTTCGGAATGTCTGGTTGAAATAGGTTCTAACTTACACTTTGATCCTACAATTTTTTGGTTTTGAGCAAATTTTTTTGATATTTTGATCTTTTGACCTCTAATCAGTCCAGTAAAATTGATAGCCATTTGCTCAGTTTATGAAAGTGTGTCTGCCACTGATTTATCCATACCAGAGATGTGTCGAGTATCCGTCTTGAACTAGGAAGTGAAATCAAGATGACGTGCTTGTTAAGCACTTCCTTAAATAGCTAAAAATTCACGATCAAAAGTAGAATATTTTTGCTCTGTAGGCAAGAGGTTTTTAGAGATAAAGCGTAAGAGCTGCCAACATCCTTTATTAAATTGTTTGGGTGGTACTCCTCTTGTAGTACCTGAAGCATCCATTTTGGTTCAAAGGTTGCATTTTTCAACGGTTGAGCCAAGAGTGTGTAGCTTGGAATTGTCAGTTTGACTTGTTCAACGGCAGTACTGATATGGAGAGACCAGATAAAAGCTGACTTTTTCTTAGTAGCGCTGAATCGTTAAACTTACGAACAGATGTAGGCTGAAGAAAATCTAGGATTTCCAAGATTCGATCTAGTCATGATTGGGTAGTTTTACGCCATCCTCTGTGAATTTTCGGCTTAAAAAATTAAGACGCATTACCCCAAATACGTGCTTCGAGAGTTTGATTTTAACATCGAATCAGTAAATCTTGGAAAAGTATTCGTAAATGTTTTTGGTAGTCCTCAGGACCATTGCTTGTCACCACAACGTCTTCGATATACACAAAAAGTTCTTTGACCACTACGTCAATAACAAGCTTAAAAGTCTGTGCTGCATTTGACAGACCTTAATGAACTCAAAGAAATTTTAACCAAAAGGGATAGTAATCGCAGATGCATGGCGTACGTCGAAAATCCCAGCACGGTCTATTGTCATTTGCTTCTTTTCCAGAACTAAATGTAGTGGAGATGAAACACAAGATGAGGAAAACCAAATGTATTCCAGTTGGGACACAAGTGAAAACTAATTTTTGATTATTTTGAAACTTTTAGCCTTCAGTCTCCGTGTCCTGAAAAATGTAGTTGTCCTACTTTGATAATCTTATGTACCACGGTTTGCTTAGCATTGAATTTTGGCTGCTGTAGAAGAGTAAGGAAATCTGAAAAGTTTTCTCCATAATATTTCTAAAATTATACAACCGGAGTGATTGTATGTTATATAAACACGAAATATTATTCACTACTACGTTTGGAGTTGAATCGAGTAGGCGTTTGTTCTGGAAGTGAACTGTTAAAACAAAATTTAGTCAGAAAGGCTACACCTATAATATATTTATAATATAACTAACGCTAAAACAAATGAGTGTCGTAATTTTCTACGTCGAGGACACCAATTATAGTTTTTTATTAAATTATATTTTATTATAAATTATTCGATACAGCATTGAAAATCGAAATAATAAAAACAATTTTTACAATTTAATAAAAATATTTGCACTTTTTATTTTAAATTTAACTATTTATTATTTATGCGAACTTAAAAGCGTATATCTTGATTTTATCGAGTTACCAAGAGATCTAATTGATTAATCTTACTTACAAATTAAAATAACATCATCGTTATTATAAAGTTAAACTACCAGTAGGTACAACATTATTATTTTACTCTTCTTTCTCTACCACACACATGTATTTGTAATAACAGTTTCACGGTTTCTTAAAATAGTTTTGGCAAAGGTGAAGGACCAAAAGTTGTTGTGTATGATTATCTACATGACCGGAGCATTTAATGCTATGGCAATTTTAGTAGATGCAATTCGTAGAGGAGTCGATGACTTCAGATATAGCTTTAGTGCTATCTTATTTTGATGTCTCTTTCTTATACACTTGATGTAATTAACAAAAAATGTCAAATGAGTCACAAAAACGGATTAAAAACATCCTTGGAGCCCCTGAAATTATCTACAAACTGTATCTATGACTTTGCCAAAGCATTGGCAAAAGTCATAGGAAAAGTTAAATGGGGCCAAACTGTAGATAATCAAATATAAAAAGTTCTTCATCAGCTTTTAATGTAATTTATATAAAACAACTTTAAACGCATTGCGGAAGTGTTAAAAAATGGAATTAATGGCTGAAATGTGAAGGAAATTAATTTATTATCATTCTAATCAAAGTGTTGAAGTGAGACCTGAAAAATGTCGTTTGTAACGAAGTAGTCTAATAAGGTATATTGCATATGGTATCTGGTATTTATTATCTGGTATCTGGTATCTGGCATCATGTTTCTGGTATCTTTTATCTGGTTTCTGGTATCTGGTCTTTGGTATCTGGTATCTGGTATCTGGTATCTAATATGTGGTATCTGGTATCTAGTATTTGGTATCTGGTCACTGATATCTGGTATCTGGTATCTGGTATCTGATATCTGGCATCTGGTATCTGGTTTGTGGTATCTGGTGTCTAGTATCTAGTATCTGGTATCTGATATTTGGTATCTGGTATCTGGTATCTCGTATCTGGTATCTGGTATCTGGTATCTGGTATCTGGTATCTGGTATCTGGTATCTGGTATCTGGTATCTGGTATCTGGCATCTGGTATGCGGTATCTGGTATCTGGTATTTGGTATCTGGTATCTGGTATCAGGTATATGGTATCTGGTATCTGGTATCTGGTATCTGGTATCTGGTATCTGGTATCTGGTATCTGGTATCTTGTATATGGTATCTGGTATTTGGTATGTGGTATCTGGTTTCTTGTATCTGGTATCTGGTATCTAGTATCTCATATCTGGTATATGGTATCTGGTATCCGGTATCTATTATCTGGTATCTGGTATCTGGTATCTGTTATCTGGTATCTGTTATCTGATATCCGGTATCTGGTGTCTGGTATTTGGTATCTGGTATTTGATATTTGAAATCTGTTATCTAGAATCTGGTATCTGGTATCTGGTATCTGGTATCTGGTATCTGGTATCTAATATCTTGTATCTGGTATCTGGTATCTGGTTTTTGGAATCTGGTATCTGGTATCTAGTATTTGGTATCTGTTATCTGGCATCTGGTATCTAGTATCTAGTATCTGGTATCTGGTATCTGGTATCTGGTATCTGGTATCTGGTATCTGGCATCTGGTATCTGGTATCCGGTTTCTGGTATCTGGTATCTGGTATCTGGTATCTGGTATCTGGTATCTGGTATCTGATATCAGGTATCTGGTATCTGGTATCTGGTATCTAGTATCTGGTATCTGGTATCCCGTATCTGGTATCTGGTATCCGGTATCTGTTATCTGGTATCTGGTCTCTGGTATCTGGTATCTGGTACCTGGAATCTGGTATCTGGTATCTGGAATCTGGTATCTGGTATCTAGAATCTGGTATCTGGTATCTAGTATCTGGTATCTGGTATCAGGTATCTGGTATCTGGTATCTGGTCTCTGGTATCTGGTATCTGGTATCTGGTATCTGGTATTTGGTATCTGGAATCTGGTATCTGGTATCTGGTATATGGTATCTGGTATCTGGTACCTTGTATCTGGTATTTGGTATCTTGTATCTGGTGTATATTATCTGGTGTCTGTTATCTGGTGTCTGTTGTCTGGTATCTGGTATATGGTATCTGGTATATGGTTTCTGGTATCTTGTATCTTGTATGTGGTATCTGGTATCTGGTATCTGGTACCTGGTTTCTGGTTTCTAGTTTCTGGTATCCGGTATCTGGTATCTGGTATCTGGTTTCTGGTATCTGGTATCTAGTATTTTGTATCTGAAAACTGGTATCTGGTATCTGGTATCTGGTATCTGGTATCTGATATCAGGTATCTGGTTTTTGGTATCTGGTATCTTGTATCTGGTATCTAGTATCTGGTATCTGGTATCTGGTATCTGGTATCTACTATCTGGTATCTGGTTTTCCCATATCTGGATTCTGGTATCTGGTATCTGGTTTCTGGTGTCTTGTATCTAGTATCTGGTATCTGCTATTTGCTCTCTGGTATCTGCTATCTGGTATCTGGTATCTGGCGTCTGGTATCTGGCATCTGGTATCTGCTATGTGGTTTCTAATGTATGTTATCTGGTATCTGCCATCTTGTATCTGGTATTTTGTTTCTGGTATCTGGTATTTGGAATCCGTTTCGTTTATTTATGAAACTGTGCGCAAGATAGTTTAAATTTGATTCAGTGGCAAAAATGTAGAAAAGAAACTTCCATTAGAATCGTATTTTGAGCAAGTACAATCCTATTTTGAAACTTGACATTTATCCTGCAAATTCTTTACTACCCCTACGTTGTAATTGCTAGAAAACCACCCTTCAACATACAATCTGTTCAGTTTTAAACTGAAATCTATTTCAAAATTATCGTTCTGGAACTGAAACTTTTACGCTAAATAATTTGAGTTAAGTTTTAACTCCAGTCGATCAATAGGAACAACTGGCAAATAAAATAGTGTTAGAAGAGGTATCGCCAAATTGGTTTTCCAAACGATTATTTTTATTTTCTTTGTACTTAAGTTTAGTTCGAGAAAAATTTCATTAAAATGGAATGAGTTGCATTCAAGATATCACCAATTCCTGCTTCTCAAGCTAGATATAAAATTTGTCAATTTTTTCCTTACTGAAACTTATTTTGTGAACCACTATAAACCACCTCTTATTGTTTAACCACAATACGTATGAAATAATAATTTTTAATAATAATTTTAATTTGAATATATGCTAACAACACAAACTCTTTCTATAATATGTTGAATAAAAGATTATTATATTTTTGATATTTGATTTTCAAAACAATATCTATTCCATTGCTATCGTATAAAATATTTAAAAGCAATTGCTGCTCCCTTCAACATGAGAAAAAAAGTTCTCCTTTCAACATACTGTTTCCGCTTTATCTGTTTGGTACAATAAATATTTGAATTGTTATTTTATTTTGTTTTTGTTTCATGTCATGTTTTTGATGAAATATTTCGATTTTCTCATGGTAAAAACTTATCCACGATTTTTCGGGAAAATGAAAGCTGGAAAACAAAAAAAAATTCGTTAAACTTTCTGTTTATACATTTCGTGATTCTATCAAAATAAAGTTTTCAGAGATATATTTTATGAAATTCAAAATACTTGTGCAACAATTTTTTTTTGTCGTTGAAGTTATATTAGGGGTTGATTTAACTGATCTGTTTAGATTAAGTTTTTTCTTTTGATTTGATCATGTGCATGAGTTTTTGTTTTTAAATCAACTAATGCATGTTGAAGATGAGTTATTTGTTTATAATATTGGTATAAATTTGCTTTTTTAGAAAGATTTGTTTATCATGGGGTTGTGAAAAAAGTTATTAATTTATTTTAGTGATAAAAGCTCAGTCACTATATCAAAGATGTGTTTGTTATATATTCTGGAAAGCCAATTCTTGACTTTGTATTCTCACAGAAAAATGTTTACCATACAGATCAATCGATTTAAAAAATTGCATGTCCTAAACATTTTAAAATCAATCCAAATAATCATCTTCTTGTCTCAACAATCAATCAAATTAAATCAATTTTAACTTTGCAAATATCAAAAGCTTCATAATATCAACTACACTTGTAGTGTTGTATAAATATCATACAAATATAGATTGATTAAATAGATAGGATAAATCGAATAGCTTTTATTTCCCTTCTTATGATTATCTATATTGATTGAGTATGTGAGTGTTTCGGGGTTAGAAAAAAAACTTGCCAATTTTATTTGTTTTTATTTTATTGTTACTCCTTCATCGTAAGTGAAATCGATATTCAATAAACCAAATAATAAAAATAAAATTGAATAAGAAGTTATATTGAATATTGAATAAAATATGATTGATATATGAACTAGTGATATGGTATTACGAAGCATTATGATTTTTTTTTGTTTATTAAAGGAAAGTCGTGTGGATGGGAGAATTAAAGAGCTAGTAACCAATATATTGGTAATAAAACCCCTATTTAGTAGTCCGGTTGGTATAGAGCAAAACCGATGAGTGATATTAATTAATTTGACTGTTCATAATTCTTACAGTCTGGAAATAAAGAATATTTTCTGCTTTTAGCTGAAAAAATTCTTCTATTTTATTTAACTTGTGTAGAAAAAACACAAAAAGAAAAACAAAAAAGCTATGTTCATCAGAACAATATTTGAAGTATGCTCTAATTACAACCCGTAGCTAAATGTAAATAAATTTATTATTTAGCCACATGCATTCAATATTAGTATAGAAATGTACCTCCCTATTTTGTGCAACTTAAAGAACTAAGTTGAAATAACTCACATGAAAAAATTATTTAACAGACCTGTTTGGAATACTGAAGTTCGATAGAACATAATTTGCTTTGAAAAAACCTCTCCAGTCCGCCCAAGATTCATTAAGTCTTATAAGGTCTAATTTTCACATATATTTACATTCACATTATTGAAGTGGATTATTTCTCACTCGAAAACTATGAACAATATTTGTTTCCTTCATCCAATATTTTAATGCATTTTCTTTCCAGAGAACATTTAAACATATGTGAGTAATCTCAGGGTTTTCAAGTTTTTTGCTGTAATAGTGCCAAGATGTTCTGACGATATTGTAAAAATATCATAGAAAAATATATTTTATTGAAGCTAGTAGCTTGTCAGTCTCCAAGCTCATGTTTTTTCGAAAAATATTCTGGAAGGTGTCCATTGCAAGCCATCCTTAAAATTAAGTAAATACGCTTAGTTTGCTTTGATTTGAAGGCACCAAAGACTCGACAGGATGCGCCCAACCGTCAAGCTTAAAAAGTATTTCATATATATCCTCCAAAATACCTAATTCTGTAAGCGTTACTCTGGTACTCGAACGTAGATGTAGAACCTCCAAGCTTTATTAGAGCCGATCATTTTTTTTTATTATTTCATTTAGCTTACACTTTAATCAGAAGATCCCCTGCTAGGAAAAACATATTGCTGAACTATTTCTAGCTTATCTGCTAGCTTTCTATTGACCTGCTAAATAATAATCTAAATATTGTTTAAAGCCTGTTGACACTGTTTCCAACAATTTGGGACGCAATAAATAATAACATAATTGCTGCTGGGGTATCCGTTAAGAAGACAATCATCTTGTTTCGTTAATTTTTCCTTAATTTAAAGTTAGTGCATCTTTTGATTGCATTAATTTCGGCCTTTAATATGTTGCAGTAAATATTTGTTGACCCGGAGTATTGCCTCTTGGTTCAAATAATCCTACCCAAAAAGTGAGCCCGATTGTATCCGTGTATGATTTAGTAACGCCAGTATCTACGTAGTATATTCACCGATTCAACTGCCCATTATACATCTCTTATGTGTTTTTCTTGTCCAAGTTGAACTACATATCCTTATCGTCTTCAAGTGGCTTCACCTAGGAATTCTTTTTTAAAAACCGATATCAAAAATCATTACTTTTCTCATACTTTCTAAACGAAATGTAAGTATGTCTTGTCTGCCTATGCTATTTACCTGTACTGAAAAAAAATTGAAGTTATGATATTCTCATCTCGAAGTTATCATTCTATTATTCAAACCAAGAAAAATGTTTACAAACAATTTCACCGTGATTGGGCAACTATACGTAAACATCTTCCTAACAACAAAATGAGTTTTATTTACGATATAAAAGATTAGATACATAAAGTTTATAACTATTTTCATGAAAAAAATAAGTTTGTCCTTATATCATGAATTTTTATTTCAAGATGGAAGTGTTTGAAATTAATTGAATTATATTTAAATATCACATAATCACTACGCGTGGCTGACTCAACTTCCCCGTTATGAACCTGTACATTTGTTGAATCAATCTTGGAGTTCGATTTGCCACATTTGCCATCGTGGCGAGGCCAAGACAACCACATATCGATCGGAAATAGAAGGTTTTTCTTCAGTCTGTAAATGGGGAGTTCGCGGTTTGGAATTTGTCTCCAACAAAACGTTTGAAATGAGATAAAGCTGAGATAATGAAATACTGCTCATTTTTGGCATTCTACAACATCGGTACTGGAATGAGTCTAAATATTTCTGCCACGGACCTCACAAAACGCGCTTTTCGTTTTACCTGAGGTTTTTTTCGTTGAGTTTTATTTTTATTTTGGGTCGAAGAACTTGAATGGAAAAGCATAATATCGTCTAAATTTTTCAGGCAGCCAAATAGAAATGGTTGTTTTCTTCTTGAACTCACCAAAACAAAGAACGGAGTTAATTTTTAGTTGAGGTATTGTAACCCGTTAATCGACTTGTTAATCGATATCGTGATCGATTTTAATAATGCAATTCCAAAATATAGTTACTAAAGTTATAAAACTTTTTAAAAATAATCTTATGACAATTATTTACTGCAATTTGCTCATAGAAGATTTCGGTATGAGCAAAGAAAAAACCAAAGAAATGTTTGATCTGTTATGGTGCCGTTATCAAAGAACTACATAACACGAAACAAATATTGGCTTCATTTTAGTTTAGCAAACATGAGAGCAAACATCTTGTCAGCAAATAATTAAAGCAAATATTTGTTTCATGCTTAACACTGAGATATTTTGTTTGCTGTGAACAATTATTTGTGAATTTCTTATATTAAGAACACGTTAGACTTTATCTTCTAGGGAAAAACCGCCACCATAATTTTTATATATGAGATAATGTTCTATAAATCGATCTTTCTAATGCGTTAGTTTGAATATGGTTGTCGGTATTCTACTTTTCGTTTGAAACATGATCGATGTCAAATTAATTGGCTGCCATGCCTTTGGGTACATGACATCCGTTTTTCTCATTTTTGGGATGAATATTACCGTGCTGGCATCTGTTTATGTGCCAGACTACTAAACCCTAACTCATCAAATCCGCCAGGCGACCCTTATTTGTTTCTCTGTGTTTGACGGTGACGTTTTCGATTTCGGTTTCAATATGTATCTGTTATGTGTTTTGCATAAAATGACAGCCAGTTGCGACCCCCAGTACTTAACTTTGTGTTGCTTGGAAGATTTTCTGAAGTTTAACTCAGTTGTAATGACCAGATAATACTACATAATTTATAATGGGATGCTTGCTGCTTTATATGTGATGGTACTCTAATCCCTTTTCTAACCTGTGCTAGCAAGTTATTTTTAGAATATTTTAGAATACTGAACCTCGAATTTGTGGTTGTTTAACTGTTTCTTATTTTATGTGACCTAGTGTCATATATTTCACGGCTCCATGTAGTGAAAACGGTCATTGTTGATTTTGTAGTTAATATTTTGAGTTATTTTCTATTTTATTCTGAGTTATTTTATTTCTGTTGAAAGAAGTTACGCAATTGATGTTCCTTATTGAAACTGTCAATCTCCTAACGTCTCTTCGACCATTCACTCTTCATTCGTCTACATAGCTTTGTAACAGTTTGTCTTGACAGTTTAAAGTTCTCTTTCGTGGACCGGGTGTTGCGTCCTTGTAGACATTTCAGATAGCAATCTCTTTTGTATTGAATAGCATGGAGTGGTTGGTGGGAGTGGTTTAGTGATCGTCCAAGTTTTCCCTCAGCAGCGCTTAAAACAGAATCTTTGAGCAAATACCATGACTTATTTACATCTGCATTAATAGTTTCTGATTTCTTCAATGTTTCGACAATATGGTTTTGATATCTTTCTTCTGTTCCAGCATTTTTTAGTGATGAGATGTTAAAACGTTTCCGTTGATTGAATTTTAAAATAATAATAATTTTCAAATAGCAGATGCTCTAATTGACCCTGATGATTTTTATCACGACTTCTTTTATGCGTGCATTATCAAGAAAACCAGTTCCAAGCTCTCTTCGAGAAGGATGACCACTACAGTATAAAGAGTGACTATCCAATTCTTGATTTCCGATTATTGGCTGTTTAATTTCTTGCAGAGCTATGATATCCATTAGGCTGGTCGTTAAAAATTAATTTTTTCCAGACGCCCCCTAAAAAAATTCTTTGTGGTCAAAAAATCACGAGGGCATTTTTTTTTTAAATCAAAAGAACACGTGCCGCAAAATCATCGAAGTTGATTTTTTGATAAAATCGTTAATATCCCATAAAATATACAAATTTCAAAACAGACGTATGGACATTTTTGTAGGAAATTTAAATTTCTACAAAAAAACCGACGTCATTTTTTCCTAAAACCTATATTTCTAATGATATTCTGAAATAAAACTTGAAATTCTTCGAAACTCGTAAGAACAAATGATGAAAATTTTGACGAAAAAGTATTAATTTTGATTTTTTTGTCACGATTAAGTTTTGAAACATTTATTCTATAGCACAAGGAGAAAATTAGGACTTCTTCGTCGTCTTTATTTTCATGTTTTTATAAATTACAAAAACTTACAAGTTCATTCTCAAAATATCATGAGAACTGTGCGTTTTAGGAAAAAAATGACATAGACTTTTTTTGTAGAGAATTAAATTTCCTACAAAAAAAACTATTTGACTTTTTGTTAGTCAGCATTTTTATGAGATATTAAAAAAAATCTATGAATTTTTCAAAAAATCAACATCGATGATTTTGCGGCATATTTTCTTTTGATTTAAAAAAAAACTAATGTCCTCGGGCTTTTTTGACCACAAAGAATTTTTTTAGGGGCATCTCGGAAATTTAATTTTTAACGACCAGTCTAATATCCATCCTATACCTCTCAGTCTCTGTTTCTAAACCAATAAGAGCATCAGGAGCGCTCAGGCGGCGCATGTTCCACGTTCCGACTCGGTAGTCTTGTCTTTTTTCACGTCCAGGTAAAATTCTGTTTTTGTATCCGGATCTGTTATTCTCTTTTTGATTACCAAATTTGATAAATTAGGTTTTTCCGGGGTTAGAGTGTTAACCTTGGGCCCAACCCAAATTGTCGTGAATGGGTCCGTTCTGCATCTTAAGATTACCAGAAACAACCTTTTTACTCCACTCCAAGCCACCCCTGACATGGAGAACAGACGTTTGTGTCGCATTGGTTTTAAGGCGCGAATTCGCTGTGGTGTAGCGTCATTGATAAAGCAGTTATTACTCTGCATGTCTCTTGGTCTCCGACGAGGCAGAATGGCGTGGATGTTGAATTTCGGATTTCACTACCCTATGATTTGTATTTAGTTATAGTAAAAATGGTACTCGACTAACTTTTTATATGCTCGTGATTTCCTAGCTATTGATTGTTCGGCTGATATAATCCTCTGTTAACCTAATTTTATGCTTCGGGGTGTGAAGCTTACTATTTTTGACTGCGGGTTAGACAGTCGTTTAATGGTTTTTTCATAGGTTTTTGTATTTGCATTAAAATTAAACTTTTGTAATATCCGTCCACTTATCGCGTATATGTTCGTTAATTTACATTTATTTATCAGTTTATTTTTCTTTACTACTTGGGTTACCTAAACCTGTGTTCAGCGGTGCATCTCTATAATATGCCAGTCGTGGTGGTTTTGCTGGGAAATTGGGTCTGAAAACACACTCTTTGGTGGAAAGATTGTAGGTATAGTAGGAGTTGTTTCTAATTTTTCTTCAATTTGTCTTCGAAAACTATCTCAATATACTTTCGAGAAATTAGTATATATTCTTCGATCAAGGTACATGTCCAGAGAACTACAACTGTTTGAGAAGATACTTTTGAGCGGTGAATCTTCAAAAATGTTGAAATTCGATTTATAAATCTGGTCAGATAGATCAATTCCTTGTTGATCGTTCTTCGTGGAATTCCTCGTTAAAGCACAGTGCCAGTGTATAATTTATCAAATTATAAAACTTTATGCCATCCAAACTGTAGCACTATCCTGAAAGAGGGCAGGGATCCAGCGGTATATTTCTCGATTATTTCGGATGATATGGATTAGCTTGTAGGTCTAATGATTCATATTACATGAATGCATAATATGAAAAATGTGAGCCCCTAATATTTGTTCACATTCTTTACGGATGAATTTGGAGTAATTTAAATTTACAGTACTGAGATTATTTTCTTCTATGTATTTTGTCGATTTCCTCTCAAAGACGGTTACAGTAAAGCTCTAATACTGGGTTATGGGTCTTATTGTGCAAGGCGTTTTTGTTGTAAGTTGTATTAGAGGAACAAGGTACAATTTCGCTCTGATACAATGTTTTTTTATTCCCAAGCTCAGATTATTTGTTTAAATGACACTTCTGGATATTGCAGAACTTGCATTTCGCTGTTTCCTAATCTTGTTTAATTGCAATTCCACCTGTTTAAAGAAGAAAACATCAAAGATTTTAGATGCTCCTCTTGAATGAATAGAGTTTATTCAGTACCTCTAAGATATCATCTTGGCTAGTGATATGTATAGGGACTGGAGTTCGCAGGGTTGTCACAACCGTCGATCAAAACTTAAAATAAATTAAAAATCTAGAAAAATTTATCCTTTCTCCATGCGAACAAATTTGAAGGCGTATTTTTATTGGACCCCAGATCCAGATGGCAAAAAAGCCAATAGGCTAAAATACATAATACTATCTCTAATAATAGTTAAATGATTACTTGGGCCATGTGCAGTTTCAGGTGTTACCACCACCACCAAGGTTAGGAATAGGAAACACTGTTCTTGCACCATATTTATCTTTACTTTGTAATCTGTTACTTCTGCCATGCTCGTCACCCTGGGTAGATATTTGCGCAACCGAAGAGTACGTTTCCGTATAGTTTCAGTTGCATCGGTGGTGATTTCTTCTGTGAATCTGACTTGATACTCAATTTTTCAAAATTGCTTAGATTTTTTTCCACTGTCAAAATCAAACCTTACTAACATGAAAGGAATGAGAAAAATTTTCAAGTTTTTTAAAAGCCTGTGTAATTTCAGTTCAAAGATCAACACATTTATTATCAACAAAAACTAATAGTATCCAAAAATATAACTTAACGTTGGAGTTTCCCTTGAAATAAATTGTTTAAGCTCTCCCCTGAACCAAAGCTAAAATACTTGTTTAAAGAATTATTTTAACTATTTTTACCACCAACCAACACTATCCCTAAAAAATTCCGCACTTTAAAAAGAAAAAAACGGAAAAACTTAAAAGTTTGTTAAGAAATGTATTTTGTTAACGTTTCTTCTTGGATTATTTTGGTTCATAATACAAAAATTACTATATAGCATAAAGTAGAAGAAAAAATAAACCAAAGTATATTTTCTATAGAATGCAGAGAATTTTAATGGTTTTCAGCGATGTTCTTTGAATAAATGATTTAAGAACAAAAAAGGGCAGAGTTGAGTGCGTTATAAAAAATATTACTTCTAGAGTTAATTTAAGGTTTCAGTTGGTTATTGTAATAAATTAAAAAAAAACTCTAACACAAGGATTAGGGAACAATCAAAGTGAATTACGGATTAAAATTTCTATATTTTGAATTCAAAATAGAAACAAATTATCTGTCAGTTTCCTTAAGCAAGATCAATCGTCTTGACATTTTTTTTTAAATTTTCGTTAAATCTTTGTAATATTTATTATCCAATTGAAGATACGACTGAACCGTTTTAAACCAAAACGAAGTAATTTTTTTTTTGTAAACATACACAATAGAAAGATAAAGCTTTATTGCTTTAAATGTAATACGTATTGTGAATATACTCGTACATACGTTCTCCTTATTTTAAACAATTTCATTTCTATTTATTTTATTTTAATCTTTTTACTTACTCTTGTTAAAGTTATTCTTGAGAAATATTTTCTTTATTCGCTTCCTTTTACGAAAAAGAAAAGTTCAAAGAAAATGAAATAAATAAGATGAGTTTATGTCGACATACATATACATTAGAAACTGCGTGAAACTTTTATGGACTTATTATAATTTTTGAGATTTGTTTTGTATATTAACGGAATGATGTCGCTGTATAGTTGAATATAAGAAGACTGCAAACTGTGAGTGTTCAATTTACTTCGAAACGTTTTTTCCTTCCTTTTAAAAACAGTTGGATTTTTCTTACCAATGTGATTAAATCAACTGTTTGTGGAAATATGGTGAACATTTTGATTAAAGAATCTCAAGAGGACTATGGTAAAATTAGTTGGCCCAATTGAAAAAGTTGACCATGTCGGCCGAAAATACATTCTGAAAATTCTTGAGCAAATTCTTGGTCATTCCAAATCATTCATGTCCAATAACCTTTTTGGAACCTTGTTTTACTAAGGTACCGGCAAGTAAAACGCAAGTTGTTGTGGGGACTTAGGTCTTCTAAGGTATTTATGTGTTGTTGTGACACATATTGTAAGCCCTATAACACAACACTTTTTATTTAAAAAAAAAAATTCCAAAAATTCATTTATGTATTTGTACATAAAAAATTATTACATAAGAGAAATTCAATGCAAGGTTTTTAAAAATAATACATACAAATAAAGATACAATATTTGATGTGATATTGATGTGATATTATTAATACGAATGTCATATGAATGTTAATTTTTTGTTGTTATTTTTTATAAGAAGTTTTTGTTCATAAAGATGGTTTAAGGTGGCTTGGTGGTTTAAAGATGGCTTGAAGATGGTTTATTAAAAAACCGAAACAATTGTCGGATAAACAATTTTATAAATATTGTTTAGTTCATTGGCCTTATCTAAAAAAAATTTAATATTTAAAATAAAGATATACATTCTCTTGTGTTGCATAGGAAACCAGGGGCAGAGCATGACAGTTCAGAGTCATATGCAGACAAATTTAACGCTAAATAAAACAGACTTTTAACATTTAGTAATATAAACAATTTAGGAAAAACAAGAATCACAAAATGATAACAGATACATGAACAACCAAGAGTTCTTACTTCAGCAACAGAACACACACGAGCACCAGAAAACTTATCGGAAAAATGCATTTACTTTAATATACGTTTTTCCAAAATCCAAACCTCAACGTTTCCCAAGAAAATTTTAATGTGAGGTAGAATCTGTATGGAGTGGGGTAGCTTGTGGAATTAGAAAGACGCAAGATAGGAATAAAAGTACCTAAAAGGTTCCTTAAAAGGTCTTGGGACACCTCAGTTGAGAGAGTGAATATTAAAGTTTATAATATCTGGACGGATATTCATATAATCTTTGCGTAAGAAAAAAATTTTAGAATTTTTAGCACGTACATGTACCTCAGTGGAAGAGCGTTCGCTTTCATGAATAGAGGGAGTGTATGAGTTCTACGATTTTTGTGATAAATAATTCTTATCGCATGCTTTTGGGTGAGAAACTTCGGACTTAGGTAAGTAGAGTACATGCCACCCAAATAAGATAGCCCGTATAATAGTTTTGATTCGACAAGAGCAAAGTAAATGGTTCTTAATACTGATTGGGGAACAAGAGGGTGCAATAAAGACATTTTGTTTATTGTTAATAACATGTATTTGGACAAGAATTTAATTTTTATAAAATACAAATATTAAATTTTTCGTCAAGTGACGTATTTATTTATAATTTTTATTATTATTGTATAAAATAGAATAAAATAAAAATATAATTTTCCTAAACGCGTTTCGACAAATTTACTGTCATTATCAATAGGAGAGTTAAAACTAAAGTTTAGTTTTAACTCTCCTATTGATAATGACAGTAAATTTGTCGAAACGCGTTTAGGAAAATTATATTTTTATTTTATTCTATTTTATACAATAATAATAAAAATTATAAATAAATACGTCACTTGACGAAAAATTTAATATTTGTATTTTATAAAAATTAATATCAGTGACGCGAAAAACAAAAAACACTCCAAATGGCCAACAACCATCCAGGAAACTACAAGAATTTAATATGTTCGTTCCAGTTTAATTTACTATCCAAATGCAAACCCAGATAGCCAAAAGTTGAAACCATTTCAATTTCTATACATCCAGAACAGTTAAACTCACTTAAATTATTTTTATGATACACAACAACGTTAATAGGAATTTGATAGTCGTTTCCTATATTGAACAGCATACACTTAGTTATGTTACTAAATATCATGCCATGTAAATCAATTAATACCCTGATGAGCTTTAAATCATTATTCATATCCTGTTATTAAATTTATTATTAAATTGTAATGGAGAGTTGTTTCCTTGAACAATCAAAGAAGTGACATAGCAGGCCATGCACCTAGCGAGATTTTTAAAGCCACAAACTAGCTTCAGTAAGTGGGGTCGACCAACGAATATCTGCTGCTCCAGCACAAATACCGGTATTGTATGCGTGTCGTATGTTAAGAACGGATAAAAACAAAGAAGCTAGGGAAAGGAGGAGACTCTGATCACCACGTCAAACCCCATATTTTTGCAAACATTCACACGCTCTCACACCTCATCCACTCACACACACACACCCACTCACTCACACACACATGCACACATACACTCATACCTACATCCATGCCCATGCAGCTAAAAATAATAAAGTCCCCACAAATGGCTATAATGAAGAATACCCAAAAACAAAATTAGCATTTAATACAATTTATAATTATTTATTTATAATTTATAATTATTTATTTTATAAACACATTGTATAACACAATGATTTGTATTAACATTAAAGGAATCAATATAATGCTTAAGTTGTTCAGCGTTTTCGAAAATGCTTATTTTAATATTTTCACAAACAGACCAATCTTCATTTCTATTTTAATCGGTTTTCACACAAGTTAAACCAAAACACATTACTACACCTTCTGATAATAACCAACACGATAGCTGTTTGTGCAGCGCGAATTTTAAAATAAAATTTTATTTCAGGTTCAGTCTTTACACACAAAAAAATCTTGATGACAACTCCATCAGTAAACTGAACTACTAAATCAAACTAGCAAATTGAACTAAATTCCACCAATAAATTGAGTTTCTAAATTGTACTAGGAATTGAACTAATTACACTAAAATTTTACTACTTAATTTTAAGAAGAAAAATGGTTAATACAATAAAATTTATTTTCCTTGATATCCACGAGAATAATTAATGACAACTGCACAAATAAAAATCCAATAAAAGAATGTGGTAGAAGGTTAAACAAACGTACGAAACACCATGGTTGAACCATGCGAACGGAAAACAAATTAGCGAAGCCTCGCAATACAATAAATTAATATTATCGCACATAATATTACACGCATTTTAGTTCATAAAATGTTCCAACGCATCACCAGCTTCTGTACGTTATATTTCTTAGCTAATATCACCAATTTTTCAGTATTTGGTATTGATATTGAACATTTCAATGTACAGAAAAAAATTTAATGAATTCATAAAACTCACCATATGTCACCTCGGTGTTATCGATTGTTATAAATGATTTAGAAATGTATTTTGGTTCGAATAAAACTTGACGATACATGAATGCAGAATAGATTTGTATGACAAAAAAATGATAAAACAAAACTGCTGAATCGTGCAAATTTGGTTGAAGGTCAACCAAATATCGGCACTAAACAACACCGTTGGACTAAGCTAATGAGGTTACAGGTTGAAACGTATACGTATTAGTATGTAACTGTTGATCCAAGCGCCGGTGTAAAAACACCGCACCCGTTCTACCACATTTTTCTAGAATAATAATAAGAAATTTCATCATAAAACATATATATTATCCACTATGAAACCCAGGGCATACGGCTAAATGCTGAACAAATTAGTACGTGTAAATGACATTGTTGTTAAATGCGGTGCGTGCGGATGAATTATAAATAATTACATATAAAAATATATAACAGTTGAATTAAGTAGACCGGTGATTACAGGATATTATTGTAATTCAAATCGTGCGTATAAAACCAAGGAATAATTGCATCCAAACAAAAAAAAAATGTACCGATCATTGTTGCAAAGTATTATCAAGAAACGGATTATTGTAATTCTTTTTTCCTTTTTATCTGCACTAATAAAATCAAATCACACAACATTCACAAAACAAATCCAATTTTCCTAATCATTTAAATATATTTTTTTTTTGTTTCTAATTACCTGTATTTGGTTATTTTATCATTTAGACTACACCTTGCAATCCATTTGGGTGAATTCATGTTAACATAATATTTGTTTCTATTATATTCATGTAACGCCACAAATTTTCACTAAACGGCACAAAACACATAAGATTTTTTTGTTTTGTATTTTTTCCTGTTTTCGGCATCAAAATTAGACTTTGGTAAATTTTTTGTTTATTCGAATTTTGAGTTTGTACATTAAAATTAGACTAATTTGGCTACAAGGTATGATAAGAAGAATTAACTAAACAACACAATCAATTAGGCTATGGAAAATTTGTTTTATTTTCATTTCACTAAACTAAAAGTTAAATACTGATTTTGAATGAAATTTGGATTATCCGAGACTATTTGGATTATTTTACAACACCTTTAGTATTTAATTAAACAATAGCAATCAATAATTCGTTTTCAGTGATTACCGAACCGACAGCACAAAAATGATAATCTAATAAGAACCAACGCGACAAATCGTCGAATAATTTTTCTAAATTAAACTAAAAATTTTACTAAATTGTTTTATGAACAACACAGACACAGAAATTTTACTATTAAAATTATAAATTTCACTAACAATCTTTTGTAAATTTTACTACTTACCCTAATGAACAAAATACATGATATCAGAAAAAAGAAATTCATGTTTTTTTTCCTGATGTACACGAAGAAAATATCTATTGACAACTGAATAAAAATACCAAAATAAGAGAGGCCATCTTCGATATGAATTCCAGTATTTATAATAAATTTAACATATCGACAATATCGTGCGGCTGGTCTTGTGCAGCTTCTTAACAAATAATAATACTAACTGGGAATTTTAATTTGTTGATGCATGTTATATTTTGTTGGATATAAGAAAGAAAATCCAAAATATAGAAGGTTAGAAGCGATATGATAATCCTGAAACATTAATAACGGTTAGCCAATAGCTTCGTCCACACAGATTGCGGGAAATATATGGAATGACGAGAATATTGATGTAATAAATTAAGAACTTCATTCAACGTGCAGCGGTGTTCTTGCGGCAACATAACAAAATATTCATAAAATTTTTATTAAATGAATTTGAAAAGTTTAAGTAAGTTTTCAAAATCTGGAGTCTATCAACTATCTTGTTCTGACTGTGATGCAATCTATATTGGACAGACAGGTCGTCCGTTTCATGTTCGATGTGCTGAACATTTTCGTAGTTTAAGATTAGGACAAACATCTTCCACCTTTTCTAATCATTTAATTGAGGAAAATCATACTAGTAATTTTATAAATAACAACAATATTCAAATTTTACAATATGAAACGAAAGGTCTTAAACTTGATCTTTTGGAAGCTTTTGAAATACGTAAAGCAATGCACTTTAACAAAAATTTACTAAATTCTCAAACCGACGTTATTTGTTCTCCTTTGACAAATCCGGATCTATTTTTCGGTCATCATTTTTAGAAACTAGTAAATCAACAAATTTATGGTATTTCCATTATAAACCAGTTAAATAAGAAAAATTACCTACTTTTTAATTAAATGTTTTAACAATTTGTTTATATAAATTATTTAATCTAGTTATTCATTTTTCATTTTATTTTTGATTCAAATCAAAATTTTTTCTTCATAAACTTTTTGAATCGCTCTTGATAATGGCGTAAGCCGAAATGCATTGAGCAAAAATTTTTAGAAAATAGAAATAAAAACATATTTGCGAAATATAAAAACAAGTGTTATTAGTTTTTAATTTATAAATGAATTTGATTTCAAACTCAAATCTTATACATGGCTGACGAAAATGTGACCTCAAATGCGAATCCTTCCGTAACATCCGCGGATGAACTCAACAAACCTGAAGACAGTTCAGAACGAATGGTTAGACTTTTAACTTCACAACAAACTGGTTGAGGAAAAATTCCGTAAATGGCAATCGATGCACACTGCATCAACCTGCTTCTACTTTAACTGCTGTTACACCGATTCCTCCCACACCTTTTCCTAAAAACGATATTTCTCTGCAAAATTTCGCTGAAAGGGCTGATAATATCATAGCAACCTTGTGTCAACAACAAAATTGTTCTGTCACTCCTTCACCGATTTTGAAAGAAATTTCAACTATAAGGCTTTCTGACAATATAGATCGCACTCCAGTCCTCGTTTTCATAACCGGCGAAACAAGTCCAGATCACGGTCTAGAAACCGGGACCCTTCCTTTGCATGAAATGTATTCTTGGATGTAAATTCCAGACACAATCCGCGGTCAAACCTGAAATTTCATAAAACTCATAAATGATCATCAGTATGCTATCAGGAGTATTGATGATCATCCCAATAGTTGTCTTCTAATACCTGAATTTAATCTAAATAGTGAATTTTTGATATACACCGGAGCCTCAGTCATTCGTCTAAACCTAGCAAAAATTAAACCAAACACAACTCTCTTTAAGATTTTCCCAGCAAACGGAACTCCCATTTCAGCCTATGGCACCTCTAGGACCTCTTAGCTCAAATCTAGGCCTTCGGAGAAATTTATCATGTGAATTTATAGTGGCCGACGTTTCAATGCCTATACTTGGTTCCGACTTTCTCAAACATACAGGTTTACTAGTTGATATCCAGGGAAAGAGGATCATTAATCCGTCAACCTCTCTGTTTACAGCATCTTTGTAAATTCAGAACCTTCTCTATTTCTGGTAGACAAAACCACCATATCACTTGAAGTCCAAGATTTTTTAAAATAATTTTTCTGAGGTGGTTGAGATGGAGCCGAACCCTCAGTTCTAACAGTGTGAAACATAACGTGACACTTAGAATAGAAACAAGTGGTTCCCTTGTATCATGCAGAACCCGTAGATTGGCTCCTGATAAATTAAAAATAGCTAAAGCAGAGTTTGAAAACATGATGCTAATAGGTATTTGTAGACCAACCAAAAGTGCTTGGTCCAGTCTCTTACATTTGGTTATGAAAAAAAGGTGAATGGTGACCTTATGGTGACTATAGGGCATTAAACAGAATCACTGCCCTGATCGATATTCGATCCCCTATCTCCAAGACTTTTTGCACCAATTAGAAAGATGCAAGATTTTTTCTTCACTAATCCCAGTCCAAGCTTATCATCAAATTCCAAATCATTCTGAAGATGTTCCTAAAACTGCTATTTCAACTCCTTTTGGTTTGTTTGAGTTCACAAAAATGGCTTTCAGTCTTAGAAATGCGCTCAGTCTTTTCAACGACTGATGCATTCCGTCCTATCTGGTTTTAATTTCTGCTTCGTTTATCTTGACCTTAAAGAGCACCTTAATCATTTGGAAATTGTTTTTCAAAAGTTTTCCGAAAATGGTCTAGTGATAAATCCCGATAAGTGTGTATTTGCACAATCACAATTAAAGTTTCTTGGTCATTTAGTTTCAGAACATAGCATCGCACCTGATCCTATTCACGTTCAAGTTATTGAAAACTTTAAATGCCCGGATACTGTTAAACAATTGAAACGATTCATTGGAATGATAAAACGACTTTCTCAAAGGCTACAAGAAGAATAGTAAAACACCTATTTTTTGGACATCAGATTTTATACAAGCTTTCGAAAATTGTAAATTTAAATTGTGTAATGGCCACTCTTCTTGCTGATCCTTCTCAAAATGCTCAACTTGCACTAATGGCTGATGCATCTGACACAACAATTGGCGCAGTAGTACAATAGTTAGTAAAAGGAACTTGGCAACCGCTCAGTTTTTTCTCTGTGCGACAAGCCCAAACCAAATATAGTGCGTACGATCAAACTACTCGCAGCGTAATCTGGTATCAAACATTTTCGATACTAGCTAGAAGGTCGTGAATTTATCCTATTCACCGATCATAAGCCACTTGTTTTTGCTTTTCAACAAAAGTCAGAAAAATTTTCACCCGTCAAATATTCAACACATTTTAGGCACTGACAACGTCGTAGCAGATACACTATCCCGCATAGATCAAATTCTTATTTCAAAGAACATTGATTATGCTGAAGTCGCCGTTGCTCAAACCAACGACAACGAATTCAAACAAATTCTGCAAAATAGTTCAGTTTTGAACTTCAACACTGTTTCAATTTCCTTCATGGACCCAAATTAATCTATTTTGACACATCAACTGCTATATTTCGTCCATTTATTCCTGTAAATTTTCGCCAAAAAGTATTTGATGCATTTCGTTACCTTTCGCATCCAGGTGTCAAAGCTTCCACCAAACTCTTTACTCAACACGTTGTTTGGCCGTCCATAAAAAAGGACGTTAGATTATTCGCCCAACAGTGTATAGCATGTCAAAAATCCAAAGTGTTTAGGCATACTATATCACCTCTTGACAATTTCAAAACAACTTCACAAAGGTTTTATCAAACACACCTCGACATCATTGGTCTTCTTCCAATTTCAGAAAACCTGAGATATTGCGTTACGATCAATGATCGTTATGCGCGGTGGTCTGAAGCGATTCCAATTCCTGATATTTTAGCTGCTACTGTCGCTTTTACAATCTACAACAATTGGATTTCTCGATTTGTCGTTCCAGTATCTATTGTAACAGATCAAGGTACCCAATTCGAATTCAATCTTTTTACCAAACTATCTAACATACTAGGTTTTAATAGATTCAGGACAATTAGTTACAACCTGAAGTGCAAAGGGATTATCGAAAGGTAGCATCGCACAGTTAAATCTGCAATAATGTGCTATGATCGTCAAGATTGGACACGTCTTTTACCATCAGTTCTCTTTGGTATAAGGACTTCTTTCAGCGAAGAATTCCACACCACTCACTCCCGCTGAACTCACAAACGGCTGTTTTCTTCGAATTCCAGGACGATTTTTAGATCCAACACATAAATCTTTCATGCCTCAATCATAGTTCGTGAAAGAGCTAAAAAGTCACTTCGATGAATTCGACCGACTCCAGAATCAAATCATCAAACGCCTACTACATTTGTGAGCAAGAATCTACTTAATTATCACACGTTTTTCTGCGTACTGATGCGTTAAAGACGGCCCTGCAACTTCCTTATACCTGTCCACACAAAGTGATACGCCATGCCTATAAGGTTTACAATATTAAACTAAACGGTAGATCAACCAAAATTTCAATAGACCGTCTTAAACCTTGTTTCTCTGAAAATCTAAGCAAGTCCGCACACTTCTCCATCTATAGTTTCTACAAAATCCTCTACGGATCTGAATACTACAGATCTGATCCAAAATTCTAGTCCAGACGAATCAAAATTTTCCAAGGCAGCTCACAGTAATAAAAAAGTTTCATTCAAGGATCATTCAAGTAAATTAAATTAATGTGAAAACAGTGTGCGTCACAATATTCGTAAACATTATATAAGATTATTTTAAATAACTAATCATTTATATTTCGTATTAGTTTATAATTACATAAAAACATTGTTTATACCGTTTAATATGTGATATTTATGAAACAATGAAAAATAAAATATAGCGTTCATATCAGAAGACTAATTTTATCTGTATATAACATATGTGATGAAAAACGTGATCTACGCAGGTGAAAGAGTCGAAATTTGAACTTGACCATTTTTGATTTTCATGAAACCTGGCATATAAGTAGTATGGACAAAATAAAAAATACAACTTATTTTAAATTTTTTTTAAAGTGCATAGTTTGAACATAGGGGGCACCCCAACATGCATGAAAAATGAAAGTTCTGCCAATCCGATGTAACTTTGAAATTAAATTGCTCAAGAACGGCTATACCGATTTCATCAAACTTTTTTTTGTTTGATAGATGATTAATTAGTCGATTGAAAAAAAATTAATTTACTGTTTTTATAATTAGTTTTTAAATGAAAATATTAAAAAAATTTTTTTTAAAGATTGCGTTAGGGTCAAAGATCAATTGGAATTTAATTAATTTTTTTTCTGGAAATTGTTCTATTTTTACTCTAAAATATTTCAAATTTACAAAGAGGCTAAAATTCTTGTTCTTGAGATATTTAATTTTAAAGATTTTAGTCATTCTAAAATTCTAATTGTTCATTATTTTTTCGAACAATTTTTATCATCAAAAATTTTATCCATTGAAGTTCGAGAAAATAATGAACAATTAGAATTTTAATCGGACTAAAAATCTTTAAAATTAAATATCTGAAGAACACGAATTAACGCCACTTTGTAAATTTGATATACATATTTTAAAGGAAGGTTAGAGCTATATTTAAAAAATAAAAAAAGTTTAAATTTAATTGATTTTAAAATTTCTTGTTAATGGAAGTTGTTTGAAAAAATGAAGAAAAATTCGAATTTCAGCCGTACTAAAAATCTTTAAAATTAAATATCTCAAGAACAAGAATTTAAGCCTCTTTGTAAATATGATATATTTTAAGAAAAAAAACTATTTTCAGAAAAAAAAAAAAAAACTAAACTATTTTCAGAAAAAAAATTAATTAAATTCCAATTGATATTTGACCCTAGCGCCATCTTTAAAAAAGATTTTTTAATATTTTATTTAAAATTAATTATAAAAACAATAAATTATTTTTTTTTCAAACGACTAATTAATCATCTATCAAACAAAAAAAAGTTTGATGAAATCGGTATAGCCGTTCTTGAGCAATTTAATTTCAAAGTTACATCGGATTGGCAGAATTTTCATTTTTCATGCATGTTGGGGTGCCTGTTATGCTCAAACTATGCACTTTAAAAAAAATTTAAAATAAGTTGTATTTTTTATTTTGTACATACTACGAATATGCCAGGTTTCAGGAAAATCAAAAATGGTCAAATTTTCACAACTCTGTCTAGAACACGTTTTTCATCATGTATATAACTCAATATAATAATTTTGAACTGAACTGAATATCAAGTTGATGTATGAACAGTTGAACTAAATAAAAATCTATATCGTTCTAAATAAAAAATACAAATCTTTTTTGGATTAAATGTAAAAAACACAAATATTATCTCATCATAGGAGCAAAACCATTAATCAATCAACTTTAAATTTTATTTGGACATCGAAAACTGCAGTAACTCGAATGAAATCGAAAATAAAATCAAAGAACTTGGCGGCAAATGGGAAAAGAAAATTTATTACCAGTTGGATCATTGACGGAGAATTACATGAACATATATAGCAGATACACTATAGATTCATTGCTATCGTATAGATAAAAATCTTAATAAAATCTTGAATTTATCTTCCTTGTTTATAAATTTATATTTTTTCATTTAAATTACCTTGTTTAGGCTAAAATTATAAAAACAAATAAGACATAGAATCTTATGCAATTAAAATAAAAATGGTTAAAATAAAAACAGGTTAAAATTGTTATTCGATTATTATTTTATTAACAAAATTTTTTTGTTAGCTAGAATACCAAATGTCCACCTACAAAACTCATAGTTAATATATTTCTGACCTAATAAAACTGTAGCGGCAACACTCGGCGAAATCAAAACAAAACATAAAAATATTAACAACGACAACACAAATCAACGGAAGTTAATAAAAAATTATTTTGTTAAAAATTAAAAATTAGCAATTACAATTAATTAGATTCTTTCACTCGGTCGAGCAACAACTCGTGTTTTAAAAAGTATATAAAATTGTAATAAAAATTTATTATCAAAACATAAATTAAATTGTTTTTTAACAAAGTGAATCGAAATAAATTAATTGTTTTATTTATTTAATAAATCTAAATAAATTTTGTTGAGTCACTTAACGGCTCATCACGTGGTGACCCCGACTAGCACGCCGGTACGGTAAACAACAGGAACGACCACGAGGTATCCCTGTTTGAAAACGCTAGTCTTTAAAACAAAAACGCGAGCAAAGCAAATAGTTTTGTGTTTCATACAAAAAGAAACTATACATATAGTGTTGCAGTGCAGTTACATACAGTGCCTATAAAATAACATAAAGAAACATAAATAACAGTGTAACAGTTAATTAAATAACAGTTTAAACTATTGTCTTTAAAAACAAATCAAAATTTTCATTTAATTTTAAAAAAATGATATCTAAACTTTTGATTAACTCAGAATTACTGATTATCATAATTAAAAACAAAATAAACCTTGAAACAACAAAAAAAGTATTGAATTTAAACAAAATTGTGTATCAACAAAAATTTTGATACCAAAATAAGTATAAAAAAACAGCAGGCACTTACAGCCCAACGTGGGAGCTTCGGACGCGAAGCCACAACAATCATGCACATATAACGCATGCAACGGTTCATCAACAACAAAATTTCATCAAATCAACATACATAATCACCAAACGCAGTAACAAAAATAACGGTCAGTCAAACCAAAAAAATATTACAAACATATGTTCATGCAAATTAATTATCATTTAATTTTCTCTCATTCATTCATTGATTTTTTTTTATTCTTATTTAACTCAAAATTTAAAAAAAAGAATTATGTTAAAATAATCTTATTGAATAAAAATTTCTTTTCAATCAATTTTTCAAGAAAATCAAGTTGCTCGACAGAATAATTTAGGGCTAGATTTTAGTATTTTTATATATACATATATGTATATACAAATGATTTTTTTTACATTTCAGTAATTTACAAATAAAATATTTTAGTTACTATTATATTTAATAATCAAAAACAATTATTTCAAATTCAAAAAAAAAACAAATTTCTACTAAAATTTTATTGTATGTAATTAATGATCAAAAAAAACAATTTTTTTATATTAATTTTTTTTTGTAAGAAATTCTCATTGGTAGTAAAAACAATCAAATATATTTAATGCTACAATTTTTATAAAACTAAATACAAATTGTTACGGCTTCCGTTGATTTATTTAACTATAATTTTTTTTTAACAAAAATAAATCCCGGCTATTTATAAAAAAAAATAATATTATTTTAGTTAACAAACGATTGTGTTGGTTTGGCCTAGTAGTGCAGGTACATGTACATGACTATATGATCATACTCTATCTATACTGATCTTATTTTGTTTACAATTGTTTTTTATTTTCGTTTTTTTTTAATATTTACACTTTTGGTTTTACATTTAAATTGGAAACGCTCGAACGAAAATACAGCAACGAAAACGAAACTTTAAATAAAAGTTTACTTTACCACAAGAACTATATTATTCCTTTTGTTATAATTTTAAAGTTTTGGTGATTCGGTCGTTGGTCATTACACTTGAAATCTAAATAAAATATGTCATCTTCCGACGAGAAAGAGGTTCCCACTCCAAAGCCTGGTAATTCAAAACAAGATGAAATAATTAATATAACCAAAATTAAATTGCCAACGTTCTGGCATGACCAGGTGGAAGCTTGGTTTCTTATTGCAGAAACCACTTTCAAAACAAACAAAATAAACAAGGATGTCAACAAATTTAATGCAGTACTCACTGCTCTGCCGCAAGATGTTGTGGTTAACATCATGGACATTATTAAAGCATCCGCCACAGCGCAAAATCAATACGATTTTCTAAAAAAAGCACTTTTAGAGCGACACTCTATAAGTGCAGGCAAGCGTTTAGATAGACTTCTTTCAGGTCTTCAAGAAATGGGAGACAATACCCCATCGGAATTTTATCGCAAGCTTGAATCAGAAGCCGGCGATTCAACATTGGTCAATAACGACCTTCTCAAACAGCTTTGGCTTAAACGCTTACCAACACTTTTATGAACATCTGTGGCCCCTTGGGCAGACAAGGATATTATAGAAATCCTTCCTATTGCCGATAAAATCTGGGAAGTTGCTCAACCCACTTCCTCCTCGATTGCTGCAACATCGCAGTCAACATCCCATAGCAAGGCAACGCCATGTGATAGGGATAACGACCTTGCTAATCTCGAGTCTCGACTCGAACAACAGCTCAACAAACGCTTCGACGACCTTTGTAGCCGACTGTCTCGTCAAGACATAGGTTATAGAAGTCGTCCTTCAACTTCAAGAGCGAACTACAATTACAGACGCTCTTCTAGATCTCGTCACCGATCTTCTTCTAGATCACGAGATATTTGCTATTATCACACCAAATTTTGCAACAAAGCACGTAAATGTTTACAACCGTGCAAATACAAACAGGATGCAACAGCTTCGCAATCTAAGGACTCGGGAAACTACTAAGTCCCGCTGTTACTACGGCTAACAGTGGGATCTACAATTCACGCCGTCTTTTTGTTAGGGACGATGAAAACTTATTACAGTTTTTAATCGATAGTGGTGCTGAAGTCTCAGTACTACCCCATACTACATTTCCACACGGCATTAAAGTTCCCATTCAAACGCTAACTGCTGCTAACGGTACAGCAATTCCAACATATGGTACTAAACTGTTGAAACTGAACATCGGACTTCGGCGTACATTCACACACACTTTCATACTGGCAGATGTTAACAGGCCTATAATAGGTGCTGATTTCCTCTTGAAGTATGACATTTTGGTCGACCTCAAAAATCGGAAGTTAATCGATTCAAAAACATCTCTTCATGTGAATGCAATTATAACCAACTGTAATACGCCTACTCCTAAACATTTCAGCGTCGACAATCAATTCGGCACTCTCCTCAAAAAGTTTTCGTCACTTACCGAGGCACCAAACTATGGCCTCCCAATTAAGCACAATGTAAAACATTACATTGTGACTAATGGAAGACTTCCATCCATTAATCCAAGACGCTTGGACCCGACGAAACTCAAAGCTGCAAAGACCGAATTTGAACATATGGTGGAACTAGGTATTTGTCGTCCTTCTAATTCTCCAGTCTCCTCTCCTTTGCACATGGTTCAGAAAAAGGACAAGGACTGGCGACCTTGTGGAGACTACAGACAGCTTAATGCTGCTACTGTTCCGGATAGATATCCCATCCCCAATATACAAAATTTTTCCTTGCAACTAGCAGGATGCAAAATTTTTTCCAAAATAGATCTGGTAAGAGCTTATCACCAGATACCTATGGCAGATGAGGATATCCAGAAAACAGCTATAACTACACCTTTCGGATTGTTCGAGTTTACCCGTATGCCTTATGGTTTACGAAACTCAGCACAGACATTCCAGCGCTTCATCAACGAAGTAACAAAGGAACTGGATTTCGTCTTCGTCTATATAGATGATATCCTCATAGCTAGCCGCTCCGAGGCAGAACATCTTTTGCACTTGGAGAAACTTTTCACTCGCCTAACCGAATATGGCATCAACATAAAAGCTTCAAAATGCATTTTCGGTCAAAAATCACTTGATTTTTTGAGCCACTCTATTTCGGAAAACGGCATACTCCCATCGAAAGATAGAGTCACTGCCATCTCCAACTTTCAAGCTCCAACATCAATCCGCCAAATACAGCAATTCGTAGGTATGGTGAATTATTATCACCGCTTCATACCACGTTTAGCCGAATTGTTAGCGCCTATTCACGGGCATTTGGCATCACTGATTAAAAAAGGCAAGAAAAAATCCAATTTTTCTTGGCCAGAAGACTGTAACGAGTCTTTCATTAAGGTCAAAGAATCTCTTGCCGCCGCTACTCTTTTAGCACATCCGTTGGACAACACACAGTTCAACATAACATCAGACGCTTCGAACATTGCAGTCGGAGCTGTACTACAACAGTACAATAATGGATGTTGGCAGCCACTTGCATTTTTCTCCAGGAAACTCACTCCTACTGAAGCAAAATATTCTGCGTTTGATAGAGAGCTACTAGCAATCTATCTCGCAATTAAACATTTTCGCTATTTTGTCGAAGGTCAAAATTTTTCTGTCTACACTGATCACAAACCTCTGATCACAGCAATTTCATCTAAAACTTTAAGAAGTCCACGACAACTACGTCACCTAGATTTCATTGCACAGTTCACCACAGACATACGACACATCAAGGGTAAAGACAACGTCGTCAGTGATTGTTTATCACGTTCTGGTGAAGAATCTTCAACAGAAATCTACACTTCTACTTTCAACTTTAAAGAGTTACCAAAATTGCAACAGGAGGACGATGAACTTAAGAAATTGATTGATCCTGACAAACCGTCAAGATCATCAAAAGTTAAACTTCGGTTCATACAATCATCAGGCAGCAACGACAATATCTGGTGCGAGACATCTTCTGGTTATAATCGACCGTACGTCCCACACAGCATCAGAAAAACGATTTTCGATAACTTGCATGGTTTATCACATCCTGGCATACGTGCAACGCGAAAATTAATTACTTCGAAGTATTTTTGGCCTCGAATGAATGTTGACACAGGGATATGGGCTAAATCTTGTGAATCGTGTCAACGATCAAAAATCCACAGGCACACAAAATCTCCAATTGGTAAATTTGAATTACCGAATTGCAGATTTGAACATATCCACATCGACATCGTTGGACCACTACCACAATCAAATGGATATAGCTACATTTTGACTACAGTAGACCGCTTCACACGTTGGCCAGAAGCATATCCATTAAAGGACATGACAGCAAGTACCATAGCATCAACACTTTTACAGGAATACATTTCTAGATTTGGTATTCCTTCGGTCATAACGACAGATCGTGGCGGACAATTCGAATCCAATCTGTTCACCGAGCTCACTAAGCTTCTAGGATCTCATCGAATCCGCACAACTGCTTACAATCCTAAAGCAAACGGTCTTGTCGAACGCTTCCATCGTCAACTTAAAGCATCTCTTAAGGCGAGATGCAATACCGTTCATTGGAGCACGGAACTCCCTCTGGTTTTACTTGGCATCAGAACTTCATTCAAAGAAGACCTCGACTGCACACCTGCAGAACTAGTGTATGGTCAAACTCTTAAGATCCCCGGCGAATTCTTTGTCGATTCTCCTACAGCCAACACCTCGGATACTTCTGAGTTCATTAAGAGATTGCGAAGTAATATGCAAACGCTAATTCCTACACCTCCTAGGCAACCCAATCAGACCGACATATTCATCCCTAAAGATCTTAACAATAGCACACACGTTTTTGTCCGAGTGGATAAAGTAAAAGGACCCCTTAGTACACCTTACGAAGGGCCGTTTGCAGTTGTACGCAAACTGCGTAAATTTTTCGTCGTGAACGTTCACGGAAAAAACACGACGATCGGCATCGACAGGTTGAAACCAGCCTACAGCATCTTGTCGGCAGACAAAATTTGTGCACACAAAACCAACAAACGCGTTCGTTTCGACTTCACATCAATCTAAAATACAATTTTCGATCTGGTGGGGGAGTGCTTGTAGCGGCAACACTCGGCGAAATCAAAACAAAACATAAAAATATTAACAACGACAACACAAATCAACGGAAGTTAATAAAAAATTATTTTGTTAAAAATTAAAAATTAGCAATTACAATTAATTAGATTCTTTCACTCGGTCGAGCAACAACTCGTGTTTTAAAAAGTATATAAAATTGTAATAAAAATTTATTATCAAAACATAAATTAAATTGTTTTTTAACAAAGTGAATCGAAATAAATTAATTGTTTTATTTATTTAATAAATCTAAATAAATTTTGTTGAGTCACTTAACGGCTCATCAAAACCACCACCGTTATGCAGACGCTAAGGTTACCAGTTGCAAAATCTCTTACTTAAAAGTTGATTTCACTAATTTTATATTGTTGAACTTAGTTAATTAATATGAATTATAACAAATGAATAAATATTGTAACGACTCTTCGTTGGTTCTTTTCGATTATTGAGCAAATACGACATTAAAAAGACAGATCTTTAGTTAACAAAATCTCAATCTTTATTTATCAACCAATTACAGCAACTTCCGATTTTAATTACAATAAATTCTATGGTCTCCAATTTATGAACGATAGATTTCACCGCTTTCCACAATTTGAATCAATGAGAGTCGGAATCGTAAAATCTGTATTTACTATTCCACTAGGTTCAAATTATTTTCTATTAGTACCCAGGCTCAAGTACCACCGATTATTCCTTATACTGCGAATATTTATAAACACTTTTAATTGCAAAAGTAAAACTCACTATCTGATATTTTGTTCGCTTATTTATATCCAAAAAAAATAAATAAGTCGAAACTTCTATAATCCACTAGAAATCAATATTACGTAGTCCGTACATCTTGAATAGGCCACACCTATTTTCATTCATACTTGCATAAATGTAAACATTTGTACTAGCGAACTCAAATTTAATGTATGCAAAATGTATTAGGTAACTCCTTTTTTTAATTCATGAATGTGGAAAACATTATGCAGAATGTATTGGTTATTTATGAGTAAATCAACCCATTCTGGACGAAGTTTATTACATTGCCCTCCATTTGGTTTTGTTCGTCCCGAACAATATCAGCTATAGCATTGGTACTGTTACCTTGGTACGGTGCTAACCTTTGCAGATGTATCACTTTCATCTTGGTACGGGGTCCCTTTTGGATGCGGTAGATAACATCATTAATTCGTTTGATTATTCTATAGGGACCTTCCCAATCTGGCTGCAGCTTGGGTGATCTTCCCTTAGTTCTCCTGAGGTTGTATAGCCATACCAATTCTCCTTCTTGAAAACCGCCACTACTTGCATTTATGTCGTACCTGGTTTTCATTTTGTCACTGGCAATCTTAATATGGTCTCGAACCTGTTGATGGATTTTATTCATCTTCTCCCTTAGTTGTCCCACATAATCTGTTTTAGTAGATACCAGACCTTCAGGGATGCCGAACTCGATGTCACTAGGAAGATGTAATTCTCTTCCGATCATGACATTCGCTGGTGTTTCACATGTCGTATCGTGCACTGCGCTACGATAGGCCATCAAGAATAACGGAAGATCCTTATCCCGATTTCTTTGGTTGGCTTCCACTACCTTCGACAAATGTTCTTCCATGGTTCGGTTGAATCGTTCTACCATGCCATCCGATTGTGGGTTTATAGGTGTAGTTCGTGTTTTTCTAATGTCGAGTGTTTTGCACAGCTCTTTCATCAGTTGAGATTCGAAATTCCTTCCCTGGTCCGTATGCAACTTGAGCGGTGTTCCATATCTGCAAATCCATTCGTAGACTAACGTTTCAGCGACCGTAACTGCTTCCTGGTTCGGTATCGCATACGCTTCCGGCCATTTTGTAAAGTAATCAATGACCACCATGATGTATTTGTTTCCTTTTGTCGTTTCCGGAAATGGCCCCGCGATGTCTATAGCAATTCTCTCCATTGGGGCGCCCACATTGTACTGTTGCATCTCTCCTCGAGTTCTAGTCTTTGGGCCTTTGCTCGCCGCACAAGTATCGCATCGCCGACACCATTGCTCTACGTCTGTTCGATACCTTACCCAATAAAACCTCTCCCTTACTTTGGCTAGGGTTTTATTGACTCCCAGGTGTCCTCCAGAAATACTTCCATGCAGCTTTCCCAGTACCTCTTCTACTCGACTTGATGGCAACACCAGTTGTTCCAACACTTTCTTTCCATCAGCGGACTCCCATTTTCTTTTTAGTATCCCGTTGTCCATCAATAGTGAGTCCCATTGCGCCCAGTAGCATTTCACCTCCGTACTTAAAGGTGCTACCTCTTTCCACTCCGGTCGCCTTCCTTCGGTTTTTCAGTTCAATATTGGAGCCATAGCTGGATCTTCTAACTGCTCTCTTTTAATTGTCTCGGTACACCATTCCTCAGGAGTTTGGAACTTGATTTGGCTCACTTTCACTGCCTCATTTCCCTCAATTCTGCTACAGGACTTGTACTCCTCTATAAAGGGTCTTCTAGACAAGGCATCGGCGTTACCATGGACCCTTCCCGTGCGGTGTTCAACTTTGAAGTCGTAGTTCTGCAGGATCTCTATCCATCTTGCTGCTTGTCCTTCCTTCAGGAAATTTGAATTGTAATAACCATTTTAGAGCAGCATGGTCCTTGCGAATCAGGAATGGTTGTCCACACAAATACTTTTGGAAATGTTTCACCGCCTTGATGATAGCTAGCAACTCCTTTATCAGTAAACGGAAACAGTAATTGCGCTCCGGCTTTGACAGAACTTTACTGAAGTACGCCACCACTTTCTCATCGTCTCCAATTTTCTGTGACAAAACAGCTCCGGTTCCTACATTGCTTGCGTCTGTGTCCAGAATGAACATCTTTCCGGATTCTGGATGGGCTAGTATAGGGGTGTTGCATAGTTTTTCTTTTAAACGGCAGAATGCCTCATTACATTCGGTTGTCCACAGAAACTTGGTATTTGCCTCTGTCAATTTATGTAGACTCTTGGCGATATTTGCAAAATTCTCCACGAATCTACGATAATAGGTGCATAGGCCAAGAAAACTGCGTAGCTCATGAACATTCTTCGGTACGGTACTGGCCAATTTTTCACAGCATCAATCTTTTCGGGATCGGTTGTCTGACTCCATTTTCTGTAATGATGTGTCCAAGGTACTTCACTTCTTTGCGGAAGAGATTGCACTTTACCGGATTCAACTTCATGTTGGCATTACTTATTCTTCTGAGTACTTCTTCGAGGTTCATTAGATGCTCTTCGAAGTTGCGACCCATTATAATGATGTCATCAAGATAAACTAGGCAGGCCTTCCAGGTTAAACCAAGCAACACGCATTCCATTAGACGTTCAAATGTTGCTGGGGCATTGCATAAACCAAACGGCATCACATTGAACTCCCACAACCCATTGCCAGTAGAAAATGCTGTCTTTCGTCGATCTTCTGGATGCATTTCGACTTGCCAGTAACTACTCTTCAGATCTAGTGTGCTGTACCATTTGGCTCCTGATAATGTATCCAGTGTGTCATCAATTCGTGGCAGTGGATAGCTGTCCTTAATGGTTACCTCATTCAGTTTTCGATAGTCTACACAAAAACGAGCCGACCCATCTTTTTTTCTAACTAGCACCACTGGTGAGCTCCATGGATTCTTAGATGGCCTAATGACTCCATCATTTTTCATTTTGTCCAGCATTCCTTGCACTTCCTCGTGTTTAGCTAGTGGTAGTCGTCTAGGAGGCTGTCTGATAGGATGAGCGTTTCCAGTGTTGATCCTATGTCGCACGATGTTTGTTCTGCCAACATCTTCATCTCCAGTAGAGAAAACGCTGCTGATCTTCGTTAATACCCTCTTGATTTCTTTGAATTCGGCCGGGTTCATTCTTTTACTAAGATCTTGAAGTATTGCTACTAATGCGGGATTGTTTCTCTGCATGAAGACCTTCTGCTCTTCTTGACAGCTGATTATCTCTTTTATGGTGCTGCATTTGGCGATTTCTTCTCCATGATTGATGACCACCCGTTTATTTGAGAAGTTAATCAGTTGCACTGGAACTACCCCCTCTTTTGCTGCTATTAGCGTTCAGCCAATCATAATGTTTCCCCCAAAGTCGTTGTTAGCTGGCTCAATCATCACAGGTGAATTTTGGTCACTTTTATCTAGTAACCTAGTCCATATGATTTTCTCAGATTTTGCCGGGATCTCAGTTGGTCCGTCACTAATAACACGGACCTCAGCATTGTCTTTGGTGGCGTGTAGCACTATTTCTGTGTTCCCATATCTCAGTACGTGGCTCCCCAGATCTAATATAAAATTGTATTCTTTCATGAAGTCAAGCCCAATTATGCACTCATCTTCTATATCTGCTACAATAAATCGGTGCCTAAATGAATTTCCTCCAAGGTGAACTTCTTGGTCGCTTTCTCCATGAACTAGAACTGTTTCACCCGTAGCTGTTTTTAGGGTAAATCGTCTTGCTGTATCGATCTGACTATAATGAACCACATCTGGACGCACTATCGATCTTGAAGCACCTGTGTCCAAAGTCAACATGCACGATTTGTTTCCAACGGTTGCCTCTAGGACTAAACTACTATTTTCTCTTTTGACTTGTGATACCACCAATGTAGGGCATTGTAATTGAGCCAGCTTTCGCCCTTCAAAACTGGCACTATCTAGTTTCCCGAATCCGGAACGCTGCATCTGTCTTCCGGGTGCGGCTCCCATTTACATTCTCTTCGGATGTGCCCCAACTTTCCACAGTTCCAGCATCTTACTCTGCTAGACCTACTTGGTTGATTTCGTTCAGGCTTATCTCCCAGACTTTTGACACGCATGATCACTTCCTCAAGCGCTGCTTTTAGAGGTTCTTCAGCAACTTCCATCTGACGTACTCTATCTGAACCATACGCTCTTTTTCCAGCTTCCATTTGCAGGGCCAATGCTAAGACTTCCGCAGGTAATTTTTTCCCGCTTAGATACAGCTGATTTCTCATTTGTACATCTCGAAGAGCATTGATAAATGTATCAGCTGCCAGCTCGTCTCGATGTTCAGCGTTATAGTTCGGATATGACAGATTTACCAGTCTCACAATGTCAACCTCTAATTCTTGCAAAGTTTCGCTGACTCCTTGTTTTCGTGTCTTGAGCTGCATGCGATGGAGAGCTTGCATATGACTTTCCCCATATCTTACTTCTAAGGCCTCCATTAGCTTGCAGTAATCACGCTCTGTCGCTGATAGTGTCTGCAAAATTTCAGCAGCAGGTCCCTTCAATGCCAATATAAGCGCGTTTGCTTTTTGCTGGTTATCAATCCCAGTTGTTGCTATATCAAATTGTATCTTAAATATCTGATACGATGTAGATCCATCAAATGTGGGTGTTTTCACTCTAGCTGGAGCTGAAGTAGTTGATGGATTGATCATGTTACCTGACTTCCCTTGTGCTATTTCTTGGCGGAATTTACTTGAAAGTTTGCGTAATTTCTCTTCATGTTCCTCGGTAACTTTTCGCAGCTCCCTTTCTATGTGGTTGATTTTAACCTCCTGGATATGCACTGGATATACGTGACTCGATTACTTCACGTAGTTGTTGTTGATCTAATTTTTGTTCTGCCGCCAGTTTCTCTTGTTGGGCCATGAGATCAGCCAGTTGTTGTTGTTGGTTGTTTCCTTGTTTGGCCGCCAATTGCTCTTGTTTGGCCATCATATCAGCAAGTTGTTGTTGTTGCTCTATTTTTTGTTCTGCTGCCTGTGTCTCTTGTCGGGCCATCATATCAGCAAGTTGTTGTTGTTGCTGTGCCATCATTTCTTTCATCAACACCATCATCGGATCAATTGTTGGTGCATTCTGAAGCGGAGCTTCCTCCAGCTCTATTTCTATGACCTCTGTGTTTCCACCTGCTTCTTCTAAAACTTTACGCAGCCGGAATGCAAGTTCTGCCTTCGTTCCATGGATTGGAGCATTCCTTTTCCTCAACTCATCCTTCAGCTAGGTCTGGCTGAGATCACTAATATTTACTGTCTTGACCATTGTTTCAATAATCTCACTTCTGACACCACTGTAACGACTCTTCGTTGGTTCTTTTCGATTATTGAGCAAATACGACAGTAAAAAGACAGATCTTTAGTTAACAAAATCTCAATCTTTATTTATCAACCAATTACAGCAACTTCCGATTTTAATTACAATAAATTCTATGGTCTCCAATTTATGTACGATAGATTTCACCGCTTTCCACAATTTGAATCAATGAGAGTCGGAATCGTAAGATCTGTATTTATTATTCCACTAGGTTCAAATTATTTCCTATTAGTACCCAGACTCAAGTACCACCGATTATCCCTTATACTTGCGAATATTTATAAACACTTTTAATTGCAAAAGTAAAACTGACTCTCTGATATTTTGTTCGCCTATTTTTTTTTTTTTTTTTTTTTTTAAGGCGTTCATGCTCCATGTAGGAGCGTTGCCAGGCTAATCAGCTTCGAATATTCACCACGGTCATTTGCAACAGCGACATAGTTACCATGGCAGCCGATTTTTTTAAGGTCGTTTATTACGTCAGTCTCCCATTGTAGTCGTGGTCTTCCTCGCCCTCTACCACTCCCTGGGGTACTAACGTACATTTTTCTAATCATTCCAGACTGTGAATCGGCTCGTAGAACATGCCCAAACCAAGCAATCCTGTTAGAACGGATACAACCTATTATATCAGGACCCTCAAGAAGGTCTCTGATCTCAAAGTTATACCGGGTTCTATACTCTCCATCGTCTGTCTTAAGTGGACCAAAAATGTAGCGTAGGATCTTACGCTCAAATACAGATAAATGCGATTCGTCATTTTGTGTAAGGGTCCACGTTTGTGACCCATACATCACAACCGGTGTAATCAATGTCTTGTATAACTTGAGCTTGGTGTTAGTTGATACATACGGTGATCCAAGGAGAGGTTTAATTGAGTAGAAAGTTTGATTACCTGCAGCGATTCGAGCTTTAATATCTGTAAGTATGCTGTTGTTTGAGTCAAGCATTGATCCCAAATATTTAAAAGATTCAACTCCCTCAATTCGTTCATCGCCGCACATCAAATCTTGCTTCTCAGCCTCTCTTGAAACATTCATATGTTTGGTTTTATTGTAGTTTATTTGCAGACCAATTTTCCTAGCACCACTCTCAAGCGACTTGAAAGTCTCACTCATAACAGCTTCACTTCGGCCGAGGATGACAACATCATCAGCGTAAGCAATCATCTGTACTGAGTTTATTGACAGGGTATTGTTATTAGTCGGTAGTTTCTTTTGACGGCACACATATTCCAAGGCTAGATTAAAAAGTATAGGAGAGATAGCATCACCTTGTCTTAATCCGGAGTCGACTTTAAAAAATTTTGATATTTCGTTCTCTACTCGCACACAGCATTGAGAGTTCTGTACTGTCATTTTGCATAGTGATCCCAGTTTACCAGGAATTCCCATTGACACCAGAGCAGACCATAGAGTCTCTCGTTCGAGAGAGTCGTAGGCCTGCCTGAAATCAATGAAAAGTTGGTGCACAGGTATGTTGAACTCTCGACACTTTTCCAAAATCATCCTTATCGAGAAAAGTGCATCGGTGGTACCTCGGCCCCGCCGGAAACCACACTGATATTCTCCAAACAGTTGTTCAGCAAAAGGATTGATTTTGGATAGCAAAATGTAGGAAAAGATCTTATATGCTGTGCAGAGGAGAGCGATTCCTCTGTAGTTTGCACATTGTAGGCGATTACCTTTTTTATGGATTGGTATCAGCATAGCTTTGTTCCAGTCCTGTGGCATGGTTTCAGTCCTCCAGATCATTTGAACAAGTTCAAACAATCTTGAGGATAGAGTTTCGCCACCATGTACAATCATTTCGGATGTTATATCGTCGATACCAGGTGCTTTATTGCATTTTAATTTTGACAGCGCCGCATTGAACTCCTCTTTGGTGGGTTCGTCTACATGTACCTTTGACGCACGAATAAGCTTTGCTCGTCGCCCGACTTGTTGCTGGTCACTTAAGTTGAGAAGATTCTCAAAATAAGCGGCCCAAGTATCTAAAATATTTTTAAGGTCTACTTGTAGCTCCCCATCTTCGTTTTGAATAGCAGTCGATCTAGTTTGAGGGCCCTTCCTTAAGGTTTTAACCTGTTGAAAGAAGTTACGCGATTGATGTTCCTTATTGAAGCTTTCAATCTCCTCACACTGTCTCTTCCACCATTCTCTCTTAGTTCGTCTACATAGCTTTGTAACGGCTTGTCTTGCCAGTTTATAGTTCTCCTTCGTGGACCTGGTATTGCGTCCTTGTAGACACTTCAGATAGCAATCTCTTTTGTATTGAATAGCGTCAAGACATGCTTGATCCATCAATGGCTTCTGGGAGTGGTTCTGTGGTCGTCCAAGTATTCCCTCAGCAGCGCTTAAAACAGCATCTTTGAGCAAATACCATGACTTATCGACGTCTCCATTAATGGTTTCTGATTTCTCCAATGTTTCGGCAATATGGATTTGATATCTATCTTCTGTTTCAGCATTCTTTAATGATGAGATGTTAAAACGATTCCGTTGATTGAATTTTGGAATGCCTGGATTTGGGAAGTGGAACCTTATCGTTGCACATACAAGGAAGTGATCACTTCCAATGTATGCACCTCTAAATGATCGCACATCCCGAACGCTCGAAAAGAAACGTGCTGTTACTAGAACGTGATCAATTTGATTTCGAGTGTTTCCATTCGGTGAGACCCAAGTCTGTTTATGAATCGATCGATGCGGAAAGAACGTACAGGCAATTCTCAAATTATTTGATAATGCAAACTCAGTCATTCTCTCACCATTATCATTCGAATTCAAATGCAGGCTGTTGGGACCCACCACATTTCCATAAGAGATATCTCCTCCAACCTGTCCATTAAAGTCACCAAGAACCATAATGAAGTCGCGTGTTGGTGTTTGTTTCATAACCTCTTCCAGTGCTATGTAGAAATTATCCTTCTCGTCGACGGTCTTAGCTTCAGTAGGTGCATGCACGGCAATAAGAGAAATATTGTTATATGTACCACGTACACGTAGGTAGCAGATCCTCTCACTGACCGGGATGAATTTCATCACGGCTTCTTGTGTAAGAAAAAAATGGTGTAATTGAAAAAAAGATGGCACTAACTTTTTTTTTTTTTTTTTTTTTAAACTAAATTGAAGCTTATTTTATATCTAACAACTTGTGAAAGTTTAGGAATAGCTTCATTTTTTGTTTTAGAGATAAAATTCGTTGTGCATATGACTGTCGGGAATCAGTTTTTTTTGTTCTGAAGAAAAATTATAAAAATGGCGATTTTTAGATTCAGATTTTTTTTTATGTTAAATATCAAATATTTTATTATTAAATGAACTTTTTAAAAAGCTATTTCAGTCAAGTTCAGCAAAATTTTGCGACATTTTGACTCGACCCTTTTTAATTTGGTCTATTGTAGTCTATATTTAAAAAAATTCTACTTGAAGCCGTATTTTTCATTTATCAAAGGCTATCTATAAACCGAATATAGACCAAAATAGACCAAATTAAAAAGGGTCGAGTCAAAATGTCGCAAAATTTTGCTGAACTTGACTGAAATTGCTTTTTAAAAAGTTCATTTAATAATAAAATATTTGATATTTAACATAAAAAAAAATCTGAATCTAAAAATCGCCATTTTTATAATTTTTCTTCAGAACAAAAAAAACTGATTCCCGACAGTCATATGCACAACGAATTTTATCTCTAAAACAAAAAATGATGCTATTCCTAAACTTTCACAAGTTGTTAGATATAAAATAAGCTTCAATTTAGTTAAAAAAAAAAAAAAAAAAAAAGTTAGTGCCATCTTTTTTTCAATTACACCATTTTTTTCTTATGTTACACCGTTAAAAATTATTTCAAAAAATTAACAGTGTACATTTTTAAAAACTTTGTTCTAATACCTATTCAACGACATATCATTTATGAAAATCGATCGAGTGGTTTTTCTACAATCGCTCGTCAAAATGCACTCACATCACAAAATAACAAAAATTGAGGGGCACCCTGTGAAGACCCCTGGTCGAAAAAAAAAATTCTAAGAGAACTTGTATTTTTTATTTATCAAAGACTATCTATAAACAAAAAAACATCAAAATTAAAAGGGGTCAAGTCAAAACGATGTTGAATCTTCGTGAAATTGCTCATATAAATTAACCAAATAGTTTTTTCTTTGTTCTCTGACAAATATTCGTCGAGTGTGCATGCAGTAAAAAACCTCGTATAAGTTTTCATCGATTGGAACGGGTGATGTTTCCATGCATCTTTCATTTCATATGTACATGATTTTAAATTATTATATGAGCTGATATATTTTCATCATTGCATCGTTCATGTCATATGTACATGATTTCAACTATTATATGATCTGATATTTTCGTCATTGCATCGTTCATCTCATATGTACATAATCTCAACTATTATATGATCTGATATTTTCGTCATTACTTCGGTTAATCATCGCATTTACATAACTTCAAATATTAGATGAGCTGATATATTTTCATTTCATATGTACATGATTTTCAACTATTATATGAGCTGAGATATTTTCGTCATTGCATCGTTCATCTCAGATGTACATAATCTCAACTATTATATGATCTGATATTTTCGTCATTACTTCAGTTAATCATCGCGTTTCCATAACTTCAACCATTATATGAGCTGATATATTTTCATCATTGCATCATTCATCTCATATGTACATGATTTCAACTATTATATGAGCTGAGATATTTTCGTCATTGCTTCAGTTAATCATCTCGTTTACATAACTGCAATTATTATATGAGCTGAGATATTTCCATCATTGCATCATTCATCTCACTTACATAATTTCATCTATTATATGAGCTGAGATATTTTCGTCATTGCTTCAACCAATCATCTCATATGTACATGATTTTCAACTATTATATGAGCTGAGATAGTCTCGTCGTTGCTTCAGTTGATCATCTCATTTCCATAACTTCAACCATTATATGAGCTGATATATTTTCATCATTGCATCAATCATCTCATATGTACATGTTTTCAACTATTATATGAGCTGATATTTTCGTCATTGCTCCAGTTAATCATCTCATTTACATAAGTTCAACTATTATATGAGCTGATATTTTCTTCATTGTATCATTCATCTCATATGTACATAACTTCAACCATTATATGAGCTGATATATTTTCATCATTGCATCATATGTACATGATTTCAACTATTATATGAGCTGAGATATTTTCGTCATTGCTTCAGTTAATCATCTCGGTTACATAACTTCAATTATTATATGAGCTGAGATATTTCCATATTTGAATCACGGTGTTGGAAGTTGATGTGCCAACCAACTCACATCAAATATATCTTCAATAAAAAAAATACAGTCCACCTCTCATCGACGCCGCATCAGTATGTTAATTGCCGATATTTCTGTTGGACTGAGAGTACTGCGGAAACGAAAAGACAGTACTGAGGCAGCAAATGCAAGAACGATACTACCATTTAGTAATCGACTATACTACATATAATTTTGCCCACATAATTCATCTAAAAAAATTGTCTAGTGATACGCATGCTAAAAAAAAATTAATGTTGAATACAAAAAAAAAAATTAAAATGAAGAAATTCAAGAAAATCAGCGAATGTATATTCAAAAGATGTTTCTAAGTCAATGAAATTTATTTCATTCATGTAAAGTACTACTTTAAATGGAAATTTCTTATATCTTACATTTCTATTTTCTTTTGTAATAACTTCAAATACGAGAATATGTATATATACTTACATTGTATTGTGTACATACAATCATTTTATTTATTCGTTTTCATGGTTTTTCCTCGCAAATATGTTATTCTTATTTATATGATTCTGTTTTTTATCTGATTTGTGAAATAATAGGAAATAAGGGATCATAATTTTTTGCTTCTGGTTTCTGGTTTCTTTGAACAAAAGATTTGAAAGATGTAAAACGAATTATTTGATTTGAGACAGTAAATTGATTTTGAATACTGAAATTTCAATTCAAGAACATTATTGGATGAAAGCGGATATATTGTTTGTTAAACGAAAAATTTAATTTTAAACTTCGTTTATTTGAGAGTTTGATCAATTCACTAAAGGTTTTAGTAGCCTAGTTTCTACATCAAATTATGAGTGCTTTTGTTTGAAAATAAATAAAGGAATAAACAATTCAAACTATACTCGCTGATAGGAACTTGCAAGTACGAATAATTTTTCCATTTTGCTTGTTGGCTATTTTCATCTCAACAGACAAACATTCCACCTAGATTTTTCAATACTTCAATGAATTTTTAATTTAAAATTTATTTTATGTTCCTGTTTTATAGTTTCATTTTCCTATAAAACCAACATAACTTTTATAACCAATAGATTTATGTTTGTATATAAATCATTTTCTTATCTAAAATATTATTTGTAGTTTATTGTTGTTGTGTGGTGAAAACAGAATTTACTCTATAGTTTTTCTTGTGCATTGCAATTTTTTTTACCAATAAATTGTTTTAGAGTTTCATTACGTCTTGTGAAAGAAATTTTATGAATTATCTAGCAATTTTAAAAGCAAGCAAAAGTTTTTAAATGTATTAAGATTATGTGTTGGTTAATGTGATAATACTACAGATTTAAAAAGAATGTGTTTTATACAGGGTTGGCTCAAATTATTTTTTAGCTTGAACATACATGAAAATTTTTGTTCGTTAACAATAACGATTAAAACGTGTGTTTTAACAAACAAAATATATTTTTTAAGATGTAAGTTTCACAACAACATTCACTTTAAGGTTTTGATAGACGCGTTTTTCAAGCTTTGAGGGCCTACATTCACGACAACATGCGTTCTGTGGTGTTGATGAACGCAGTTTTTGTTGACCTTTTACGGTTTTTTGAAAGAATGTATAAATAAACAATAAACCTTAATACATCATAAAATATGACATCCGATAATATTTCATAGCAGGATGGATGAAAAAAATAAATAATATGTAATCCGAAACTTTCTAAACATTTGTAAGAACAAAACTGAAATTTAGATGCCAATAATCCAGTCAGTGGCACATTCTTTGATCATGTTACGCACCGTTTTTTCAATGGTTAAAGCCTAGATACAGAATTATATCACTTCTTCATCTTCAGAAAAATAAACTTTTTCTAAATTCTAAAAATATTTCAAAAATTATTACAAAATCAAAAATTGAAACTTTTTTCTTAAATTTCAAAATATTCCAAAAATTCAAACTTTTTCCAAAATTCTCAAAATATTGCAAAAATTATAACATAAAATTCCAAAAATTATAATAAAATCAAAAATTTAAACTTTTGCAAAATTCCGAAATATTCCGAAATTTTGAAAAAGTTTAAATTTTTGATTTTATTATAATTTTTGGAATTTTTTGTTATAATTTTTGCAATATTTTGAGAATTTTGGAAAAAGTTTGAATTATTGGAATATTTTGAAATTTAAGAAAAAAGTTTCAATTTTTGATTTTGTAATAATTTTTATTCCGAAAATTCAGATTCACACCGAAGTAACTTTTGTCAAAATTCTAAAATTATTGTAAAATTTTTTAATTCACAAACTTAAAAATTGAAACTTTTTCAAAATTCTAAAAATATTGCAAAAATTCTATCAAAATCAAAAATACAAACTTTTTTTAAGATTCCGAAAATATTTCAAAAATTATAACAAAATCAAATATATAAATTTTTTTCAAAACACAAAAAATATCACAAAATTGAAAATTGAAACTTTTTCCAAATCAAAATTTCAAAAAACTTTTATAACAAAATCAAAAATACAAACTTTCTTCAAAATTCCAAAAATGTTCCAAAAATTAAAATAAAATCAAAAATTTAAACTTTTTTTCAAGTTCTAAAAATATTCCAAAAATTACTACGATTGATACTTTTTTCAAAATTCAAAAAATATTGCAAAAATTATAACCAAATCAAAAATTGAAACTTTTTCCAGCATTCTTAAAAAATTGCCAAAATTATAACAAAATCAGAAATACAATTTTTTTTTCAAAATTATATTAAAATCAAAAATTTAAGTTTTTCTAAATTTTACAAATATTGCTAAAATTCATAATTCAAAAATTCAAACTTTTTTCAAAATTCTTAAAATATTTCAAAAGAAAATCAAAAGTACAAAGGTTTTCAAAGTTTCAAAAATTATAATAAAATCAAAAATTTAAACTTTTTCAAAATTCTAAAAATATTCCGAAAATTCTTACAAAATCATAAATTGAAATTCTTTCAAAATTCTAAAATTATTGCAAAATTTCTTAATTTACAAACTCAAAAATTCAAAAGTTTTTCCAAAATTCTAAAAATACATATTGCAAAAATTATAATAAAATCAGAAATTGAAACTTTTAAAAAATTCTAAAAATATTGCAAAAATTAAAACAAAATCAATAATACAAACTTTTTTTAAAATTCCAAAAATATTTCAAAAATTATAACAAAATCAAAAATATAATTTTTTTTCAGAACTCAAAAAATAATTCAAAATCAAAAATTGAAACCTTTTCATAATCCAAAATTCAAAAAAATTTTCCCAAAATTCTAATAATATCGCAAAAATTATAACAAAATCAAAAATACAAACTTTTTTCAAAATTTCAAAAATGTTCCAAAAACTATAATAAAATCAAAAATTTAAACTTTTTCAAAACTCTAAAAATATTTCGGAAATTCTTACAAAATCAAAGATTGAAAATTTTTTCAGAATTCCAAAAATATTTCAAAAATTATAACGAAATCAAAAATTTTCATGTCCAATTTTAAGTTCGATAACATTTCATGTCAAACAAATAATTAATTAAATTTTTTTCCAAAAAATGAGTAATAAAATTGAAAATCATTTTTTTGACATACTTGACAATAATCTTTGACAAACTTATAATGCAACAATCTAGTGGGGGTAAGAATTTCACTTTTAGCTTGATAATTTAATACTTTGGTTTTTTCAAAACCGAAGTAATATAAGTCAAAAAATACAATGTCGCATAATTTTTATATTACTTCGGTCTGAAAGACCTAAGTATTACACTCTCGAGCAAAAAGGGAAATTCTAGCCCCCACTTTTTTTGGCATTTGGCACGTTTTAGGACCTACTGATTCTAAAAAAGCTAAAAAAATGTATGTCTATCTGCCGGCCGGTTGTCACAACCGACATAATCTAGAAAACCGTTGAGAGATTTCAAAAAATTTGTTTTCTAAAAACATGTATACTCAATGGGAAGAGCCGAAAGGACGATGTGTTCGATAACTGTACCGGAAGAGTGTCAAAAATCGTTTCAAAACCGGGAAATTTGCATATTTATTGCTTAAAAAAACGTATATTTTAAGTGATTACGAATACGAACATTGTATTTGGAGAAATGGTCGGAATTTGGCCAAAAAAAGTTGTCAAGTGTGTCAAAAGAATTATTTTCATTTTTTTTACTTAATTTCTTGGAAAATAATGAAATTAATTATTTGTTTGATATGAAATGTTATCGAAAATGAAATTGGACATGGAAATTTTTGATTTTGTTATAATTTTGGAAATATTTTTGGAATTTTGAAAAAAGTTTGTATTATTGATTTTGTTATAATTTTTGCGAAATTTTTAGAATTTTGGAAAAAATTTTTGAATATTTGATTTTGGAAAAGTTTCAATTTTTGATTTTGTAATATTTTTTGAGTTTTGAAAAAAATTTATATATATGATTTTGTTATAATTTTTGAAATATTTTTGGAATTTTAAAAAAAGTTTGTAATATTGATTTTGTTTTAATTTTTGCAATATTTTTAGAATTTTGAAAAAGTTTAAGTTTTTGATTTTATTATAATTTTTGAAATTTTGAAAAACTTTGTACTTTGATTTGCTTATAATTTTTGGATCATTTTAAGAATATTGAAAAAAGTTTGAATTTTTGAATTATGAATTTTCGTAATATTTGTTAAATTTAGAAAAAACTTAAATTTTTGATTTCAATAAAATTTTGAAAAAAAGTGTATTTTTGATTGTGGCCATTTTTTATGAATGTTGGAAAAAGTTTCAATTTTTGATTTTGTTATATTTTTCGTATTTTGAAAAAAGATTCAATCTTTGATTTTGTGATAATTTTTGGAATGTTTTTAGAACCTTAAGAAAAATTTAAATTTTTGATTTTATTTTAATTTTTAGAATATTTTTGGAATTTTGAAAGTAATATGAATTTTTGATTTCGTAATATTATCTCGAAACGCTAAATGGAGAGGTTTTTGAGTAGTTTGCTGAGTTTATCTACAAGTGTAGACAAACAAATAATAAAATATTTTACGGGAAAAAACTGACTTATAATTTAAAAGTGAACTAATCTAAATAAATTAACCCCAAAAAAGGGTCACAACATTGTGGTGCAGCCGGCAAACTGCTACTTGTGTTTTAGAAAAGATAATAATATCTATAACATAAGTCAAACTTAGTAAAACCTAAAAAGCAAATTGTTCCTGATATAGAAATACGCCGTTTTTCCGCAGAAATAAGTACACCTACTCGGACAGAGTAAGACCAGTTGGTGCTTTAGCAAATAAAGACCCACATATGAAACAAAGTAGTCCAACAGACCTAAATAAGTTTTAGGTTTGGCTGTTTTGTTTGCAGTCGAGACTGTCAAATTATTTTTTATAAGAGTGATAAGTGATTACCAAAAGTGATAAATAATCATTTTATTTTTTTATGCTTTCTAATACAAAGAAAATAATTGCAGAAGTGTTTTCCTATTCAAAAGAATCTTTTGTTTGTAAAATAAGTAAATCATTTTTAGCAAATGTATTTATTTAATTTATTGTACTACATATATTATTTTTATAATATTTTAAAAAGTTCATTTAATAATAAAATATTTGATATTTAACATAAAAAAAATCTCTTAGTTTATAACGCCATTTTTATAATTTTCCTTCAGAACAAAAAAAACTGATTGCCGACAGTCATATGCACAACGAATTTTATCTTTAAAACAAAAAATGTCGCTAGTACTAAACTTTCATAAGTTGTTAGATATAAAATAAGCTTAATTCAGTTAAAAAAAAAAGGGTGTAGCGCCATCTTTTCTTCAATTACACCGTTTTTTTCTTATGTTACACCATTAAAAATTATTTCAAAAAATTAACAGTGTACATTTTTAAAAACTTTGTTCTAATACCTACCCAACGACATATTATTTATGAAAATCGATTCAGTAATTTTTCTACAATCGCTCGTCAAAATGCACTCACATCACAAAATAACAAAAAATTGAGGGGCACCCTGTGAAGACCCCTGGTCGAAAAAAAAATTCTAAGAGAACTTGTATTTTTTATTTATGAAAGACTATCTATAAACAAAAAAAAATCAAAATTAAAAGGGGTCAAGTCAAAATTTCCCAAAAATTTGCTGAACTTGCGTGAAATTGCTCAAATATATCTTTGCGAACCAGTGATGTTCTAAAGATTTTCAAAGTAATGAAAAACAAACGAGGTTTAATTCTACATCAGGTGGTAAAACTAATTTAACAAGTAAGAAATATGTCTTGCCTGCCAGATCAAAAATAGTTTTGGAGAGTAAAAACAGGTAAATGAAATATTTAATGAAAAGGAAAGGGTTTGTTTTGGTACCGAACTCAAAAAAGGAGTATTTGTGGGAAACACAGTTAATACAGTTTAATAATAATACAGTTTCATTGGCGATAATTAATACAAGAGATTCAGGCGTCACTTTATATAATTACGAACCTCACTCAATACGATTATTTAGAAAATTATAATTTATACGATATGGAAAGTCAGGACGAGGAAATAATTTCACCAATCAAAGAATCTAGTTCATAAACTAATATAAAAGTAAGGTTAGCTAGAATATTGGATTACATTACTTTTTTTTTTTTATTATTTATCATTTATCATTTGTTTGGATTGACGATTTTGACAGTTAAACTTAGACTTAGTATCAAGTTATCCAGCTGTTAAAATTGTCAATTTAGATATCAACTTTGATCTTTTATTTGGTTGTTTGTTGGTATTTTTTTTTTTTTTTTTTTTTTTTTTTTTTTTGAGGATTGTTTTTCAGATTTATTTTTAGATTTAATTGTAATTTTAAATGGCGAAATTATCTATCAGTTTTGCTAATATAAGAGGATTGAACGTCAATCTTAATGCGGTGCACCTTTATCTTGAGAATCTTAAGCCTGATATTCTTTTTTTAACGGAAACGATTATCAGCGCGAGAGCTGTATCGTTGGACAAAACTAAATATGTTTGTCCTAACTATGAGCTTGAATCTTCATTCTACTTTAAGCATGGTGTTTGTGCGTTTATTAGAAATTCTGTACTATATGTGAGAATAAATAATTTTGAATTAAATTCAAAATTTCACAATATGGTTTCCCTTAAGATTACCTGCTCTAATCAAACTCTGTTTGTCTTTGGATTGTATCGCTCGCCCAACTCACCGGAGAACATAAATTTATTTCATGACCTATCTGAAAAGATAGATAGGTTGACTATATATCCTAACGCTAAGATTATAATTCTTGGGGATTTCAATGTTCATAATAAAGAATGGCTTACACACAGCTCTAAAACTGATGAATTAGGTAAAGAAGCTGAACTTTTTGCTCTTTATCATAATTTCACTCAGATAATAGATCAGCCTACCAGAGTTCCTGATATTCCTGGCCAAAGTGGTAACTTGCTCGATTTGTTTTTGATAAATGACCCTTCGTTGGTTCAATTTAAAGTATCAGAGCCTTTGGGTGGATCAGATCATAATTTGATCTCCACACATTTAAATATACAAGTACCTAAACAGTTTAAAGCTCATCCTCGTCTTGTTTGGGATTATAAAGCTGCAAATTGGCAGGGACTTAGAGATTTTTTTAAATGGTTTCCCTAGAAACGCAACTGTCTTTTCAGCCAAGATCCAAACATCGCTGCTTCCAATTTTTCAGAAATAATATACATGGGTATGCGCAGGTTTATTCCAAATAGTTTGATTGTTCCGAAAGTTGATCGATGGTTTTCAAGTAAATGTAAAAAAGCAATTAAAATTAAAAAAAAGGCTTTTCAAAAGTTTATTCAAAACAAATCTGATGAAAACCTCAGATTATACCGAATAGAAAGAAATTTATGTAGAAAATTAATAGATGCAGAGAAACATCTATTTATTAGGAAAAAAGCTAATAAATTTGCTGAGCACCCTACTGGTTCACGAAATTTTTATAAAGCCGTCAAGGCTGTTCAAGGAAATTTTTGTAAGTCTTCTATACCTCCTCTTATTGATAACGAAATGCCTGTTATTGACCCTAAAGAAAAAGCTAATTTATTGGGTAACTGTTTCTCGTTAAATTCTACATTAGTAGAACCCAATTTCCTACCTAGACCAATTCCTAGAGTTTCTAACAAAATGGGGCGGATAATTTTTCGTAAAAATGTCATTCGGAAAATGCTCTTACAAATCAATACTAATAAGGCATCTGGACCTGATAGTATTCCTCCAATTATCCTTAAAACTTTTGCTAAGGAGTTAGCACCAATCCTAACTAAAATTTTCTATTTGTCATATAAGAAAGGAATTTTTCCTGATATATGGAAAATGGCTAGTGTACAACCAGTTCCAAAGAAAGGTGCCAAAACGGATCCAAGAAACTATAGACCTATATCAATTTTGTCGGTTGTTTCCAAAGTATTTGAGAAATATGTTAATTTTAATATTATGAGCTTCTTAGAGTCGTCAAAATTACTTAAAGAAAGACAATACGGATTCCGTAAAGGAAGAGCGACGGGAGATTTACTTTCTTTTGTCACGCATATTTGGAACAAGTCGCTTGAAAACCATGGTGAGACTTTTGGCGTTGCTCTTGATATTACCAAAGCATTTGATAAAGTATGGCACAATAATCTTATTTGCAAATTGAGATGCTACGGCTTAGATGAACAACTTATTTCTTGGTTACAAAGCTTTATTTCCGAGCGCAAATTTCGGGTCAATGTTGATGGTGTTTCATCGAATATCTTTTCAACTAATGCTGGTGTTCCTCAAGGTTCCGCTTTATCACCTACTCTTTTTCTTCTCTATATTAATGACTTGCTAGATGCAACAGTTAATCCCATCCATAGTTTTGCTGATGATAGCACACTTCATGCGTCACATGAAATGCCAAATTTATATGCACCATCAAATCTTAATGTCGCTAGATCAAACTTGATAGAGTCATTAAATATTGATTTAAAAACCATCTTAGATTGGGGCGTTGCTAACAGTGTTGAATTCAACACAAGTAAAACTCAAGTTTGTCATTTTTCTAGGTTATCAACACCTAATCCGTTTTTATTAAAGTTCGATTCAAATGATCTTCAAGAGAAAGAATTTGTTAGACTTCTAGGAGTTGAGATTGAAAATAATATGAAATGGAATTCTCATATTTTTAACCTAGCAAAAAACGCTGTTCAAAAATTAGGATTTTTGGGTCGTTGTCGTAAGGTTTTTAATAGCGAGCAGCTTCTTTTAATATATAAATCATTTATTCGTCCCTGCATGGAGTATTGCTCTCACATATGGGGTGGAGCCTACATAAGTAGCTTAAAATGTCTTGATTCTATACAACGGAGAGCTGTTAAATTGATCGGCAACTCGACTCTTACTAACGAGCTTGATTCCTTGCAACATAGAAGAGACGTCGCTGATTTGACGGTATTTTACAAGTATATTATGGACGAACGGGCGTCTACGGAGATCAAATCGATTTTGCCTGAACCAGCAAACTTCGCGCGTTCTACCAGGGCATCAATAGCAGCCCATCCTTTTACGGTTCAAGTGACAAGGTGTAGAACTGTCGCTTTTCAACGCGATTTTTTTAACAGAGTTTCTCATCTCTGGAATGCCTTACCGGCGTGGGTCTTTCCTGATAATTTTAATCCTCAAAACTTTAAGATCAACGTTAATAAATTCCTCAAAGAAAATTGAATAATACTTTCGAACCCTAGTTCCCTAGTTAGCATGGTATCTTCGGATATTCAGAGACGTTGATCTACATTGGTTAACACTAAACATGCCTAACATTGAATAAAAAAAAAAAAAAAAAAACATAGATTTAGATAGAAATTTGGTGAATGAGGAGAAGCAGGAGATTGTAAATTCAATAGAGGAATAAGAGGATATATTTCACTTTGAGAGAGATCATCTAACCCACACTTTGGATAAAGCTAACGGATACCATCAACTGCTTATCAATAAAATTGACAGGGAAAAAGGCCTCAAACACAGGACAGTATGAGTTTTGATGCCTCCCATTCGAATTTAGGTTAATGAATCTTGTTTTAGGTTTAAGTGGATTAATATGTTTCGTGTTTATGGATGACGTTATAGTATACGGTAGGCATGTTGCAGACCAGAACATGAAATTAAAACGTGTATTCGAGAGATTTAGACATTTCAATTTAAAACTGCAACCGGAAAAAAACAAAAGTCTTAATGCGAGAAGTTACTTATATAGGGCATGTCTGAGTTAAAGACGGAGTACAGTCTGACCCTAGTACAACAATAGCCATAGAACACTACCCAATTCCCACAACCATCCAGTCGCTATTTATAGGATTTGCTAACTATTATCGCAAATTTATACGTAATCTGGCTGAAAAAGCTTTACTTATTAAGAAATGCGAAAAAGGGTCAAATGGTTTGGAACGAAGTATGTAGTAAGCCTTTTCAAGAAATAAAGACAGCACTCATGAACCCACTTTTATTAATATATCCGGAAACCGCTCGTTCTAACAACGGACAGCAGCAGTTATACTTTGGGTGCAATTCTCGTCCGAGGTTATTTTGGAAGTGAACAGCCAATAGCATATACAAAACGATGTCTTAACCCTGCCGAAGTAAACTACTCAATCATCGAGAGAAAGAAGGTATTGTTTGGGCTACTATGGGTTTTGTTGTTATCTTTACAGAATAAATTTTAAAATTTACACTGACCATACTGACTACATAAGCCCTTAAAAGGTTGAATGAGATTAAAAGACACATGCTCCAAAATATTACGGTTCAAACTAAAGTTAATCGATTTGAACTACGAGATTGATTACACGAAAGCTTAATGCAGTTGCAGACGCGTTAAATAAGATTGATTAGGAAAAGGAATTTGATTTAAATAAACCAGAAGCCGATTGTTTGATTGTAACAAGAAACCAAGCAGAACGCAAAGATAACGACCAAGCCAAATTCACAGCAAATCAAATTGCTAACTGCAAAACGAACGAAGACACAAATAAACAAAATCTGGTTTTCAAAACAGAATTGACAAATAAGAAAGATATCTATACAATGATAAGAGATGCCCAATGATAAACCCCTTGGTGGATACCTAAAAGTAAAAAAAAAGTATAACAGAATTTGAAAACATTATAAATGTTGAGGAATGAAGCGAGATATGTGGTATACTATGTCATGAAATGTGCAAAATGTCAGCACGTAAAGGTTTCAAAATATACAAAAAAGCCAATAGTAATCACAAAAACAGCCGACAAACCTTTCGACGAAGTATACTTAGACATAGTTAGTACTCTTGATTGTACTTCATTGGAATATAAGTGAATTCTAACGTTCGTTGACGAGCTGAGTAGATTTTTTGATTGTTATTCTATGCCGGATATGGAACTAATTTTTTGGGAACTAAAATAATACGAACAATGGCTTTTCATCCTCAGTCAAATGGTAACTTAGAAAGACCTCACCAACGTCTGGCTGATTACTTAAGATGTTTTGTTACAGAGTCTGGCAAATGGGACCAGTATTTGAGGAAGGAAAGAGCAAAACAATACCACGATGACAAAATCAACGAGACATACTTTAACATTAGGGACAAAGTTTACTTACGTAACCCAATTAAAAAATGTAACTTTTCAAAGCTCTGGTTGGGTCCATACGAGGTTATAAAAATCACAACAGGTGGTATCTATACGGATATGAATCCAAAATTTTAAAAATATTACAAATCAAGTAAATATGACAGCGTAGTATTTTGCAAGTTTAACTGACAGAACTATTCGACTGACAATCAAAAAAGTCATCCATATCTGACGTCATTATGTCTTTTTTAGATATTTGATAAGAAAAGTTAAAGATTTCCAATCATTATTGTTCGTTCGTAGAGGAGAAAAAATTGATGCGTGTTGTTGTGCTTCTTCGTATGGTACTTGAATAACTAACACTACTTTCAATTTTATCACTTTTTTATTATTAACAATTTCCAATGTTTTATTAACAATTTTAACTTATGCAAACTTAACTTTTTCTTTAATTTTTTTTTACTTGGAAATAAGCATAAACACACTTAATCTTTTATATTTAGTAATTAATTAAAGCGATGTCGGTTCGCAAGGAACTGGAGCGAAAGTGATTTTTTTAATTTTAATAATATTACTATCAATCCGAAAGAATGAAAAAGACGACCATTGAACCAAAATCGAGTTTCGAGATTTTGGTTAACTTTGGAATAAATTAATTAATTAATTTATTAATCGTTTAGCGCTGCAATGTGCATTTTATCGTTAATGTTTAGATAGTAGATGGCACGAGTAAATGATCGTTTGATCGTTTATGTTTGTAGGGATTAATTATTTAAATTTAAATATATTAACCTCTACAAAATAAATATTCTGAAAGTTATGAATGTGTTCAAAAATAATCTAGTAACAATCGGGAAAATATTCAGCAACAACATCGTAATTTTACCCACCTATAATATTTACTATTTCAGATCAAAATAGTTAAACTAAAGTATGTTCAAAATTGTTATTTGTGTGACACTTCGTGAAATTTGACATGCAATTTCTCAAGGTGAAGCTAAGTTTAATGAGCGGCTTATTAGAGGCTAGGATTACCATAAACAATCGTGACGACTTGTAATACGAGCACATTGAGTTTATTGCGAGTAGTTTCAGTACGTGGATTCTGTAATTTTATGCTCTTGTCTTTAAAAATGCAGGATGCACGCGAAAGTTTTTGAACTAACCGAAACAAAGCTGAGAGCTAAAGTAGACGGCCCTCTGATGTCCCAAAATTTATTGAAGAACAAAGGTCATCACCATCCTCACATCAGCTAATATTATCAAAAGTTAATAAAAGAAAATTAACCCATCCCATAATTTCTTCCGGGTCCAACCTGCCATTCTCAATACATTTCAACACTCATATTAACGACTGAATTATTATTACTAAAGGTTGCGTCGAACGTTGCAGCAGTTGCGGAAGATGTTGTACATGATTTTGATTAAAGTTTATTAGTGTTTGTGATAGAGTTCTCCTCTATGCTATGATTGACACCAAAATAAAAAAATAATGATTCTTGAAAAATATTGCAGAGAAAATTGGACTTTGTAATTCAAACTGTAATATTAAATCGGAAAACTGAATCTACTTTAAACGAATTAAACTTGGAAATTTTTTATTTACTTAGTTATAACTGAGAAAATTTATTTAAAAAAAAACTAGGTATTGAATACAAAAATATTTAACAAAACCAAAAATAAATTAACACAAATTATATAAATTAAAATGCATAATAAGCTTACATTAGTATCTTGAATGTTGTTTTCTTCTTAAACCAGTCCTGTGGAACAAATGTTGAATCTAGACTGTCATAAATTGCATTCCACAAATCACTTATTCAAAATTTGGCAACGTCATCCATAGACGCTTTGTAGAATGCAATGGTCAATGTCAATCGCACCAAAGATGAACAAAATCAAAAGATGAACCAGCATGACAATCATTTATATAATACTCTTTTTTAATAAATCATCACCTGATGCCTTAGTAAAATACTGTGTTATCATTAAAAACTTTTCACTGTTATTCTGATGTTATAAATTCCTCAAATATTGCTTTGTACAAATAAGTTTTGCGTTGAAATAAATCAAACACGTTAAAATATTGATAACGAGCTAAATTTGTATGCGCCAACTTGCAAATTAAGCCAAATGTATTATTTTTATGAAACCTCTCAGTAATTTGTATGCGAAGAACTTTAGACGAGTTATTTTTACCTTTTCTAACACAATTTCGGACATCCTATTAATATTCATCCTTTACATTTTCTTTTCAGCCACCATTCAATTAATTTGCTTTTTCATTCTCTAACAGCTGGTTTGATAAAGGAAAGGCTTAAATTTTTTTTCGAAAACGATTTCATCACCTAAATTTTTTTATTAAAAAAAAAACCACAAAAACTTTGCTAATTTCAATAATTTAATTTTACAAACATTTGAAAAAATTCATTTTACGAAGTTGAAAAAACATAATAGAAAACACTTGGGACACTATACTAATAACAACTTATCTATTTGATTTTGATTTACATAATCATTCCCGATCAAAACAATTTGATAGCTTATATACACATATTAGGTTTCCTGTTTCCCTCTTCAGTATCTCTATTCTCCTTTTTTCAAATTAAAAGGCTGTTCTACTTTTTTTAAAGTTAAAGAATCATTTATGTAAAACATATATTATTAATGGACATTGAGTGAAGTAACTTAACCGACAACAAAGAATATGTTTAATTGCACAGTAGTACAAACAAATGTTCCTACGCTTATTACAATTGAAGAGAAATTAATTAATAAATTAATTATTAGGGAATTTCTTTAAATGTGAATACTATTATTTTAGAGTAAAAATTGAAAGTAGTCCGTCGTTACAATATCTTACAAACTGTTGCAGTGAAATAAATAGACAATTATTGACAAATACCATAAAAAATTCGTTGCGATTGTTGAATAATAGCATACAGAATTATTGTTGCACCCAACACATAGGTAATTGTTAAAGAATATCATAGAAAATGACCATTGCACCAAAATAAATAGGTGATTGTTGAAAAATATCATAAAAAAAATCGTTATAGAACAAAAGGTTGATATATGAAAAATATCATAAAAAGTTATCGTTGCACCAAAGTTTCTGTCCTGTCTGAAATAGAATAAAACAACACAAGAACGATAGGCTATCATAATAACCAAAGAAGATAATTGGAGAAAACATCTCATACAAGAATCACTGACCATACACATAAATAGAAAAACAGCAATAAACCACGATTCCGACACAGATTCCCTGAATCCAGCTTACACACAGATTTGTAACCAGATTAAGATATTACCAAGATAGCATAAACAAAAAACAATATTACTTATAATAATAGATGTTAAACGGATTATTTTCAAAATATTTTGCCGTAATCTAATTATGATGTCCCGTAGTTGGTATTATTTTAAAATTAATGATAGATGTAATTCGAATTAAGAAAAGATTGACAATATAAATTCTGTGATAAACCACCATGTCATTCGTCCTAGCATAGTTTTGTTGTTTTTAAATATTTATTTTAGATTAATTTTTTAAAAATTTCTTCATGTTAATTTATTTTTGTCGTAGTTTTGTCGTTTTTAAATTTAATTTTATCAATTCATGTCAACCAAACAATTATAAGATGCTAGGACCAATTAATTTTAATTCATGAAATAATTTAACTTGTAACAAGGTAATTGTGTTGTTTTTTGTCAATTTTAATTTATAATCTCTTTTTAAATAATACAAATAATTTTTTCATAATTATAGAACGCAAGAGGGACATGAAATCCTCGAAATATCTGAAAAAACAATAAAAAGAACCAAGGTTCATTGACCTAATGCTTGTAATTGTTTTTCATTTAACTTATGTTTAATAATAAAAATAAAAAACGATAGTCAACAGTATATTAAATTCAAGTTAGATCAGATCTATGAAATACACAAAAATCATAGACGCCAATCACCAATTCTAGAATAATTTAAACCAAAAAAAATGATTGAGAATCTTTACGAACTGTGTGCAATCAAACATTTTCACATATTTGCAAATTTCAATGAAGGCGAAACGTTTAAACTTTTCTAATTATGGTTAAAATTTGAAATAGAATTTGATAACATGAGTTCAACTGTTTTGACAATGACGCTGACGCAACCAATGAATTATTACAATAAAAACTCTCAATGACAAACAACACAGCTCTCAATTAAAGTTACCGACTTAGCTGTTATTGCAAATGAGTTCGCAAAAACACCCATTCATCTCTTATATATATAAAACAAAGTTTTGGTGCTATTATTCTTTAACAAAAAAATTAATTTTACAACATCCACTGACTAGCACCAAATTTTGTTCCTACTACCTTTTTCAAAATAGTGTTGCATGTCTTCATGGTACTTAAATGAACAAACATTTAAAAGATACCCAACATTTATTTTATATTCGTTACCATAACACTTACAATTTTACTAGCTATCGTTTTATCTTATGTGTATGCCAACAACAATTTTAATTGGCTTTAACATATAATATTTCAACTACTCGAATTTCTTTGACTTGAAAATAATCTATGAAATTGAAAAATACAAACTACTTGAGCCAAATATAAAAAAAATATCTATAAAAAATAAATAGCAAAAGCGTGATAAAAACCGCTTTCAAGAGACACAACAATTTGAAGACGACTTTCTCGTATATGAAAATTTGTATCATTCATTTTCATAAACCAAAACAACGATAAAAAAAATTTAAATGTTAAACAATATAAATACATATACATAAGTACATGAAAGAATTAATTTTCCTAAAAATTTGTATTATGTTTCTTTTTTGTTGTTTAAAATTATTTAGAACAAAAAATTCTGGAAAATTTTAAGAACAGTTTGGATTAAAATTTGTTTTTATAGTGGAACAAATTAATTTGTTTTCCGTAAAAGTTTCCTTTGTTTTGAATAATTAAGATAATTTTTATCACCATTATCTCTTTTTACAAAAGCTTTAGCAATCAACATAATGTCAATCTCTTATTACTTTACGTAAATAAAGCTTTTGTAATTATTCACACGTTACGTTTTATTGTTATTATCAGTTTATACAGCATAAACCTTTATTTAAGTGGAAGCTTTAGTCACCAAGGTGTCAGGCATTTACTAGTGTTAATCAGATGCGGTTTTTTACATTTTTTTCATGGTTTAATAACACTGTGCGACAAATGGTAGGGGTCTGTGATCCGCTGGGGTTCTGACTACCGGGAAAAGTTATATCGGTAAAGAAAAAGTTATACGTGTCACAGCGTTTCGCTGGGTCACGTCTAGAAATTGAGATATATCGATTTGAATTTAGCATGTATCATATAGGGGAAATAGTCACGTTTTAGGGACATAACTCGAGAGCGACTAGTTATATTTTACTGAAACAAATTTAAAAAAATTAAGAATAACAATTTCATTACACAATCATTCATTACACAATCATTCATTACACTTCATTACACTATTTCATTACACAATCAACAGTTTCGCAGTTATAAATAAATTTATGGAGAAAAAAAATAATTTTTTGCCTAAAAATAAAAAAATTGTATTTTAAAAAATCATGAAAAGTTCAAAACGGAAAAAAGTGTCAAGTTTTATTACTTTGACGTAAAGTCACATAATCTGTGCACAAAACGAGACATAGATCATGAAAATCGATGAACGCGTTTAGCTTTTATTCACAATTAACTAAAGGTATCTCCTTTTGACAAGAATATTGATTTTTCATGGACATTTTTTTTAATATTTTTGGTGGAATAAACTCCAAAATTTATTGTTTTAAATGTAATGTATGTGTCTTTGTGTATTTATTTTATGTTTTTGATATTATTTTCAATTTTTTTTTTATTTTTTATTTATTTATTTTATTTTATTATTTTTAGTATAATTTTTTTTATATTTTTATATTTTTATTATATTATATCATATTTTATTATATTATTATTATTTATTATTGTTATTATTATTATTGTTTATTATTATTATTATTTATTATCATTATTATTTATTATTATTATTTATTATTATTTATTACTATTATTATTATTATTTATTATTCATTGATTGTTATTATTATTTAGTATTTATTATTATTTTTTATTGTTTATTTATTATTTATTATTTATTATTTATTTATTATTTGTACATTATTTATTTATTATTTATTTTATTTATTTATTAAAATTCTTTTATTTTTTTTTATATTGTTATTATATTTTTATTATATTTTAATTTTATTACTTTTATTTTTTTTTTATTTTACTTTATTATTTTTAATTCATTTATTTATTTATTTTATTTTTTTTGTATTTCTTATTTATTTAATTTTAATTTATTTATTTTTTGTTACTTTTTCAGTATAGTATATCAGTAGATTAAAGGAATTGTAATTCTTAATTTCTAAATTTGTTTCAGCAAATCCGGACTAGTCGCTCTCGAGTTATGTCAAAAAAGAACCCCAAACGTGGCAATTTCTTCTATATGTTACTTGCTAACTTCAAATCGATATATCTCGATTGCTAGACGTGACCCAGCGAAACGCCGGGACACGTATAACTTATTTTTTAACGATACAACTTTTCCCGGTAGTCAGAACCCCAGCGGATTTTGGCTGTCGCACAGTGTAATTTTTATTCACTTTTATCTTTTGTTTTTGAAGTATTATTATTTCTTACTTTTATCCCAGTCTAGAAATTTTATTTATTTCAAATACATTGTTTTTTCGATCTCAGTTCTGACACCAACTATGACAATTTTTCATTTGAATGTAATCCAGTTTAAGTTAAATTACGGTATTTTGTTTGTTATTGAAGAGTAACGTTTTCCAGTGCCGTATCCCGAGTGTCTTTGCTAGTACTCGATACCTGCACTCTTAACTACTCGAGCATCGAAAAGTAAATATTTTATATTATTATTTTTTTAAATAAAATGTTGTAACGACCAACAGAAGTTTGTTCAAAAGACATTTCCTTTTAAAATAAAAAAGCTAACAGTCAACACATCAATCATGCCTTCATTCCGTAATATCAAACAACTTAAAATCTTTTCATAAAATAATATCTGTCAGGTTATGATATCCTACTGTAACGCATATTTTTTTAATTTTTTATTTTGCCATTGTGAAACGAATATAGATTTTCTTGTTTTAAACAAAAACAGATATAAAGTTAATTGATAATGCGTAGATGCGTTGATGCTGAGTTATTAATAGGGTACATACTTCATATAATGATGTTGTTTGTTTGCAATATTTTGCTGTTTGATAAATGGAAGCCACAAGACAGAGATAGATAGAAAGTCTTTTTCTAAATAAAATCGATGAGTAAATTGACATCGAATTATAAATCAGTAAAGTTTTAACTTCCATCAATTATTCTTGAGCTTTCAATAAAAAAAGAATAAGTTTGACTTCCATGTGAAAAGACAGATTTGGTGAGTAGAATTTTATGTTTATATACTCAAACTGTTATTTTATGGTTCAATAGTGGATAAAAGAAATAGAAATCAGAGAGTTTAGTAAAAATTTACCATAATTCTTTTGATCTGACAGTGGTGGAGAAGATGGTGAAATGGTTGTTTGGCTTGCTGGTTGATAAAAGAGGATGGAATAGATTGTGATTAAAAAGAAAATTGAAAGGATAAATGATAAATTTGGAGATTTTGTTGTTGTTATGGAAAACATATATTGAATATGCATTATTAATTCTATGCCGTTGTGATAATCAAAGTCGAGGAAATACTAGATATATAGTCTGGCGGCATTCTATTCCAGATTAGCAATAAGTTCAATGAACAATTAAGTAAGTCTTTTTCAATTAGTTTAATTATTTATATTTGTATATTAACATAATATTATTGGTAGCACACAGCGTTTTATTTAGAGATTTTCTTGGGTCAGAGGCCATGTGTGGGTTTCTTATAATTGTTAATACCCGGTATAAATAGAATGCCTGTTTATAATAATCTGTTGCATAGTAGGAATTACAATACGTGTCACAAAAACACATTAAAACCCTGGTTGAGAGACGTACATTTTTTTTTTTATAATTTTATTAAAAAATTTACAACTAACCAATAAATTTTATAACATGACTAAATACGACATACGCCGATATTCATGAAAATGAAAATAAAAAAGTCAGACAAGTGCGAATAAAATTCGCACGTCAAGGGTTCCGTGAATGTAAAAGAACACAATATCAAAAATTATTGGCAAAAAGTTGTGTTGTAATGTCCTTATATTTTCAGACCATAGACACATAACAAAATAAATGTCAAATTGTAAATGTGAATAGTAAATTACAATCAAATCTACATTGATCAAAAATGGCAAAAAAATGTTAATTCAGGTTAAATATTATCCATAGATGTTTTAGTAACTTAAAAACGATTCAATTACACCAGCTTGTAAATGGATTAAATTTGATTATTTTTTCGGTCAATTGAGTGTTGAAATTTAGGGGGTGGAAAGGCTACATACAACATAAAAATATTATTTTTTCAATTACACAAAAACTGTGCATTGCAAAATTCTAAAAAAAATTGTAATATTTCTTAAATTAAGTGCTCTTTTATATAACGCCCCACTCATTTGGGTCGAAAATGGTTTTTTTCCCTCCACACATCCATCCCATAAACACACAGAAATATAATTATTTGAGTCTTCGATATGATTTTCATTCAAAATTTACCAATATTCCTGTCTCCTAATATTTTAAAATTTTTCAGTAAGTCATCGTCGAAAGGTAGGCGGCGGCACGATCTGAATTTTGCTCTTTCTTATCCATAACTCAAAAACTGTGCTGTAGTTTTCATACAAAGCTTACCAAATTTCCTAACTCTGTGAAATTTTCCAAATTTCTGTCATTTAGTGTCGAAACGTATGGAGGGGGGGGGCGGTCTGAATTTTGCACTTTTTCGATAGTAACTCAAAAACTGGGCACCGCAAAATTCTAAAAAAAATTGCAACGAATTTTAAATTAGATGTTCTTTCAAATGACCCCCACTCGCTTGGGTCAAACAAAGTTTTTTTACCCCCTCTACCCCGTTCCTCTAAACACACAGAAATATAATTATTGGAGACTTCGCTATAGTTTTCATACAAAATTTAGCAAGTTTCCTAACTCTGTGAATTTTTACAAATTTTTCTGTCAATCAGCGTCGAAACGTATGGGGGGTGGGGGGGGGGGGTCGGTCTGAATTTTGCACTTTTTTGACAATAACCCAAAAACTGGGCACCGCAAAATTCTAAAAATACTCGCTTGGGTCAAACAAAGTTTTTTTTTACCCCCTCTACCCCGTTCCTCTAAACACACAGAAATATAATTATTGGAGACTTCGCTATAGTTTTCGTACAAAATTTAGCGAATTTCCTAACACTGTGAATTTTTACAAATTTTTCTGTCAATCAGAGTCGAAACGTAGGGGGGGGGGGGGGGGACGGTCTAAATTCGCACTTTTTTTACTATAACTCAAAAACTGGGCATCGCAAAATTCTAAAAAAATTGCTTTGTTTTTTAAATTAAGTGCTTTTTCAAATGACACCCCACTTGACCACATTTTAAATAGTGTTTTTACCCCTCATCATTTCCACCCCCTTAATAAATCTAAGTATGGAAATATGACACTTTTTTATATTGTTTATTAAAAACGTACTAACTTTTCTATCATTCCAAATACATTTGAAAATTTTCGATCAGTTAGGTTCTGAGCTATTCGAGGTCATTATTCAAAATTATACAAAAAATGGTGAGGTGTAAAATTCCAAAAAAATTTTTATGGAATACTGAAATGAAGCCCTTTCATATGATACCCTTCTTGAATCTATAAAAAAATGTATTTTCTCAAAGGTCTCACATCGCAGCCCTGTAAACCAAACGAAAACCACTGTAGTTTTATTTGTTTCTGTCATTTCATGTGGACAGATTAGTTTTATACGCAGGCTAAATTTCAGGTCCATAGTATTTATAGTTTACGAGATAATCGATATAATGTAGAAAACACGTTTTACTCTCACCAATAGTGTTCCGTATAAAAAACGGAACCCTAAAAACGGTGAAAAGCAAATTTTTTACAAACATTTGCTAGAACAAAGCAAAAATTTGACGGCTAATAACCCAGTTAGTATCACATTTATTGACTATTTGACAGTTACATAATGACTTTTTTTGTGCAAAGAATGTCGTAAATATGAATGAAGTAAATATTCCATACTAATATTGAGTGTGCAATTGTTGAATTTAGTTCATTCGTCAGCACCTCTTTGTCACAGGTCAACTCATATGAGAATATCATTTAATATATGTATATATTTTCTATACCGACTAAAAAAAGCTTATTAAATTAATTTTTGCGATCCCACTTTTTACACAAACTGTCACAAATTCAAAGCTTAATTTTAATTTTGTTTCAATCGCTAGATTGTATATTTGCTTCTTTAAAATAAAATTTTGTTGTTATTTATAAATTCTCAACGTATTCTAGAAAATTTTCTTTGCGGTTCAAATAATTTATTCTATCACACAATTAAATATCTATGAAATAAAATCTCAATTTAAAATTTTTTGTCATCTAATGTTGCCACTGTACTTAAAAGCTGAAACTATACTTGAAAATTGAAAATAAAGTAATTTTGGATTTCTTTAAACTACATTAATTTATCTTGAAATCTAAACTGGATTAACCTTGTTCGTGTTTAGAAAATTAGATTTTCATAAGAATATAATAAGCAAGTTATGCGAATTTAAAATTTTGTATTAGCGTTTTCATGAATTTTAAGTATAATCGTTACAATTCGGAAATATTTACTTTATGAATTCATATCAGATGCAGGCATACTTGAACTCGTACGCTTGTGATGATAGAAAGTTGTGAAATTTAAAATTTATTATCATAATGTCTTCATCATTTTCTATTTTGATTGATGGAACAACTAGTTTTTGCTAAGAAAGTCATAGATGTTAATATAGCTGTGTTGATTCGAATTAGTTTTGTTTGGTAGAGTTCTTGATGAGTTTTGTTATTTGCTTTTTCAAAAATAGTAGAATAACTAATATAGTGCTTTTAATCAATCAAATAAAATTTTGCAAAAGAATAAAGAACTTTTCAACACACGCTTGTAATCACAAAAATCTTTTACAATAAAAACTCTCATAAGATTGTTTCAGTTATGAGAAGTGAATGAAAAACAGGAGGAAATAGAAATAGAAAAACTTTGTATAATTTTTTGTAAGGAATTTTATATGGGAAAAACCAAAACAATGAGATATAGAAGTGATGAAAAATAAAACTTACACTTCAATTAAAATAATATCTAAGATGTTATATTAGGTTTGAGTATTTTGTTATTTGTACGGTAGTTCTATGGTATATTTGTTTGTAATTAATCTTAATTCAAGTGGGATTGTATGTATTTAAGTGCGATTCTACTAAAAATAATGGTTTTAATAAAAATTGCATAATCTTTGGTAAAACATAAGTTTTTGTCATAGTTTTGAAGTTTATGTTTTTCTAGTAAACATTGGACACGCAACAATAAATAGTTTGAACTGTCACTTTATAAGCGCAAAATCATTTGTCAGTCCATCCACGATCCCCTTTCAAACTTTATGTCATATGAAATATGCTAACACTGAAGAATAAATTTTTACAAAAAATTAAAAATCAACCTTCTTTGAGAAATATTGTGACTTGGATTCTGTGTTCTACTCTGACGCACTTTTGCATTGAAAATTAAAAACATCAATATTCGATCGAAAATATCCTTTTCGATCGAATATTGATGTTTTTAATTTTCAATGCAAAAGTGCGTCAGAGTAGCTTTAGTAATAATATTAATAATTGTAAAACCAACATATTAAAATAGTTTGAAAAAATTACAGAATTTGAATCACAGTAAATTAAAAAGTCGGACAAGTGCGAATAAAATTCGCTCGCCAAGGGTTCCGTGAATGTAAAAGAACACAATATCAAAAATAAATGACATAAAGTTATGTTGTAAAGTCTTTATATCGCCAGACTATGGACGCATAACAGAATAAATGTTTAATCGTAAACGTCAATAGTAAATGTCAATCACATCTACATTGATCAAAAATGTTACTTGAGGTTAAATCTTATCCATAGCTGTTTATGTTAGCTAAAGAAAGATTTAGTCTAAATAGGCGTTAACGAAAGAAAGATTTTGTCTAAATAGGAAATATTTGTTCTATAAATCAGCGTCGAAATATAGGGTGGTATACATACACTTAAAATAGCACTTTTTTTAATCAATAACTAAAAAACTGCATCGCAGAATTCTAAAAAATGTAGCAATGTTTCTTTAATTAAGTGTTCTTTCAAATGACATCCCAGTCGTTTTTCTCCAAAAAAGTTTTTTTACCCTCCTTACACCCATCCCCTAAACACACAGAAACATAATTATTTGAGAGTTCGCCATAATTTTCGTTCAAAATATAGCAAACTTCCTGTCACTATGAATTTTTTAAATTTTTTCTGTCTATCAGTGTCGAAACGTAGGGGGGAACGGTCTGGAATTTACACATTTTTAGAATAACTCCAAAACTGTGTACCGCAAAACTCTAAAAAAAATTGCAATGTTTTTGAAATTTGGTGCTCTTTAAAATGATACCCCACTCGCTTGGGTCAAAAAAAGTTTTTTTCTACCCTCCTTACACCCATCCCCTAAACACACAGAAATATAATTATTTGAGAGTTCGCTACAATTTTCGTTCAAAATATAGCAAACTTCCTGTCTCTGTGAGTTTTTTCAATTTTTTCTGTCAATCTGTGTCGAAACGTAGGGGGGGAACGGTCTGGAATTTGCACATTTTTTAGAATAACTACAAAGCTGTATACCGCAAAATTCTAAAAAAAAATTGCAATGTTTTGGAAATTTTGTGCTCTTTCAAATGATACCCAACTCGCTTGGGTCAAAAAAAGTTTTTTTTTACCCCCCTTACACCCATCCCCTAAACACACAGAAATATAATTATTTGAGAGTTCGCTATAATTTTCGTTCCAAATATAGCAAACTTCCTGTCTTTTTGAATTTCTTCAATTTTTTCTCTCTATCAGTGTCGAAACGTAGGGGGGGGGGGGGGGGGGGGTAACGGTCTGGAATTTGCACTTTTTTTTAGAATAACTCAAAAACTGTGTACCGGAAAATTCTAAAAAAATTGCAATGTTTTGGAAATTTGGTGCTCTTTCAAATGATACCCCACTCGCTTGGGACAAAAAAAGTTTTTTTTTACCCCCCTTACACCCATCCCCTAAACACACAGAAATATAATTATTTGAGAGTTCGCTATAATTTTCGTTCAAAATATAGCAAATTTCCTGTCTCTTTGCATTTTTTCAATTTTTTCTGTCTATCATTGTCGAAACGTAAGGTGGGGGGGGGGACGGTCTGGAATTTGCACATTTTTTAGAATAACTCAAAAACTGTGTACCGCAAAATTCTAATGAAAAATGCAAAGTTTTTGAAATTCGGTTCCCTTTCAAATGACACCCCAATTGCTTGGGTCAAAAAGTTTTTTTTCACCCTTCCCCACCCCAATCCCTTAAAAGCACAAAAATATAATTATTTGAGAGTTCGCTATATTTTTCTTTCAGAGTTTATCAAACTTCCTGTCTCTGTGAATTTTTTCAAATTTTTCTGTTAATTAGGCTCGAAATGCAAGGGGGGACCAACTTTTTGTGTCACTTTATTGATAATAATTCAAAAACTATGCATTGCAAAATTCTAAAAAAAATGGCAATATTTCTAAAATCAAGTGCTCTTTCGAATGACACCCCACATGACCTGGTTTTACATGATGTTTTTACCCCTTAACATTCCCACCCCTTTAATAAATATAGTCATGAGTATTTGCCACTTTTCTATATTTTTCCTTAAAAACGTACTCAATTTTCTATCATTCCAAATATATTTCAAGATTCTCGATGAAGTAGGGTCGGAGTTATTCGGGGCAATAAAACATGCAGAAAACGTCATTTTTCAAAATTATACAAAAAATGGTGAGGTGTAAAATTCCAAAATATATTTTTAAATAATGCTGAAATGAAGCCCTTTCATATGATACCCTACTCGTCTCGATAAAAAAATGTATGTTTTCAAAGGCTTAACATCGTACCTCCTTAAAACAAATAAACACAACTTTATTTATTTTTTTAACCCACCATCTTGTGTGGATAAGTTAGTTTTATAAGCACCTCAAATTTTAAGTTCATCGGATTAATGGTTCACGAGATAATCGGAATAATGTGAAAAACACGTTGTACTCTCACCAATAGTGTTCCGTATAAAAAACGGAACCCTAAAAATGAATAATTGAGACAGTTGAAGAATTAGAAAGTTAGACAATTGTAACTTAAAAACACAGCAAAAAAAAACATTTGCAAATCAAAAATAAGAAAATTGAAAGATCATGGAATAAGAAAATAGAAAACTAGAAACAGAAAACTAAACAAAAACTAGAACATTTGAAAACCAGTAGGCGATTCAATTGGTTTAAAATTTCATAAAATGCAAGCAATCATTTTCTAATTGTTCTACTTAATTTTTAGATTTTCCGAATTTAATTCTTTTCTATTTATATAGTTTTGTTTCTTTTTTCTTATTTTTAACTTTTCATACTTCTCATTTTTTATTATATTAAATAATATTTTGAATGTTTCAGTTACTTACTGTCGAACTCTCCAAATATCAAATATATTTTCCAATTTTCGAATTTGTCATTGTTCTTAGGGTTTCGTTTTTTATACGGAACACTATTGGTGAGAGTAAAACGAGTTTTTCACATTATATCGATTATCTCGTAAATTATAAATGCTATGGACCTGAAATTTGAGGTGCGTATAAAACTAATCTGTCCACACAGATGACAGATACAAATAAAACTAAAGTTGTTGTCGTTTGGTTTACAGGGTTTCGATGTGAGACTTTTAAGAATTTCCATTTTTTTATAGATTCAAGTAGGGTATCATATGAAAGGGCTTCATTTCAGTATTCCTTAAAAGTTTATTTTGGAATTTTACACCTCACAATTTTTTGTAAAGTTTTGAAAAAATGACGTTTTTTCGTGTTTTCTTACCTCGAATAGCTCCGAACTTCACTGATCGAAAATCTTCAAATGTAGTGGGAATTATAGAAAAATTAGTAAGTTTTTTATGGAAAATATAGGAAAGTATCACATACTCATAAAAACACTATTTAAAACGTGGTCAAGTGGGCAGCCATTTGAAAGAGCACCTAATTTAAAAATCATTGCAATTTTTTTAGAATTTGGCGGTGCACAGTTTTTGAGTTTTTGTCAAAAAAGTGCAAAATTTAGACCGTCCCTCCTACGTTTTGACACTGATTGACAGAAAAATCTGTAAAAATTCACAGAGCTAGGAAATTTTGTAAATTTTGTATGAAAATTATAGCGAAGTCTCAAGTAATTATGTTTTTGTGTGTTTAGGGGATGGGTGTGGGGAGAGCCAAAAAAACCTTTTTTGACCCAAAGGTGTGGAATGTCATTTGAAAGAGCACCAAATTTAGAAATCATGCAATTTTTTTAGAATTTGCGGTGCACAGTTTTTGAGTTATTGTCAAAAAAGTGCAACTTCCAGACCGTTCCGCCCACAACGTTTCGACACTGATTGACAGAAAAATTGGTAAAAACTCGCAGGGTTCGGAAATTTGTAAGTTTTGGACCCCTCCAACCGATAATTTTTTTAATAAATTATAGATTAACGTCTCTGAATATCAGAAGATACTATGCTAACTATGCAACTAAAATTTGTTAGAATTGATCAATCTTCTTTGAAAATTTTTGGAACGCTAATTTTAAAGTTTTGAGGATAAAAATTATCATTGCAGACTCACGCCAGTAAGGCATTGCTGAGATGCCAAGCTCTATTGAAAACTAACTTCGATCTCATACTGCAGTTACCACTGATAGAGAGTTGCTAATTGATTCCATCAACAAAGATCTGGAGCGTATAATGGAATGGGGTGATCGTAATCTTGTTTCATTTAATCCAACCAAAACCAAATTATGCCGTCTTTCACGAATAGAGAGACATAAAAATTTTCCTATTAAAATAAACCAAGAGGAATTGCGTGAGGTTGAATCAGTTAGACTTCTTGGAGTGGATATTCAAAATAACCTCAAATGGAATAAACATGTGTTCAACCTCGCTAAATCTGCAATGCAAAAATTAGGATTCTTGAGTCGATGTAAAAAGTATTTCAATCCCGAGCAAATTTTGCTAATATTCAAGTCATTTATTCGTCCATGTATGGAGTACTGCTGTCATGTTTGGGGAGGTGCTTGTCAGTCAACAATAAATTGTTTAGACTCTGTACAGAGAAAAGCAATACGGTTGATTGGTAATACCGAACTAACGGACCAGCTTGATTCACTTCAGCACAGAAGAAATGTGGCTGAATTGTCAATCTACTATAAATATAACTTTAGCGAATTCTCCTCTAAGGAAATTCAAAATATTCTTCCATCGTGTGCGCAGTATAATCGACAAACAAGAGCTGCCGAGTTATCCCATCCATTTGTTGTACAAATACCTCGTTGTAGAACTGTGTCCTTCCAAAACGACTATTTCAATAGAGTGGCCAAATTATGGAACTCATTGCCCTCCTCTGTATTTCCCGATGAATTTTCTCCTCAGGCATTTAAAGAAAATGTCCATCATCATTTAAAAAAATTAGTATAGTTATCCCTATATCCCCATTCCTTCCATTCCTTTATAGTTGACATGGTATCTTCGGATATTCAAAGAGTCTAAATAATGAATATTTCATATTTAGTGTGCTAAACATGTCTAACTGATTAATAAAAAAAAAAAAAAAAAACTTTGAAAAGCGAAAGTTCTACATCTTGTCACTCGAACCGTAAAATATTGGCTGTTATTGATACTCTGGTGTAACGTGCGAAGTTTTCAGGCTCAGGTAACAGGTTTAATGGATTTGATCGAGGCAAACGCCAGTTCAACTATAATGTATTTGTAAAATTACGCTAACTCATCAAGGAATCAAGCTAATTAGTAAGATTTGAATCGCCGATTAATGTATAGAATCTGTATTGAATCAAGACACTACTATAAGGTATGGTGCACTCCATATGTGAGAACCCGGAACCGTATTGTGTTTCATATTATTTTTGACGACTTACGAAGCTCATACTATGAAACTAATGTATTTTCCAAATATCTTAGCAACAGCCGACAAGATTTATATGGGTTTGTAATATGATGGATCCGCTTTAGCACCTTTTTTGGAACTGCTGTACACTAGCCATTTGCCAATAATTCTCTTCTTATATGACAAACAGTACATTTGATGCTAATGCATTAGCAAATGTTTTAAGAATAATTGAAGGAATATTATCTGGCCCAGATGTCTTCTTATTTTCCGGATAATATTTGTACGAAAATGATCAGGTCCATTTTGTAAGAAACTACAGGAATTGGCCTAGGCTACAAAATAGGCTCTACTAATGGCTTTATGAAAATGGCGGGAACCATCCTGAGTTGCTCAGCAAATTTAGTAACTTTTTTCGTAATAAATAGATATTTCTTTGCAAATTTTCTACATATATTTCTTTCTATATGTTATAATCTAAGGTTTTCATCACGTTTGTTTTAGTTAAACTTTCGAAAAGCATTTTTTAAAAGTTTTATTACATTTTTACATTTACTCGAAACCCATAAATCAGTCTTCGGAACGATCTATTGGAATAAACTTGCGCATCCCCACGTGTTTTATTTCTGAAAATTATATGCAGAAATATTTGAATTAATTAACCCCCGCTAATCTGCAGTTTTATAATCCCAACCAAGACTCGGATCAAATTTAATCTGTTTAGGAACTTATAAATTTAAAAATGTTAAAATCAAATTATGATCGGATCCACTAAAAAGTTCTGATACTCTAAATTGTACCAACGAAAGATCATTTGACAAAAAAAAAATAAAGCACTTTGGCCAGGATTGTAAGATACTCTGGTAGGTTGGTCCATTATCTGAGTTAAAAAAATATTAAAATAAAACAATAATTTAATAATAAAATATTATAATAAATTTTGTTTCACTAGAATGTTTTCAATAAATTCTTTCCCTTCTTAATAATGAAATCCCAACAATAATATTTGTTTTCCAAAACAACCAGATTGGCCCTTAGAAGCAAAAGTAGATTATGTAACATTTGGATCTATGACAAAACCCCATAAATCGTTCCCAATATCTAAAGGCCAATAAGATAGCGAACCAGATAATCAAAAACAAAAAACAGATATAAACAGAGTGAAAGCGAAAAAATATCTGCCATATTCATTTCAAAAAGTTTTACTGTGCCATTCATTTTCTAAAATTTGGTACCGGTGATTCAATCGTCACTGACGCAGTAAGAAAAGTCAGGTTGCTCGCGGAACGATTTGCTTTAAACTCGACCGTTTTGGAGACTCCTAAACAAATGCCTCGAATCGAGTCTTCAGGAGTGAAAATAAAAGATTATCGTGCAAATGATCTCAACTCCTCTTACCCAAATTTTCTACAAATCCTATAAATCTGGTATTACTTTCTTTCTTTCTAGAAGCTAGCCAATGTCTAGCCCGTTCCTAAAAATTGAACATTTTGCAAAATGTAATATTTCAAATTATAGATCAATAACCTTACTCTTAGTTATATCTAAAATAAACGAACATTATATTAATACACAGATGTCCAAATTTTTGGAAGGCAACCATTTAATATCTGACAGCCAATACTGTTTTTGTAACAAAGGATCAACAACCGATCTATTGAACTATGTCACACATCATTGGAGCAGAGCACTTGAAAAAGATTGTAAAACTTATGTTATCACATTAGACATCTTAGAAGCATTTGATCGAATCTAGCGTGCCAACCTGGTTAACAAGCTCGTTGCCTACGTATTTCAACCCGCAGTCGTAAGATTCACAATTTTCTCACCGACCGATACATTTTGGTATCCATCGATGACTTTTCCTTTGAGTCGAAATTAATTAACGCTAGTGTACCCCAACGCTCAGTTTTATTCCCCAGTCTATTTTTAATTTATTTAAACGCACTGTTGAAAATCACCAGTAATCCGATAAATATTTTTGCATATGATTATCGACTATCGTACACTGCACAAGTCATTCATCCTCATACTTTTAAAATGTAAAATGCACGAACGAATAAATCGGAGATAAATCTAAACGACGACTTAGAAAAAAATCGCCGATTGGGGTGACAAAAATTTGTTTATTTTAATTCCACTAAAACACAGCTATTGAAATAGTTTTCAGATCAAAGATTGAGTTCCCCAATGATATTTCAATTAATATAATGTGTGATGAACAATCAGACGCATGTAAAAGCTATCGTTTATTGGGAGTCACAATCAACAACTGTGGAATGATCGTATAATGGCGATGACAAAAAGCGTGTCAAAAAAGCTCGTCCTTCTTATTTGATGTAAAAACTATTTCACTCCGCATCAATTTCTCCACATTTATAAGTCCTATATTCGTTTCTGTATGGAGTATTATTGTTTGTCAAGTCTGGAGCGCTACATCTGTTTCCATCCTAGCTCTTTTGGAATCTGTTCGTGCTATGCGGTTATGGGTGATCGAAATTTAACATCAATTTTGCTTCCCTATACAACATTGTCGCACTGTTGCTGATCTCGTGGTTTTTTATAAATTTCGTCATCAGCAGTGCTCGGATGTTGAGACCACTCACTTTCACAGTGACATAGTTAAGAGGATTTTCTTTGTACAAATCGGACAAATGGAATGCTTTGCTCTAAAAAACTTTTTTAGACCCCCCCTTAAAACATTTTCCGTGTACTCCATGTGCTTCAGTGAACTTGAGCCCTACTTTTGTAAACTTGAAAGCAGCAAATCTTGTGTTTTGGTTTCTACTTTAAATGCATTATCAAATGCTCCTGCTAATCGTAAACTAATTTGATTGAAATACTTCTTAAATTTTTTTTTCTCTCATTTCATAATTTTTCCTTCTAAAACAATCATACAACATTATGTCGCTTTTTAAAACAACGTAAGTCTTAAACCGGCAGAAATATTCTTACAATCACAATAAATATTTATGAATGTATGTCAAAAGCAATTGTTTTTTATTCTTCATTCAACAAAATTTATTCTTCCCCAGAAACACAAAATTCCCCTTCATTTCCATTCAACTATAATTTTATAGAATTTCCCCGTTGGTTTAAAAACAATAATATGCTTTTAGCACAACTTCAAACCAAATCTATGTTTTTCATCTTTGTATTAATATTTAAACCGGTAAAACAGTTTTCTATATTTTATATATCAAACTTGAAAGCTTTTCGTTGAATTTTAATCCAATACACATATAAAAGTTAAGTAAGACTTTTGCTTTTAAAAAAGTAAGATGACGCAAGTTGTACGGTTTATGAATGAAAACTTTGCTTCCCTTTATTTTTTCATTAAATTTTTGGAATTATGGAAGCATTTTTGTTGTTTTAAAATAACTCTAAAATGTTAAGGGATACTGTATGTGTTTTTGGTTAAATAAAACTGCTGCCAGTATCAATGTTCTAAAAAAATACCTGAATTTTAATAAAAAATTTGTGTTTTGTATATTACAAACACGTTACCTAGTGTTATTACGATGCTCAATATAATAATAAACTTGAGCGTAGTTTTTTAGAATGGGCTAGGTGTTCTAGTTTTATAAACAAAAATAGTATTTTAAAAAATTTCACATACAATGTTTATTGTTCATCGGCTCTTTCGAAAACTGTTATGTTGTTCAAAAAATTAAAAAAATTTTGTCAATATTATCAAAATAGTAAAACAACAACCAAATCTATAAGCAAAAATGCAAATATGAACAAATACTCCTATATGCAAATATTTTTAGAAAATTCAAAAACAACAAATATTCGAACACAAATAAATTAGATAATCTTTTTGGCTTTGTGGTGATTGAAAAACTAAAATCTAATTTTTATTGTTTCGCTTTGGTGTTAGGAAAAAAAACCATAGAAATATTTGCATTATTGAGTTTTAAAATTTTTGTGTTCATGTTTTTTATGTTTTTATAGATCTACAATAAAAATAATCCACTTTGTTGTTGCTATTGTTCATTTGCCTGTTTTTTAATCAATAGTTTTTCTCTTTGTTATTTTCATTATTTAACAATAAAATAATATTGCTTTAACACAAACGATTTCTTTTATTCGATTTAATCAGAATATTGTGAACATGTGAACGATGATTGGGTTTTGAGAAACATAACATTGAGGAAATGAAAATTCAATTAAATTTTGTTTTGTTTTATATTTTATCGTGATAAACATATTATATTTATAATTATATATTAGAAAAAACGAATGTACCATGAATGTGGAACATGATTCGAAAAATGTCACCCAAAACGAATTGGGAATGGTTCCAGTGTAGTATTAAATTTGTTTTATTTTGCGTACTTCTGTTAAATTAGGAACATCATCCAAGTTAATAAATTCGTTTCACTTAAAAAAGCGATTTTTGGTGAACAGTTCTTCAAGATATTTTAAAATATTTCCTTTTTCTTTTAGAAGCTTTGGTTAGAAAAAATTTAAACATTTAATGAAGTAATTTTGAGTGAACACATGATCCTATTTGGCAGAATCATGCAAATAAAATTCTTCTAATAACTACAAAAACCAATTAATTGTAACTATGGATGGATTGTCTAAGACTTCGTGTTGATGTTCCTCTATTACTGTACTACTAATACACAGACAAAGTAACACAAACATATTCATCCGGTTCAAACCTTTTAATAAATACTCTTGTAGAATATACAGTTGTTAAGAAATATCAGCCCCTTTGATTATTATTTTTAATGATTATTAAGAAAACAATTTAAGAAGAACCCAATTACCGTTACTTTTAACAATAAAATAATAAATACAATTACATATTAGGAGAAATCAACCGTCCGCACTCTTATTTTAATAAAATTAAAAAGCTTTTTTAGAAGAAACCAGGTGCCTCCACTATTATTTTTAATAATTCTTAAGAAAATTTTTTAGAAGAAACCAGCCCCCCCACTATTATTTTTATAACTATTAAAACATTTTTATGAGACCTATCAGTCGCCTCTACTATTAGTTTTAATGATTATTAAGAAAATGGATTTAAAGAAACCAGTCACCGTCGCTTTTTACATTAGAAATAAAAAAATACAATTATTAGAAACCCAACCAACCAACCAGGCGTCCTCACTATTACTTCGGTCTGAAAGACCTAAGTATTACATTCATGAGCTCAAAGTGAAATTCTTACCCCCACTTTTTTTGGCATTTCTCGACGTTTAAGTGATTAAGTACCTACTGATTCTAAAATAACAAAAAAAAATATGTGTGTCTGTCTGCCGGCCGCCGTCATTACCTACACTGCAGGGAAAACGACTGGAGGGATTTCAAAAGTTTTTTTTTCTAAAATAGGTATTTACAAGGGACATGTCCGAAACGACGATGTGTTCGATAACTGTACCGGAAGTGTGTCAAAAAAATCATTATTTGTGTCAAAAATAGCAAATTTTCATATTTTTGGCTTAAAAAACGTTCATTTTAAGTGATTACGTGCAGGAACATTAAATTTGGAGAAATCTGGATGGTCGGAATTGGTATGTGAGATAAAAAACTAGATTATTGCATTATAATTTGTCAAAAAAAAGTTGTCAAGTGTGTCAAAAGAAAGATTTTTATTTATTTTTTTACCCAATTTTTTGGAAAAAAATAAAATTGTTTGTTTGAAATGAAATTTTATTATTATTATTGAGAATTATGGCATTATAAGTTTGTCAAAAAAATGTTGTCAAGTGTGTCAAAAAATTTTTATTTAGTTTTTTACCTAATTTTTTGGAAAAAAAATAAAATTGCTTGTTTGAAATGAAATTTTATTATTATTATTGAGAATTATGGCATTATAAGTTTGTCAAAAAATGTTGTCAAGTGTGTCAAAAGAAAGGTTTTTATTTATTTTTTACCCTATTTTTTTAGAACAAAATAAAATTAATAGTTCGTATGACATGATATTTTATTATTATTATAAAGAATTATGGCGTTATAAATTTGTCAAAAAATAATGTTAAGTGTGTCAAAAATGATTTCATTTAATTTTATAGCCAATTTTTTGGGAAAAAAAATGTAGCTGTTTTTATGACGTAAATGTAATTTAAAATGAAATTGGACATGGAAATTTTTGAATTTGTTATAGTTTTGAAATATTTTTGGAATTTTGAAAAAGTTTGTATTTTTGATCTTGGAATAATTTTTGCAATATGTTTAGAATTTCGGCGAAAGTTTTAATTTTTGATTTTGTAATAATTTTTGCAAAATTTTTAGAATATTGAAAAATTTTTAGTTTTTGATATTATTATAATTTTTGGAATTTTGAAAAAATATTTTAATTTTTGATTTTGTAATAATTTTTGCAATATCTTTAGAATTTTGGAAAAAGTTCGAATTTTTAAGAATTTTTGAAATATTATTGGAATTTAGAAAATATTTAAATATTTGATTTTATTCTAATATTCGGAATATTTTTGGAATTTTGAAAAAGTTTGATTTTATTTAACTTAACAATATTTTTGGAATTTTGATTATAATTTTCCGGCAACGTATTGATGTTTCGTGTTAGTTTTGTAATAAATTTTTAAACAGAGATAAAAAATACTTGTACTTTAACAAAGAGTTATGTTTGATATACATCGCCGCCCAAAACTAAAAACCATGTCCTTGTGAAAGTTTTTGCCGAAAACTATATCAAAATCCTAAACCCAGACTGAAGTCTTGATTTCTCAGAGCTGTGAGATTTCAGCCCCTCCATATTACTTCGGTCTGAAAGACCTAAGTATTACATTCATGAGCTCAAAGTGAAATTTTTACCCCCACTTTTTTTGACATTTCTCGACGTTTTAGGACCTCCTGATTTTAAAAAAGCAAAAAAAAAATGTATGTCTGTCTGTCGGCCGGCCGCCGTCATTACCTACACTGCAGGGAAAACGGCTGGAGGGATTTCAAAAATTTTTTTTTCTAAAAATAGGTATTCACAAGATGCAGGTCCGACAGGACGCTGTGTTCGATAACTGTACCGGAAGTGTGTCAAAAAAATCATTATGTGTGTCAAAAATAGCAAATTTTCATATTTTTGGCTTAAAAAACGTTCATTTTAAGTGATTACGAGTAGGAACATTAAATTTGGGGGAATCTTGATGGTCGGGAGTGGTATGTGAGATCAAAAACTAGATTATTGCAGTATAAGTTTGTCAAAAAAATGTTGTCAAGTGTGTCAAAAGAAAAATTTTTATTTTTTTTTTACCTAATTTTTTGGAAAAAAAATAAAATTAATTGTTTGTTGGAAATGAAATTTTATTATTATTATTGAGAATTATGGCATTATAAGTTTGTCAAAAAAATGTTGTTAAGTGTGTCAAAAGAAAGATTTTTATTTATTTTTTTACCCAATTTTTTGGAAAAAAAAATTGTTTGTTTGAAATGAAACTACTTCGGTTTTATTATTATTATTGAGAATTATGGTATTATAAGTTTGTCAAAAAAATGTTGTCAAGTGTGTTAAAAGAAAGATTTTTATTTATTTTTTTACCCAACTTTTTGGAAAAAAATAAAATTGTTTGTTTGAATTGAAATTTTATTATTATTATTGAGAATTATGGCATTATAAGTTTGTGAAAAAAAATGTTGTCAAGTGTGTCAAAAGAAAGATTTTTATTTATTTTTTACCCAATTTTTTGGAAAAAATAAAATTGTTTGCTCGAAATGAAATTTTATTATTATTATTGAGAATTATGGCATTATAAGTTTGTCAAAAAAATGTTGTCAAGTGTGTCAAAAAATGTCAAATCATTTATTTTTTAGCCAATTTTTTGGAAAAACAAAATGTAGCTGTTTTTATGACGTAAATGTAATTAAAAATGAAATTGAACATAGAAATTTTTGAATTTGTTATAGTTTTTGAAATATTTTGGGAATTTTGAAAAAGTTTGCATTTTTGGTTTTGTAATAATTTTTGCAATATTTTTAGAATTTCGGAAAAAGTTTTAATTTTTGATTTTGTAAGAATTTTTGGAATATTTTTAGAATTTTGAAAAATTTTTAATTTTTGATTTTATTATAATTTTTGGAATTTTGAATAAAGTTTTAATTTTTGATTTTGTAATAATTTTTGCAATATTTTTAAAATTTTGGAAAAGTTCGAATTTTTAAGAATTTTTGGCATATTATCGGAATTTAGAAAAAGTTTAAATATTTGATTTCATTCTAATTTTTAGAATATTTTTGGAATTTTGAAAAAGTTTGATTTTATTTAATTTAACAATATTTTTGGAATTTTGATTATTTTGATTATAATTTTCCGGCAACGTATTGATGTTTCGTGTTAGTTTTGTAATAAATTTTTAAACAGATATAAAAAATACTTGTACTTTAACAAAGAGTTATGTTTGATATACATCACTGCCCAAAACGAAAAACCATGTCCTCGTGAAAGTTTTTTGCCGAAAACTATATCAAAATCCTTTACCCAGACCGAAGTCTTGATATCTCAGAGCTGTGAGATTTCAGCCCCTCCATATTTTTATATTTCAAAAACTAAGAACAGTAGTCGAAATTCAAATGTTCTATTTAGTGCAAAATAAAAAATTTTGTTAAACGTTTTTGTTAATTTGTTTAAATAGTAACATAAACTTAATTCAAAATCTTGAAACTTGAATTTAATTCAGATAATCGTCACAGACACACAACAAAATTTTTGCCAGTTCCACAAATAATTTGTTTAATAAATTTATTAAAGGGTGGTTGGCTCAAACATTTGTGCAATTCTTTTGTAATATGCCTTAATTGGTACAGAAAACTTAGTAAGCTTGAGCATGTTTCGATTAACTTGAACTAGAGAAATACTTTTCGAGGTTTACTTGAACACTATTTGGTTGTACCACTAACTTTTACAGATAAAATGTAACACAAATCTGAGGAGTGTATGTAGACGTGCTAGTTAATTGTGCAGGTACCACCCTAAGACTAAACTTCGAGGATTTGTGTGGTCAGATGCAAATATTTTAGACTCGAGATACATTCTATAGACTTTCGATCAAAACACGGAGCTCTCTCGAGATGTTCTCTTTTGACCATGGTAGTTCCAAGTCCACGGTCTCCAAATTGTGCTTCCACTAGGATCCCAGTCCTTCTGTTTTGCGATTCCATGTTTAAGTGATAACCCGCAAAGTCAAGTTCCATTGTGGATTTTAGTCTGGCACAGCCATCTGTCTTTCTGAAGTTTCTAAAGTCGAAATTGCTTTCTGGATTGTGTTTAATATTAAATCATATGTATTCATGGTAAAACAAAGACACTGGCGTTTAGATACGTCAATTACTGATAGAGTTTCTTTCCGATATTGTTAGTCTGTGCGATTTGGTGCACCACACTGGAGCGGATCGTTAGCTATCAATAAACTTGGTAAAACTTTGAGTAAAAATTAAATTTTTATGGAACATATTTTAAATTGTTAGCTTGTTCCTGCATTTAGAGTAAAAAATGTAATGAGCATTCAAAATTTGATCGCAATGTTAGATATACATTTTTCTTCTCTCAATAAGCAACCCAGGGTAAATTCACAATAATTTGCAGTTTTTGATAAAACTCATTGGATGTGAATTTACCAATTTGTATATCGGTTCGTGTAATTAATATGTCAAAGTTGTACCACAAAGAACTGTTTCTGTAACTTACCAAACTTATCAAACCGCAAAGGTCAAAATCAAGTAATCGATGATATGAGGAATAAGATATGTAGTGATAACTCCTAAGTTAATTTGACAGAGCTAAAATTCATGTTAGATAACATTAAAAAAATTATTGCAGCTGCGCGAACAATTTAATTGAAATAGTAACTGCCGTGAGTAGGCAAAACATTTCTTGATTAAAAAGTTAGTGAATGATAGCTGATAAATACAAAAAAGTACAGATAAATACAGACCCAATAGTTTCCGAGATTAAGCAGTTCAAAGTTTATCATTTTTTGCAATTCTGTCGTTCTGAATGAACGAGTCGAGTAACTAAAATAATGTCTAAAATATTGCAAAATATTGCGAAATATTGCGAAGTTAAAAAAATGATTTATTTATTTATTTTTTTTTTATTTATTTATTTTATTTCCCTTTTCTTTTTTTTTAATTTTTTGAAATAATACATAATTTAAAATTATACAAAAGAAAAGAAAATTAAGAGATTTCTTAGTTCTAAGGAACTAGTTTTGAAATCACTTTCATTATAGATAATATATTTTTTGTTTTTGTTTATTGGGGGGTGATATTTCATTGTGAATGTTGAAAGTAATAATTTGAACGAATATAAGTAATACAAACTTACTAAAATGACTCTAGTGTGAAAAAGAAATGTTATATTATACGTAAAACAAGACCACTAACATAAATAAAGAATTCAGGATCGCATTTACAAGATCCAATAATACGAACGTATCCAAACCAATCTGCAATCATTCAAAGAGCAACGCGAAACAGAAATTCTATATCCGACTGATTGAGAAGCCAAAATTTTAATAAGTTTAGAAATTGATTTATATGTGATGCACACTGTATATAAGGCGGGAGATGGTTAAAGAATACTGGAGCAAGACATAAATAAAATCTACGGAAGAACTCAGTTTTGAAAACTGGGATCTGACAAAGATTGTTATTTCTAAGATTGTACGCCTGTTTCTGTACGACATTCTTATGTCCACTCCTCATAAAGTATATTTTTAATACCTTAAATACATACAAATAATTCAAAGGTAAGATCCTTGCTTTCTGAAATAATGGAAATGAGTGAGTGAATCTGTTTCTTTTACACATGATTCTAATTACATGTTTTTGAACTACGCGCAGAGAATTTAGGGTGCTATTATATATTCCACCCCAACAACATAATCCATATTGGAGTTTGGACTCAACAAGAGCACAGTAAATTATCCGCATTACGTTAAAAGGGCACAAAGATCTAAGTCTATAAAACTTTTGAAGTAGAGCAATAACATAATTTGTTACATTTTTTACCTGTTCTTGCCAATTTAAATAACTATCTATTGTAATACCAAGGTATTTAAATTTATCAACTGCTTTTAATGTTAAGCAGTCATTACTACAAGGAGCATTAGAACAGGACGATGAATGATAAATAATATCTTCCACAACCAAACCGCGGTTAGGTCTGAAAAACATGGTATTTGTTTTGTCACTTAAGACCATGTTGTGCTCGTCAAACCAATTTCGCAGAAGCTTTAGATCAGAATTTATATTCTCAATTATAGCATCAGGTGAATTATTTATGAAAAGAAATGCCATGTCATCTGCAAAAGCTATTATTTTTGATGAAAAGTTTAGCCCAAAAATAGAGTTTAGATAAATTAAAAATAGAACAGGGCCAAGAACTGAACCTTGTGGGACACCACTTGAAAGGACACCTTCACTGCTATATACTCCATTAATCTTAACTCTTTGAGTTCTATTTGTTAAATAAGACTTCAACCAATTCAATGTAACTCCTCGAAACCCAATATTTTCCAGTTTTTGTAAAAGAATACTATGGATTACTGTGTCGAAAGCTTTAGTAATATCCACATAAATGGCAGCAACAGACAATTTATCATTTAAGGCTGTATAAACAGCATTCAAAAATTCAAGTAGAGCATGCTCTGTGCTCCTTCCATTTCGAAAACCAAATTGAGAACCATGCAAGAACATAATTTTGTCTAAATACTTAAGAATTCTAGTTTTAACTAGCCTCTCAAATACTTTAGAAAAGGTGGAAAGTAACGAAATAGGCCTGTAATGGTTCATGTCTAACAAATCGCCCCTTTTGTGTATAGGAATAACATCTGCTATTTTGAGACAATCCGGAAAGACTCCTTGTTCTATACTCAGATTGAACAAATATCGTAAGACATCAGCAATTTGGCATGCTATTTTTTTAATAACATTACTACTGATATTATCAAAACCAGATGACGATTTGTTATCTAGAGAATTTATTGTGAAGTAGATCTCAGATGCTGTTATAGGATCAAAGTAAAAACTTCCTCTCTGACGTTTGTCAAAAATTGTAGTTTGACTATTAGAATTAAAGCTATTTGTATTACCAACTGACAGGAAATGTAAATTAAAAGCGTTAGCAATATCTTTTGGGTTGGTAACTACAGTACCTGAGATAGATTTCACTTTCTCAATTGGATTTGTGGATGAAGAAATATTATCTATAATTTCATTCAATAACTGCCATTGGCCTTTACAATTTTTTTTAACAGAGGCAAATTTCTTGAGATAGTACTTTGTTTTGCTCGAAACTATTTCTTCAGATAGGTTCTTACAAAGCTTTTGAGAAAGTTTTTGCAGTTTTACATTATGTGGATGTTTCTTAGCTTTTTTACCAATAACATTCTTCCGATTACATTTTTTGCTCAGGTTGACGGTTATCCATGGTCTAAGCCTTACTGATTTATTTTTACTGACCGTATTACATGAACTGTCTTTTATTTTATTAGAGAGGATTCTCAGAAATTTATCAAATGCCGTTGAAGGATTTTTGTCTGCATAAACTGACTCCCAGGATTCAAATAAAAGTTGGTTCCTAAGAATTTCATAGTTAACTTTACTAACAATTTTCGTAGGCTTTTTTGAATGACTACGTAGGGCAGATAATGATGGTATACTAACTGAAATCGAGATAAACCTGTGGTCGGAGACATTAAGATTCAAAACAGAAGTATTAATAACACTAGATGAATTGTTACAAGATCTATAAAAAACATGATCGATACACGAAGCAGACAAATTACCATTTTTCGAGTAGGCGACCCTAGTAGGTTCGTTGACTAGAGACTCGAGACCAAATGAAGACAGCAATATAGTGTAATCATGGCATGAGGATGGCAATTCCAAAATATCAATGTTGATATCACCTAATACCATTAGGTTAGTATTTTTAATACTAGAAACACATCTAGTAATATCCGCTAAGAAAACTGCTTTGTTAATAAATTGTAGTCGATAGAAACAGAAAATCACAAATCTCTCATTATTTAACGAAAAACTTACTTTAATCGCATCAGCACTTTCAATAATAACATTTTCAACATGGAACTCAAAACAATTTGATATAGTTTGAAACGCTCAATCTCGGAAACTATCGGGTCTACAGAGACAGTTCTAGTATCATATTGTAGCAAATTTAGTCTACTTTAAAACCGTCTTAAGAAAGTATAAAGAAAAAACTAGTCCTTTAGGGTTATAATCGCCAAAATTAGAAAAAATAACGATTTTTTCGCGGATTTTTCGATTTTTGACAAAGTTGCGTTCGGCGCTCGAGGTCACAAACTTGGATTATTCATTAGGCCAACATCATAAGCAAATCTGCAAAAAATCAGAACTACCGGATTTGACGCATACTACCCCATACTCCCAGGCGACAAAGTTAATTTAAAGAAATCTTTGTTTTGAATAAATTTAATTTTCAGTTATTAGCTTGACGATGTTGGGGTACTAATAATTGGCACTATTAATATTAAATGCTTTGTCTATTTTTCGAACACAATTTTTATTATTTGTAATGAAACATCTCCACAAGTTTGTCTTTCTTAAAGTATTGAGTAGTCTGTGGTGACTTTTTATATAATCGTTTGCGTTTAATTTAAATCCTTCTTTAAATTCGTTTCAATCTTTTAGCAATAGATTAATAAAATTTCAGGTACAATTTTTTCTATCTAGTTTTCATAAAAATTATTATTTATCAAGAAGTCATTTCAAAATTCAAAAACAAAGTTTTGTTTTTTCATTATTAAGATTTTTATTTCATGTTATTAAGATTTTTAAAATTATTAAAATTCCATTTTTTAATTAATCAAGAATTTAAATAATACTGTATGTCTATAAAGATAAATAATTGATCTTCCTTAAGTTTATTTGAGTAATTTAAACACACAATAGTAATATGAAAGTGTAATTTCACATCGTGTGATTCTTAAACATATGCAAATATGGTGTTAAAGTTGTAGTGAAAGTAGACTCTAGTACGAAATAATTTATGTTTATTTTTAATTATTCGCATTAAAAAGCTATGAAAATATTTTAACAAAGAAGTTTAAAAAATACTATATTTCAAACATAATGGTTTTATTTACTGATACCTGTTCATGAGTATAAAGTTTGAAGAGCTGATCTGTCATATGTTGACATGTATTATTTAAAATTTGGAAGCTTCATTGAAGAAACTTTCTGAATACCAAAACTCATCCCAGCAATTCTCATCGCCTCTAGCAGTACCTGATTATTAACGAGAATGACTTGCTAGTGGTGAACACGTAGCAAAACATTATAGTGCTATTCGTCGCTTTAATAATGAAACAACGTATTCGCAAAAGTGTAGTTTCGAGATAATTGGGTTTAAAGATTTTTCGATTTTCTGATTTTCGTAAACTCGGCAGCACTATTGAATGAATAAAGATATTGGAAAAAAAATTTCTGCCATTTAATCTTGACTAATTTCCCCATAGCATATTAAAATTTCACATTGGCACCTGCTGGCTTTTCTACCTAAAAAGAGGTGAAAAGTCAATCAGGTACCTTATACGTTATTTCATATTTCATATACGTTATTTCATTTTGCATGGAAGTACGATTAACCTAAAACTAATCATTATTGAACTAACGCATAATATTCTTACAATTTTTTATTTATATGAACCGGCATATCATGTAGTAATGAATGATGCTTATACAATATTTTAGATTTACCATTTCGTGTGGCGATCGTAATGTATGTAAAGTATACGACGCTGATTTTACCCAAGTTACTATTCTGTAAGAATTGAAATATCGTACATGCATTTACGCTGTTTCAATATTTAACCAAATTCAAATTTGCATGTACGTTAATTAACAATATATTAATTTTCACCCCCAGTTATAAAAAAATTGGAAAATATTAAAATGCCACTTTATAGACATCCTTATGGGGAATGCAGCGCACCCATTATATAATAACAACGTATATATGGCATACGTTATTTCATTATTAAAGCGACGTATTATTAACAGCTATAAGTCGACTGGTGAGGCAACTGGTTCAGCCGACTCGGGGTCGACTGAACCAAAAAAAACAATTTTATTATTTTTTGCTTCATTCTTTTTAATCATTGAATATTTTAGCATCAATTACTTCGGTCTGAAAGACCTAAGTATTACATTCATGAGCTCAAAGTGAAATTATTACCCCCACTTTTTTTGACATTTCTCGACGTTTTAGGACCTCCTGATTCTAAAAAAGCAAAAAAAAAAAAAATGTATGTCTGTCTGCCGGCCGGCCGTCATTACCTACGCTGCAGGGAAAACCGCTGGAGGGATTTCAAAATTTTTTTTTTCTAAAAATAGGTATTCACAAGGGACAGGTCCGAAAGGACGCTGTGTTCGATAACTGTACCGGAAGTGTGTCAAAAAAATCATTATGTGTGTCAAAAATAGCACATTTTCATATTTTTGGCTTAAAAAACGTTCATTTTAAGTGATTACGAGTAGGAACATTAAATTTGGAGAAATCTTGATGGTCGGGATTGGTATGTAAGATCAAAAACTAGATTATTGCATTATAAGTTTGTCAAAAAAATGTTGTCAAGTGTGTCAAAAGAAAGATTTTTATTTATTTTTTTACCCAATTTTTTGGAAAAAAAAATAAAATTAATTGTTTGTTTGAAATGAAGTTTTATTATTATTATTGAGAATTATGGCATTATGAGGCTGTCAAAAAAATGTTGTCAAGTGTGTCAAAAGATTTTTATTTAGTTTTTTACCCTTTTTTTTTGGAAAAAAATAAAATTGTTTTTTTGAAATGAAATTTTATTATTATTATTGAGAATTATGGATTATAAGTTTGTCAAAAAAATGTTGTCAAGTGTGTCAAAAGAAAGATTTTTATTTATTTCTTTACCTAATTTTTTGGAAAAAAAAATAAAATTAATTGTTTGTTTGAAATGAAGTTTTATTATTATTATTGAGAATTATGGCATTATGAGGTTGTCAAAAAAATGTTGTCAAGTGTGTCAAAAGATTTTTATTTAGTTTTTTACCCTTTTTTTGGAAAAAAATAAAATTGTTTCTTTGAAATGAAATTTTATTATTATTATTGAGAATTATGGATTATAAGTTTGTCAAAAAATGTTGTCAAGTGTGTCAAAAGAAAGGTTTTTATTTATTTTTTACTCATTTTTTTTAGAAATCGATAAAATTAATAGTTTGTATGACATGATATTTTATTATTATTATAGAGAATTATGGCATTATAAGTTTGTCAAAAAACAATGTCAAGTGTGTCAAAAAATGATTTCATTTATTTTTTAGCCAATTTTTTGGAAAAAAAATGTAGCTGTTTTTATGACGTAAATGTAATTTTTTAGAATATCGGGAAAAGTTTTAATTTTTGATTTTGTAAGAATTTTTGAAATATTTTTAAAATTTTGAAAAATTTTAAATTTTTGATATTATTATAATTCTTGGAATTTTGAAAAAATTTTCAATTTTTGATTTTGTAATAATTTTTGCAATATTTTTAGAATTTTGGAAAAAGTTTGAATTTTAAAGAATTTTTGAAATGTTGGAATTTAGAAAAAATTTAAATAATTGATTTTATTCTAATTTTTGGAATATTTTTGGAATTTTGAAAAAGTTTGACTTTATTTAATTTTTACAATATTTTTGGAATTTTGATTATAATTTTCTGGCAACGTATTGATGTTTCGTGTTAGTTGTGTAGTAAATTTTTAAACTGAGTTAAAAAATTGTACTTTAACAAAGAGTTATGTTTGATATACATCGCTGCCCAAAACTAAAAACCAAGTCCTCATAAAAGTTTTTTACCGAAAACTATATTTATTTTTATTGATTTTGTAATAATTTTTGCAATATTTTAAGAATTTCGGAAAAAGTTGAATTTTTAAGAATTTTTGGAATATTGGAATTTAGAAAAAGTTTAAATATTTGTTTTTATTCTAATTTTTGGAATATTTTTGGAATTTTGAAAAGTTTTAATATTTGATTTTGTTATAAGTTTTGCAATATTTTTAGAATTTTTAAAAAAAAATTTTTGGATTTTTTAAAATATATTTTGAGAATTTTGAAAAATGTTTCAATTTTTGATTTTTGGAATATTTTTAGAATTTAGAAAAATTTTAAATTTTTGGAATTTCGAAAAAAGTTTCAATTTTTGATATTGTTATAATTTTTGCAATTTTTTTAGAATTTCGGAAAAAGTTTGAATTTTCAAGATTTTTGGAATATTATTAGCAAGTACTCAAAAACCTCCCATTTGGCGTTTCGAGAAAATATTACAAAATCAAATTCATATTTCTTTCAAAATTCCAAAAATATTGTAAAAATTAAATAAAATAAAAAATTCAAACTTTTTTCAAAATTCTAAAAATATTCCAAAAATTATTAAAAATCATGTATTAAAACTTTTTTCAAAATTCTAAAACTGGTAAAAATTAAAACAAAATCAAAACTTGAAACTTTTTCCAAAATTATAATAAAATCAAAAATTTTAAATTTTTCAAAATTCTAAAAATATTACAAAAATTATAACAATATCAATTTTTTCCAAAATTATAATAAAATCAAAGATTTAAACTTTTTCAAAATTCTAAAAATATTACAAAAATTCTTACAAAATCAATAAACTTTTTTTAAATTCTAATAATATTCAAAAAATTCTTATAGATTCAAAAATTGAGACTTTAAAATTTTTCAAAATTCTAAATATATTCCTAAAATTCTTACAAAATCAAAAATTGAAACTTTTTTCAAAATTCTAAAAATATATTTAAAATTCAAAAATTTTTTGTTCAAAATTCTAAAAATATTCCAAAAGTTAGAATAAAATCAAATATTTAAACTTTTTCTAAATTCTAATATTTCTCAAAAATTCTTATAAATTCAAAAAATTGAGACTTTCCAAAATTATAATAAAATCAAAAATTTAAATTTTTCAAAATTCTAAAAATGTTCCAAAAATTCTTACAAAATCAAAAATTGAAACTTTTTTCAAAATTCTAAAAATATATTTAAATTCAAAAATTCTAAAAATATTCCAAAAATTAGAATAAAATCAAATATTTAAACTTTTTCTAAATTTACAAAATCAAAAATTGAAACTTTTTTCAAAATTCTAGAAATATATTTAAAATTCAAAAATTTTTTGTTCAAAATTCTAAAAATATTCCAAAAGTTAGAATAAAAACAAATATTTAAACTTTTTCTAAATTCTAATATTTCTCAAAAATTCTTATAAATTCAAAAAATTGAGACTTTCCAAAATTATAATAAAATCAAAAATTTAAAATTTTTCAAAATTCTAAAAATGTTCCAAAAATTCTTACAAAATCAAAAATTGAAACTTTTTTCAAAATTCTAAAAATATATTTAAATTCAAAAATTCTAAAAATATTCCAAAAATTAAAATAAAATCAAATATTTAAACTTTTTCTAAATTCTAATAATATTCCAAAAATTTTTATAAATTCAAATATCAAACTTTTTTCAAAATTCTAAAAATATTGCAAAAATTATAACAATATAAAAAATTGAAACTTTTTCCAAAATTATAATAAAATCAAAAATTTTAAATTTTTCAAAATTCTAAAAATATTCCAAAAATTCTTACAAAATCAAAAATTGAATTTTTTTTCAAAATTCTAAATATATATTTAAAATTCAAAAATTCTATTTTTTAAAATTCTAAAAATATTCCAAAAATTAGAATAAAATCAGATATAAATTTGATATCAATATCAAATTAAACTTTTTCTAAATTCTAATAATATTCCAAAAATTATAATAAAATATAAAATTTTTCAAAATTCTAAATAAATTCCAAAAATTCTTACAAAATCAAAACTTGAAACTTTTTTCAAAATTCTAAAAATATTTCAAAAAATTCAAAAATTTTGTTTTCAAAATTCTAAAAATGTTCCAAAAATAGAATAAAATCAAATATTTAAACTTTTTCTAATATTATTCCAAAAATTCTTAAATTCAAACTTTTTCCAAAATTGTGTTGAATTTTTTACTTCGTTTTTCAATTACATTTACCACATAAAAACAGAAATATTTCATTTCATACAAACAATTAATTTTACTTTTTTCCAAAAAATTGGGTAAAAAAATAAATCAAAATCTTTGTTTTGACAACATTTTTTTGACAACCAAAACTTTTTTTTACATCAATATTAGATCGCTTATAAACCAAAAATTAGCCTACATTTCTAGCGAAGTATAAGAAAACAAAAACTTTTTTTTCTATATAAGCAAAAGTTAGGATGCATTTCTAGCGAAGTATAAAAAAACGAAAACTTTTTTCCTATATAAACAAATTCCTATATAAACATCAACTCCTATATAAACAAATTCCTATATAAACATCAACTCCTATATAAACAAAAATTATACTCCGCTAGAAGTGTAGACTATTTTTAGTTTATAAGCATTTATATTTTTTGGTAGTTTAACAATTTTTCTTCAATCTTGTGATTTGTGATTAAAAATTTGTAAGATTTGTGAATAAAAGTTAGTGAAAAAGTGCATTTTAAGGAAAATAAAATAAGGTAAGCTTTAGTTTAAGTTAGTAACAGTTACTTCGGTCTGAAAGACCTAAGTATTACATTCATGAGCTCAAAGTGAAATTCTTACCCCCACTTTTTTTGACATTTCTCGACGTTTTAGGACCTCCTGATTCTAAAAAAGCAAAAAAAAAAAAATGTATGTCTGTCTGCCGGCCGGCCGGCCGTCATTACCTACGCTGCAGGGAAAACCGCTGGAGGGATTTCAAAAATTTTTTTTTCTAAAAATAGGTATCCACAAGGGACAGGTCCGAAAGGACGCTGTGTTCGATAATTGTACCGGAAGTGTGTCGAAAAAATCATTATGTGTGTCAAAAATAGCAAATTTTCATATTTTTGGCTTAAAAAACGTTCATTTTAAGTGATTACGAGTAGGAACATTAAATTTGGAGAAATCTTGATGGTCGGGATTGGTATGTAAGATCAAAAACTAGATTATTGCATTATAAGTTTGTCAAAAAAATGTTGTCAAGTGTGTCAAAAGAAAGATTTTTATTTATTTTTTTACCTAATTTTTTGGAAAAAAAAATAAAATTAATTGTTTGTTTGAAATGAAGTTTTATTATTATTATTAAGAATTATGGCATTATGAGGTTGTCAAAAAAATGTTGTCAAGTGTGTCAAAAGATTTTTATTTAGTTTTTTACCCTTTTTTCGGAAAAAAATAAAATTGTTTCTTTGAAATGAAATTTTATTATTATTATTGAGAATTATGGATTATAAGTTTGTCAAAAAATGTTGTCAAGTGTGTCAAAAGAAAGGTTTTTATTTATTTTTTACCCATTTTTTTTAGAAAACAATAAAATTAATAGTTTGTATGCCATGATATTTTATTATTATTATAGAGAATTATGGCATTATAAGTTTGTCAAAAAATAATGTCAAGTGTGTCAAAAAATGATTTCATTTATTTTTTAGCCAATTTTTTGGAAAAAAAATGTAGCTGTTTTTATGACGTAAATGTAATCTAAAATGAAATTAGACATGGAATTTTTTGAATTTGTTATAGTTTTTGAAATATTTTTGGAATTTTGAAAAAGTTTGTATTATTGATTTTGTAATAATTTTTGCAATATTTTTAGAATATCGGCAAAAGTTTTAATTTTTGATTTTGTAAGAATTTTTGAAATATTTTTAGAATTTTGAAACATTTTAAATTTTTGATATTATTATAATTTTTGGAATTTTGAAAAAATTTTCAATTTTTGATTTTGTAATAATTTTTGCAATATTTTTACAATTTTGGAAAAAGTTTGAATTTTTAAGAATTTTTGAAATGTTGGAATTTAGAAAAAATTTCAATATTTGATTTTATTCTAATTTTTGGAATATTTTTGGAATTTTGAAAAAGTTTGACTTTATTTTTACAATATTTTTGGAATTTTGATTATAATTTTCTGGCAACGTATTGATGTTTCGTGTTAGTTGTGTAGTAAATTTTTAAACTGAGTTAAAAAAATGCTTGTACTTTAACAAAGAGTTATGTTTGATATACATCACTGCCCAAAACTAAAAACCATGTCCTCATAAAAGTTTTTTACCGAAAACTATATCAAAATCCTTAACCCAGACCGAAGTCTTGATATCTCAGAGCTGTGAGATTTCAGCCCCTCCATATTTTATATTTCGATTGGGTTATATTTCAATTTTAAGAAATATATTTCAAAACAACATATTTTAGGAGTGTTGCTGAATGTTTTGTGGCTTACCTTTTCATTTAAAATACGACCCAGACGATATATACTGGAGACCTGGCCACCATAGCACGATTAAGGGTAAATCGTCTTACGGCTAAATCGTTTTGAAAATATTTCTCTGTTATATTTTAACAGGCCTGATAAAGTATTAATTAGGGCATATGAGTAGGTTGGTCAAAAAGATTAAATTTATGAATCTACAACGGCACTGAACGAGATATTTACATATTGATCTAAGTTAAAACTTTTGGGAAGAGTGCTTTGGCCAACGAGTGCAGCTTTTTGTTTGATTTTGTTTGTTGCGTGTAGAAGAAATAGAAAAGGACGTCCGTCGATAATACGTTTCATTATTTTAATACTTTTTAAGCTACTGACATCTAAATATTACGAAAAACGGTCTTTTAAGATCGTTTAAAACAAAAAAATTATTCATTCGCGCAACTAGCTAAGCAATATAGTTGATTTCTGAGACCAATGTGATAATAGTCTGGGAGGCAGCGTTGCAAATGAAAAAGTCATTTGATGCCGGTTAATTTTTATTCATTTTAATAAACTTACTTCAGCTGATAATAGATCTGGCGGTCAGCTGCTAAAGTAGTGGGGAATGTGGTTGTGAGGAATTTTGAAACTGGTAAGAAAAATGAATTCCAAAAGTCATTTGATGCTTCTTCAAAACTTATATGATGCATGTCTACACCATAACAATTGGAAAAAAGTGATCAGCTATTTGGAAGATGGGAGATTATAAGTCAGCTGCTCGTATATATCTGTATCAAAATACAAGTCATTTGATGCCAGATGAAATTCATACAGATGACTTATAATACTATTAAAAGTATTAAAACAACAATCAGCTTCAAGTATATCGGGGGGTAATGCTGTCAGCTGAGGTAATAAACATACAAAGGTTGAGTATATTTATATAATAAAATGTATATTTATATAAATAAATGTTTGAATGTGTGATCAAACTATTTAACTTAATATTACCTACTTCGGTTTAAATAATCTAAGTATTACATTCTCGTTCTAAAAGTGAAATTATTACCCCACTTTGTTGGCATTTCGATGATTTAGGACCAACTGATTTTAAAATAGGTAGATTTTTATATGAAATCAACCTAAAAGAACAAACATACGTTGTCTGCCAGTCGTTGCAACGCTCGTTACAAGAAAATCCGCTAGAGCGATTTCAAACATTTTTGTTTCTAAAAATAGGTTAACTTAATGGTATGAGTCGAAAGGACAATGTGTGCGACAGCTGTACCGGAAGTGTATCAAAAAATCATTAAGTGTGTCAAAACAAGAAAACTTGCATATTTTTTGCCTATAAAATGTGTATTTTAATATGAAAACTTCTGAGTAGTTAAACTGAAATAACTGGATGAATAATAAGAATATTTTAATTATTTAATTAATAACGAGTAGTAACCTTGCATATGGAGAAATCTTGATGGTCTGCATTGGTATGTGAGACCAAGACCTTGATTATTGTATTATAAGTCTGTTAAAAAATACCGTAATTGTGTCAAACGAATGGTTTTCATTTATTTTTTATTAAAATTTTTTGAAAAAAATAAAATGAATTATTTGTCATACATTTTATGCATGACATGAAATGTAATTGAACATTGGAAATGGAATGTGGTTCTATCTAGTTTGAACTCCTCCCAGTTTATATTCATATTTCGAAAATATCAAGTTGTTGCAGATTAAATTTCGTTTTTTAACAAAAATTGTAATTAGGGAGATATTTCTTGAGTAATTTTTTGTTTGATTCCAAATTTCTGAATAACAGGAACAGTTGGCAAATATGTAGAGGAATGGACTTTTATAAAAATACGCATGAATCTGACATGGTGAGTCTCTTATTTACACTAATTTTCAACAGATAAAACACTATCGTTAGTAATTTACTAACTAAAAATTTAGCTAACAAGGAATAATAATTTAATACAAAAAAAGAACTAAAACACTAAAATTATATAAATCAAAACAAAAAGGCTTACATTAATTAGTTGTCTTCTTCCAAAACCTTGTAGAAAAAACCCAACCCAACGTTTTGTAGAATTTAATTCACTATGTTAATCACTCCAAAGATGAACAAAATCAAAAGAAGAACCAGAATGACAATCTTACACATAATAATCATTCGCATCAAATCATCTCTTGATGCCCCAATAAAAAACTGTGATATCATTAGAACGGTTTACTGTTGTGTTTTGTAATGATAAAAATTCCTCAAACACTAATTTGTACATGTATGTTGAAATAATTCTATCACGTGCAAATATTGACGACGAGCTAAATATGTATGCTCTAACTTACAAATTAAGCTAAATATAGTATTTTTATGCAACTTATCAATTATTTTTATGCGAAGAACTATAGACGAGCTACTCTCACCTTTTTTAACACAATTTCGGATATCCACATCATGTTTTCCGTTGTATTTTTCTCAGCCACCATCGATTTAATTTTTCTTTCAGTAACTTCGAAGCCGTTTTCTAATACAAACTCGTTAGATTTCATAAACTGATGCTTAAAACGTTTTTTTTACATAAACTCTATGTAAAAAAGCAACGAAAACTTATCACTGCTAGAATATAGAATAAAAACATCAATTTAATAAATAAATTAATCTAACAAATTTTAATATCAACAATTATTATAATTTTTTTTCTATTTCTACAATAACAATGCTCACTTGATGATTTAAATTTACATAATGACCTGGCCAAACAAAAATGGACCAGTATTAATAGTAAGATTCTTCAGTATTTTGTTTCTTTTCTCTTGTTTTCTTCTCGTTTAAAATTACACATTTAAACTTCTCTATATGATCCGATCAAACAACTTTTCTAAAACTCAATAAATATGAACATCTATATTACATCTACATATAATACCATGGATAAGCCTACATAGCAAAAAAAAACTCTATGCAGACACAAACAAGTATTATTAATTAGTAGTGAGTGCAATGAACTAAAAAAAATGTTAAAATATTATTGAAATACATATAGATGTTTTTGTGTCTGTTTCATTTTACCGCACTTGAAATAAATTGGCCAATTATTAATGAATTTCTTTATATACGAATAATCTTACTTTTAGAGAAATATTTAAAATAGTCGGTCGTTACAAATAAGTTTGGTTTTTGATATTGGTATATTTTTTGCAATATTTTTGGAATTGTGATAAAAGTTTCAATTTTTGATTTTGTAATAATTTTTGGAATATTTTTAGAATATGATGTTTCGTGTTAGTTTTGAAATAAACTTCTAAGCAGAGATAAGATTTTTTGTTTAAAGTCTTGATATATCAGAAGTCAAAGCCTTGAGATTTCAGCCCCTACGTATTTATTTACATCCACATAAAAAAAAACAAAAATTCAAATAATTTATTGAGATGTGGTTACATGTGGTTCATATGTGGTTATATTCATAGATATCTCTGATATACACAATTGTGATATTGATTATCTACAAAGAAACGTAGAAGACTGTCAAATTTGAACGTTTGTCCGTCGAATGTATGGGTTTAAAAGCATTAACGACTTAAATGTGGCACGAGTTGCTGCTTTTACGAAAACATATAAGATTAAAATTCATAATCTCATATTTCGATTGATAATTTATAATTTCATGTAATGTTACTTGGAGCCACCGTAAAATCATGAAAGTTACATTACTGCCGCAATAAAAATATGAGTTACTTTACTGCCGCCGTAAAAAAGAAAAAAAAGTGGCGTAGCTTTACAGCCACTTTGATTGTATGTCAAAAAATTAAGACTCTATAGTAACCTTCGTCAGTAAAGTTAAATTTAACAGCTGTTTGTCGAAAAAAAATTGTTTCTTACTTATATTCAATGATCCCTAAAAACTTTTACCACCCCAGCTGACGGTTTTACCCACGATACACCTGCAGCTGCTTGTTACTTTTATACTTTTAATATTGAAAGTCATGAGTCATAATTTCATCTGGCATCAAATGACTTGGTCAAATAGCATTTTAATACAGAAATAAACGAGTAGCTGATCTATAATCCCCCATCAGCCAATCAATTTATTTTTCAATTGTTATGGTGAAAACATGCATCATATAAATTTTGAAGCATCATCAAACGACTTTTGGAATTCGTTTTTTTTACCAGTTTAACATTTTACCAGTCAACCCCCTTCACCCCGCAAGTATGACGACTAACTTTTATTTGCTACATCACAAATATAATCAATATATGTATAAAAATTAAATTCAGTCGGCATCAAAACACTAAGAAAAATGCAACACTGCCTCCCGGTCTATAAATATTGTATCGTGTTTATAGCAGGGTTGTTCCTTTACGCGTAATCTAAAATAGATTACATTACATGTAATCTATGTCATCTATGTAAATTTGGTGTAATCTATTAATTTTGATTTAAAAGAAATATGTGGAAATTTTGTATTATCCCTACTGAAAAATTTTTTCGCAAAAGACATGATCAATAATATTGTCAAAAACAAGATCTTGCGATCTTGAAAAAGTTAATTTAATTGCTAAAAAAGTTTAGAATGCACATATCAATTAAATAGATTACATAATAGTTTACATTATAGATTACACGAAAATATCTCGCGTAATTTACACGTAATCTATGCGTAATCTATACATGTAACGTAATCTATTTTGTCTACGGCACAACCCAGGTTTATAGTCAATTAACACATAAAGATATTGCATCTTTTTGGTTCGCATTAGCTACAACTTTTTAGTACTACTATGATTGTTAAATCCGATGGTTTAAGATGGTTTTAGACAGGAGGAATGTTTAGAATAAAACAATAAAAGCTTTCAAACTATTAGATAAACAAAAGGGAAATAAATAATTAAATAAAGTTTTAATGTAAAAAGTATTTATTTATAATTCATTATAGTATAGGTCAAAAAATTTTTTTATTGTGAATGTTTTGTCAATTTGAACTTATAAAATTTGATGCATAATAAGAAGATTTTAATCTGTTTTTATTAAATTTAAATTCTTACTAATATAAATTAAAACTTCCATTAAAATGCATTTCTAACCAACAAAAGCAAAAATATATCTCAAAACCGCTAATCAACGTACTTAAATATTACTAAAAATTTTCGTTCAAGCAGAAACTATACGTTTATATTTTAAATCTTGAATGTTAATTAAAATAAATAGGAAAAAATTATCTTAAAAGCTATGATATGTAAAGCAAAGAAAACATAATTCAATTAAATCTTAAAAATTCTTATTATGTTTATATGTGCTCCAAGAAATGATATTCGTATGAATCATGAAGCACAGTGAAACCGCAATAACTATTAAAATTTTTGCTTAATTTAACCCATGAGTATCTAAACTGGTATTTCGGTTCAACTTCGGTTACAAAGTGTTTATTAGAGTTCACTTATATTATTGTTTATACTCTACATATCCTTTGGTATCTAAAAAATTATTTCGTGTATAATTTCGGTTTGAGTATAGAAGTTCTCTCAGCAAAAAAAAAACATCAAGGGTTAATTTAATTTCATTGGATTATACGAAAACATGTTTCCTATTAATATGGATATAATAAAAACAAAATGTAAAATTAATATTTAAAAAAAAGCTCTTTTATACACACACTTGTGCACCCCTATGGCACAGAGCGAAAAACTATTAAAAAAAGAAATAATAATAACAGAATTTTTTTTCCTTATTTTCGTTATTGTTACAATTACTTTTGTTAGTGTTCCTTCTGCTATTTTTTTATGTTTTCATATATAGAGCAAGCAGTAGAATTTTTAATTATGAAAATGGATTTTTTTTGTTTAGATAATATCATAAACGTATCCATAATATTATATACCAAAAAAATTGAATTAACATAATTTTATTTATTTTGTGCCACGTATGCTACATAGTGGAGCGCAGACTGTTAACAAATTTTCCTTACCTGGTTTTTTGTGTTTTATTTAAACAAGTTTTGGGAAACGAAACAGGATTTTCTTTTGAAAAATTTGTTGGTCGAATGCGGTGATGAGGAAAGTTTTTGAGTTTGGTCAGCTGATTCACTCTTCTAGGTAAACAGAGTTTGATTATTTCTGTTTGAAAAGTTTGATTATTGAACTCTGTTTCTGAAAACAGCGCATTTGTTTTATCCACCAGCCTCAGATAACCTCAGATACCATGTGGACCGTTTTCTTTTAATATTGTTTTGTAGGTCTAAATTGATTTTCCGACAAACATAAAACGTGCAGGGGTTGAACAACCCACGTCATCAGTTGAGACAAAACAATGCGTGTCTAATGCAGCATTGATTCTACCTTAATTAATAAAGCAGAAATTTTGTCTATGGTAAGAATGTGTCCGTTGGTAATTCTCTTCCCCCCTCTCCAACAAGCCTTCAAAATGTATCGATCCCGGGAAACTTAAACGTTATATAATCTGTGAATAAAGTTGACGGTTAAAGTTTAACAATTCGTACATATGATATGTTAATCTTTTTAGAACAGCAAGCATCGGTGGTGGGGCTAGAAACCAGTTCGATGTGAATAGTTTTATTAATGGTTCTAACAAAGCTGTTAGTAAAGAGGTAAGTGGTTGTGGTCCATCCACTCTGATGAGTTTGATTCGATTGTGTCGTTTGAGTTGAATTCATTAGACCACGCCACAAAAGTAGCAAAAAGAAAACATATTTCCAAACGCTTTGTTTACAAATGTTTTTAATTTGTGTTACGACTCACACAGTAGTGTGAGAATTTAAAAATTTGTTATAATCAAAGTTACGATTATTAAACTGGTTTATTGAATTCCTAAATTAAAAATAAAAACATTTCATTAATATCAATCAACCTCCCTCGGTTGCACTCATCACCTCCATTTTCATACATTAAAAATTTTATCATATCATAACATAAATGAAAATATAATTAAGCATTTGAATAATAAAATTTTACGTTTAATTTATATAATTTTAAGTTTTGTTTTCTTCTTTCCTTAAATATTAATTCACATTTATATCCATTTTATTTTAATTCCTCCTTCTATCATTAACTTCACCAAACCTCTTCATCATGGAATAAGGCGAACAAGTATATATACGAAAAAACGTAGCGCGCTAATTTGGTTCAATTTTTCATGATGACTTAAAAATATAAGAACGTACCAAAGAAAAATAGAGGAAGAAAAAATATGTACAAATGAAGTACTCAAGGGTGTATTTAATTAGCAAAGACATTTTTGAACTTTTCCTTTTAACTGTGTATTTAGGTTTCTTCCTTTTCAAAAAAGCGATGTTTTTTCCATTTTATTTTGACAATGATTTTGTTTCTAACAAAAAAACTACATAGAACATTAAAACGTCGAAGAAAAAAAAAATATTATAAGGATCATAATGTTAAGACAAACAAGAATTTTTTTTTTTTTTTAATGTTTCTTTTAAAATAAGGTAAAATTATAATAAAGGAAAACAAACATTAAAAAAATGTCATTTTTCTTTTGTGGACATTGTATTGTTCGTTTTCCCTTCATGACATTTATAGAAATCATTTATATTCTATTAAAAATGGAAATCAAAGTAATTAAAATGACAAGAGAGAATCAACAACTGAAATGTGAAGCTATCTTTTGTTTTTATATAAAAATTTAATGTATAAGGATTAGTTGAAGATGACATTTGTGTAGAAAGAAAAAGGTTATTTTGTTTCATTGTTTTTATATGCAAACATTAAAACATACTTGAGCAGGTATTAGGAACACATATCTGTTTAGTATATAATTTTGCTTTAAATATAAGAATGGAACAGGCAATTAGAAACATCTACTTGAACTGATCGCCCAAGATATAAGAAATCTTAGCATCGGATGCTTGCTGTTTTGTTTGTTTTTGTAGAGCCAAATTACTTTAAACTACCCTTTTCTTCCCAAATAAATGGAAATGAAGTCGGTTTAGTTTTGTATCTGAAGCTGCAATGGGACTGGTGTACGTGATTCTTATTATTGCTAGATATGATAGTCCTAGAACTTATGTTCAGCTTGAAAAGAACTGAAAAATAAATAGAAATCAGCAGTTGTTCGGTGTGGAGGATCCTTTGTCCAATGAACCCCTAATCAAATATTTCTTCTAGTGATAGAAAACTTTACCAACGATTAATGAAAATCGCTTTATTACTGGAGCATATAGTTGGGATCAAATCCTTTAAAAGCCACAGACAAAAAACTGGAGTGACCAACCATTCAATCGTTTTATAAATATATGGGGCATTCCATGTCAAATGAAACACTGCTCCAGACAATTATTTAAGACATGAAAAAGAACGCTCAAAACTTTTATTTTTTGTGTTGACAAAAGCCATCAAATGCCGTGTGGCATTTTAAAAAATTTCAAAATGGCGACCTTAAAACGTCTGCTGTTTTGATCATAATAATAGAACTACAAGTAGAATGTGGCTGTCAACACAAATTAAAGATATACAAAATGCGTTCTTAGCCTTAAAATGTTGGTTATATGACGTTGTTTTAAATTTCGTATGGCTTTTGAGATTATTTTTCAAAATGGCAGCTCGAAAATATGGAAAATGGCGATTTTGCGAAATTTAAGTCTTGTTTTCGCTGCCAACACATATTTAAGATTTCAAAAGATGCGTTCTTGGGCTTAAAGTATTGGTGATGATACGGAATTTTAAATATCGCATTATATTTTACGAGATTTATGTGAACAAACTGCTCCAGACATTTTTTAAGGACTTGAAAAAAAACGCTCTAAGGATTAAATTTGTTGTGTTGACAAGAGCTATCGCATGTCGTGTGGTGTTCAAACAAATTTCGAAATTCAAAATGGCGCCTGGAAAAAATGGCAAATTGCGATTTGGCGAGACTTAAGTGTTGTTTTCTCTGCAAACAAAAATTTGAGATCTCCAAAAATGCGTACTTGGGCTTAAAATATTAGTAATAATACGTAGTTTCAAATTGTACTACCTTTGTGTTAGTTTAGGGGTTTGGTTGTTAATAAAAAAATTTTTTTATTTAATTCATTACTTAATGTACTATACTGCTACCTTTCCTTGTGTGTATTTGTAAAAAAATACTAATTATAAATCATAGAGTTGAGTTGAGCGTGGTTTGAAATGAAATTAAAATCCACCTCGTGGAATTGAAAATCTATTAATTAGTATAAATTGCCAGTCACTAACTCTTGTGAAATAAAAATATTGAAAGGATTAATAATAATAAAATTACTACGGTCTGAAAGGCCTAAGTATTACATTCATGAGCTAAAAGTGAAATTCTTACCCTGTAATGAAGCTGTTATTCAAACTTTGAAATTTAGAGTCGCACTACTTTCTCACGCGCATTAAATTTATATTAACAAGAACTTTCTACTTTAATTTTACCCTTTTTCAACACAATTTCTTGCACTCAGTTCGTAATCTTCTTTTTTTGCAGAATTTGTTTTCAAGTTTGTTATGCGTTAGTTGTGCAAACTCTTTAGTGGGTACAAAACTAAACGAAAGAAAATACCCAAGAAACAATCGTTTCTTAACATACCAAACATAACAATGATAACAAACGATAACAAACGTTATCGTTTTGTTATTGTATGTAAACGGCAGTTAACTTACTATAAATAGACGCCGGTAGATGGCTTCCCTCTCCCAGTCTGGATTATCATTCATTATCGAATTGGAATTTTGTGACATTGGTTTGTTGAGATGTCATAGTAATGAATATAATTTCAATGAGTTTGAAAAAAATTTATGTGAATGATAAGTTTAGCTTAAAGCAGGCAATGATAGTAAATTTTTCTTATGTGATAGTGCTAGTTTAAATTTAATTTATAATTTATGTGTAGTAAAATATTCATAGTAAAATTCCAAAACAAAAAAAAGATATGTAGAAAAATAAAGAAAATTATTTGTTTGTGCTTGTTGAAAAATTAGATAAAATTAAGATTATGGATTGTGACGTGTACCACGAGATTAATACCGTAAAGTTATTCATTAAGTCGTACATAGCCTATCATTGGTAGGATAGATAAATAATTTACTTATGATTCCTAATTAACGAGGAAAATGTTGTTAATAAAATATAAAATTTAGGTTTTTTTGATAAGAAAGTAAAATGAATAAAAACAAAATTGTAAAAATAATAGTTTTTCTGTGAACGTTGTGTTATGCATCATTTATTTGGAAAAATCGAGTAACCCAGAATTAAAATATTGTTCGTCATAATGTGAGACATAGCTGTTAAAGTTCGTAGATCTAGCCGTAAAACCCACCGTAATCTTCCTACCATAATTAATATCGACTATCGTTGGACCGGTTTATTTTTTTTTGTTGCAGGATGTTTGAAGGAAGAAATTGGAATAATTAATTTACTAATTAAAAGAAACAGAAATACGGCCGCGGTAATAATATACAAGTGTTGGGGAAAACCAAGTTTTTTTTTTGTTTTTGTGTTTTCACCCGATGTGACACGATGCAGTGATCGTGATTATCATAATATAAACCTGCATCCAACTGTCCATTTTAGTACGGTTGTTACTTAACGGAACTACATCGATTACCATTGGTGCAACGATTCGACTTGCATACAAAGATATTCAACAGACAACTGTTTTGCTTGAAGTACCGAAGGTCATTTGTTCAATGGCGGGATAACCTCATCTCAATGTTTAGGGTGATCATGGATAGGAGATAGATGTAGTTGAGTGTGGAGATGGGTGAGTTCCAGACAAACCATGGGGTAAGTATTGTCTTAGTTATAAATATGTGTGCATGGAAGGGTGGAGGTATGCCTGTGGATATCTGTAAGTGTATAGGGATGAGTGTATGTGTTTGAGTGTGGGGGTGTTTGCGTGAGTATACGCGGTGCGTATAAGTGTGTGCATGATATCCAATTAAGCACCCGATCTAAATTACAACGCAATGAATTATGTTTTATTTGAAATTAATAAGAATGTTTTGATTAATTATGAAGATGTGCATAAAATCGCATATCATTATTATAATAAAAATTATAAAACGTCTTTTAACTTATTAATAAAATTTATTTACACTCAAATGGAGTTTGGCGATAGCCTAGGAGTTTTTTTTGTAGTTTGTTTACTAAACGAGCATGTACCTAAATTATACTACGGTAATAAAACTACAAATACGTATTACCTTTGTTCGTATCCATTAAAAGTATCTCCAAATACTTATAGTATTTGAAATGACTTGAGTGATTACCATCAACGCTTAAGTCTTTCATCTGGGTCTCCTTACTTTTCTTGAAATCGTCTATTACATGAGAGCGTCAATGAATTCAAATCTTAATTATGATTATCGCTTAGAAAAGTTATCTTTGATTTTCACTGAAATTTTCGATTCAGGTACTTTGGTGGAGGAAACTTGCAAACCTTAATTCCGCCAACTAACCATTTATTACGTGATACAGGGTAAATTTATGCCGAATTATGTGACATACCCATATGCGGATATACATCAAAGATTTGACCGTCCTCACGATTTTACTTATGAACTTCGGGAACTATTATCGCTTGATCGAGAATTATGATAAAAGAATCGGAAAATGTGACCTACATGCAGTGGAGAATTTAATTAAAATAAAAAAATGTCAATCTAAAGACCCTAATCGAAGAAGGACTTAAAATAAATCTTAATGATTGGAAAATATGGACAATGTTTCTCATGGAAAATTGATGAGAGAGAGCGAGAGAGAGCGTGTGAATATGTATTAACTTGTGGAGCTAGACCTGGTGATCGCGATTCTTTGACACGTAGGGGGTCGCCAGAGTCTGTTAAGTTCACTTGTTTTTTTCTTATATCCGCTCTTATTATATGATCCGCGTACTAAACCGATATTTGTGCTGGAGTAGCAGGTACTCTTCTTTCGACCCCACTTACTGAAGCTAGTTTGGGGCTTTATAAATCTCATCTAGGTGCGCGGCCTGCTATGCCACTTCATTGTTTTATCAATGAAGCAGCTCTTCATTACACCACTTTTTTGGCATTTATCGACGTTTTAGGACCTACTGATTCTAAAAAAGCAACAACAAAAAAATGTATGTCTGTCTGCCCGCCATCCGTCCGGCCATCCGACCGTCACAACCGACGAAATCTAGAAAACGGCTAAAGGGATTTTAAAAATACACTCAATGGTAAGAGCCAAAAGGACGATGTGTTTGATAACTGTACCGGAAGTGTGTCAAAAAAATCGTCAGGTGTGTCAAAACAAGGAAATATGCATTTTTTGCTTAAAAAACGTTCATTTTAAGTGATAATGAGTAGGAACAAAGAATGCGGAGAGATCTTGATGGTCAGGATTTAAATGGGATACCGAAAACTAGATTATTGCATTATAAGTTTGTCAAAAAAATGTTGTCAAGTGAAACAAAAGAAAGATTTTAAATTATTTTTTTACCCAATTTTTTGGAAAAAAATAAAATTAAATATTTTTATGACTTGAATTTTTATTATTATTATTGAGAATTATGGCATGATAAGTTTGTCAAAAAAATGTTGTCAAGTGTGTCAAAAGAAAGGTATTTATTTATTTTTTTACCCAATTTTTGGAAAAATAAAATTAATTATTTGTACGACATGAAATTTTATTATTATTATTGAGAATTATAAGTAAGTCAAAAAAATAATGTCAAGTATGTCAAAAGAATGATTTTCATTTATTTATTTAGATAAAAATAAAATTAGTTATTTGTATGGAATGAAATGTATAATAAACATGAAATTATTATTATTGAGAATTTTATTGCATTATGGGTTTGTGACAAAAAATGATTTCCTTAGATAATTTTTTGGAAAAAAAAATTTAGCTGTTTGTTTACGTAAATATAATTCAATATGAAAATTTTTGAATTTGTTATAGTTTTTGAAATATTTTTGGAATTTTGGAAAAGTTTGATTTTGGAAAGTTATTGATTTTGTAAGAATTTTTGGAGTATTTAAATTTTTGATTTTATTATAATTTTTATAATTTTTAAGAAAGTTTCAATTTTTGATTTTGTTATAATTTTTGCAATATTTTTAGAATTTTGGAAGAAGTTTGAATTTTTGAATTTTTAAGAACTTTTGGAATATTTTTAGAATTTTGTTTGAAAAAAGTTTGAATTTTTCATTTTATTTAATTTTTACAGTACATATTTTTGGAATTTTGAAAGAAATATGAGTTTGTGATTTTGAAATATTTTCGCTAAATGGAGAGGTTTTTGAGTAGTTTGCTGATTGTATAATCTTTTCCCTAAATTATGTTATTTTATGATCTGTTATAATTTTGCGACAACGTATTGATGTTTCGTGTTTGTTTTGTAATAAGTATCTAAACAGAGATAAAAAATACATGTACTTTAACAAAAAGTTATGTTTGATATACATCGCTGCCAAAACTAAAAACTATGTCCTCATAAAAGTTTTTACGAAAACAATATCAAAATCCTTAACCAAAGACCAAAGTCTTGATATCTCAGAGCTGTGAGGTTTGGGATGGACATGTTTTATTATTTTATTTTGTGAGAAAATTCTTTGTTTGAAAATACAATAAATGGTTTCTTGCATTAATGTTGTAGCAACTAACAAATATAACTTGAAAATAACCATTTAATTATTGATCTGTTTATTCAAATTTCACATTTATATGGTGAGAGATCTTTTGAGATCATGCATTTTATTTGCAGCGAAAACAAGGGTCACCGACATAAGGCCCAGCGCAAAACCCCCGGCGACAAAACGCCTGCCGACAAGAACGCCCGACGACAAAATCCCCTGAGGACATAAGGCCCAGCGAAAATCCCCCAAAACAAGAATCCCAAGAACAAGAATCCCACTTTCACTTTCACCGCCAAACGCATGCTTTAATTCCATTTGGTCTTAAAGAAGATAGTCCTCCCCCCTAGAGGGGAGGCTATCCTTGATCAAAGGTCTGCAAGGTCACAGAAGCGAGTCAAATAAAATGAATATAGAAACCTAGAATTATTTAACCCTATTCAATAAAATTAATATAAAAACTAGGAATTATAGAACCCTATTCATAATTTTTACTACGGAAGGAAATTGAAAACTTTAGAAGGGGAATAACAAAGAGGGAGGGGCGCGGGTGGGGGTGGTGCTACATTTGATCGAAGGTCTACAAAGTCACAGAAGCGAGTCAAATAAGATTAATATAGAAACGAATAATTATACAACCCTATTCATCATGTTGACTAAGGAAATTGAAAATTTCAGAAGTGGCAAAAAATGAATCAAAAAATTGCCAATATTCTTTAAAAATGTTACAAAAAATAATTAATAATTCAATTTTTGAGTAGATGTATGTATGTGAAAGTCTCAATTCAAAAAACAGTTTAAAACCAAATAGAATTAAAAGCATATAAATCGGGCCGTTTGGCGGTGAAAGTAAAATGCGGAGTAGATCGGGCTTAAGCATGCTTTATCATATTTTGTAAGGGGTTTTCAATTTAATAACCATAAAAAACTAATTTTTCCTCACAGTTGTTTCAAACAATATTTAATAACAAGAACAATATTTAATAACAAGAACAATATTTAGTAAAAACGATATTTATTCAATTCAACAATTTTACAATAGTTTTTGTGCGTCCACAATGACGACTATCAAGTTTACAATAATTCATTTTTCTCTCCATGTGTTTACAATGACAATGAACTACAACAACTCCATCTCTTTTAAATATTTTAAAATAAACCTTACAGATTCGGCTATCCTGACAAATAGATTGCCCTCAATCATCTTAACAATAAAAATTAATAAATAAATTTATTTACAAAATAATCTTTACTTATGTCATTTAAAATTTTTTTTTTTTTTTTTTTTTCTCAATTCAATTCAAAATTTTTTTTTTTTTTTAGAATGGATCTCAAATCAAAACAAAACAAAAGATATTAATTTTCAAAACAATTCATTTGACAACAAAATTAATAATTTTCAATTTAATTTCTACAAAACCGATTATATCTTTAAATATGGTTTCATTCTTGAAACATCAAAAACACCTTCAAATCGTTTCCCGGTTATTTGAAAGCCATCAATATCCCGAATGAAATATCTATCATTTGGTAATGATTCAACTACCACATACGGACCACGATATTTAGGAATAAGTTTTTTATTTACACCTGGGGTAGTGTCAATGTTCTTCACCACCACCAAATCGCCTTTCTCATACAGTGTCGGGTCTTTCCTCTTCCGATTATAATACTGTTCATTATACTTTTGACTTTTATCAATATTTTCTGACGCAACTTTTCTACAGTTTTCTAAATCTCTTTCGTCTGTATCCATTTCTACATACTGGTCCAAGAATTCAATTATTTTGTCATTGACCTTACCCTTTTGTAAAACGCCATACAACAATATACTTGGAGAAACTTTTGTAGTTTTACTACAAGTATTATTATAGGAGAATTCGACATCATCAAGCACACAATCCCAATCAATCTTTCGTTCTTTATCAACTAATTTCGCTAACATCGGTGTCAACGTTCTGTTCACTCTTTCAACTTGTCCATTCGCCCAAGGTGCTGCAGTAGCAACTCGAACATGCAATGCAATAAAATTTTCGTTTAAAAATTCTTTCAGCTCATTCGACGTAAAATTTGATCCACGATCAGTAATAATTCTATTTGGACGACTCAATTGCTTAAAGTACAATTTTAAGCAAGATATAGTATCTTTGGTACTTGTTGTCTTTGTTGCAAACAATCTGACAAATTTAGTGAATCCATCAATCAATGCTAATACATATTTGTTCTTCTAGCTTGTAACTTCCAATGGTCCGTAAAAGTCGGCGTGTATGGTGTCGAAAGGTTTGTTAATTTTAGGGATGGAATGTAGGTACCCCTCTTTTTTACCACTAGGTATATTAAAATTAATGCATTTGAGACAATTTCTGACGTAGTTCTTAACTTGATCTCTCATATTAGGAAACCAATAGTTCCGGGAAATTATCTCAACCGTCTTCTCAATACCAATATGTCCCAAATTATCATGTGAATTCCGAAGAACTTGAAACTGCATACACTCTGGAACATAAAACCTAATTTTTTTCTTGTTAATTTTACGATATATTAACCCATCTCGCAATTCAAATATAGGACTGTCTCTCTTCTCTAGATCAACACGCAATTTTTCCAATGCAGGGTCTTGGCTCTGCAATATAGCCAGAGTTTGTTCGAAAGGACTTTCCTCTAGTACCAAGATCGATTCAACTCTACTCAAACAATCGACGTGCTGCATTCTTTTACCTACCCTATGTTCTATCGTATAGTCAAAATCCTGTAGCTCCAATGCCCAACGAGCTATTCTGGGATTGATCAATTTTTTATTCAACGTCAATGTTAGGGCATTACAATCCGTTATTATCTTAAAGGCACGTCCATGTAAATAAACCCTAAACCGTCTTAACGCATACACAATCGCAAGGCATTCCAGTTCGTAAGAATGGAACTTGGATTCAAGTGGGGTGGTGCGTTTAGAAAAATAAAATATAGGATGGAACTTCGAATCTTGTTTCTTTTGCAAAAGAACAGCTCCAAACCCTGTTGACGAGGCATCGCAGTGTAACTCGGTCTCATCAAGTGGCGAAAATATTGATAACACCGGTTCTTCAACTAATTTTCTTTTCAAACAATCAAACGCTTCAATCTGTTCCCTTCCCAACTCAAACTTTATTTCTTTTCTGACCAGTTCTTGTAATGGCTTTGCAATGTAACAATAGTCCTTAATGAATTTCCTAAAATAGGAGCACATTCCAAGAAATCGCTGAACGTCGCGTACATTTTTTGGATAAGGGAAATCCGTTATGGACTGAATGTTTGAACGATTGGGACTGATACCCATACCATTTACTCGATATCCCAAGTAATCAATTTCTGAATTCAACAACACGCACTTATCAATTCGCAATTCCAATAAATTTTCGTTCAACAATTTAAGCACGTACTTCAAGATTTGGAAATGTTCCTCTATCGTTGAAGTCCCTATCAAGATATCGTCCATATAAATAATAATCTTATGATCAGCGATGAGGTTTTTGAAAATCAATGAAACAAACTTTTGGAAAGTGGCGGGGCCATTTTTTAATCCGAAAGGCATCTTGAGATACTCAAATTGTCCAATGGGTGTAACAAAGCTCGTATATTTTACACTATCCGCAGCCATTTTCACATGGTGGAAACCATTTTTTAAGTCTAACGATGAGAAATATATTTTGCCGTTCAGATAATCCAACATGTCTTCAATGACAGGCAATGGGTAATTATCCCTCAATGTAAGCTTATTTAACTGCCTGTAATCGACACACATTCTTTTCTCTGAAGCTTGCTTCTTATTTACCAGAACAATTGGTGAACAATAATGAGAATCACTTTTTTGAATGATTTTCTTTTCAATCAGTTCTCCAATCATCTTTTCCACAATATCCTTTTCAGTATAAGATAGTCTTCTGGGATTCGTATGAAAGTATTCGTTTTTACTCAACTCAATTTTCATTTCGAAATTTACGTTAGGTTCAATCGGCTTTTCACAATTGAAATACCCTTCATCAAAAATATCGATTAGTTTTAATTTTGATTTGAAATCCAATTCCGAATTTATCTTTAAGTTATGGTTTTTCACTTTTTCATTATCATCAATGTTAATACTCAATATTTCGTTTTCAAAATTATTTGACATTATAATTTCCTTACTTCCAATCTTAATTTCAGTATCACAAATTGCCAAAAAATCTCTTCCCGCAATTATATCATGAGACATTGTCGTATCAGGTACCACATGCAATTTAAAACAATTATACAAATTATTATCAAAAACAATATTTAAATCAACGGTACCTACAATTTTAAGTTTACTTTGGTTTATACCAGAATATTCAATATTATTATCAATGCAATCAAGATAATTTAAGGGAACATAACTTTCCTTAATCATACTTATAGGACTACCCGTATCAACAAGGGCTGATTTTTTTAAACTTTTTACTTGGTTTTTAAAATACAAATTTAATTCGACATAAATACCTTCAGTTGGTTGTAGTTCACACAAGCTGATTGAAGTTTTCTGCTGTCTCGATGGACAATCCTTTGCTTTATGGCCCATTTGGCCACACATTATGCACGAACCAAACATCCTTTTTGGCTTGGTGCAATTTTTGAGAAATGCCCAAACTCTCCACAATTATAACACCGGACCGATGACTCAATTTTCGGTTTGGTATTTGTTGCTGTCAATTTTGAGGCAGGGTTCCCTATTGGTTGATGAAAATTCAATCCTCTTTCTTTCTCTGTAATATTTTGAAAAGCTTCCAACAACTTTTCCGGCGTTGAAAACAACTGCATTCTTGCTTGGCTTTGAAGACGAGGGTTTGCCATTCCGTCAATTAAATAGTCCACCATTTCATCTTTCGGAATCCCTATTGAATTTGCCAAAATTATTTTTTCTTGGTAGTATGTATAAAACGCTTCATTTGTCTTCCAAGATCGCTGCTCAAATTTACGACGTTGTTCAATTTTATTTGGTCGGGTGCCGTACAATTTACCCAGCTCATTTAATAAATCGTCCAGATTATACTCAATGTGTTCCGTCTTTGAATGGAACCACTCCTCTGCATTACCTTTCAATTTTTGAATAACTTCAAATTTCATCTCTTCCATATCCACTTGATAGTGGCGGATAATTAAGTCAATTTTTCCAACAAAGTTTTGAAAATTATCCCCAGGACCACTAAAAGAACATAACAATTTCGAAAAGTCCAATTTTTTTCCCACCATCTTTTCGAGTGTAGCACTATTTTCCAAATTATCATTATCAATTTTATTTTGTTCTTTATTCAAATCACAATTTGTTTTCAATTTTTCTTCAATTTCTTTTAATTGAACTGACAAATTTGTGACAATGACTTTCAATTCACTATTCTCAGACTGGTTTTCGTTTATAATTAATTCAAGTAACCTTTTTTGCAGAACCACTTTGGAACCATTAGAGTCCAAATTATTTTCTTCTAACTTTTGTTTCAAGGTATCCATATTCATAGTTAAAATGGCTTCAATTGTTAAACACATTTTTTCAGTCTGTAATCTTCAAAAATTTAATGTACAGTCTCCCAATAAATTTTGCAAGAATTTATATGAAACAAACTCAAACACGTTTGTTCTTGCAAAAAACAACACAAATTTTCTCTTTATTGTTCTCACTCACTCAGGTAATTTTGAGAAAGCAATGTTCAATGTACACTAAACCAATCAATTTTTTCATCTAACACAATTTTGTTCTTGGAATTTACAATAACGGGTTTTTTCGACAATCGATTTAAATGTTATTAAATATTATTATTAATGATGTTTTTTTTTCTCAATATGAACGCAATTACCACTTTTAAGAATCTCAATTTTTATATTTAGTAACACAATCAATTTAGTTAAAAATATCACGATTTTTCTTAAAAGCACAATCAATTTGTTCTTTACCCCACACCTGATATTTAACTGTAAGGGGTTTTCAATTTAATAACCATAAAAAACTAATTTTTCCTCACAGTTGTTTCAAACAATATTTAATAACAAGAACAATATTTAATAACAAGAACAATATTTAGTAAAAACGATATTTATTCAATTCAACAATTTTACAATAGCTTTTGTGCGTCCACAATGACGACTATCAAGTTTACAATAATTCATTTTTCTCTCCATGTGTTTACAATGACAATGAACTACAACAACTCCATCTCTTTTAAATATTTTAAAATAAACCTTACAATTTTGAAACTAAATAAAACATTATTTTTTAATTTTTGCATGGTTTGTTTGTCCCGAGCGTTTTGTCGCCGCGGGGATTTTATATAATTCTTGTTTTCTTTATTAATTATGTATATAATTTTCTATATTAGTTATATAATTCTTGGTTTCTATATTCATTTTATTTGACTCGCATTTCATTTTATTTATTTTTCTGCGACCTTGCAGACCTTCAATCAAAAATAACCCCCCCCCCATCCAGACTCACCACCCCCACCAAACCCCATCTCACAACATTGAGAGATGGCAATTTTCTTTTCCCTGGCGTTTTGTCGCCGCGGGGATTTTATATAATTCCTGTTTTCTATATTAATTATAAAATTTTCTATATTAGTTATATAATTCTCAACTCGTCAACTTGTTTGATAACTTTGAGATATGGCAATTTTCTTGATTTTAGCTAGTCTCGTCAAGACCTTTCCAAGGATACCATTCTCGACCCGATCTAAGCTATCCCCATTTACCCTCTATATTAGCCATTTTCCACAACATTTTATCTTTATTTTCTCATTTTCTCATCATTCTATCTTATTTTTCATTTTCTCGGTGGTCGATACAGCTATGTTGACAAAGTATAAATTTGTTTTATATAAAATTGTTTTTTAGCGCGGGTAATCGTGAAAATTATTTTGTGAAAGGCGGAATAGATCGGGCTTAGGCATGCTTTATCATATTTTGATAATTAATACAATATTGTTTTTCGATTTTTCGCATGATTTCGCGAAATCATATTTTTTTCCAGGCGTCACTTAAAAAAAAAATTAACAGACCTTTTGAATTTGAATTTTTTTAAAACACCACACGGGATTCGATAGCTTTTGTAATCACCAAAAATGTAAGCCTTAAAAAAAGTTTTCAAAGTCTTTAAAAAATGTATGGAGCAGTTTGTTCACATAAATCTCGCAAAATCATCATTTTCCATATTCTTGAGGCGCCATTTTGAAAAAAAAAAATTAAACACCATACAACATTTAAAACTACGTATTATCACCAATATTTTAAGCCCAAGAACGCATCATTTGAGTTTTTAAATTTGTATTGGCAGCGAAAACAAGACATAAACTTCACAAAATCGCAATATTCAATATTTTCGAGCCGCAATTTTTAAAAATAATTTTGAAACCATAAACGAAAATTAAAACTATCTAATATGACCAACATTTTAAAGCCAAGAACGCATTTTTTATATTTTAAACTTGAGTTGGCAATTAAGACTACCGTCTAAAATTTTTTAAAAACGCCATACGGCATTCGATAACTCTTGTCAACACAAAAAATGTAAGCTTTAGAGTGTTTTTTTTGTCTTCAAAAAATATCTGGAGCAGTGTTTCAGTTGACATGGAATGCCCCAAATATATAAATATAAATTACCTTTTTGTTTTATTGTTTAACGTATTACGCAAACAGCGAACGACCAACAGCAAAAAAATTTTCTTTTGGTTTTAACAAATAGACTTTTGCGAATATCAATTAATCTTCTGAGTGTTGTAAATGAAATTTATTTCGTTGCTCAAAACATTGTTACAACAGTATTTTAATCAATCAGTGTGTAATGAAATAGTTTATTTTCAAGCAAAAGTTTCAAATCTGTGCGAGGCCCGAGCGAAAATTTTAAATTTTCAAGAGAATAAAATTCATTACACACGAATTGATTACACTACTTTATTCTCTGACAAAGAACTGTGTATTGTATAAAAAAAAACATTTTCTTCAATTAAAACAATAAATCTTTATTATTTTAATTGATAAATCCAATTTCTAATTAAAAAAACCCCGATGATAAAAAACCCCAATTCTATACAATCAACCAAATTCAACTAAACGAAATAAGAGAATTTAACTTAAAATTTGATTTTTGAACAAAACGTATCAAAGTCATGATGATTATAATTTGAAAATAATTTTAATAAAATCAAAAATATTTGACCAATTGGAATCATACCGATTGAATAATGGTAATTTTTATATAGGAAGATTTTCATTAGATAATAGGTTAAGCTCATTACGGTATAGGTAAGAAAACAATACAATAATACATACTATTATTATGGAAAAAACATACAAATAAAACTGATATTAATAAATGGAAGAGAATAAAAGTATTTTATATTATTATAACGAAATAGATATAAATAGAAATAATGTAAGAAAAGGATCAGTCGGTCACAAAAATATATGGAAGTATTTTTATGCATAAAATCAAAGCTATATCTTACTTATACGTAAACAAAACAGAAGAAAATTCCTATAAAACTAAATTATGCACGATAACTGTGAATATATGTTTTTATGAAAATTCAAATGGGTAAACAGTAAAAAAAACTGGATTTTTTATATGATTTCTTTAACATTGAAGTTGAGATGTTTCATAAAAATATATGTACTGCTACTTTATTTCTATGCAAAAATAATATGAGAATTTGAGAGAGCCTATTTTACAAGAGATCATTTGTTCAACAACGATTTAGTTTTTTTTTGGATTGGGTGTTCTTCTTGGGTTGGTCGTTCAATCAACTATCAGTTTTCACTGTCGTTCATTTGAATCGGTTGTTCATTAGCATCTTTCTTTTGTTCAATTTAGTTTAAGATCGTTCGTCTTAAGCAATACAGGTTTTCTATTTCCTTTTCATTTTGTTTGATTTATTTTTGTTTCATTTTATATGTGTTTGTGGCTTTTCAGTATATTATAATGGAAATCTTTTCAGATAGATGTTATTGAATCAAATTAAAAAATGTAAGCAACGCCCATTACACAAAAAATCATTTTATCAACATCTCAAAGACCAAAGAACGGTGTTTCTTTTACTAAATGAACATTCAGTCACCGTTCACTTTAATGATCTGTTGAATTACCATCAGTCGTTCACGACCGACACATCACTACTCTTTACTTCCATTAATGTAAACAAGAACCCCAAAAACGAGTCTATTATCTTGCTTATACTTTATTTTACCTAACCTAACAAAAACTGTAGCTTCAGATCAAAGTTCGAAACAATCTCGATATTTTAACTGATGAAGAAAATAATTAGGTGAATGTGACAATAATGTCTGGAAAGCTCGGAGCTTTGTTCTAGGATACCAGTCCTTTCAACCTTTCATCCCACTTGTACCACTCTACACATTATTCAATCTACTCAACTTTAAAACTTCTTGAGAAATTAACAATAAGTTAAATACAAATGCTTAGGCAGTTTTGTGTTCGTTTAGTTTATCTTAATTGTTTATTGTAGATAATTAAAAGAAAAATACTTTGAAATACAGTGACGAGAAGGAGGAATAAATTTTCAATTGTGTTGTTTTGTTTGTCTGTTTCGTTTTTTTTTTTCATTTTCAGAGGAAAGGTCTGTTTGTCTATTGTGAGAAAAATTACATTTTGTTATTTTTTAATTTAAATTCTTTTCCATTTTTAATGCATAAACAAGTTAGAAATACAGAAAGTATTAACAATCTACTTAGCTATAACTTTAAAGATATGTTTTAAGGATATTATGTTCATTCACCAACAAGTAAAATAAATTATTGATTTTGTTTTCTGAAAGCTGAATCTGAAAGCTAAATTCATTAATATTTTTCCTTTAAATATTCATAAGATTTTTATATCAAAATATTTTTTCTTGTTATTACATAATTATCCTAATTCTCAACTGTATAACGGTTTTTTAGTTTTGTAAAAATGGTTTGGCATAACACAATTGAATCTTGATAATAATTCTTTTTAAAAACAACAAAACTTAGGAATTATATCTTTGTTTATATGTTTTTATTTAATTGTGAGTTTTAATTGTTAATAGAAAATTAAAGATAAATAAATGAAGAAAAACAAATTTTTTTGGCTTATAAAAGTAAAATTTAAATTGGCAAAGTTTTTTTTTGAATTTTGATGACGATGATATCTTTCATAGAAGAAAGGATTTTGGTTAAATTGTTTTTTAAGGTTTGAGATTAGAACGAAAAATGAGTTTAAATTAATTTTCATAAATATTTTGCTTCTAACTGTCTTCCCGATATGGAAAGTTCTTTTATTTAAGAGTTAGAATCTTTGGTTCTACACCATTCCAAAAAGTGTCCCTGTAATTTATTCAACGGGTAAAATGTGACGTAATTATATGTACAAAATATAATGAAATCTCATCCTTGGACAAAATATCTAAAATAATTGGTTGAATAGGTGACTATATCTATATAGGCCATGATCTAGACTCGAAAATCCTGGATTCAAGTCAGAGAAAAAAGTGTTCCATAAACTTTTCTTGAAAATCTTCTACAACCCATCACATCTGGTTTGCAAATAAAACTGAATGGTTTTTATAAAACTAATATGGTGAAACAAATTTTGGACAGCACTAAATATGTTTAGCATACTTGTTTTAAAAGTCTGCATGACAGGTCATGACAAAATATAAGCTTCATTTTTACCATCGATAGTCTCTACGTGAGTTTGATATAAAAGATACGGCAATGAGCATCTAAAGTTTTAAGATGATGACATAGCTCTCCTTTGTGGTACCCCTTGTTTAACCTGCCGTTATCTAGACTTTTTGCTTTGAAATTCTCTCAATGTTTGGTAGTTTCCAATAAACTTCAATACGATCGATAGTTCGATCTTATGGTTGTCGGTAAAAGAGTTGCATTGAGTCGATTTAAAACAGTTGACTATAGTTGACGGTATCAAAATCACATGAGAGATTGCAGGCAATCACAGCTATTCTCTTGTTTTGTCTCTTTGATGTAGATCTTTCTGTAGTGTAGAGAAGAGAGACTACATTAGTTTAGCAATTGGCATGAAAGCAGCAAGATAAATGTTCTTTATGACTAGAATTGGTCAATCACTTGCCTAGGTTTTAATATTGGTATGACTCAATCGGAGCTAATTAACAGACAGGTTTGATATAAGATGTTGAAGCCTCAGTTCTTTATCATCACAGATCGTCTGTTCCGATATCTTTGGAAATTTTTGTAGATTTTCGGTGTGCATCTTTTTATTTGTCATTGAAATAACGTTGAATGATATAAAGCTACACTATTTAAAATATTTCACTTATCCAGTAAAACAATTTTGAAAAAATGCATGAAATGTGCATTAATTGTGCATGATCAATCATTCCATTAATTATTATATCAATCATGCCGTCAATCATTCCAATAATCATTCCATCAATCATTCCATCAATCATTCCATCGATCATTTCGTCAATCATTCCATCAATCTTTCCATCAATCATTCTATCAATGTTCCATCAAACGAGTCGTCAACCATTTCAACAATCCTTCCATCAATCAATCCGTCAACCTTTCCGTCAATCATTCCGTCAATCTTTCCGTCAATCTTTCCGTCAATCATTCCGTCAATCATTCCATCAATAGTTCCATAAATCATGCTATCAATCATTCCATCAATCATTTCGTCAATCATTGCATCAATCATTCCCTCAATCATTCCGTCAATCGTGCCATAAATAAAACCGTCAATCATTTCGTCAATATTTCCATCAATAACCAATCTTTATTTCAATCAATCATGCCATTAATCATTCCGTCAAACATTTCGTCAATCATTTCTGCAATCATGCCATCAGCCATGCCATCAATCATTCCATCTATCATTCCATCAATCATTCCATCAATCATACCGTCAATCATGCCATAAATAGAATCGCCAATCATTCCATCAATCATTTCGTCTATATTTTCTTCAATCGTTAATCTTTCTTTCAATCAATCATGCCATCAATCATTCCATCCATCATTTCGTCAATCATTCTATGAGTAATTCTATCAATCATTCCATCAATCATGCCGTCAATTATTCCGTCAATCATGCCGTCAATCATTTCATCAATCATTCCATCTACCATTCCATCAATCATTCCTTCAATCATTCCGTTAATTATTATTTTATTGGATTATTCCCCTAAATTTTACTACTACCGTCTTCCCCCGAAAAAACGCCTAGGCGTTGTAGACAAATAGAACGCCTACCCTGCGTTTTATTCAAATATAACGCCTAGGCGTTATGTATTGAATTATAAATACAAACTAATTTTTTTAAGACGTTCACTAACTACATGTATGATAAATAATATCATTCGTATTTTGATTTTTACATGAAAGCAATTGATTTTTGTTGACTATTTAAAAAACTTCAAAATCAGTTTCTTACCGTTCGGTACGTGGCTAAGTAGTATTATAAACGATGCCATCATAGAAATTGAAGCCAATCTAAATGATCTTATCGACGAGAACGACAACGCCAAGCTCCATAAAGGATATTTGACATCATGTGGTATGGAGATTGTAGCTTTTTGCAAACTAAAAGATGCCAACATTACTGTTGTGGAAGTGGACAACAATTATATATAACGATTAATGTTTATGGGTCATTCTTCTACAAACCGGACACCTTTCTGACCGACACATTTTTGATTTGGCTGAAATTTTTCGTAGGGACTTTATATCGAATAAAAAACGTATATTTAACTAATAGAGAAATGAGTTTTACTGTTAGAAATAAATTAACTTTCCCAGCGCGGGACGACATAAGTTTATTTCAAACGTTAAAAATAATAAAACATTAAATCTGTACATATTTGATTGTGTCTAAATTTTCGTGTCTAAAATATGTGTCTGTATTTTTTAAATGTCAAAAAATTGCTTTTGCTGTTGTTTTGACTCTACTTTTGATGATTTACTGAATATTAGACCAATTGGCTACAATCAATTCCTTCAGCAATTCAATCGATTGGAAAGTGGCTAATAATACCGGCACAAACTCTTTATTAAAATTGTATAAATTTTTCGGTTTAAAATTGGATACAGAATAAAATGGCAGTGAACAACACATACAAAATTATATAACCATATACAGATTACCTGAACTGCTAACTTATGTTTTATTTACAACAAAAGTTTTAATTAAATTGAAATTTTTTAAAAAATCGCTTCTTCGAAAAGTGGCGTTCTATTCGAGATAGCGTTCTATTTGAAACAGCGTTCTATTCGAATATTTATATCACTTTTTAAGAAATTCGGAAAATTGCTCACCCTCAAACACAACGCCCTGGCGTTGTTTTCGGGGGAAGACGGTAGTACATGACACTTAATTTTTCTTTAAATTTAGCTCTTCCTTTATGATTAAGATTTATAATTTATGGTTTATTAGACCAATCATGCCGTCAATCATTCCATTAATCATTCCATCAACCATTCCATCAATCATGCCATCATTCGAGCCGTCAATCATTCCAACAATCATTCCGTCAATTATTCCGTCAATTTTTCCGTCAATCATTCCATCAATAATTCCATCAATCATTCCATCAATCATACCATCAATCATACCATCAATCATTCCATGATTCAGGCCTTCAATCATACCATCAATCATTCCGTCTATCATGCCGTCATTAATACCATGAATCATTCCATCAATCAAGTCGTCAATCATGCCATCAATTATGCCATGTATCATGCCGTCAACCATTCCATCAATCATTCCATCAATCACTTCGTCAATCATTCCATCAATCATTCCATCAATCATTCTGTCAATCATTTCATCAATCATTCCATCAATCATTCCATTAATCATTCTATCAATCATTCCATCAATCATTCCATTAATCATTCCATCAATAATTCTGAAACGTAATCCTGAATCCATGTCCTGGATAAACGAATCTTTTTTTTTGTTCCTTTGGTTGGAAATCCGGAGCTGCTCATCGCGAGGCTAGAGTTTTAGGGAAAAGATGGTCGTGGATGTGTCCGGCAACGAGAGGGTTCTAGAAGATCTGAACATTAGCCAAAAAGTCCTTCTCTTTTTACACTTTTTACAATTAGTGCGACATTTAGCGTTTATATGTTATTGAGGATAACACTAGCCCACAACAAAAACGACATTGTGTTGAATTAAATTCTTATTGAATAATAAGTAAGTAACTCACCTTTTTCTGCGTGGATGTTCCCATTCTAGAAGTAGTTAACAAATAAAACCAATATCTACAATAGTACTCCAATTTTTTATTTAACGAGATTTTTTTTTATTCATTCATATATTCTAAAATAGCTATAATTTCAAAACATTTAATTTTCTTTTAAAGTTTGAATTTTGAAACACCAAAATAGCTATATCTTTGAAATAAATATACTTCCAAAACATTAAATTTACTTTTCAGTTTTAAACACAAAATCACAAAATAGCTATCTTTCCAAAATGTTTTCTTTTCCTTCACAACACTGAAATTTATCCACTTAAAAGAAAACAAAAGAAAAATACAGAAAAAAACACACTGGATTCCAAGAAACAAAATTGAAAATAACATTAAATAAAACGACATTATATTTTTTCTTTGGATTACCGTCCAAAGAACAAACCGTTCTCTCTCAAAATCTAAAACACAAGTCCAAACCAAAACAATCGCACCAAAGTTTACACCTCGGTGTTATCCGAGTCCTTGTATGTTCAATTTGATTTGCAAAAATTTGAATTTGATTTGCAAAATATTGAATTTGATTTGCAAAAACTTGAATTGGAAATATAAAGATTGCATTTGAATTGCAAAATGTTGAATTCGATTTGCAAAATGTTGAATTTGGACTGCACAACCTGTATTAGAACACCATTTAAATTAACCTTAATTTAATTTAATAAAAATGTTTTGCAAGATTGCAAAACTGAAACATGGGAATGGTTGTAATTTAAATTAATAACTTTTTGAATTACTAGCAAAACTGAAACTTGGTTTTGACTTTTGAGAGACGGGTCTAATGTCATGAGACATAAAAAAAAATTATGGATTTAAATCTGGTATTGGGCACCTTGTGACGGAAGGAAGTATAAGTGAAGAAATGATTGGAACCTCCTTCGTCACAAATAGTGGAGACGTCCCACACCATGAGAATATCTCAAGCCGGGCTTAAAACTAGCAGTATTAAATGTATATGGACTATGTTTAACAATTGGTGATGAAAGTGAAACTGAAATAAAAAAAACATACAAGATAAAAAAAATGTAGAGACGGATAGAATTATGTAATGAAAAGAAGAAAAAAAATAAGATTAGAATTAGGAATACCGACACAGCTACAAATGCAAGTGCCTTATTCAAAACGGTCAGACCATGCAGACGAATCTTCAAAAGATCGTTTTCTAGAAAGGTGACTAAGCTAGCGGCTTTTGCTTGTCGAAGAGGCTTTGTCAGCACAAATCGGCTGAAGTGATCCAATGCGATAAGAAGGAGCTTATTATTTCACTTTGATCTTGGGTAGGGTCCTAGAAAATCACCATATATTCTCTAGGTCGAAATACTTTGGTCTCCTAAACCATGGGTGGCCGCAGTGTGTCCTTTGCGAACTTATTCATCCGTCAGAACTGACAATTCTTAACATATTCTTTAACGTTTTGAGCTAAAGATGGCCAAAAGAACATACGCCGCAGTGAGCTTGACAGATGAGAGAATTTTGCATTGGGATGCGAACCAAGACTCGCCAGCGTTCATCCTTTTCCAGGTGTTTCAAACCAACATTAGTTTGAACATAGATACGACCATCTACTTCTTGAACATTAGAATCTACGTGGGGCCATAGCGCTCCGTAGCGGTGCTCTGGGTCCTGTAGCTAAGGCAAGTTTCAAAGCTATAGTCATAAATGACATACATGAAATAATTTTGTATTTATGCCCGAAAGTTCTATAAACATTTTTTATATATTTTTACATGATTTAAAAATGTTAAAATAAAACAAATATGTTTGACGTTAACAAATAAATACTTTTAAGTTTCCACTTTTGGAACACGATCTATGAAAGTTTCGTTTTTAAGCATCGCGTTGGTTTTATTAGATAAATTATTAAACTTTTACTTAAATTAGTATATAAATTTAGTTCAGCCCATCTTATCGTTTGATTTGAATTGCAAACTGTTTGGGCTTACAACATATAAAAATTATCTTTTTCAATGGTGTTGTTGGAGCTAACAGAAAAAACTAACAGAATTGCAAGTAAGTGTATCACATGCTTCTATTTATAGGGATGCTAAATACCAAAGACTACCCCAAATTTGTTCATTACTTCAGCTTAATCCCAGCTAGTTTAGGTCTTTGATTTCGGTTAGAAAGAAGTGACCTTAGAATTTTTTGGCCGACTTTAAAATGAAAATGCATTTATCACTTAAACATTTCCAACCAAACAAACAAGAATAATATAATCTAAATGATTTTAAAAAATTTTGTAACCTTAAATCCTACACAAGACAAGACAACTCAATTTTCTTTTCGTCTATAAAGTTTTAAGTAGTTAAAAATAATTACCTTCAATTCAAAGAAGTCAATGTTTTTCTTTCCATTTTACTCCATTACCAAAAGTTTGTTCTCAATTTATTATCGGTCATCAAAAAACCAAAAAATTTGTTTAAATTAAATTAAACAAACAAAAATTTTTCCGATAAATTTTCAAATTTAATCAATTGAAAATTTTGTGGTCAATTAGAAAATTTAATTATGGTTTAATCATGAATATATTGGAAATTTTAGGGAAGATGTCAAAATAAGAAAAACATGTTTTCTAGGAAATGTGTATGAATTTTTAAGACAGGATATTATGGGTTTTAGGCTATTCGAAAGTTTGAGTTAACACTTTTGCTAGACAGAAAACGATTAAATTGCACATTATAATCAATTATCCTGCATCAAGTTATTATTGCCTTTCGATGATCATATTTGGACTATTTGTTTAAAAATACCTCAAATATCAGAAAAAATACTTACTATTAAAATTGAGAAAGGAAGGTTGTTGCAGATAAAAAACATAATCAGGCAAAAACAACAACCATCCACAATATATCAAAAACTTGTCTTTGTTTTTTTTTCCTACAAAAATTTCGAAAAATAATCAAACTCAAAAATTTATTCATTTAAACTTTTTTAAAAACTTTTACACAATAAAACTTTTATAATAAAACAATTTTTTATAATTTCTAAAAATTACTTGCTCACCACTGCTTTATCTCATATACATACATTTTATCTTAAAAAGAAGATTTATGTTGATAAATGTTATGTATGCATCATAACTTTAATAATGATATATTGCAGTCCAACTAAAATTATTCAAAGCACGTTAACTATATGAGAAACTTTAGACGGTGGTCAATGACGAAAATTCTATATTTTTTGCATTTAAAAAATGCATTTTAAAGGCAACGAAAAATAAATAATATAAACATATTCTGACAGAACTCTATGATGATGGCTTTTCTATGGACAATATTTATGTTATGAGTTTCTTTATATAAATGGAATTCTTTTTCGAGTTAAAAGATTTTTTTTATGGGTATGTTGGTTATTTAAGAGGATATGTAGAAGAAAATCTCAAAATTAATGTATGCTAAAACACATCAAAGAAATATTTATATGCTTGATTCGGAGCGAAATTAATATAATTTACTTCTTTTAGATGCTTCTAGAAAGCTTCTGATTTTTGGATTAGATTTTCCCCATTACTTATCATTTTTAAGTAAATCAATTTCCGTATTATTTCCTTTAACAAATAATAAAATAAATCTCACTCTTCTATTTTATATTAATTTTTTAATTAAAAATAATCCTAACCTTTTAATAATATTATGCATTAAATAAAATATGATTTTTTAATATATAAAAACCCGTTTCGTTCAGTCAAACCTCTTAACCTTACAACAAATATAATATTCATAAACGACTAAGATAATATAATCAAAAAAATTATGTTGTTTGTAATTTTTGACTTTTAGAATTTAACTACTTTTTAACTACAAACAGTGTTTGAATGTTTGGACAAATTTATTCAAAAAACGAATATCCTGTAATATTTATAAGGAAAAACGTTATACTAGGGTTTAACATCTAACTTTAACCATACGTTTTTCCTACGCATATTTTATTTAAATGGTTAGCTGGTTTTGGTCTTATGTTTTGGGTTTTTATTGCCTATTTCCTTAAAATTAATTTAAAATACAGAACGACGATAACGTTTAAATTATTTAAAATTGTAAGTTTGTCATGAATTTATTTATAAAGTTTGTTGGTTTATTGCTTAGGTTTAGTTAAATTGATGTAACCGTTTCAGAAATAAGTTATGCAAAAACTTTTTTCCAATATTTTTTTAATAGTTTTTAAAATTTGGGAAAATAAAACTTCAGTTAACTTTGTTATGGTAAAAGTTTCCATAATCGTGTTTTTACCACCAAAATGTTGATTTCATTTTACATCGTTAATGTAATTGAAATTTCTTTCAACCATACACAAAACAAAACTTTTTGTTTTTTTAATTTCAAAACAATTCAAAAAGTTTTCTGTTCCTTTAAAATATCAATCATTTAGTTTTTTTTAAGGACAGCTTTTATATTTGATTATAAATCCAATCAAAATAAGATTTATATCAATTCTTTGAAAAAGTTTTTAATTAAATCGCTCAGAATTAAAAATAAGAAATAATACAAAAAAAGCACAAAACTTTACAAACTATAACCAAAATTTCACAATTGTAATAAACAAAAAAAAGTTAAGTTTAAACATCAAAACAAAGAAAGCAGAAAATTAAAAACGTTTTAAAAAGCTAAAGCACAACAATTGAAAGCCATTTTTTTCTTATGAAACTTTAGTTTGTATTTTATGTGTTTTTTAGACTAATCAAAAATTAACAAATTTACGAATAAAAAATGAAATCAAATTAAAATCTAGGCGACTAGTAACTATATTCGTTTGTGCTACATAATTTGTTTATTTGATTAAAGAGTGTGGTTCTATTAAATAGTTAAACTTATTCAAAATTGTTCACTTGTTAACCACATTGGTTGATGAAAAATAGATGTATCAAAAAAGAACTTTAATAGCCATCAATATCCTGGTGTTTTTACATCCTACGCTTTTATTTAAAACATCGACGGTGAAAGCAAAAATAATCGGGTGTTGCATGTCAATTAAGCCTGTTAGTCCATCTGAGTGCTAGATTTTCATATGTTTGAATACTTGAATAGTTTAATCAATTTCCCAGATCGACCTCGGTTTGACCATAGCACGTCAGGGTTTTGACATAACCTAAAAAAACCTATCAAAACCACTATAACTGATTTTGGAGTTTTTTTTAGGTTATGTCGAAACCCTGACGTGCTGGGATCAATTTGGAATTCAGATTCAGCGACACCAAAAACATAAAGTTTATCTAGTCAGACTCCCAGGCTGAAATTTGTTTTTGTGGCTGTTTGACGGAGTTATAAACTTAATTAAGAAATCGATGTGTTTTCGGGGTTTTAGGGTTAATATCGTTTGGTGTTTTCGGGTGGGTTTAATCGTTTTAGTGGATTAAAGTGGATGTTTTGGGCTTTTGAGGCTATGTCTGGACGATAACGTGCTGAGGTCAAACTGTAATGGAAACTGGACCTATTCTAAAGAATTCCAACAGGAAACAATCGGAGGACCGCACGCATTGAGATTACATATTTCAGCTAGTGAAAGTCAAAGGTTTCGACAATGAACGTCCTATAATCCAGTAAATATAAATATATTTTCAACGATCCGATTTTAAGTTATTCATCACGTAACAATGTGCAATATTGAATATAACAAGGAAAATCTAAACTATATGAAATCTTTAACAATAAAGAATAAAGAAATTAACAATAAATTTATTACTTTTTTATTTTTGCATTTGCATATTCAAACGTTAGAAAATAAACATGTATATTATTAAAAAAAACAAACACATGAAAATTTGGTTGTTTTTGTATTACTATTGCTAATTTTTCTTAGTTTACTTTAACTTTTCAAATACAAAAAAAAATTTAAATTTTATCACATATAAAAATATCAATTAATTGGCTAGTTAATTTACCTTACAAACTTCAAATCGCTGTATTGCCGAATGTACCCTACAGATCACATATCTTATATATTAATACGCTAAAAAAACTTTCTGGAGCCTAAGGCTTTTTTATTCGAATTTTGATTCATTTCAAATTTTCACTGCTAGCTGATATAAGTGCTACTTAGGTTTCAAAGATTTTTGTGATTTTTCGGATCATAAATAAAAAAGTTATAGACGAATTAAAATGCATTGTGGAATTCAACGGCCCCCCTATACAATATGAAAATGGAATTGCCCAAGTATATATTTTTGTTCACAAAAACGATGAGCAGGCTACAGACCTTCAATCAATTTGTCAATCAATTTGAAAACGAAAACAAACGAAATAATATTTAGTGTAAAAATCCCCTAAATTTTATTTCGTTTATTTCCGTTTATTTTCGTTTTCAATTGAATGACAAATTGATTGAAGGTCTGAAGCCTGCTTTAAGAGAAAAAAAACACGAAACAACAAACACGAAATAAGAATATTTAGTTTATGAAATGCTTCTGGAGGGGATAAACGTATTATTTTTCTTTGTTTTTAAATATTATTAGAGACAGCAAATTTTTCTTATATTTTCAGTTATTATTATTTTTATGATTTTCGAAATAAGAAAATTTAGTTTATGAAATGCTACTGGAGGGGATAAACATATTATTTTTCTTTGTTTTTAAATCTTATTAGAGACAGCAAATTTTTCTTATACTAGGAGGGCCCGGCGTGCTTAGGTGCGCTTATAAATAAAGTTTTTGCGTAGACATTTTGTTGACGTAGAAGCAATGATTTCAAAAAGTGGTAATGAGAAATGCTAGCATATAATTTTTATTTTTTCTTTTTAAATATATGAATGGAAAATAATCAGAACTCTAGCTGATCAGTTCGGATATATGAAAAATTAGCGATCAAATAAGTTTTCAAGTAAGCTTATTCGATCTCTAACTTATTTGATCGCTAGTTTTTTCATATATCCGAACTGATCAGCTAGAGTTCTGATTATTTTCCATTCATATATTTAAAAAGAAAAATTAAAAAGTATATGCTAGCATTTCTCATTACCACTTTTTTGAAATCATTGCTTTTACGCCAACAAAATGTCTACGCAAAAACTTTATTTATAAGCGTAGCGAAGCACGCCGGGCCCTCCTAGTATTTATTAATCATTTCATTTCCACACGCATAAGAAAAAGTAAAGAGGTGTCAAAGGACATCCGGATGGAACGAAGTTCCTTTCGATTAATTAGTGAAGGAATGGTTGTAATAAAAATTTTTTTATTTTTTTTAAGTTTGGGAAATTTGGGAAATTTGGGAAATTCGGGCAATTTGGGAAATTTGGGAAATTGTTTTTTTAATTTCTAATCTATAGAAAATAAAAAAATTAGTGAAGGAATTGTAATAAAATTTTATTTTTCAGCGTGTCAAGGGTGTCAAGGGTTAAGGGTGTCAAGGGTGTCAAGGGTGTCTAGGGTGTCAATGGTGTCAAGGTTGTCAAGGGTGTGAAGGGTGTCAAGGGTGTCAAGGGTGTCAAGGGTGTCAAGGGTGTCTAGGCTGTCAAGGGTGTCAAGGTTGTCAAGGGTGTCAAGGTTGTCAAGGTTGTCAAGGGTGTCAAGGGGGTCAAGGGTGTCAAGGGTGTCAAGAGTGTCAAGGGTGTCAAGGGTGTCAAGGGTGTCAAGGGTGTCAAGGGTGTCAAGGGTGTCAAGGGTGTCAAGGGTGTCAAGGGTGTCAAGGGTGTCAAGGGTGTCAAGGGTGTCAAGGTTGTCAAAGGTGTCAAGGATGTCAAGAGTGTCAAGGGTGTTAAGGTGTCAAGGGTGTCAACCATTAAAATATGGTCGTACTAATGATCGTACTTTTCGTGAGAAATGCTAGCATGTAGCAAGTGCCACCATGCTCACCGGGTCAATCCCACAAAAAAAATTTCTACGCAAAAACTTTATCTATAAGCGTAGCGAAGCACGCCGGGCCCTCCTAGTATCTATTATCAAGAGATGCACCACGTACATCAACACTCATACCATTATCACGTCGACGATACAAAGGATAACCATTCACAGATTCTTTAGTATTTTCAGAAACAGGTTTTGGAAAATTCTTACTACATTTACCATCTCTCATTCAAACAGAATTGGGATTTAGAGCACCACATGGTCCATGCATCATATGACGTTTCACATATTCATGTAATTTAGGAAAAAGAATGGGATCAGAGATTTCAGTACATACAAATTTATTAATCATTTCATTTCCATCAATTCTATCTTCATCTGACAAATTTAACAAACACATCAGGAAGGAGTTAAAGCACCAGTACGATGATTAAAAATATAATGAATTTTAAAATGATAAATACCACGTGCAATTCATTTCATTCACAACATTCATTTCACCATTAACACCATTCATTTTATGAAGAAAAAACAGAAAAATCGAACACGGCTATCATGAAATATTTCTCTATAGCAGGCTACAGATCTACAATCAATTTGTTAATCAATTCGAAAACGAAAATAAACGAAATAAAATTTAGTGTAAAAATCCCCTAAATTTTATTTCGTTTATCTTCGTTTTCAATTGATTGACAAAATGATTGAAGGTCTGTAGCCTGCTTATCTTGTTTTGCACAGAAAGAACAAATCAATTTTATGAATTAATTCTTTAATTTCTAATTAATAGAAAACATTTAAAAACAAAGAAAAAAAATAATTAAATCAAAGAAAAACAAAGAAAAATAATAATAATAAAAAAACAAAGAAAAATAATACGTCTATCCACTCCTAAATCAATGCATAAACTAAATTGAAATTTCAAAAGAAAATATAAAATACTAAATAGTAATAATAAAAAAACAAAGAAAAGTCTTGGGCAATTCTATTTCATATTGTATAGGGGGGCCGTTAAACTCAAAAATACATTTTAATTCGTCTATAACTTTTTTATTTATGATCCGATTTGTGTGAAAAATCTTTAAAATCTAAGTTACACTAATATCAGTTAGCAGTGAAAATTTCAAATGAACCCATCTGCTAATAAAAAAGCCATAGGCTCCAAAAAGTTTTTTTTAGCGTATTAATATATAAGATGTAAAAATAATTTTAAAGAAAAATTAATATATTTCAGTGAACATTTTGAATAAAACATTAAATATGAAGTGTGGTAATGACGTGTAAAAATTACCGAAAACATATACAGGATGGAATTTCTTATCATATTTAACTAATATTGATTTAATAATTTACTTTTTTAACGACTGTCATAGAAAATTATATTTTCACCCTTGTCAGCTTAAAACAGAAAGATGGCTTTTGCTGTTTAGCGAGCATTTTTTAATTTTTTCTGCTCTTAGTCGGAAAGTAAAACACAAGTAAAACCAAAGACATAATGGACAAAGAAATAATATTAAAATTTATTAATTTCTTTTCCTCAAAACACTTTTGATTTTTTGGCTCTATAACCCGAAGGTTTTTTTTTTTAAAAAGGCATAAATTTTTTGTATTTACTAATATCCAAATTTTCTTTAACGATGAATGTTGATTTTAACATTGAATAATTTGACCACATTGTTAAAGATTTTTTTGTCTGCGATAGTTCACCAAAATATACCAAAAACACATCATCAGAATAAAACTTTTCTGTTTTTTTGTTCTAACACCAATTGATAAATAATAGGTAAGCTTTTTCATAATTATTTAAAAATAGATATAAACTCTGTATAAATTTTAAATTTATTAATTTTAAAATTTTAACTCGACGTCCGAAACGTTTTTTAACCAACAAAAAAATGCCTCCTTGGCCATTTTGATCGCATTTGTCGGCAGTCGTTAAAAAAATAGTATGTATACTTTGAGCAGAAAGTAACATTGCTGCTCTGACAGGATTGCTGGCTTCTTTCTGCTCTTAAAATACAATCTACTATTTCGATTAAAAAGTTTTAAGTTTTTTAAATATTTTCGAGAAAAAAATATAATCTTAAATCTATGTAAACAATAATAGAATGCTTCGCCCTTAGATTGTCAAATTTTTTTATTTTGATTTTCTATGTAATTCTCTCTCGTCTCTTTTTTTTTAGATTAATTTTGGGGGCAGCAATACGCTTAAATTTGGAATTAAATGCAATAATAGAAATATTTACAGCGCCTCTACTAAAACGCAAGTGTGTTTATAACAATTTATTGGTGTGCAAAAATTACTTCAACTTTTAACATCAATTTTACTTCCTCTATTCTCTTAATTTTTTGATAGAATTTCTTTGAAAAAAACCTAAAATCTATTATTTCTCATAACTGTATATAACAAAATCAAAAATTCCAATATATTTATTCATTAAAACGCAGAAATCGGGTTTTTATTTGAATAGTTCCCAAATAGAAGTCGAAAATGTATCAAAAATAATCAAACCAATAACTGCTGTTCATGAAAACGCTTTTAAAATGTTTTAGTTTTTATTCCAAATATGATTAAAGTAATGGAAAATTAAAGTGAAAAGGGCATAAGCACAAGACCGAGAAATAATATGCAAATAAAAGAAAAGGGTTGAAAATTGTTTTGATAAAAATGTTGAGAATTTATTTATTTACATTTTTGTTTTATTTCATTTCGTTGGCATTCTTCTTTTGATTGTAACTTTGAATGAATAATTGAATAAACTGTAACGAGTGAGAACAGTAATTATTTAGGAAAAAATATTTTGAAGTGAATTTATATGCATGACCGAATTAATGCTATTTGTAAATTTGTTTTTTTTCGTTTTGTAAATTTTTTCATTAAGTGCGAAAGGGTTTCTTTTTGATAAAATAAAAAAAATTATCTAACTAAACGGTTTATGATAGTATGAAATAGAATTTTTTTATTTCTTAATTAATGGTTTCGAATTAGATTGGATTAAGACTGTTATACTAACGGTGCTTAAAAACGAGGTGGTAACAGTTGTAATACTATTGAGTGTTCAATTTTATCTCTCCTTGGTTTCATTTTAACGTTTTGATTTCATCATTTTCTTCGCTCTGACTTTTCTATATATTTTCTGCCTAAAACAAACAAAAGCTCTCACTTTCGCGAGCCATATGAACCATAAAACTTTAAAGGCAATTAAATTTTATTTTATTAAAAATACAACTAATACACCAAAGAGGATTTTTCCGTTCATCTTTTAAATTTGTTTACACTAATAATAAATGTATGAAAAACTACGAAAACCAAATGTGTTATATAAATTATCGATAAAATAATTCTTGTTTCTACCATTACTTGAAATTTGAATATTGATTAATTGAACTGTGAAATGTACTTAAGAATTTTTTCTTATTATAATTTGTTTGTCGCTAATATATAATTCATTGTTTTTGGTAGCTAATGAAAAATAACAGAAAATGTATTTACAAAATTACCTGAGATAAAAATAATTAAGGAATGTTAATGGGAGCTTGTTACAAAAATTTTAGGCAAATTTTATGTTTGACTTACATAAGAATTAAGCTTTAAGTGTTGATAGAATGTATTGATTTTATTAATCAACAAGCATAACAACGATTACCATTAGTTTGATTTGTTAATGAAGGCAAACAATTTCAATATTTTAGTATTATTATTAACAGATTAATGAACATATGTTTTAAGTCCATCGTTATTAACATGAAAAATATTTTGGTTTCTTATCTTGCTCATTTTATCAAGAAAGCTAATATGGGGCTATAAAGCTAATAACGGTTCTAGAGACTTCTAGCCAGTCTATGAAGACAAAGAACTCAAACGCTCTGATTTGAATATTTGAATATTTTTTTTCGAAAAACAAAAGTTTATTCATATTTGTGATGGTTTAAAGTGAAAAATATGGAGGGGCTGAAATCTCAAGCTCTGAGATATCAAAACTTCGGTCTGGGTTAAGGACTTTGATATAGTTTTCGGCAAACAACTTTTATGAGGACATTGGTTTTAGTTTTGGTCAGCGATGTGTATTTAGCGTTTCGAGAAAATATTACTATATCACAAATTCATGTTTCTTTCAAAATTCCAAAAATATTGTAAAAATTAAATAAAATCAAAAATTTAAACTTTTCCAAAGTTCTAAAAATATTGCAAAAATTATAACAATATTACAAATTGGAACTTTTTTCAAAATTCCAAAAATTATAATAATACCAAAAATTTAAAATTTTTCAAAATTCTAAAAATATTGCAAAAATTCTTACAAAATAAAAATTGAAACTTTTTTCAACTTTTTCAAAATTCTAAAAATATATAAATTAAAAACTAATAACACTCGCCAAGTGCCGGGAGTCGACACAATTGAATTTTCTAAAAATATTGTAAAACTTATAACAAAATCAAATATTAAAACTTTTTCCAAAATTCTAAAAATTTGGCAAAAAATATCACAAAATCTTATATACAAACTTTTTTCCAAATTTAAAAAATATTTCAAAAACTATAACAGATTCAAAAATTTCCATGTTCAATTACATTTACGTAACATTCCAAAAATTAGAATAAAATCAAATATTTAAACTTTTTACAAATTCTAATGATATTCCAAAAGTTCTTAAAAATTCATAAATTCAAACTTTTTCCAAAATTCTAAAAATATTGCAAAAATTCTAACAAAATCAAAAATTGAAACTTTTTTTAAAATTTTGAAAATTATAAAAAATCAAAAATTTATAGTTTTTCAAAATTCTAAAAATATTCCAAAAATTCTAACAAAATCAAAAATTGAAACTTTTTTTAAAATTTTGAAAATTATAATAAAATCAAAAATTTAAAATTTTTCAAAATTCTAAAAATATTCAAAAAATTATGACAAAAAAAAAAATTAAAAGTTTTTCCAAAATTCTAAAAATATTGCAAAAATTATTACGAAATCTAACTTTTTAAAATACAAACAAATTCAAAAATTTTCTATGTCCAATTTCTTTTCAATTACATTTACGTCATAAAAACAGCAAACATTTTTTTTCCAAAAAATTGGCTAAAAAAATAGATGAAATTGTTTTTTGACACACTTGAAATTATTTTTTTGACAAACGTATAATGCCATAATTCTCTATAATAATAATAAAAGTTCATGTCATATAGATAATTAATTTTTTTTCCCAAAAATTGGCTAACAAAATATATAAAAATCTTTCTTTTGACACCCTTGACATAATTTTTTTGACAAAATTATCATGCCATAATTCTCAATAACAACAATAAAAGTTCAAATCATATAAATATTTCAATTTATTTTTTTCCAAAAAATTGGGTAAAAAAATAAATAAAAACCTTTCTTTTGACACACTTGACAACATTTTTTTTGACAAACTTATAATGCAATAATCTAATTTTTGTTCTCACATACCAATCCCGACCATCAAAATTTCTTCACATTCTTTGTTTCTACTCATTATCACTTAAAATTAACGTTTTTTAGGCAAAAAATATGCCAATTTCCTTGTTTTGACACACTTGAAATTTTTGTTGCACACTTCCGGTACAGTTATCGAACACATCGTCCTTTCGGCTCTTACTATTGAGTGTACCTATTTATAGAAAAACAAAATTTTGAAATCCCTCCAGCGGTTTTCTAGATTTTATCACAGACATCCTATTTTTTGCTTCTTTAGAATCAGTAGGTCCTAAAACGTCGAGAAATGCCAAAAAATTGGGGTTAAGAATTTCACTTTTAGCTCATGAATGTAATACTTGGGTCTTTCAGACCGAAGTAATTATCTAATGCACACATACATTAGAAAACTTTTGTATTATCATGCTCTCTTTTCTCCAATACATATTAAATTAAGAAGAAAAACAAAGTATTTTGACGGTTATTTTACCGTTATTCTAAATAATTTAACTTATGCATAAATATGAAAACTTTTTATCTCTTTTTCTCCTATATAAATGGAATTGAAAAGAAAAGATAACAAAATTTTGGTTTTTTCCTCTCTTTTTGTCCATTATAGATGACGTTATGAAGAAAAAATAACAAAGTATTTGGACGGTTAACAATAATTTTAATTTTTCTTTTATTTTTTGTTTTTTGTATTATCTAGTTTTATTGACAAATAACAATTTTAAGGTTATATATTTTCTCTATTTCTAAAATTTTTTCCTTTATACCATTTAATGCGTCTTTGTTAAATTGTGTGTCTTTGATAAATTGTGTGTCTTTAATAAGTTTTACCTTTTAATTTATTTACCATTATTTGGGTGGCTGTCAAATGAACATGGAATCTTGATGAAACTTTTACTTATGATCCAGGTTCACTTGAAAATAGAAGATCTGGATTAATTTCAATATTGGACAAAATAGCGTGGGGTCTCCCGATCACCTTTAATTCTGAATCTTCAATAACTTCTAATTTTGGATTTCGTTTCGTAATGAAAGTTGGTATATAAGTTTAAAGTTCTGTTTCCAATACTTTTGCATCCCAACTTCCGGTTTGTCACTTCCGGTTTTTTCGATAAAAAACTTTTATGACTACATTGTTTTTAGTTTTGGGCAGCGATGTATATTAAACATAAAACGTATAATGTTATGTTAAAGTGTTTTTTATATATTTTTAGAAATTTATTACAAAACTAACACGAAAGATTAATATGTTGCCGGAAAATTATAACAGATCATAAAATAATATACTGTAGTGAAAATATGATACAAACAGCAAAAAACTCACCATATAGCGTTTCGAGAAAATATTACAAAATCAAAAATTCATATTTCTTTTAAAATTTTAAAAATTATAATAAAATCAAAAATTGAAACTTTTTTCAAAATTCTAAAAATATTTCAAAAATTATTACAAATTCAAAGATTAAACTTTTTTCAAAAATTCTGAAAATATTGCAAAAATTATAACAAAATGAAAAATTGAAACTTTTTTCAAAATTTCAAAAATATTCCAAAAATTACAATAAAATCATATATTTAAATTTTTTCTAAATTCTAATAATATTCCAAAAATCAAAACATCAAATTTTTTCAAAAATTCTAAAAATATTGAAAAATTAACAATATTAAAAATTGAAACTTTTACCAAAATGCTAAAAATATTGCAAAAATTATTACAAAATCAAAAATACAATCTTTTTTCAAAATTCCAAAAATATTTCAAAACTATAACAAATTCAAAAATTTACATGACCAATTACATTTACGTCATAGAAACAGCAAAATTTTTTTGTCCCAAAAAATTGGCTAAAAAAATAAATGAAATCATTTTTTGACACACTTAACATTATTTTTTTGACAAACTTATAATGCCATAATTCTCTATAATAACAATAAAATTTCATGTCATACAAATAATTAATTTTATTTTTTTCCATAAAATGGGTAAAACAATAAATAAAAATCTTTCTTTTGAACATTTTTTTGACAAAATTGACAACATTTTTCTGTCAAACTTATAAAACCATAATTGTCTATAGTAATAATAAAAGTTCATATCATACAAATAATTAATTTTATTTTTTACAATTCTTTTATTCTTTTGACACCCTTGACAACTTTTTTTGACAAACTTATAATGCAATAATCTAGATTTTGGTCTCACATAACAGTCTCGACCATCAAGATTTCTCCCATTTCAATGTAATCTCCTACTTGTAATCACTTAAAATGAATGTTTTTCAAGCAAAAAATATGTAAATTTCCTTGTTGGTCACACACTTGACGATTTTTTTGACACACTTCCGGTACAGTTATCGAACACAGCGTCCTTTTAGCTCTTTCCATTGACTGTACCTATTTTAAGAAAAAAAGTTTTTGAAATCCCTCAAGCGGTTTTCTAGATTTCGTAGGTTATGACGGCTGGCTGGACGGTCGGCCGACCGGCAGACAGACACACATTTTTTTTATTTTTTTTAGAATCAGTAGGTCCTAAAACGTCGATAAATGCCAAAAAAGTGGGGGTAAGAATTTCATTCTTGGCTCATGAATGCAATATTCAGGTCTTTCAGACCGAAGTAATATCATATCTGGAAGTCATAGTAGATTATTGCAAAAATTGGGGAAACAATTATTGAAGTGAAAACTTCTTTGGGCCCGTTGTGCAATTTTGTATGAGAAAAATTTAATTATTCGAGTTATCATTTTCACGCATTACGTATATGTTTTTAAATATGAAATACATTTTCAGATTGCAATAAAGATATCACGGTCGACTGAGGTTCTATAGGTCGAGAGTTCCATTTCTGGAGTGGTACATATTTTTTTTAAATACCATTAAAATTATTGTTTTTTCATTCATGAATTTATAAAAACTATAAAAATTTCTTTTTACGAATTTAAAAAATTGATCGATAATGCAGGTTATTGCTATTGTCTTTTTCCGTGTCGTTCAAATTATTATCATTTCGATATTAACAAGAAAATTAATTCTTTTTTTGGCAGGTAGCGCTAAAAATATTGGTTTTCCCATCATTATTTTCCATAATTTCAATCCCGTGAAATAAAATAAGGAAAATAAAAACTACTATTTGTGTATGTTTCTCTAATTCAGTATGAGATGACATCTTCATAACAAAAGATTGATTTAAACACAGGGGGCGGTGCGCTGTGTGATTTTGCATGAGGAAAAATTCATATATTCGAGTCATAAAGCATAATTCGAGTCATCATGCCAAATGAATATTGAATCTATTATTGTGTACACTAGCCCAAAGTTAACTGGCAAATTTTCTTTTTTCAAAACTTCACCACAGGGCCCTTATAATTATCTTAAGGGTCCAAAGAACTTAAACCTTCTAGTCAAACAAAATGTATGCTATATATATTATTATTAAATAATTGCTTTATTTTTATATTAATTCTCATTCAGATAATAGACTATAGACATTCAGATAATAGAATCTACCAGAGTTTCTGACTTTTTTGGTCAAAATATAGTGAATTGCTTTATTTGTTTTTGGTACCATGGAACCTACAACGGAACAATTTAAAATATCGGAGCCTTTAGGTGGATCAGATAATAATCTGATTTTCACACATATAAATTTATAAGTTCCTCCACAGTTTAAAGCTAATCATAGTCTTGTTTAGTATTACAAAGCAGCAGATTGACAGAGGGTTAAAGATATCTTTAATTGCTTCCTCTGGAAACGTAATTGTCTTGCACGCAGAATTCAAACAATTTTGCTTCTATGTTTTGTTCTTTTCGCTTTTGCTGCTTCTTTGTTTTGTTTATATGTTTTGTTTTTTATGTTCTTTTCCAATTGATCGTTCCGAAGTTTGATCTATAGATTTCGAGGAAGCAAGGAAGCAAAAAAAATAAAAAAAAAGACTTTTCGTAAGTATAGGTATTTTTAAGTCTTCTATATCTTCTCTAATTGGTTGAGGTATTCCTGACATTGACCCTAAATAAACAGTTCATTTCTAGGTAACTGTTTCTCTTCTGCATTAGTATAGAGCCTAGTTTTTAGTCTTAACCAATTCCAAGATTTTCTAACAAAATGGGGTAATAAGGCACCTGGGCTAGATAGTGTTCCTACAATTATTTTTAAAAGATTTACTAAAGAGTTAGCACCAATCGTCACTCAAATTTTCTATTTGTCATATAAAAAGAGAATTTTTCCAGAAATGTTACAAATAGCTAGTGTACAGTTAGTTCCAAAAAAGAAGCAAACGAATTATAGACCCATATCATTTTTTTCGGTTGATGGTAAAATATTTGAGAAATACATTAATTTTAATATTATGAGCTAAGTCGTCAAAAATACTTAATACAATACAGTTTTCGTAAGGGAAGAGCGATGGAAGATTTACTTTTATCACCCATATCTGGAATAAGTCGCTGGAAAAGCATGGTGAGACTTTCAGTGCTGCTCTAAAGTATGACAAAACAATCTTATATGCAAACAATCTTATATACGCATGGAGGGATCAATTTTTATTAATTTGTTAATTTTTTTCTATTTTTTGATCCACGGGTGTGACAACCCCGCGTACTCCAGTCCCTGCTATTGGCATATGAGTTAGCGTGAGATATCACATACCACTGGCAATAGCAGTGAGATATCACTAGCCAAGGTGATATCTTAGGGGTGCTGGCGGATGAACTGTATTCAGTAAATGGTAGCACTCTCAGTCGTAGCTAATGAATATTCCTTGATGCTGGAACGCTGTAGCTTGCTCGAAGAAACGAGCCTTCATATAACTATATATCTGAGCTTTAATCATTGAAAAATATACTGCGTCCTATAATCAGGGATTATGCCATTGGCTGGACTATTGGCAAACCAATTTTAGTTTTGTTCCTGCAAATTTTTAAAACAAATTTGCTTTTTGCCTCTTATTTTATTTTTATTTTCCCTATCCTATCACGAAATATTGGCCTATGCCATATTTTATATGTGATAGGATTTATGGTTTAGTTATCCATTATTGAACAAAAAAAAGTTAAAAAAAAAACAAACAAAAAACAGATTTGCGTCCATTAACATCCTTAGAACGCATGTTGTTGTGGGACCTTGGTCTTAAAAGGTTTTTATGTGTTGTTGTGACACATATTGTAATGTATACTACACATCACATTTTATTAAAAAAAAAAAAAAAATTTAGATGCTTTGACTTAGACGAGCAACTCATTTCCTTACAGAGCTTATATCTGAGCGTAATTTTCATTTTAATATCAACAGCTTTTCATCAGGTATCTTTTCAACTAATATTACACAATTCCAAAAAAACTTAAGTAGAAATTTAAACACAATAAAATAAAAAAAGAAACTGGAAGTAAAAAAGGCAAACGAATATTATGTTCGGCAAGTATGCGACAATTCGATTATGTGTATTGTATTTTGTATACGCTTATTCAGTATGGTATTAAACGTTGAATGAGTTGGACGTGTCGATATTAGATTTAAATATCTAATAATATAATATTCGTAATATTTTATTGAGTTTCGTAATTTTTTAAATTTATATTTTGAATTGTTTTAGTTTTTTGAAGTAAAACTTCTTTAGGGCTGGTTATAGTAGTCATTGTGGTCATGGTGGTCATGGTGGTCATGGTAGTCAAGGTGGTAATAGTGGTCATGGTGGTCATATTGGTAATGGTGATCACAGTGTTTACGGTGGTTATGGCGGTCATGGTGGCCACGGTGGTCATGGTGGTCATTGTGTTCATTGTGGTCATGGTAGTCATAGTGGTCATGGTGGCTATGGTGGTTATGGTCGTCACGATGGTCATGGTGGTTATGGTGGTCATGGTGGTCATGGTGTTCACGGTGGTCATGTTGGTTATGGTGGTAATGGTGGTTATAGTGGTTATGGTGGTTATGGTGGTCATGGTGGTCATGGTGGTCATGGTGTTCACGGTGGTCATGATGGTCATGGTGTTCACGTTGGTCATGATGGTCATATTGTTCATGGCGGTCATGGTGGTCATGGTGGTAATGGTGGTCACGGTGGTCATGGTGGTCATGGTGTTCATGGTGTTTAGATTTTGCATCCCGGGCTTTCCCGGGCGGGAAAAAATATTTGTGTTGATTAAATTTGTTTTGTTAAATAGAAAAATGAGTGGTGTAATCTTTGCACGCAGTTGAAATAAATTTCTTTGGCTACTGTGGCAGGTATTAATAAAAAGATGAAATATAAAATGTCATATTGCAATTTAGAGTTGCATTTCATGATAATATAAATTGCAGCATGTGTAATAAAAAGTAATATTTACATAATGTGTTACAAAGTCAATTCAGTTATTAACATAATTGAAATATGAAATTAGAGGTTTATGACAAATTTGCTAAATTTTTTGAAAAATGCATCAATTGTTGTACCAATTGTTAAATCTAGTGGACATGCATTCATCGTGAAATTTAATTTGTAATACGTTGTAAGACTTTGAAAAACATGTAAATATGGCTTTTTATTACACATTGTTGCAAATTATATTATCAAGAATATTAGAAAGAAACTCTAAATTTTAATATGATATATCTATTTTATTTTATATTTAATATTTTTAGTAATACCTGCTGCAGTGGCCAAAGAAGTTTTACTTCAACAGCGTGTAAAGATTACGCACTTCATTTTTTTTTTTCATTTTCGATTTTACTTTTTTTGTATATCATCTGCTACCAGATGCCGGTAATGTTATGCATATTTACATCCAAGTGATAACATTAATCTTTTTAAATATTTTGACATCGCTCAAAATATCAATGCTGGTTGTTTGAACACAAAGCTTTGGCCATTGAAGAACCTGGACGGAATTGAATGTATAACGCTTAAGTATTTCTTTTTGAAAATTAAAAATTTGTCCAAATCATGATCCATTTAGGAAAATGGACACAAAATTAAAGAAACCGGTATACCGGTATTAAATTTCCTATTCTCAACTGTTTTTATTTATTGAAGGAACAATCAATTTTGTTGTTAAATATTAATCCAAAACATAAAAAAAATATATTGTTCGTAAACATTTAATAACAAATACTGTAAAATACTTTACAAAACATCAAATTTTACCCCGCACATAAGCTTCTTAGGCAGAAATTTTAAAGAAAAATATTTATGAGATTATTCATATTTATTTTCAAATTTTTTATAAACAAACAAATTTGTCTGTATGTTCAAAAGGCTTGTGATAAAAAAATTTGTCATCTAACAAAAACAATATTAAGTTTTCAGTTAAAAATATTTTTTTTCGGCAAACGGCTGTAAAGTTTAACTTTACCGAGTTAGCTAAAGTCTTACTTTTTAGCCTGACAGCAAAAGTAACGTCTAGCGACAGCAAAAGTAACGCCATTTTTATTTTATATTACGGAGGCTGTAAAATAGCATTTGTTATTTGTTAGTTTGTTATTTTTTCAAACATATTGTATAACCATGATAACAAAAAATAAGTTGATTCTCATATTATGAAATTTTGAAAAGGCTGCTTTGATAAAAAAATTTTATTCATAGAAATTTAAATGTTTTTTTCTCTTTTTGGAAGTAATTATGACGATACAAATTCATATTTATAAAAAGTTTGATGTATTAATTTCATATTTATAAAAAATTTAAACGTTTGCCGAAAAAATAGTGTATTTAATTCGGAGCTAAAGTGACTTTTTGTGTTTCGTCTATAATTGTCGGCCTCCCTGCGGTCGGCCGTCAAACTATAGACTCAACACAAAAAGTATCACTTTAGCTCCTAATTAAATAATGTACTATTTATTCGCCTACATATTAAAGTGTTATTTTATTACTGTGATTTGCGGCTTTAAAGCATCACTTTTCAACTATTTATTTTGTTGTCATACCTACGTCCAAAAAAGTAAAAAGCATTTGTATTTGTTTAAATTCTATGAAAAATAAAATTTTTTATCAAAGCAACCCTCAAATTCAAAATTTCCTTATCCAATTCAAATATTTGTTATCATTTGTTGTCATAGCTACACAATAATTTGGAAAAAATAATAAATATTTTGTCAAAGGTTACTTGTTCCACATATTTTTATTTAAAAGTTTATGACAATTTATAATTTTAATTTAGAATAATCCATTACTCGTTTACCTTTCGAATGGTAAAGACCTCAAAAAATAAAAAATTATTCAATTAGCTAACCAAACTCTGTTGTTGAAATATAATATATTGTTTAAGTCTAATAAATTCACATAAAAGTTAAAATTATATCAAGTGATACTGTTACAAATAGTCAAAACCCCATTATGGGGTCAATTGACGATAACATAATGATCATGGATCCAGCTGAGGCTAATTCAGTCAAAAAAAGGAAAAAAACCTACGAAGAATTTTACAATGTTCCAGTTAGCAAAAGGTTTAGTATTCTCAATACTATGAAAGAATCGCAAATAAAACCTAAAAGTTCTATTATTAAAACTAATAAATTACCACCTATAATAACTACAGCAAATGCCGCATCTATACACAAATTAATGGAAAGTAACGGTATAAGTCAATATTTTATAAAAAATTTATAATCAGGTAGTAAAATTATTGTTGATAAAATTAATGACTACAATAAAATCAAACAAGGTTTAACAGCAAGTAAAACTGAATTTTATTCATTTACTATGGAAGAACAAAAAGTTACAAAATTTGTTTTATATGGTCTTCATGCAATGGAACAAGAAGAAATTTTTAAATATTTATATGAAGTCAACCTTAAACCAATAGCCATTCGTAAGATTGATACTAAACGCGGCACAGTAATTTATTTTGTATCTTTCAAAAAAAGGGAATTCAATTTAACTCAATTGAGAAATTGTAAATTTATTGCTCACACTGTAGTGCGATGGGATATTGCTAAACAAACAACTCAACGAATCACTCAGTGCAGATGATGTCTACGATTTGGCCATGGTGAAGCAAATTGTCAAATGAACCTAAAATGTAACTTCTGTTGCGGTGTTCATCCAGAAACTGAAGAGTGTCCATTAAAAAATGAAACTGTGAAACATATTTGCGTCAACTGTCAAGGAAACCATCCCACAAATTCCATAATTTGCTCCAAGCGCCAGGAATATCTACACTACAGGCTACATCAAGCAACCAAAAATAAACTGAAACAAACTCAGGTAATGGATAGTTCTAATAATTTTAATTTTAATTTACATAGATCTGACTTTCCTAGTTTATCTAAAGAGGTGATAAATAATTCTAACTTCGTTAATTTAAGTAACTCTAACAAATCTTATACCGCAGCACTGCAAACAAGTTCTACAAGTAACTCTTATCTCTTCAGTTCAAATGAACTCTTAAACATTTTTAAGGAGATAGTTTGTAGCATTAAAAATTGTAATACTAGAGAAGAGCAATTTTATAGCATTGCAGAAATAGCATTGAAATATGCGATTAAATAATTCATTAATTATCGCCACTTGGAATGCACAAAGCATTCGTCCGAAAAAACATGAGTTAATAAATTTTTTAGATAAGTATAATGTAGATATTATGTTATTGACAGTAACTCATCTTAAACCGCATCTCAACTGTTCATTTCCCAATTATATTTTTTACAGAAACGACAGAGATAATAGGTCGTTTGGCGGTGTTGGGATTCTAGACAAATCCAATATTCAGCACTCTCTGCTACCAGATTATAACCTGACAACCATTGAGACTCTTACTATCGTTGTGAAACAAGTTAATGGAACTGACATTCGAATTTCGGTATGCTATTGTCCAAAAACAAATGGGCCCAATTTTAAAAATGATATTCAGAAACTTACTCAAAATCGAAGTCCCTTTATATTAGGTGGGGATTTTAACTGTCGCCATCCTGCATGGAATTGGGCAAGGACCAATGAAAATGGCCGCCAGCTACATAATTTTTTAAACAACTCATCCAATTGCTCTATCGTAGCTCCATTATATCCAACTTTTGTTAGATCTAATTCTACCCCGAGCATCATTGATTTTTTCTTAACAAATCAACTAGAACACACACTTGAAGTTAAAAGTTTGCACGAATTATCTTCTGATCACTTTCCAGTTCTCTGTGTTTACAACTTCGATGCGACTTACATTAATCCGTACCACTACCGATTTAATTACGCCGACAGTAATTGGGAAAACTACAAACAATATATTCAGAGCTCTCTAAATTGTTTTGATCAAACAAATCTTCTAAATAGTTCTCCTGAAATTGATTCGGCTGTTAAAACTTTTACTGAAACCATTGAAATAGCAAGAGATAGTTCCATTCCTCAAGTTCCCCTATCAAAAATTAACAAAGTAATTTTAACAGAAGAAATCCTTGCTCTAATTCGATTCAGAAGCAGTCTAAGGCGATCATGGCTAAGAAACAGAAACATATCAGTAAAAGGTTTTGTTAATATGTTAACAAGAATGATCAAACAAAATATATTAGAATTGCTCAACAACTCATGGCAGGCTCAGCTAGAAACCCTTGAAAAAGGATCTAAAAAATATTGGAATACTGCTAAGTTTGTAAAAACCAAAAGAAGGCCTATTCCTCCTCTTCATTTACAAGACGGTTGAACTACAACTAAACTGTTATTAACGTCGCAAAAGTGCAATGCTCTTGCAAAATCGTTTCATCAAGTACATATGTCTACCAATCATCAAGTGTCTCCCTTTGAAAATGATGTACATAGAAGTTGTCAAGAACTATTAAATAACCACGATGTAGTAAATATTGAACAAATTCAACTAGATGAACTATGTGCAATTATAAAAACATTACGTCCTTACAAAGCTTCTGGAATGGATAACATCCCCAACGTCTTACTAAAACAGCTGCCAGTTTGTGGTTTTAAGAACCTTTTGCTTATTTTTAACAGCTGCCTTAAGCTTTGTTATTTCCCAAATAACTGGAAAATAGCCAAAGTTACTCCCATATCCAAACTCAATAAGGATCCTAGCAATCCCGAACACTATAGGCCTATAAGTCTTTTGAGCTGTATTAGTAAAGTTTTTGAAAAACTGATAAAGATCAGATTACAAGCATTTTTAGAAGATAATAATATCACAATAAAAGAGCAATTCGGCCTTAGATCTGGGCACTGCGCCGTACACCAAGTACATAGAATTGTTCAGCATGTTCTTCAAAACCGTGATAGAAAACTTTCCACGGGTCTTACGTTACTGGATCTTTATTCCGCGTTTGATACAGTTTGGCCGAAAGGACTTATCCACAAAATGACGCAGTATAAATTTCCGCAGTATTTGATTAAAATAATAGATTCATACCTTAAAAACAGGAAATTTTATGTTCAGATATATAACGAAAAGTCCGATCTTTTGGATATCGCCGCTGGTCTACCTCAAGGGTCGGTCCTAGCACCCTTGCTATTTAATATTTATATAAATTATATTCCTCGAACTGAAAGCTGTGAATTGGCTTTATTCGCTGATGATACTGCGATTTTCTATTCTGATGTTTTAGCCAATAACATGATAACTAGATTAGATGACTATCTGACAATACTAAGCTCGTACTTTGACAATTGGAAGCTAAAACTAAATCCAAGCAAATGTGAAAGTATTTATTTTACAAGATGTCGCGCCCCACAAAAAATTCCGCAATCGAATCTGACACTAAACAACACACAACTTCAGTGGAAATCAGAGGTACGATATTTAGGCGTAACTCTGGATCAAAAGCTAACATTTAAAAATCACCTTAATTATATTAAAGTTAAATGTGAAAAACTATTAAAAGCTCTTTATCCGTTACTGAATAAAAAAAGCCAACTAAATTTTAATAATAAAATGCTACTTTATAAAGCAATGGTTTTGAGTGTTATTTTATTTGGCTGTCCCATTTGGTCCAACGCCAAAACCACAAATAAAAAACAGATACAAATACTTCAGAACAAATTCTTAAAATTGATTTTAAAAGTCCCTTCTCGATATAGTACAATAAGATTACATAACAAAACCAACATGTTGAGAATATATGAATTAATAAACGAAGTTAAGGAAAAATACTTTTATCACCTATTGTATATTGAAAATAATTTAATTAGAAATCTTTGTGAATTAAGATAGTTAAATTAGCTAATGTAAAAGAAAATTTTAATAAATTATAGTTAAGATCTAGATTAAGTATGTAGGTTAGGGTAGGTTAAGATGGCAACTCGTTCTTTTATAAAAAAAAAAAAAAATCGAATATTATAAATAATGTTATAAACATTTTTTTTCCATATTTTAAACAAGCATATAATTTTAATTGTTGTAAAGCCAAATAGGTTAAACTCAATATTACATACGTCAAAAATGTAACTTTAAAGATAATACTATGCCAATAAATAAAGTTAAAAAAAAAAAAAAAAAATTTAGAATAAACAAGTTTTCTTAAAATATTTTGCTTGCGGCGAATAAAAAATAGTATATGATGCACGGACGTAAGCTATTTTGGACTTAATGTGGGTGCAAATCTCGGCTAGCGCCTTGATTTGCCAACTTCACATCCGTCCAAAATCTTTAGCTCTACGTCCTAGCATCATAATGTACCATTAAAAAAATTCTGATTCAAAACAACAGTTTTTTTTGTTATATGCTCTACAAAAAAAGTGTTAGTTTTCCATCAAATTTGCTTTCCTTCCATTAAAATAGTGTTTTAAATTCCATGTATTACCGAGTCAAAATTTTTTTTGAAACAGTAAAATATGAAGCTGCTTGTTACTTAGCTTTGCACTAATCACCACACTCCAACAATTATTAAAAATTCAAATTTTGTTTTATCCTTTTCCTTTTTAAAAGAATTAACTGAAATAACAAAGTTTAAGTGTTTTATAGTTTATCATTTTATTTTTTTAAATTTTATAGTTACTATACGAAATAACAAAAAATAGTACATTATGATGCTAGGACGTAAAGCTAAAGATTTTGGACGGATGTGGAGTTTGCAAATCGAGGCGCTAGCCGAGATTTGCACCCACATTAAGTCCAAAATAGCTTACGTCCGTGCATCATATACTATTTTTTATTCGCCGCAAGCAAAATATTTTAAGAAAAGTTGTTTATTCTAAATTAAAATTATTTATCTTCATTTTTATTTTCATAAATTTTAAAATAAAAATATGTGGAACAAGTAACCTTTGAAAAAATATTTATTATTTTTTCCAAATTCTATGACAACAAATGATAACAACTATTTTAAATGGATAATGAAATTTTGAATTTGCGGGTTGCTTTGATAAAAAAATTTATTTTTCATAGAATTTAAACAAATACAAATGCTTTTTACTTTTTTGGACGTAGCTATGACGACAAAATAAATAGTTGAAAAGTGATACTTTAAAGCCGCAAATCACAGTAATAAAGTAACACTTTAATATATAGGCGAATAAAAAAATATTTTATTTATATTAAATTTATGGATAAAGAAAAATTCATTTTCACATCTTATCATTCATACAACAAGTAACACAAGAAAAACTTTTCAATTTTACAAAAAGGAAAATTTTGTTTTCCAACTAATTTTGTATGTAATAAGGGAAATGAATTTTGATTTTAATTATTAAAAATTTGATTTTAGTGTAATGCAAAAACGAAAAATTAATAAAAAATAAAAACAGAAATTGATTAATTATTTAAATTTTTAATTAACATTTTATTTTTCGTCTTCTATTTTTGGTGAATTTATAAATTTAGAAATTAAAATGTTTGTTATTTTCACGCATTGGAAAAGAGTAAAATTAATTTTCTGTTTCTGTTCTGTTTGTTTGATTTATTGACGACGCAACATTTTATAAGTCATAGAAGTCAAGTTTGAGCGCGTTTAAGAAACAAATGCTTTTGTTGTTCATTTGCCAGCACCCCTAAGAGTACGTTGTCAAGTGATATCTATCTCACTATTATTATCAGTGGTTTGTGATATTATACATTAGCTCGTATGTCAATAGTTAGGAGTAGAGTACATAGGGTTGTCACACTCATAGATCAAAAATTATATAAATTATAATTATATAAATAAAATAAGCTAACATTTGAAATAAAAATTATGACTTGATATATTAAACTTTTTTTGTGTGTCTATTGCTGACATGTAGAGATACAAATCTTCTATATGTTAAAGTTATACTTATTTTGTCACTTTTGATAATCAGAATTATTAATAGAAGAAAAGTTCTCTTAATACGTCTTTTTCCTTTGACAGATCCAAATTAAATATTTTATTTACAAAACTATTTTCACAAAGACAAAATGGATTTTTCTTTATTTCCATCATAATCCCTAGCATCAAAAATATAATCATTATTTCATAACAAAATTAACATTAAACAACACGATAACTCTAATCAACATTTCACAAAATAACGATAGATTACAGATGATGGATTAAATAAAAAAAAATAAAAAAAAGTTTTTCTTTGTGTATCTGCTGCGTTATAAAGGAAAAATATAAATTTAACATTTTCATTTCGATTCGAAAGTATACATATTTTATTCTGTTTGTTGTAATGCTTTTCTTTTTTTCTTCAGGTTTTTCTCTGTTTTATGTTTTGTTAAAATGAAAATGTAAATTATTTATAATTCTATTTTCATTTTTCCTCCGTTCTTCTATATTGTGATTTAGTTATATTTTATTTTCTGTCACCGGAAATGTTTGTTTTTTTATCATTTTCATTTTAAACGGAATTTTCCATCATATTTGCTTCTGATTGTTAACGTTTTTAAATCTATAGAATACACAGATTATGAATTGTGATGTGAAAGATTAAATTTGTAAACTATTTGCAGATTAATCACATTTATTTTTATTTGTAGAACTTTGAAAGTGCGCCGAAATCATACATACACACCTTAGTTTTTAAAACAAATCTCTAAACATTAACTTTATTTAAAATTAGCTCTTTTTAAAATAGTTATGTATCTTAAGATGCAAAATAGACAGTTTGTCAAAAACAGTTACAGAATACCAGAACCAGCTAAATGTATAAACTATTTCTCAGAATATTTCACAACCGACCAATGAATGGAAATATTCGACCCATCCGTGTAAATGTGGTCAACACCTGCATTTTTCTCTAGTTAAAAGTTAATCTTTTCCCGTCCTCTCTGGAAAAAATGGACGTTGTGAGGCCAAGAATGATTTTAGAATGTAAAATTCTATGGTTGAACTAACCAGAATTGAGGAGTGGTTTTCCCGTAAAATAATTTTGAAAAAAGTGAGTGCAATGGACATTAATACCATCCATAAAATAATAATGTGTGGCCACTTAAAGTTGAGAGGTTTTGTTGTGGCTAATAGGAAGAAAAATTTAAATTTTTTGTACGACACCCTCCCATTTCATGTCAATACCCATAAAAATATTACTTGCGAATTTCGAAATCAATCGGTCAATTCTAAGACGTGCCTCCTCCGGCCACTTAAAGTTGAGAAATTTTGTTATGGACCGCAAAAAATTTTTTTTATTTATTGTGCGACACCCTCCCATTTCGTGTAAATACCCTTAAAAATATTATTTGCAAAATTTGAAATCAATTGTTCAACTCTAAGGGGTGCCCTCAGCCACTTAAAATTGAAGATTTTGTTCTGGTCATTACAAAGAAAAATTTAATTTTTTTGTACGACACCCTCCCATTTCGTGTAAATACCCTTAAAAATGTTATTTGCAAAATTTGGAATCAATCGGTCAACTTTAAGGCGTGCCCCCGGCCATTTAAAGTTGAGAGGTTTTGTTCTGGCCATTACAAAGAAAAATTTAAATTTTTGTAAGACACCTTCCCATTTCATGTCAATACCCGTAAAAATATTATTTACAAAATTTGAAATCAATCGGTCAACTTTAAGGCGTGCCCCCGGCCATTTAAAGTTGAGAGGTTTTGTTCTGGCCATTACAAAGAAAAATTTAAATTTTTGTAAGACACCCTCCCATTTCGTGTCAATGCCCATAAAAAAATTATGTGTAAAATTTGAAATCAATCGTTCAACTCTAAGGCGTGCCCCCTGCGACTTAAAGTTGAGAGATTTTGCTCTGGCCATTACCATTAGCCATTACCATTAGACACCCTCCCATTTCATGTCAATGCCCGTAAAAATATTATTCGCAAGATTTGAAATCAATCGGTCAATTCCAAGACGTGCCTCCGGCCACTTAAAGTTGAGAAATTTTGTTCTGAACCTTAAAAAAAATTTTAATTTTTTGTGCGACACCCTCCCATTTCGTGTCAATAAAAATAAAAGGTTATGAGTAAAATTTGAAATCAATCGTTCAACTCTAAGGCGTGCCCCCGGCCACATTTTAAATCAGTCGGTCAACTTTAAGGCATGCCCCCGGTCACTTAAAGTTGAGAGGTTTTGTTGTGGCCATTACAAAGAAAAATTTAAATTTTTTGTAAGACACCCTCTCATTTCATGTCAATACCCGTAAAAATATTATTTGCAAAATTCGAAATCAATCGGTCAGTCTAAGACGTGCCTCGAGCCACTTAAAGTTTAGAAATTTTGCTCTGGACCTTTAAAAAAAAATTTGTATTTTTTGTGCGACATCCTCCCATTTCGTGTCGATACCCATAAAAAAATTATGTGTAAAATTTGAAATCAATCGTTCGTTTTTGCATCCATATTTTGAGAATACTAACGAATTAACACAAAACCGTAGAAATTCGATTTTCAAAAATTTTTCTCGATAAACTACACTGTCAGGAATGCATTGATCGATGCTCATATTCTGACACTTGCCATAATAGTTGTTTTTCCTAAGTGACTCTGCAAATATTTTTAAAGGCAAATAATTTTTTTATTAAAATGATATTGTGTTTAATTAATTTTAATAGATTTTGTATATTTTTAGAAATACACTGTTAAGCTAAACTGAAAATTTGAAGAAATACTTAAAATAATGGATCTTTTGTTCTAAAACATTTTTATTTTTGAATAAAAGTTATAAGTATGTTCTAAATAAATGTTAGTTTCGCAAAAATATTAATATTTTGTTTGAAACTTTTTTTTCGTAAATGTCACTGGAGGCAATGAGGCCCTTTTGAAAAATTGAGAACGAATTCAGAAAACTCCACTAACATTTTTTTTTCGTAATTCTGAGAAAAAAAGTTTGTTCTAAGAAAGTTAGACAATCACAAAATAAGGTGAGCTTGCTTTAACTTTTTTTTCATATCACTAAGCGTTTTTGAGATATGCGTATTTACAGCTAAAAAATTTCGAATCCTGTTTTGCTATATGCAAAAACGCTGGCTCTTGGATGCACCAATAGGGCCAAGTTTTTGTGTGGATATTCAGTACGGACCAATAGACGAATCAAGCCCTGAGCACCAAAAAAAACAACACTTTGCATGTCCATCCAAAAATGGGTCGGTCTAATAAATATATATATTCTAATAAACTTCGTCCAGAATGGGTTAATTTTATTTGCTCATTCATTAATTAAAAGTTAACTCCTTTTTCAATCTTTTACTTGTATTGCAAATTGTATTGCATAAATTAATGTAAATTAAATTTGTTATACAAATGTTTACATTAATGAATTAAAAGGAGTTACCTAATACATTTTGCATAAATTAAATTTGAGTTCGCTAATACAAATGTAAGTATGAATGAAAACAGGTGTGGCCTATTTCAGATGTACGGACTACGTAGTATTGATTTCTAGTGGATTATAGAAGTTTCGATTTATTTATTTTTCGATATAAATAAGCAAACAAAAATATCAGATGGTCAGTTTTAATTTTGCAATTAAAAGTGTTTTACAAATATTCGAAAGTATAAGGAATAATCGGTGGTACTTGAGCCTGGGTACTAATAGTAAAAGAATCTGAACTTAGTGGAATAGTAAATACAGATTTTACGATTCCGAATATTGTTGATTCAAATTGTGGAAAAGCGGTGAAGTTTATCGGACATAAATTGGAGACCCTGGAATTTATTGTAAGGAAAAATGGAAGCTGCTGCAATTTGTTGACAAATAAAGTTTGAGATTCTGTTAACTGAAGATCTGTCTTTTTTACTGTCGTGTTTGCTCAATAATCTAAAAGAACCAACGAAGAGTCGTTACAGTGGTGTCAGAAGTGGGATGAAGCCGGAGGAAGCTCCGGTTCATAATGCTCCAGCGATTGATCCGATGATGGCGTTGATGAAAGAAATGATGGCACAGCAACAACAACAATTTGCTGACATGATGGCCAAACAAGGAAACAATCTGATGGCTCGACAAGAAAAACAGGCAGCAGAACAAAAAGTAGAGCAACGACAACAATTTGCTGATATGATGGCGAAGCAAGAAAGTCTACGTGAAGTAATCGAGTCACGTATATCCAGTGCAGAGGTGAAAATCAACAACGTGGAAAGGGAGCTGCGGAAAGTTACCGAAGAACATGAAGAGAATTTACGCAAACTTTCAAGTGAATTACGTCAAGAAATAGCACAAGGGAAGTCCGGTAACATGATCAATCCATCAACTACTTCAGCCCCAGCTAGAGTGAAAACACCCGTATTTGATGGATCTACATCGTACCAGATATTTAAGATGCAATTTGAGATAGCAACAACTGGGGTTGATAACCAGCAAAAAGCAAACGCGCTTATATTGGCATTGAAGGGACCTGCTGCTGAAATTTTGCAGACACTATCAGCGACAGAGCGTCATTACAACAAGCTAATGGAGGCCTTAGAAGTAAGATATGGGGAAAGTCATATGCAAGCTCTCCATCGCATGCAGCTCAAGACACGAAAACAAGGAGTCAGCGAAACTTTGCAAGAATTAGAGGCTGACATTGTGAGACTGGTTAATCTATCATATCCGAATTATAACGCTGAACATCGAGACGAACTGGCAGCTGATACATTTATCAATGCTCTTCGAGATGTGCAAATGAGAAATCAGCTGTATCTAAGCGGGAAGAAACTACCTGCGGAAGTCTTAGCATTGGCTCTACAAATGGAAGCTGGAAAAAGAGCGTTTGGCTCAGATAGAGTACGTCAGATGGAAGTTGCTGAGGAACCACTGAAAGCAGCGCTTGATGAAGTGATCATGCGTGTCAAAAGTTTGGAACCTGAACGAAATCAACGAAGTAGATCTAGCAGAGTAAGATGCTGGAACTGTGGGGACCTAGGGCACATCAGACGGGAATGCAAAACACGAGTAGCAGCAAAAGAAGGAGTAGTTCCAGTCCAGACGATGAACCTCTCAAACAAGCAAGTGGATGTTAAAAAGGAAGGAGATTGCCGTGTTGAACACCGTAAGAAAAGGATACAAAGGGAATGCAAAACACTAATAGCTGCAAAAGAAGGAGTAGTTCCAGTCCGGTTGATGAATCTTTCAAACAAGCAAGTGGATGTCAAAAAGGCAGGAGATTTCCACGTTGAACACCGTAAGAAAGGGATACATTGTAACGCTGACGATCGTTCAAGAAAACCCTGTATTGAGGAGCGCAAGTCATGTAGCAGGACTGAGAGAAGTCAAGCAATGACAGTGAAGCAAATTAAGTTCCAAACTCCTGACGATTGGTGTACCGAGGCAATGAAAAGAGAGTAGCAAAAGGATCCAGCTATGGCTCCAGTATTGAAATGGAAAACTGAGGGAAGGCGACCGGAGTGGAAAGAGGTAGCACCTTTAAGTACGGAGGTGAAATGCTACTGGGCGCAATGGGACTCACTATTGATGGACAACGGGATACTAAAAAGAAAATGGGAGTCCACTGATGGAAAGAAAGTGTTGGAACAGCTGGTGTTGCCATCAAGTCGAGTGGAAGAGGTACTGGGAAAGCTGCATGGAAGTATTTCTGGAGGACACCTGGGAGTCAATAAAACCCTGGCTAAAGTAAGGGAGAGGTTTTATTGGGTAAGGTATCGAACCGACGTAGAGCAATGGTGTCGGCGATGTGATACTTGTGCAGCGAGCAAAGGACCAAAAACTAGAACTCGAGGAGAGATGCAACAGTACAATGTGGGTGCCCCAATGGAGAGAATTGCTATAGACATCGCGGGGCCATTTCCGGAAACGACAAAAGGTAACAAATACATCATGGTGGTCATTGATTACTTTACAAAATGGCCGGAAGCTTTTGCAATACCGAACCACGAAGCAGTTACGGTCGCGGAAACATTAGTCAATGAATGGGTTTGCAGATATGGAACACCGCTCGAGTTGCATACCGACCAGGGAAGGAATTTTGAATCTCAACTGATGGAAGAGCTGTGCAGAACACTCGGCAAATGAAAACCAGGTACGACATAAATGCAAATAGTGGCGGTTTTGAAGAAGGAGAATTGGTATGGCTATACAACCCCAGAAGAACTAAAGGAAGATCGCCCAAGCTGCAGCCAGATTGGGAAGGCCCATATAAAATAATCAAACGAATTAATGATGTTATCTACCGCATACAAAAGGGACCCCGTACCAAGATGAAAGTGATACATTTGCAAAGGTTGGCACCGTACCAAGGTAACAGCACCAATGCGATCTCTGATATTGTTCGGGACGAACAAAACTAAATGGAGGGCAATGTAATAAACTTCGTCCAGAATGGGTTAATTTTATTTGCTCATTCATTAATTAAAAGTTAACTCCTTTTTCAATCTTTTACTTGTATTGCAAATTGTATTGCATAAATTAATGTAAATTAAATTTGTTATAAAAATGTTTACATTAATGAATTAAAAGGAGTTACCTAATACATTTTGCATAAATTAAATTTGAGTTCGCTAATACAAATGCAAGTATGAATGAAACAGGTGTGGCCTATTTCAGATGTACGGACTACGTAGTATTGATTTCTAGTGGATTATAGAAGTTTCGATTTATTTATTTTTCGATATAAATAAGCAAACAAAAATATCAGTTGGTCAGTTTTAATTTTGCAATTAAAAGTGTTTTACAAATATTTGAAAGTATAAGGAATAATCGGTGGTACTTGAGCCTGGGTACTAATAGTAAAAGAATCTGAACTTAGTGGAATAGTAAATACAGATTTTACGATTCCGAATATTGTTGATTCAAATTGTGGAAAAGCGGTGAAGTCTATCGGACATAAATTGGAGACCCTGGAATTTATTGTAAGGAAAAACGGAAGCTGCTGCAATTTGTTGACAAAACAAATAAAGTTTGAGATTCTGTTAACT